>CM060972.1:41244114-41961614 GCA_030765045.1 Tenodera sinensis | reverse complement strand
ATTAACTTTTTAAAACTCTCACATAACGATCGTTATCGTTATTGTATTATGTAATCCCTTACGGCACCGCGGCAAAATGTGCGACGCGCAGTCGGAAGCCCTCGGGTTTGATCCCCGGCGACCGCGCACTATGACTTGGGCTTTTTCGTAGATTCCCCTTGCCATTTAGGTGACTGTTGGGGTGCTTACTTTAATTCCACGACATCCTTTCCTTCCCTTCCTCATTTTATTGGTCATCTTCAAATCTGGCTGTCAGCACGATGCTTCGGGTAGATGCGGTCAGATGGTGCGGTTGCTTCCGCGTGGTAAATCCTTCTCCCCTGGCCCCGCTTGTGGTAGCTGCATGCCACTGCTTGGGTCGTGAGGGTCGCTGGGTAGCTGTGGGGATTTTCAGGTGGTGTGCCCGGTGACTCTGTCAACTGTTAGAGACTTCCGCACGTCTCTGTGGCAGTCTTCGCCGCCCTCCACCTCATCTGTCCCACCCACGAGGTGGTAACCTGCAATAGATCCGCGCCTGGTCACAGTAGGCAGGGTATTCTTTTAATGTGTATTACTATTTATAATTCAACATTACAAAAAGGGTAGGTACATTCATCTAACGTGAGGACAGCTCTCTGATATTTGATATATCATGAGTCCACTGGAATATACTAACGATAACCACTTTCATACAAACAAATCGCCAACTATTCTTAAATTCACGAAGGACAACCATTTTGGATAGTCCAATTCAATAACAACAAATAAACATATTGTAACAAAACAGCAATTCAACGAATCCCACTCCTGACACCAGCGTGACAAAATTACAGATTCAGCCCAGTTTCTGTTTTTCTCGCTTAATTTTTCTTCTAAACGTTTGCACAAAAACACAGTCCTTTTCTACTGACGTCAACACAGTCTACAGTTTTTGCTGATATTACAACTGATAATTATTTTCTTCTCTTAGTCTTGACTCACTCCTTTCGTTGTCCCTCTTCACTTTCTCTGTCTCTCAAACATTAGCTCTGGCGATACACTCGTTAAAACTTCCTCACTTCGACGCGACCTATCTTTCACAGGTATCTCGGACTCACTGACCCACTCAAAAACTGTCCGCCTTCACCGCTTCGCAAATGTTTATACCGGTATGATCTTTCTCGAACGTCTGCAAACCAGGCGGCTGCCAGACATTTCTCGAATGACCTGGAAACCCCCCTTTATGACATGCTGCGCTCATTGTTGCCACGGTTTGCTCAAGTAAGTGGTGTGGGGAAGTTGACCTTAAATGCCGTTGATACGCGCCGCGCCTGCTATGTGGTGTCAAGTAGTTTGTCCTAGAATGCCCTTTGTTGTTTGCCGCGGCCGGCGTCATAATATATTATTTGGCCCTTCGCAACACTTAGTTACTCTCAGAAACAATAGATTCGGTTTTAAAAATCAGACCTTCGTAGAAGGAACAAGACGCAAGAATTAATATTTAGTATATTGCTCACGTAGTACATGAGAGCTCACCTCACGTAACTGTAATAATTGTATATAAGAATTTGTCGAAAATACGAATCTTGCTGTTTCACTAGAAAACATAGTAGATTGTACAACAAAGAATTTACATTTCATACATCCTACTCCAGTGAAACTTACTTTTCATCATATTGTAACAAATAGGGAAACAGCAGTTACTGCTAATCACATAGTCTTCTATGTGGTTAGCGTAGTGCCAGCACCACACTTAAGTCACTATTGCACAAACTCACAATAACACAACTTATCTGTTGAATAAAGTCACCACTGAACTATCACTACCAGGTCACAACTCACACTGAACTGCATTCGGCACGCTCACTGTCGCGGTCCACTCAACGTTTTGTAAACGTTTTAACTGTCTGACTGACGCAATCCTTAACTTCCTCAGGGTACTAGCGAGTGCCTTATACAGCACCCGGCCCACGCCAGAACTTTCTCGAAAACGAAGCGTTTGGATGCTACCGAAAGGAACTCTCTGAGTCGCAAGACCGGCACACAATGGACATTGTGTTGCTCGGCTATTGTCCCTCAAGAAGACGACCCGGCAGGTAGAAAGTCAGGCTGATGCTATCGGCAGCTGGTTTCAAGGCCGCGGTGACAATATTGTTATTTAAATAATTATTTTTGATGTCTCGTCTACATCTAACACGCCCTCATAGATAGCAGAATTTTCAAATATAAAATATTTAAGCACTAGCATTAAAATAAATTACTTCCGGTTTGATGCCGCTGCCAACACAAAACCAGCATTAAAACCCACTGAAACATCGCTAGCGGAGCCGAGATAAGACACGTTGTATCCCGTATCTGTAGTGTAGGATCCTGCGACTTCTCGATTCACATTCCACCTCATCTATCGATCTCAAAAGACTTGTACTTCAACAAAGGGAACACGTATCTTATTTCATACCCAACCAGCAACGCGCCAATTAGTGTGTGTAACCTAAAATGCCCTAGTTTGTCGAAGTTCACTAGGTAGGGCATATTGAAAACAAAGTTTGCTCTGGGGAGAATACCTGCTTCTCATAGCGACAAGACGTCACAGAATAATAAGTTAACATGTGTAGCTTTTGGTCCTCGATAATACCCAAGTGTTCAGAACGCACTTAATTGCCGAGTTGAAATCTTTCAGGTCCTTATGCTGTTTACAAATTACGCAAAAAATCCCATTTGTTACATTCACTTGGTTTTCTTCACATATCTTTATTTTCATAAATCGTCTACAAAATATTGTTGTAAGACCTTATTATTCTACTTACTTCTAGTTAATTGGATAAACGTCTGCATAATAGCTTCATTACACACTTTGTTAGAGATATAAAAGGAATAACGATTGCAAAGCACTTCACAGGTTATTCTTAGAAAATTCAGGATAAATGTACATATTATTTGCTTGTCATTGGGCCCATAAACTTCGTTCTCTTTATATGTTACTTGTCTACGCTGGGCCGAACGTCTGATTCCCTTCCGTGAGGGAGTTGTTCGGATTGGGTTAGACTCGGCGGTTAGTGGTCCCGAAACCCATGGGAGATTGTGTACGTCTGGGTACGCGATGTCTAGGCACCTTAATGTCCTCTGGTACCAGCTTGGAGTGCTGGGACATGGCATGCTAGGCAGAAGTGCAGCTTGTTGTACACAACAACGCTTCTCAAGAAGCCCAAACGTCTGAGTGGTCGTGTGTTTTAATCAGTGGACTAGAACTAACTTGTTCGTTCCTCTGCGACTAAGCACACAGCTTATATTTTATGACTATTACAAAAACATCCATGAATTGCAATGTTCGTGTTTTAACAAGTGATGAAAAAGTAAAGAGTTGCTTCACTTTGACGCCAGAGACGCAGCAATTACAAGATCAAAGGCCAGCAGAACCATGCTTTCAATTGGGTCAAGAGCGAAGAAGATAAAATTACAGCTCTCGTTTCCCAGAGTCCGTTAGTACAAAGAAGCTACTTTTAACCTTCCTTTTTCTACAACTGTGCTTTCACAGTTACCTGGTTTTGTGGCATTCTAGACTATTTCTAATTTGCTACAAGTTGCTAGAAAGCATAGGAGAAGAGAGAAACGTGCAGAATAGACCTTTCCTTCCAGAAATGCTCTCTTAAGTCATTATATCGATGGCTTTTAAAAGTTCACAATAAAGACTGAGTTAGACAACAGTTCTACCAATGAAATACGTTCTCTCGGAAAGCCTGCAAATGATTGTTTCACATTAGACATCACACATTACAGAGCTTTTCATAACTTTAGGTCCTTCAAACATTTTTACTTTCTCAACTGTTTATAAGTAGGGGAAGTGCTCTATTCGGCCCAAAAATTCGATGTCGGGATTTCACCAGAAATATTTTGGAGAACCTCTGAATTAAAAAAAAAGGTCCGTGTATGTGTCTGTTTGTGAACAACAACACCCCAAAAAGGAAAAGTCGGTTAAAAACCATAGGTTAAATATCTTAAGAATGCCACACAAAGATTTTGAAGAAACTTCCTCCACCCTAAGCTACCCTTTAAATCTTAAAAATGACTCCAATGGTTTTGATTAAAATGTCATATGTTTAAGATATTTTTATGGCAAATGAAATGTATATTTAGAATTTTCTGGCTAGAGCCCATGTAATCCTGTTTACTCTTTGCATAACTGGTAAACCGTAAGAGATGGGCCAAATCTTACCAAACAAAAATTGTAGATCTGATTAAAACACACAATTTATGTCCGAATGCATTTTTTTTGTAGAGTGAACCATTTCGGAGATATTCCTTGTTATTTGTATGTTTTGCAATGCTTACTTTTCTCAAATGGAAGATCGTTATTAACTTTTTTTTTATCTCTTGGTGGTGCAAGGATAACGGAATTTCAAAGCCTGCATCTAGCGACCAGCTTTAAAAGATTTGACCATCGCTCGAAGCCTGCTGTATTCCCATATTCCCCTTGCACGTACAAGGAAATTAGAAATCAGATAATTTATGCAAATGTTTTTCTCGACTAACACGAGGAAGCTAGAGGAATAAAAGTTTGTAAGAATAGTATAACAGTAGAGAAAGTGCAGATTTTTTTTTTTGTAAGCTCCGACATTAGTTTCAATATTGCATACTATCGAAAGTCAAACATATGATTCAAGCATACAATTATTACTTTTATACTCGGCCAAACCATATTGTAGTGCTTATACGCTACTGTAAGGGACCTTATTATATCCACCTGTTCATAACAATACCGCTATCCACCAATAAAACGTGTCTCGTTCATAACGACATAGCTATCACCAGCCATGGAGCACCTGTTCACAATGATACTGCTATCCACCAATCAAAGGTGCACCACTTCATAAAGATACTACGTCTTCTAAGGACGCGAAACAAAGATTTTCAAATAAATCCCCCGCTCCAAAGCACCCTTTATGTGGAATATTTTTCGAAAGTTTTGATTTTCTCAAAATGGCTAACAATTTTGGTTAAATTATATGTTTAAAATATTTTTGTGAGAAATGCAATACATATCATGCATTTTCTGGAGATTCCCTCTGAAGTCTTTTTCATTATGAATTACTTTTGCATAACTAGGAAACCGTAAGAAGTGGGCAAAATCTCAATACCCAAAATATATAGACCTCGTTAAAGCACATGCATTTTATGTCAAATACATTCTTTTGTACGGTTAATCATTTCTGAGATATTCCTTGTTGTTGATTAGAATTTTTCATTGTGAAATTCATTCTACTGTATGGCTCTGAGACCTGGAAGGCAACCAAATTAATAGAAAAGAAGCTGCAGGTATTTATAAATAGAAGCTTAAGATTCGTGTTAAGTATATGGTGGCCAAAAACCATATAAATAAGGATCTGTTGGAAATATCAGATCAACATGAAGTTTCGAATGAAATAAAATATTGGAAATGGAGATGGATTGGCCAATCAGAAGGAAAACAGAAAATGTAACAAGAGCTATTATTTATGCCAACAAGCTTACTGCTGTTGTTTTTAAACACACAAACCATGTGTGGGCAATGCTTAAGAGGTTGAATCAGAAACTGAAAAATTCAATGCCATAGCCGGGATTTGAACCACGGATCTTCCGCTTATCGAGCACCTGCTCTAACCGTTAAGCTACCATGGCCAACTTGCCAGTACGACATTAAATTCCCCAGCTGATTCAGGTAACTGGCCATGGTAGCTTAATGGTTAGAGTAGCCGCTCGATAAGCGGAAGATCCGTGGTTCACATCCCGGCTATGGCATTGGATTTTTCAGTTTCTGATTCAACCTCTTAAACATTGCCCACACATGGTTTGTGTGTTTAAAAACAACAGCAGTAAGCTTGTTGGCATAAATAAATAATAATTACCATCTAAAGGTTACTTAAATCCGGGACATAAAGTACTTACATTTGTAAGTCGCCCTTAGGGTATTTATGTCTGATGTGAGATTCCCATGTGGTTAACCGGGAAAAAGTACGAATCAGCTGGGGAATTTAATGTCGTACTGGCAAGTTGGCCATGGTAGCTTAGTGGTTAGAGCAGCCGCTCGATAAGCGGAAGATCCGTGGTTCAAATCCGGGTTATGACATTGAATTTTTCAGTTTCTGATTCAACCTCTTATAACAAGAGCTGCCTTTGAATGGAACCCCCAGGGGTCCAACAGAACACGTGGAAGACCCAGAATAACATGGTACAACACAGAACAGAAGCTGAAAGGATGGGGAAAAGCTGGAGTGAGATTAAGGATCTGGCTAACATTAAGTTACCATCTGGATTTACATCCGTAACACCCTGTATAATGTAAACGTTTACGCCCATCTAAGGCTCAATACTGAAGGAAACCACCACAAAAGCTGCGGTAGCAAAGACTAGCTATAACCTTTGTGCTAAATATGCGATTGCTTATATTGCTGGCTTCGCTAACCTTTTCTTTCCCTATTGAACCAACGACAGCAATAAAAGGTGCTTCCGACGCACGCTTTTCTCTGCAGCTCCCTCAACTTTGATTCCCTCCCTCATTTATCAACATGTGTGTCAGCGATTCCAAAAAAGAGGCAAAGAAGCAGTGAATATCTATGCAAACTGTCGTGCAAAGGATGCAAATAAACAACTTTCGCGTGAGTATCGAAAAGCCTTACACAAGCCCTATTGCTACCGTACTAAAGGATGGCTGGAGGAAGAAACGGTCGCTTCTACCTCTGTCCCAGACACCTTGCCTCATTCAGAAGCTCCTGAATCTAGGTTTTGACCGTCGAGCTAGTTGTGTTGATTCTTTCTTTCAATTGCTTTGCTTCTTCTCCTTACATGAACTCGATGTTCCATTTCTCCTCTTCCAGCAGTGCTATAGTATAGAGAGAACCAATAAACTAAGAACCGGTGTACCGGTTTTTTCACTGTGCAGGTAGGTACATGGTTCCGTGCCTTTGTTGCCAGTTTTCAAAAATGTTTCCTTAATACCTGTACATATTGTCGATATGTCGACTTTTCCCTGTATTGATTTTAGAAGATGTATACTTATTACACAGAACTAGGTTTTACATATTTATTCGTAACATTTAAACCAATGAGTGTATTTACAAAATGGTGATTTCGTAATCTCATTTATTTTGCTCTTTTAAAAAGCCATTAAGAGCAATGTGCATAATGCTTACCACCCTTTACAGGTTCTGCCCAAAACAGAAAGATAAACACACGTACTTTGGTTTCTTCTTGGGTGGAGTTTTCTTCAGTTCATTTCGGCCATCGCCTTCCATAATTTTATTTACTTTATAGAACCAAAAACAAACAAGACACGCGTTCCTCTCTTCAATTCAAAGATGCAAGTGAACGAGACGCGTGTTATCTGGTATATTGTGTAATTCAGTTATTACGAATTATTTATTATTTTATCTTGCGTTTAATCATAAAGTATATTGTAGCTCAGTATATCCTTTTGGCCACCTCCTTAGCGCGGTGGTTGCGCTGCTGCTTACCAAACAAGGGTCCAATGTTCGATTCTCGGTACCGGCGTGGGGATTTTCTGCCGCTGGAAAACCTGGTTCGGGGTATACTCAGCCTCGTTAGATCCCTGAGGGGCCAATTGAGGATCTATTTGATTGAAAAGTAGCGGTCAAGAGGACCGCATAACCAGCAGGGAGAGACTGGAGCACTGACCACGTCCCACCTCCAGTACTGCACCCCACTCATGACACGTGTGGGCTGAGGTGGGGGACGCAGCGATTGGGCGGTAGACCTTGGCCCAGAAGGGCTGTTGTGCCATATGTCTTCTACTGCACCGGATGTATTTATTTATGATCCGTATGTGCTGAATCAGTTCGTTGAGTGCAAATACGTTTTGCAGGATTTCTCGGTGTAAATGTAGCAGACCGTATAACAATCCATACATTTTATAATAAATTTCAAGCCACACGAAGTGTTCAGTCTAAGAAACCTAAATCACCCTTGGAGACTTCCCCCAAAATCGTTTAGGCTTCTTTGATAACAGATAGACACTTCTTATGGCTCTGTGCAAAGAGCTACTAAATTGATGAAGTTAAAGCCATACTAGAAAATAGCTACTTATTCATATACGTATGTTACATTATTTGATCTGGTATTTGTTTTACAGTAAAGGAAGTACATATTTCAATTCACCCTGTAATTCGATAGAGAGGTTTAATTAGAAATGCACCGAGTGAGGTAGCACTGCGGAGGTCCCAGGTTCGATCCCCGACGACCACGCAATCTGACCTGGGTTTTTCATAGTTTCTCCTTGTCACTTAGGCGAATGCCGGAGTACTTAACTTCATGCCTCGATTTCCTTTCCATCATTTCGCTTCACTCCATTTCCTTATCACGTGTGCTTTTAGCCACTGTTGTATGGCGATACCGGATAGATTGCGCGGATGCTTGCATTATAACTGCTGTTCTCGATGCTAGTGTGAGGTCACTGTCAATGATGTTTGTACGACACCGGACCCGCAGGATAGTGGCTGCTTGGCGGGGCCTGGAGTCGGGATAAAGAAGTCTCAGCACCTGTTAGGGACTTCCGCGCATCTCTGTGGTCCATCTGCCTGCACCCTGTAGCATCCTGCGGTTCTCTCACTTCATCCTTTCCTCTGTAGCATTTTAGCCGCAATAGAAGTGTGGAGGTCACAGTGCGCGAGGTGTCCCCCTCTGTGTATACCTTTTACCTTAATTGAAAATACGCATTTGAAGATCCTGAAACATTTAAAAAGGTCTGTGTATGCGCGCGTGTGTATGTCACTCTATGCACATACCAGTTGTATTTTCTGTGATTAGTAGAACACAAAAATGAAAAGTCGTATGAAAACGAAGTAACTTCTTTTTAGAAGAAGATTTCAAGGAGCTTCCTATCCAAACTACTATTTATATGAAAAGCAAGCCCCGATGTTTTCATTTCTAAAAATTGGTCAGAGATATTCGGATTAAAATATCATTAAAATATCACATGATTTGAGTGATGAATAAAATGAGGTATTAAGGTTAGAGATTTCTTCCGGGCTTAAAAGCCGTGGTCTGCTGGAGTTTTGAGGTCCAGACGTTTCGTCCACACCTGCGGTGGACATCATCGGTGGCGTAGTCTGAGTCTTCTCGGTGAAGAGAAATTAGGTATATTAAGTATAAGGTATACTAAGTTATTCTTACGAATATATAAATCTTTAGATTTCCAGTTATTTACTTTGTTATTATGAACCTGTACCTGCAATTTGTGTAAATAGCCCCGGATGATATTTCTGAGGAAAAGTGGACCACACACTATCATAAATTGTGGACAGTTGAAAACGATAAAGATATTGATCCTTCAGAAATTGACCTTATTGAGATGGATGAACTAGAAAATGTGATCAGAACGTCTAAAAACAAAACAACTCCTGGACTAGATTATATTAATATTGAGCTTCTAAGATATATACCGGATAAAGTAAGGAGAAAATTTTTAGAAATATTAAACATCTGGTGGAAAATCTGTAAAGTCCCAGAAGAATGGAAAAGAGGAAAAGTATACTCTACTTTTAAAAAGGGAAACAGGAATGAATGCCAGAATTATAGAGGCATATGCTTGCTAACTACTGGCTATAAAATATTTGAAAAGATAATAACTCGTAGATTAAATACAATAAATGAATGCATGCTTTTGGAAGAACAAAACGGATTCCGGAAGGGACGTTCTTGTTCAGGCTGTATACTTGTAATAGAACAGATAATCCAGAAAAGAAGACAGTTTAATCTGCCAACTTATATATTATTTATTGATTATGAGAAAGCATTCGACAGATTAATACAGAGGAAACTTTGGGAGATAATGCATCAAAGAGGTTATCCAAAACATCTAATAAGAGTTACTCAGAGCTTATATTATGTAATACACACACATCTATCAATTAACAATGGTGATAAACTAATCAAAACAAACCAAGGTATTAAACAAGGCTGCCCAATGTCCCCAGCATTTAGTATATAAGAAGTCATTAGACAATGACAAGAAAAACTAAATGTAAATTTTAAAATAAATGACAGGTCTTAAACTCCATATGGTATGCAGATAACCAAGTAATATTTAGTAAAACAGAAGACGAACTACAAATGGCAGTGCACAAATTAAATTAAATAACTAGTATTTACAATATGAGCATTTCAGAGAAGAAAACAAAAGTGACAGCGTTCCAAGGGACAAACCACTTAAGATGTAAGATAGTCATCAACAACAAAATAATAGAACAAGTAAATAATTTTGATTATTTAGAATTTAATGTATCCTATTGTCAAGAAACGACATTAATACAAAATTAAATAGACTTTAGAGTATGTGTGGAACAATAAGAACACTGAGAAACAAAACATTAACAACAACTCAATTAAAATTCTATGAAACAATGGCAGCTCCCATGTTGGTATATGCATGTGATAACTGGACACTTGTTGGATCAGATAGAAGAAAGACAGAGACAGCCGAAGTGAAATTCTTATGTTCACTTTTAGATAAGAAACACAGCAAGGAAATCAGGGAAGAGTTACACATCTACAATATAAAAGACAGAATAAACCAAACAAGAACAGACTGGCTAGAATATATAGAAAGAATGCCAGAACACAGATTGCCACAGATTTTACTTCAATACCAAACAAAAGAAGTGTTTTTTTTTTTTTTTTTTTTTTTTTTTTTTTTAAATTAACGTCCTCCAACATTGTGTCATATCGGACGAATGAATGAAATGAAATGGGTGAAATGATGCTCAAATGAGCCCGAGGTCCATGGAGCTTTAAGTTATGCGACATTCGTCTTCTCAGGGTAGGGAAAATCTCGGAAAAAAACCTTACCCAGATAACTTACCCTAAGCGAGATTCGAACTCGCGACCTCTTGAACGTGAGGGGGAAAAAAAAAAAAAGTAAAGAAAAGAAGAGTGTGACGTCCACTCACCAGATGGAGGGATTCCATTTCTTGATGTGGAAACAGGTCAAAGGCCTAAATCCATGAAGGCAGAAGATGGTTGAATGCTTACCAAATTTTATACAATGGACAATGTCATAGTGCAGGAGAAGTCACATCTTAAAGCGTGAGTCATTGCCCGAGTATTAACTATTATTGACTTGAATATTTTTTTAAATATTTTAGTATTCTTTAAAATGTTTAACTAGGTTTGTTTTGTTCCTCAAAGAGTATTTAATATCTAAGGTTAGACTTATTAACGTATCCTTTAGTCACTGATTACTGTCTCAGATTGCTGTGTGATATCGGTACCCTAGGTCGCAGATTCAAACCCGGTGGAGGGCGATGAACTTTTTCAAACATAAAAATCCTTAGTAGGCGGAAGAGAGGTAAAGCCGGTGGTTCCGTGTTTTAGATTTACGGCACATAAAAGAATCTCAAGCCTGATGGAGGCCTCTGGGCAAAATTAAGCGGTCTTTCACGCCCAATATAGATTGGAGTTCTGAAAACCATAGCAATTGAAGAGCGCACATAAATAAAATTCAGTTTCAATTGTTCTCATGTGTGTCCTTGCGTACCCGCAGCACGCTAACTACAGATTATATTTTTAATAACTGACAAATATAAATTTATATATAATAAACATGTTCAAATAATATTATAATAATTACTGTAGAAAAACTGCTATGGCTGTTAAAGATTGTTTTACATTTTTATTTTCCTGCCATATACTTTACACCTTAAATACAAGTTTGGATATTCCATCAATCCAAAAATATTCAGAAAAGTCTACCTGGGGTTATGTACTCATATGTATATGTGTGAACAGCAGAAGTAAAAAATGAAAGGTCCTGATAAACACCAAACACAATATTTAAGTTCAGCGTCCTATAAAGGTGCCGGACGAAGGTTTTCAAATACAAAAATTCCCCACTCCAAAATACCCTTTACCTAGAATTTTTTGTTAATTTTACTTTCTCTAATACGTAGAGTAAGAACAAATATTTTGTTCTTTAACGACGCTGTCAGTTGCCAGGGTCACATCAACGTCGCCGGTGTGCCAGAATTTTGTCCCGCAGGAGTTCTTTTACATGCCAATAAATCTACTGACATAGACTTGTCGTTTTTAAGCACACTTAAAACCATCGGTCTGGGCCGGATTTGAACTCGCGACCTTGGAATCAGCAGGCCAGCATCTAACCAACCGAGCCACCCTGTCCGATATATAGTAAGGAGGCGATCTTTGTATTCGACCCAAAAATTCGATGTCGGGATTTCACGGAAATAGATGAGGCTCCTTGAATTTAATTAAAAAAACAAACTTAGAAAAAAGGTCCGTGTGTTTGCATGTGTGTGTCAGTCTGTGGACAGCATAACTCAAAAACGAGAAGTCCGTTAGAAACCAAAGACATTTTGAAGAAAATTCCCCACCCTAAACTATCCTTCAAATGAAATTATGAAATATATTCTGGAAAATGATTTTGATTAAAATGCCATATGTTTAAGACATTTTTATGACAAATGAAATGTATATTTTGAATTTTCTGGCTATACCTTATGTAGTTCTGTTTACTCTTAATGATTTTTGCATAACTCGTAAACTGTAAGAGATAGAACAAATCTTACTACATAAAAATGTAGGCCTCGTTAAAACACACAATTTATGTCTAAATGCATTTTTTGTGGAGCGAACCATTTAGGAGATATTCCTTGTTATTTTTGTGAGTTTTGCAATACTTACACTTTTCTCAAATGGAAGGTCGTTATTTATTTATTTTTTATCTCTTGGTCGTGCTAAGGGAACGGAATTTCTATGCGTTCATATAGCGACCAGCTTTAAAAGATTTCACCAGGTATCGCTCAAAGCCATATTCCCATATTCCCGTTTTACGTGCAAGAAACGAGCATTCGGCAAATGTTTATCTGAACTAACACGAAGAACGTATAGGAATAAGAGTTTGTAAGAAAGGTTAGTACCAGAGTGGAGAAAGTCATGTGAGAGCAACACATCAGATTATATATAGATTAGTGAATGAATGTGTAGAGTAACTCACGTGAATTCAACAGAAAGCTCTTCACGTTTTCTTCTTAGCGAGTCTTTGCTCTTTTGTTTCGTTCTAGTTTTGCAACTTTTGTTCTCACTTTTGCAGACAATGGAACGGCGATATTCTTCTTCCACTGTTTATCCAAGTGCAATTACATACATTGATTCTGATGTTTTCAATTCTGAAGTAGGCATCTGTTGTGCTTAATGCACTGAAATACAAAACGCTAAAATCCATCACAGTGGGAATGCTAATGCGCTCATATTTGTTGGTTTTGCCTCTAAACCCTTATATAAACCAAAAGGCCATATCCGGTTATTCATCCGTAAATCCCCTGACGCAGCATTACGTTCGCCTCTTTTAGACTGGAATAGTCTGATCGGTTTTATTCCGTTCTCCGAATAAAAGTGGGTGTAGTTCTTAATGTGGATCTAGCACGTGAAGAATCTGCACTTCACTAAGTAAGTTGACTTCCCAAGCATGCCAAGTTTGCCAGCACAATTATCAGAGAGGGATTTGGGGAAAGGTTAAAAGGTTAAGGGTTACTTCGGAGTATGACAGGTTATTCCTGTCTTAGTGTTTCATACCTGTTTTCTGCGGTTTTATCCTTATCGCTAAAGGAGGTGGCAGGAGCAAGAGTCGCCGTGGTCATTTGTGTATGCCGTTCCTGTCGTCGAATATTAACACGTTATCAAACGAAGATATTTGTATCTTCTTGGGATATTATGATAATTATAACAGTGACGTTATAACCCTATTGTGCCCTGCATAGACCAACCCGATTTTATTTAGAAGGTCGATTATATTCTCTTTTGTTGTGTCTAGGTTGATAAATCTTCACACACTTCATTTTCAGCTCTCAGATGATGTTGTTGTCTGATCGCTACCTACCGCAGCTCCTCAATTTTCTTAAGATGCTGAATGGCCACCGTGCCTATACCCGGGACTTGAAATCCGAAACCATCGAACTTGGGTGTATTCCGTGACCGGGAACAAGAACTTCACTCCCTAGCTTACTGCCCATTGCGCAGGACCTTCTTGGGATATGGTTTCACAAGAAGTATAAAGGGAACTTTCCAAACTATTTACAAAGTTTTATGTGTGCGTTTATTCGCAGAATCAGTAGTTTATGATTATGAATGAAAATTGACAGACATATGAAAAATATAAACATTTGGCAATCTGAGCTCGCTGGATGTGAGGCAAAACCAGGGTTTACGCTAGAATACAAAATAATATCGCAAATATGCACAAAATAAAATTACCATTCCTGAAAAATATGATACCTTTGTGCAAAATCCTGCTAGTATAAAAGTTCATAAATTATACTATTAATGAGTATTTTAAAACTGAAATATGAGTATATTCCATAGAAACCAACAGTAACCTGGTATAGTAGAGGAAGTATTCTATCCCGCCCAAAAATTCGATGTCGAGATTTCACCGGAAATATATGTTTTGAGACCTCCTAAATAAAAAAAATAAATAAATAAAAAAAAAGAAGAAGAAGAAGAAGAAGGAGAAGAAAAGCATTTTTAAAAAAATGCACGCGCTCGCGGGTGAGTGTTTGTGTCTGTCAGTCTGTGGACAGCATAACTAAAAGACGAAAAGTCGGTTAAAAAGCGAAGTTGGTATTTAAGTTTAATGTTTTTCAAGGATGCGATTCGAACATTTTGAAGAAAATAGCTCCACCCTAAACTACACTTTACATGGAACATTTTTCAAAAATTTTGATTTTCTTCAAAATGGCTCTAACGATTTTGATTAAAATGTCATATGTTTGAGATATTTTTATGACAAATGAAATGTATATCTTGAATTTTCTGGCTATAGCCCCTGTAGTCGTATTTACTCTGGACGACTTTTGCATAACTGGTAAACCGTTATAGGTAGACCAAGTCATACTGTATAAAAAATGTAGATCTTGCTAAAATACACAATTTATGTCGGAATAAATCTTCTTGCAGGGCGAACCATTTCGGAGATATTCCTTGTTATGTGTGTGAGTTTCGGAAAACTTAGAACTTTCGTGAAATGGAACATCGTTAAGTGTGCAAGGACAACGGAATCTCAAAGCTTTAAAAGACTATAGCTCAAAGCCTACTGTATTCTAATAATCCCCTTACACCTACAAGCAAATAAACAATAAGATAATTTGTACAAATGTTTATATCAACTAACACGAAGAAGATATAGGAATAAGAGTTTGTAAGAATGGTTAGTACAAGAGTAGAGAAAGTCATGTGAGTGCAACACATCAGATTTTTAGAAAAAGGTCCATGTGTGTTTGTCTCTGTGTCAGTCTGTGGAAAGCATAACTCAAAAACGAAAAGTCGCCTAAAAACCAAACTTGATATATAAGTTTAATGTCTTTGAAGGATGCAACACGAAGATTTTGAATAAAATTGCTCCTCCCTAAACTACCCTTTACATGGAAACTTTTTCGAAAATTTTGATTTTCTTGAAAATGGCTCTAACGACTTTGAATAAAATCCCATATGTTCGAGATATTTTTATGGCAAATGAAATGTATATCTTAAATTTCCTGGCTATAGCCCATGTAGTGCTGTTTACTCTGGGTGACTTTTGCATAACTGGTAAACCGTAAGAGATAGACCAAATCTTACTATACAAAAAATGTAGATCTTGCTAAAAACCAATTTAGGTCTAAATAAATTTGGAGAGCTTCTTCTTCTGCCAAATGAAACATCGTTATTCATTTTTTTATATATTGGCTGTGTTAATAAAACGGAATTTCAAGCTATAAAACATTTGATTATTGCTCAAAGTCTACTGTATTCCCATATTCCCCTTGCACCTACAAGGAAATAAGCACTAAGATAATTTCTGAAAATCTTTATCCCAAGTAACACGAAGAAGATGTAGGCATAAGAGTTTGCAAGAATGGTTAGTACAAGAGTAGAGAAAGCCATGTGTGTGCAACACATCAGATTTTGATTTTCCTTATTTGACAGTTTCTTATTCTGTGCCTTCTATATTTCCCTATGCATTTTCGTAAATACTTCATTTGATATTTCTCCTTCCTTCTATAATAATAGGAAGAAGAGAATGAAGTTCGAATTCCAGAGATATCCTCCATTAAGTAATAAACTTTACTATAAATGCACTTAAGTTTTATTTTACGAGTGTCATCCTCTCATCTCTTTCTCTTTTGTTGACGACTATGACGGCTGCAATATAACTTTATAGCCTCACGATTGTCCCCTGTAACAGTAGCTAAATCAGCGAAAATGTTATTGCCTGACCATTATACTATCCTCTATAACGTGTCGTCAACAACTTTTTCTTAAAAAGTCTTTGCCATAATCTAAGTAGTTTTACTGTCTAGTTTCATTTTATGGTTCACAATGTTATCTTCTTAATTTCAACATTTCTCCCATTTTCAGTGTATTACAAAATGTTTCTGAATCACGTAATAAAACAACTATATGCGAAAGGTCAATTTCAAATAACCATACTGTACATTACTCTGGAGTTCTTTTACATGCCAGTAAATCTACTATCATGGAGCTGCCATTTTTAGGCATACTTAAAAACCATCGGTCTGTGCCGGCTTTGAACCGGCGACCTTGGAATAAATATTTGCAGAAATTATATTGTTAATTGTCTTGTAGGTGCAAGGAGAATATGGGAATACAGTAGCCTTGAGCGATAGTTAAATCTTTTAAAGGCTGGATGCTAAGTGATAGATTTTAAATACCCCTCTCTTTGCATGGCTTCTTCTTCTTCTTCTGATTATCCTCTCTTTATGAAGGACTTACACCCCTAGGACTTACAAGCCAGCGCCTAGGGTCAGATGCCTGTCAGGGAGCAGAGGAAACTATCGAACGGACAAATTGAAGACCTGGAAGCGGGTGCTCAGTCAAGCACCAGGTATGATAGTGAGGAAGAGGATGATGCAAATCGATGAATGGAAAGGTGATGAGAGAGCTGTTGGTGGAATGAATGGCGAGAAAACCCGTCCAGACGCCGCTTCGTCTACCAAGAAGCTGATAGGCTAAGGGATCGGCAAACGATCTTTGCATAGTCAAGAGATAAGAAATGAATGACTTCCCAATTGAGAAAAGTATAAAGTATTGAACAATTAGGTTAATAACAAGAAATATCTCCGAAGTGGTCCCCTCCACAAAAAATGTATTTCACATAAATTTTGTATTTAAACAAGTTCTACATTTTGTGTAGTAAGATGTAGTCTGGCTCTTACGGTTTAAGAGTTATGCAATAGTCACCAAGAATAAAGAAGAACTCACGGGCTATTCCAAGAAAATTCAAGATACATTTCTCATTTGTCGTATAAACTCGTTAGAACCATTTTTGATCAAATTGAAATATTTTAAAAGAATTTCAATGCAAAGGGTAGTTTGGAGTGGGGCTTTCCTTAAAAATCTTCGTGTTACATCCTTGGAAGGTGATGAATTAAAACACCAAAATTGGTTTTTTGCTGCATTTTCGTTTTGGGATCTCAAATCACATGAGTTCGATGAAATCTCGACATCAAATTTAAGGAGGGAATACAGTACTCCCCTAACTTTATTATATTGGTAGAGAAAGTAAAAATACAAGCGGGGATAAAAAATGGCAAGACGCTTCTGATTGTTATGAAAACTTTCTTCCCTCTGCCGGAAGCAGAGCATTTTTCCTAAACTCAAAGTTAGTTGTGCTTGCAATAACTTCGTCTTCACTATGATCATAGGAAAGAGTTATTGTTTTTAACGATAAATGAGAAACTTGTTCAATTACAGAACAAATTGGCTTGCATGCATGTGATATAGTTTAGAAGTGATACATGGGATTATTTTCCGCGAATTTTTGCTAATTTTCCATATTTTCGAGAATAAAGTGTTTTTAGTTATAAATGAGAAATATTTATTCCTTTACAATTTTGCTTAGAAAAGTAAGGTTTTTACTCATTAACTCATTGTTGCTGGTATTCAAGTTTTGGTGTTAATAACAATGAAAGAATTCACATATAATTGTTATGAATTCAAAGAACTTTGTGCCATTGTTCAACAGTTAGTCCATAGTAACAAATTTGATATAGTAATAGCACTCTTACCATTCAAAGCAAAAGGTGAATGTTATCACTTTTTCGTGAAAAGTCCCTTCAAAGTCTTTGGTTACCAGTATCAAATGCTGACAAGATTGTTTTTTACTTATAACTTGGTTGTAACAGACAGAAGGGCAACTATGAAAAATGAAAGTGTTACAACTTGTTGTGTATTCAATTTGGTGATGCTGATTGAGTGAGTGAGTGAGTGAGTGAGTGTGTCGGGTTTAAGGGCCCGTCGTGATGCTGATTGATGGGCAATGGCCCTGATGTCTGATGCATGATATATGTACTGATTCAGGTTACGATAGCTTATTATTATTATTGTTGTTGTTATTATTATTATTATTGTTGTTACTATTATTATTATTATTATTATTGTTATTGTTATTATTATTATTATTATTATTATTATTATTATTATTATTATTATTATTATTATTATTATTATTATTATTATTATTATTATTATTATTATTATTATTATTATTATTATTATTATTATTATTATTATTATTACTATTATTTCGTTGTTTAACGATGCTGTCAATTGCCAGGATCATATCAGCGTCGCCGGTGTGCCGGACTTTTGTCCCGCAGGAGTTTTTTTACATGCCAATAAATCTACTGACATGGACCTTCGGTCTGAGCCGGATTTGAACCCGCGACCTTGGGATCAGTATACCAGCGTCTAACCTACTGAGTCACCCAGACCGACATTCATGTCATGATGATAATAAAATAAATGTTTTAATTTGGAGAAATGTTGAACAATAATGTTACAGTAACATTACTTAGCTGTTAACTTTAATTTCAATAATGTTTATGTGTACTAATTTTACCCGAAAGTTTGTGCGAAATTAATGTGAACTTTTAGTATAATATTCAACACAAGACATAGCTCAAATTATCAAAGCGATTTTTTTCAAGTAATTATCACCAAAAAATCTTACCTTTGACTGTGATGTTGTTGTTGTAGAAACTGTTTGGGGATACCATGTACGTATATCATGCATTTATCAACATACAAAAGTGTCTACTGAGCAGACCAGCACACTACAACGCGTCCGATTCGTTCACAGATCCCGCAAATTCGACCATATAGCGCCCCTATGTGAGCCTTAGCTTCATTGAACACATTTTCCAGTCCCTTGCTCTCTTGTGTAATGCTCCATACTTCCATCCCTCATTATGTCGCCTCTCGATTTGTTTACTTGCTGTTACCTCGAATCTGGGACAAGCTTCTACTTTGAACCCCTCATCACTAATACATTTCTATTCGTTGGCATTTAGCGCATCACTAATCCGCATTTGAATTTCTCTCCATATTCAAATCTGAAGCTGCCAGACTCTACATCACTTCAAACTATATTTAAATACAGTTGAAATATGCAGCGTTACTCGTGGTTTGACAATTTATCCCTTTAGCATTTAGTCTAAGGCTCCACTTGCGCAATTGCTTTGTGATTCTTTGTAAGTATTTAAAAATTGTTACTCTCTTATTCCTCTATCTTCTTCGTATCAGTTGAGATAAACATTTGCAGAAATTATCTTATTGCTTATTTCCTTGTAGGTACAAGGGGAATATGAGAATATAGTAAGGCTTTGAGCGATAGCCAAATCTAAAGCTTTGAAATTTCGTTTTCTTTGCATAACATAAAAAATTGAATAACGAGGTTCCATTTGACAGAAGTAGAAGTTCTGCAAAGCTCACACAAATAACAAGGAATACCCCCGGAAAGGTTCACTCTACAAAAAATGTATTCAGACATAAATTGTGAGTTTTAGCAAGATCTACATTTTTGTATAATAAGATTTGGTCTATCTTACGGTTTATCAGTTATGCAAAAGTCATCAAGAGTAAACAGAACTACATAGACTATAGCCAGAAAATTCAAAATATAGATTTCATTTGCCATAAAAATGTGTTAAACATACAGCATTTGAACAAAAATCGTTAGAGTTATTTTTCGGAAAATCATATTCCATGTAAAGGGTAGTTTAGGGCGGGGAAGTTTTCTTAAAAATGTTCGCGTCGCATCCTTGAAAGACATTAGGCTTAAGTGCCAGTTTTTGGTTTCTAGCAGACTTTTTTTGAGTTATGCTGTTCACAGACACAGACACAAACCTTTTTTCTAAAAATGCTTTTTTGTATTCAGGGGGCCTCAAAACATATATATCTGGTGAAATCTCTACGTCGAAGTTTTGGGTCGAGTACAATTCTTAACCTACTTACTGTACGTAGTAGAGAAAGTAAAAATAATTAAGGATCCGAAAAACATGGAGAAGCAATGTTGAACAACTACAAATGCCACAATATCACTTCACCGCTCGTGAAGTCTGAGTTACAACATTTTAAGTTATGAAGCAGAATGTCATATCCTTTTGCACAACTTAAATCAAGAGTTAACGTATTATTTTTACAACTATTTGCAGAAATAAATAAGCATAAATCATAAACTTATGAGTAACCCAAATTTGGTTACCACTCATTCAGTAACTATCGTGTACCCACAATTTATAGCAGTGTTAGGCTTTAGTTTACTTAGCTACCTAGCTAAGCTAGCTCCCAAGATCCTTAAAAGTAATGAAGTGTATTTTACCTAGTAAGAAATGACTCATCAACAACTTCCTCCACCCCATGCTGGTGCCTAGTACCTACTGATGTAATGTGTTGACACCAGTGTGTTCTATAAAGTAATGAGTGGAAAACATAGAAATTACACTGAAAAAGTGAAAAAGAATCGTTGCTAAGTTTGTTAACTCCAACCACCACACAGAGACACTGTGTGTGATTTAATTAATAAATTTTAGGAGGCAGGTTCCGTGCAAGATGGTCCGACCGAGGCGGATAAAGCAGCGCAGATAATCAGGATGTATAAAACACATAATTTGGTGAAATAAGTATATGACAGTAGAGAGCAAATTAGGCATTTATAAAACAATAGTCAAACCAATATTAACTTATGCAGCAGAAACCAGAGCAAATAAAGTCAAAACAAATATTAAGTACATGCGCAGTCAAATGATACCCGGTCATCATCCACGCGTGCCATCACATCGATTATCTTACGTGGGGCCTCCCCGTCCTTTACCACAGGCACATTTGACTGCGGTTGCCGAGACTCGAACTCACGACCTCAGGCTTTGAGTGCATAGCCAGTGCACTACGTGTTGCCTTAACGATCATGGCTATCCAAACCAGCAGGCTGTAGGTCTCCCAGACCGCCTAATCTAAACCGGTTTCAAATTAGAGGAAGAATGGCATATGTAGCAAAAGAATTCAGGCATGAAAGGGATAATCAGGATGCATAAAAGACATAATTTGGCGAAATAAGTATATGACAGTAGAGAGTAAATTCCGCATTTATAAAACAATAGTTAAACCAATATTAACTTATGCAGCAGAAACCAGAGCAAACAAAGTCAAAACAAAACAAATATTAAGTACATGCGAATTGAAAATACTAAAAGCAAAGCAAAGAGAAACTTTATTAGATGAAATACACAGTACAGAAAACAGAGAAAAAAGTGAAATTCAAGTATATAACAAAATGTATTAATGAGCGACGGAAATTCTGAAAAGAACACATTAACAGGATGGGAAACAACCATCTAGTAAAAAGAGCCAAAGAAGGCAGACATTTAGATGGGAAAAGGAAGATCCTCTAGGAGACGGATTATGGACTGACAGCATCTATAGCTCAACCGAGGAACAAAGGGGAAATTAACAGGATATTGTCCTGTGCGTAACAAGAAGAAATGGCTCTAACAATTTTAATTAAAATACTGTACATTTATAACATTTAAGTTGTAAATAAACTGTATATCCTGAATTTGCTAGGAATAGCCTGTGAAATCATCTTCATACAGAAGGATTTTATACAACTTCATTAGCGTGTAAATCATACGATATGCTGGGTTTTCAAAAGAAAAAAGCCTGATGTGTTGCACTCACATGACTTTCTCCACTTTTGTACTAACCATTCTTACAAACTCTTATTCCTATATCTTCTTCGTGTTAGTTAAAATAAACATTCGTACAAATTGTCTTACTGCTTATGTCCTTGTAGGTGCAAGGGGAATATTAGAATACAGAAGGCTTTGTGCGATAGTCAAATCTTTTTGACCTTTGAGATTCAGTTCTCTTTGCACGATTAACATATAAGAAAATGAACAACGTTGTTGCATTTCGCTAAAGTTCTAAGTTTTCCGAAACTCACACACATAACAAGGAATATCTCCGAAATGGTTCACCCTACAAGAAAATTTGAGACATAAATTGTGTATTTTAGCAAGATCTACATTTTTTGTATAGTATGATTTGGTCTATCTCTAACGGTTTACCAGTTATGCAAAAGTCGTCCAGAGTAAATACGATTACAGGGGCTATAGCCAGAAAATTCAAGATATACATTTCATTTGCTATCAAAATATCTCAAACATATGCCATTTTAATAAAATCGTTTGAGCCATTTTCAAGAAAATCCAAATTTTCGAAAAATTTTCCATGTAAAGGGTAGTTTAGGGTGGGGCTATTTTCTTCAAAATCTTCGTGTCGCATTCTTGAAAGACATTAACCTTAAATACCAACTTTGGTTTTTAACCGACTTTTCGTTTTTGAGTTATGCTGTCCACAGACTGACAGACTGACACACATACACACGGACCTTTTTCTAAAAATGCTTTTTTTGGATTCAGGGGGCCTCAAAACATATATTTCCGGTGAAATCTCGACATCGAATTTTTGGGTAGAATACAATACTTCCCCTACTTACCAGTAGAGAAAGTAAAAACCGACAACGCTTAGTATGTTGTGCGAGATAACGAACTGATTGATTTTCAGATAGGAAATCCTGTCCGGAAATGTACTATTTGGACATTGGTGAGTGTCAAAGTTTGAGAACTAACGGTTGTGACAGATTTTTAACATTCGTTTTTGTATCTTAATACGGAAGGTGTGCATCTGTATACTGGGATAAACGACCGGAGGATAACACTTCTGTGCTAAATTCCTCCATTGAGTTCTTGATGCGTATTCCACTGCGTTACTTCGGTAATTTCCAGTACAGTAACGCTTTTAACATCAATGTGACTTATACCACTACACAGTTGTGGAAATGGCCGACATGAGCTCCAGCACACTTTAATGTAAATGTGTAGAATCACCTCAACGTCGCATGTTCAAATCGATCAATTAATAAAGGTGAACCAGTTCCATGGCCATCAAGGTCACCAGAGCTGACACCTCTTGACTATTTTCTGTGGAGTTGTATGAAGAGTATGGTGTGTGGCACTGCTGTAACATCAGCGGAGGACCTTCTGGTTTGTGTCAACGGAGCGATTGAAAATCTTCAAAGACAATCGCAGGTATTGGGTTATGTGCATTAGGCTCACCACCACCAATACAGGCTCTGCAATAACATAGGAATTACACAGTTCGAAGCTCGTTTTTAATACAGACAGCTCGATGTTGGGTTTATTGACGAAATGTGAACGCACACCCACCTCACAATCCGGTGCGCTACAGTGCCCAAACCGTGCATTTCCGGACAGGGCTTCCTATTTGAAAACCAATCAATTTGCCATCCCACACAAGATACTAAGCGTTGTCTGTGTGTTTTGGGGACACCTGCCTGCTACATAAAACATGTAAGAGTGGATCTTTAAACGCGTAATTTATTTCAAACGACCTTTTTGTGGCGTCAACCTTATTCGATATATCCCTTATTGGTTTGAACGTTTCAATACTTTGTAATTTGTTAGTACTGTTGCTATTCAGTTGTTTCTTATGGTATCTAGGTCAGTATACAATGACATCTGACTATCAGTTCTGTTTTCTATATCTCCCTTGTACGTACAGTAAAATGTGCAATAAAAATGTATGCAAAGGTTTATCTCAAAATGATATGGATATGAAAAAACATCTGATGTGTTGCACTCACATGACTTTCTCTACTCTTGTACAAACTATTCTTACAAACCCTTACTCTACTTCATTGTTAATTGGGATAAACATTTACAGTAATTATCTTATTGCTAATTTCCTTCTAGGTGCAAGGGGAATATGGAAATACATTAGGTTTTAAACGATAGTCAAATCTCTTAAAGCTGGTCGCTGTGTAACGATTAATAACAACTTTCCATTTGGTAAAAATGTAAGTATTGTAAGATTCAAACAAGTAATAAGGAATATCTCGGAATTGGTTCACTCTACAAAAAAAAAAAAAAAAAAAAAAAAAAAAAAAAAAAAAAAAAAAAAAAAAAAAAAAAAAGTATATTTAACATTGTAAAGTGTGTTTTAAGGAGACGTATATTTTTTGTAGTAAGATTTTATCTAATTCTTATGATTTACCAGTTATGCAAAATTCACCCAGAATAAAGAGGGCTTTTGAAGACATTCCAAGAAAATTTAAGATATACATTTAATTTGTCAAGAAAATATCTTAAACTTATATTTTAACTAAAGTTGTTAGACATTTTGAGAAAATCAAACTTTTCGGAAAATCTTTCATGTAAAAGGTAGTTTGCGATAGGGGATTTTCTTGAAAAATCTTGATATCGCGTTTTTGGAAGATGCTGAGCTTAAATACCAAGTTTAGTATTTAACTGAGTTTTGGTTTTGAGTTACGCTGTTCAAAAGGAATGTTTTTCTGAAAATTCTTTTAGGATTCAGGGGACCTTAAAACATGTGTTTCCGGAAAAGGTAGAGGTAGAGTGTGTACGGAAGGGATTCCACACTGAGCCCAAGCTGGAAACTGTAAGTCAGACCCCTAGGAGGGAGGGATGAATGAGAGTGAACTACGGGCGTGAGGCGAGCTGACGTGAGGGCATATACCATGCGCTGGAGATTCTTCATTTTGACACCAGAGTTCGCCAAGCAGTCACCAACCGCATAGGTTTCGGCAGTTGCCCTCCCGGCAGTCCTGGCAACTACAAGGTTGAGAAGAGCATTTTCAGTGCTCAAAACCCCCACACAGCAGCGCCAACCCGTCCATCGCCAACACTTTCGACCCTGAAAGACTGGATTGAAAGGAACGTGAAATAAAATAGAGAGACAGAAAATTTGGGGGATGGCATTATCCTTCCCAACATTCGCCTGGTGACCCCATGGGTCAGAAACGTTGGTCACGGGAATCAAACCCACAACTTTCCGAATGAAGACATGAAGGTGGAAAGTTATGAACCCATTCAACTGAACTATTTATTTGGGATGAAAATAAAACTGGTAGATTTGATCTTATTCTTTCTCATAGAATGAAGGTAAATATTACTATACAAATCCACATTCAAAAGGGGATCTTTTTTCTCGATCTTCAATATTTTTTTTTGATAAAAAAATTGTTACCGCGGAGCTATCTCGCTCAGTTATTCCCGGTGAAATCATGAATTTGAATTTTTGGGTGGAATACAATACTTGTCCTACTTGCTATAGTACTAGCTGATACAGAAATAACTGATACAGAGTAGAGAAAGTCAAGTCAATGTTACAGATAAGATTTCTTTCTTTGTCTTTGTGTTAAAATATCTGCAGCAGTATAGCAGCAGCTGTTTGCTTTTAACAGCTGATGTGGAAAATGCGATAGCAAACAAAGTGGACACACTGAGATGTCATCGCTATCCTTCACTCCATGCTGTTTTTGCAGCTAAAGTAGAGCTGGCCATTTTCTTTATCTATCATGACCTATATCATGGAGTAAGTTTTAATGGAAGCAATAATTTTAAGTGGGGTTCCTTTGTGCTGCCTCTGAAGTATATTAGGATTCCTGCCACGTGGCAACATTTCCTTCCGTTGCTTAGCAACTGAAACTTGGGAACTTTGACCTAAAGAATGCCTCATCCAAGAAAACAACCGTGGCTATCAACTCCTGAATATTGAACACAAATTGCATTCTATTTCTTTTTATGCAGAGTTTCTCGCTTTGATCGGATATTGAGACGCTTCTTATTCTATTTATAGTCAGTGTTACGATACCAGTATTTCAAAAGAACATTCAGATTTTCCTGAAATCTATCTGTTTGCTTTTGGACATGCAAAAGATCCTACCGACTTCAGCAAAAGCATACAGGAGGTCTTTATATGTACAATAATAACAGATTTATGTAAATTTTAACTTACACGTGATATAAATGGCTTCTATTGCTGTAGCCTATCGAGCCTAACAAGTGTGATACTCGTATTCGGGAGCTCGCGGGTTCGGTTCCCGCAGCCGTGACACTAACTATACACAACACACACTTAAAAAGTAACTCAATACTCAACTATGAAAACCTTCTCTGAAAAACTCGTTCACTCCCATAAATAAACGAGAGCAAGTGCCGGTGAATTCCCTGGAAAATACACCTTTTCTCGAAACTTCTCATAAACAAGCCAGCATTCGAAAGTCTTAAATAGCCTAGAATCGGTCTTTGTGCAATGCCGTCTATTGCTGTCCTTGTTTATTGGCCACGCGTTGCCCAACAACGTCGTGGTATGAGGTAGCTTGACCGTAATGGGCGGCTGGCATCAGAATATGATAGTTATTTGCCTTCATTTCTTAAACTTATATCGTTATGCTATATTTTGTGTATTTTAGTATATATTTTCGGTGAATGTGGTTGAAGCCTTAATCAGTCTAAGATGCTTACTTTATCTAATTTATTAAAATTTTAGCTTATTCCAGATACCTAAAACAGCAATGTTTATTCCTAAACTCGATATCTGGTAATTAACACGTTGTAACTGGTATAACTACAGACACGTCTGAGTCACAGGAAGGAGTCGGTGGTCCCAGTGTTAGCAAACGACTGCACAACACCAGACTCCAGACTGAGTAACGGCAGCCCTTCTGCGACAGATCTGAAGGACTTTAAGATCTACCCATTCGCTCTCGTACTCAGGCTTCGAGTACTTCAGGTAAAGTATACTTTCTATCTATTCCACATTGTCATCCATATATCGTGTCTCCGCAGCTGAGCCGTAGTCCCACTCGGCCAATCAGCTATCGCTTCCCGCCGGCTAGTTAATTCGAGCCCCCATTGTGTATTATAGTAGAGAGATTGACTAATACATTTAAGTATGCCTTAAAAGTATGTACTAATTAAAGAAAATGCTGAAGCTGCTTGTCTTCCCCCACCCCTAATACATTTCTGACATCTTATGAAATTACCCATTACATTTTTAGTTCTCTTTGAGAAATTCAGTTCATCTCTTGGCGAAAGTTATACTAAGTTCATCTAAAAAGTGTGTAATCGATTTATACTGCTTTATCTTTAATAGTCCCAGACTTCAAATAATCTTCTTAGTCGGTCTGTGTGGTTCATTTGATTAGACGCTAGCCAACTATCCCAAGGTCGCGGGTTAAACCCGGCTCATAATAATTGTTTTTAACCCTCTGTTAGGCGCACGCCCTGGTAGAACACCGTTAATCGCGCGGGGCCTAGTGGTCCCTCGCTGCATTTTTGTGCTTATATGCTTGTACTCATTTTTTAAATTGTAATTTTTTCATTCACATGTTTAGCTTCATTTAGCTTAAATATACATGGTACCGTATTGATCAAAGATAAATAAAACGTATTATGAGTACACTATACTTCCATTATCATTCGTACTACACTAGATGGAAATCATAACTTTTACTTCTGTTTGTGAGAAGTAGTAACATCTACTTGCAACGACAAAGCAATATTGTACAACTAACGAGGCAAAACATGTCAGTAATATGTAATGAGAGTAGGTGCGCAGAGTTTTGTTGATCTCTGCGACACGTAACTGTTGATTAGTCATTCTTGGGAGCTAAATAAATAAACAGATAAGGTCATCGCTCCACCAAACACTCCAGTAAGGTGTAATATTAAATATCCTAGTCGGGTGATTACATAGGTGCATTCGTTCGAAAACTAGAATGTTTTAATGAAGGTAAGGGTCTCCCAAAACCTTAACGACTAAATTCCGGCACACCTGCGAAGCTAATATGATCCTTATAATTGACAGCGTCATGAACAAACAAAATTTAAAATTGTTATCCAATCTCTAAATAATCTCATAACAGCAGAAAGGGATCTCTACGGACTATGAGTCATAAATAAATACGCGATGTAGTAATATAGGATAATCAGGCATTTTATTTGCCATTTGTCTCACCTCACTGTTTACCACAAAGAACGCTGTTCCTGTTGCCGGGCATAAACCCGTCTCACC
Organism: Tenodera sinensis; assembly: GCA_030765045.1. Taxonomy (NCBI): domain Eukaryota; kingdom Metazoa; phylum Arthropoda; class Insecta; order Mantodea; family Mantidae; genus Tenodera; species Tenodera sinensis. The sequence continues at coordinate 41,933,417 of CM060972.1, read as the reverse complement.
TACGGTGACGCGATATATTGATGACACAGAATAATGCATTTTATTGCCTAAATTAATTTATAATCTGATCACTTATTCTCGACCTAAAATAACCGTTTCTGTTTAACCTATTGGAGTAGGATGAATAAGATGAGTAAGAGAACACCACCTTTATGTGTTAGGCCTTCAACAGATGGTACATACGTACGTTATTATACGAATGGATAGGTTGGGTCTCTCAACTCTAAATTCTTATAATTATGTTTTGTATGTATGTGCATTCCTTTTATTTGGGGGATTAAATATAGTTTGCTATGCTCTGACTAACTATTCGCTTTAATAAGCATTTATTTTGAATAGGTCAGTGCTATTTACATAAATAAATATACTGGGTGTCCCAAAAAAAAGTGAGAGGGGTCGAGTGCAAGTGAGAGAGTGGTCGAGGGCAGGTGAGGGGGTCTGAGGGCGAGCAAGAGGGGTCGGGAGCGACGGGTCCACGGTGCGTGAGAGAGAGGGGTTGGCGCGACGGCTCTAGGGCGAGTGAAAGGGGTCAGGGCAAGTGAGAGGGTGGTCGACGGCGAGTGAGAGAGTACGAGGACAAATGAGAGGGGTCGAGTGCAAGTGAGAGAGTGGTCGATGGCTAGTGAGAGAGTACGAGGACAAATGAGAGGGGTCGAATGCAAGTGAGAGAGTGGTCGAGGTCATGTCTGTCTGAGGGCGAGTAAGACGGGTCGACTGCAAGTGAGAGGGATCGACTATAAGTGAGAGGGATCGACTGCAAGTGAGAGGGTTCGAGGGCAAGTGAGAGAGTGGTCGACGGTAAGTGAGAGAGTACGAGGACAAGTGAGAGGGGTCGAGTGCAAGTGAGAGAGTGGTCGAGGGCAAGTCTGTCTGAGGGCGAGTAAGAGGGGTCGACTGCAAGTGAGAGGGATCGACTGCAAGTGAGAGGGTTCGAGGGCAAGTGCTAGGGTTTGAGGGCAGGTGAGAGGGTTCGAGGACAAGCGAGAGGGGTTGAGGGCAAGTGAGAGTGGTCGAGGGCAAGTGACAGGGGTCGAGGGCGAGTGAGTGAGAGTTGTTGTTGTTGTAGTGTTTAACGCCCGCTTTTACTACTACGGCACCGCAGGCGGTGACACTGATGATACATGAAGATGGAGCACCGGTGGAATGAGATGGCGGGGAAACCGGAGCACCCGGAGAAAACCCGCCCTGACGCCGCTTCGTCCACCACGAATACCACATGTGGGTCCCTGGGATCGAACCCGGGCCGCCTAGGTGGTAGGCGAACGCGCTAACCGCTCGGCCACGGCGCCGCCAGAAGCAAGGGAGTAACAGCGCAGGTGACATGGGGAGTGACAACGGGAGTGCCATCGTAAAATTGTGAGTGACATCGGGATGACACCAGGAGTGACGTTCGGAGTGACATTGGGAGTGACATCGGGAATGACTTCCGGAGTGACTTTTGGAGTGACAACGGGACTGACTTCGAGAGTGACAACGGAAGTGATACCAGAGTAACACCGGGAGTGACATGGGAAGTGACATCGTGACTTCGTGAGTGACTTAAGGAGTGACATCGTGAATGACATCGGGAGTGCCAACGGCAGTAACTTCGGGAGTGACACCGGGAGTGACACCGGGAGCTACTTCGGGAATGACATGGTGAGTGATATCGGGAGTGATATCGGGGTGACATCGGAAGTGTCTTCGCTAGTGACTTGCAGAATGACTTCGGGAGTGACATCGGAAGTGAGAACGGGAGTGACATTGGAAGTGAGAACGGGAGTGACTTCGGTAGTGACCTCAGGGGTAACACCAGGAGTAACCTCAGGAGTAACATCGGGAGTGACTTCGGCAGTGACATCTGTAGTGACATCAGGCGCTACTTCGGGAGCGACGAGAGTTGACAATGGGAGTGGCATCAGGAATAACGGGAGTAAAACGGGTGTGACACCGAGAGTGACATCGTGAATGACATCTGGAGTGATAACTGGTGTGACACAGGGAGTTGTCACACCAGTTGTCGTGAATAACATTGGGAGTGACTTATGGAGTAACTTCGAGAGCGACATCGGGAGTGACAATGGGAATGACCTCGCGAGTGACTTCGGTCGTGACTTTGGAAGCAACATTGGGAGTTACATCGTGTCATTGGGAGTGATATCGAGATGACATGGGGAGTGATTCCGGGATCGACATCAGGGTGACACCGGGAGTGACATCTTGAGTGACATGGGGAGTAACCTCGGGAGGGACAACGGGAGTGACACAGAGAGTGACATCGGGAGTGACCTCAGGAGTTACACCGGGTGTGACATCGTAAATAACATCGGGAGTGAGAACGGGAGTGACGCCGAGGTACACTGGGAGTGACACCGGGAGGTGAGAACGGGAGTTACTGTGGCTTACAAAGGGGAGTCTCAAGCGGAGTGATGTCTGACATCAGCAGAGATTTCGAGAGTAACGCTGGGGGTGACATCCTGGGTGAAGTCGGGGTGACCTCTGGAGGGACTTCGCTAACCTCGGGAGCGACTTCGTGAGCGACCTCGAGAGCATCATAAGCGATGGAAGGGACTGCTGGAGGGATGAGCCGAGGCCGAGAGGCCATGAGGGCGAAGTTGAAAGAGGACGCCGACGAGAGAGAGGGTGAGGAGATGGAGAGAGGGAGTGGGCGTGAAAGTGAGAGTGTGAGAGAGTGTGGGTGTATGTGCACAGCATTAACTCAATAAAAGTCAAATAGCAAACGATAGTGTGGCTCCGGCCCAGGGCTGTTACAGCACCGCAAGACTGGTGCGCATCATAACAAGGGGTTCAAGAGAACAATTTCGAGTTGTAATATCACGAAAGACTATAGTGTTTTAACATCAGTAGAGGAGAACTGTATTTTTTTTTGCAAAAATTTAGAAAAAAAATGAAGTAATAGAAAAGTAACTGAAGTAAGTTTGACATTTTGTCACACTGGTGTCGGAGGTGGGATTCGTCGAATAGGGGTTTTACGACATTGATATCAGGCCTAGTATATGGATGTCACCATGGAGGGCATTATAAAGGAATTACTAGTCTACTAGCCTAAATCAAGAACCTGAGATTCGTATGGAAAAAATGGAGAAAAATATAAATCGTAAACTAGGCAATGGAAAAAAAGAAATCTAGGCTGTATAAGATGGGAAGCGAAGTAACAGGGAATTCCACCATAAGAGAAGATAGAGGTGAAGATAAGGAGTGCGAAGGAACAAGTGAAGACATAAATGAATTGGCAATGGAAAAGATAACTGAAATGATCTATATGAAGATATAGCTATTGGCGAAGATAGACGGGGAACTAGTTAGCGTGAAGGAAGACGCGCAACAACTCGGCGGGAAGGTGGAAGTCTTCTGCTAACACGTGGACATCATGGAGAAGATCGGGGAACGTTTTAACACCCTGGAAGGAAGAATTGACGGCATCGTCAAGGAACTGAAAGTCAGAGGTGGGCGGGATAGTGCGGACTGGTCGAGGAGACAGTTACGCCCGTCTTGGAGAACGAAAGTGTAATACGACGAAGACAAAGAGTGGCGTCAGAAACGTCGTCAAGGATCAGCTACATGAGTTTGTAGCCAAACTGGACACACGAAGTACTGTCAACAAGGAAGCCTACGAGTTAGCGAGGAACAAATAAGAACCAACTTGGCGTGGGACATGGAGGTACCGACGGAGACGTCCAAACAGGTGACGCTGAGTCGTGAATAGAAGAATGGAGGACATCGTGTATGGTAAGATACAGGGGAAGCCGTGCCGAGTACTGATGGGCACGCGCGTACCCGTGACCGTATGTGGCGGAGGACATGCCAAACAGGAAACTAGATCGATCCTACGAGACAGTGGGGACATCGGGTGACACCTTACCTGTGGAGGAGGAGGGCTGGCTGGACATGACCTTAGGGCACAGCGTTATGGGTCTGTGTGGTTCGTCGCGAGGTTGGCTAGGAAGTGATACTGGGACTGGATGCCCTCAAGAGCCACGAGCCCCAGTGCGCATCTCGTGGTCGAAGGAATAATCCTTGGAGGAGGTTGTGGTTGGGCCCGTCTGGAGCAAGGTAACTGTGGAGGTAGACCTGGGAGATCGGCGGTCGTGGAACCCTGTGGGTCGTTTTCACGATAGGCGCAAGATGACGCCTCAACTTATCTGGGTGAAGGACGATCTGAGGAAGTGAGGTGCAGTGCTAGAGAATGGGACGTGGTCAACCCTCAGATCCCTTCCGGCCGCTATGTGATATCTTCGCAACCAGGGGCCGCTAGTTCACAATCAAATAGCTCCTCACCTAACTCACGAGGCTGAGAGTACCCGGAACATGTCTCCCGCTTGGTAAGCAGCAGCGGTAGCTAAATAAAACCCACATCTTAAATTTTTTGGGAATAGTTTCCGAAGTCCTCTTCATTTTGACTTACATTTGTATAAATGGCAAATTTTAAAACAAAAACAAAATTTTACTACACAAAAGATCTTCATCTCGCTTAAAGCACACAACATATGTCAGTTTTTTCTTCGCTATTTCCGGAGTATTCCATGTTGTTGGTTTGAATTTTCCTATACTTACAGTTTCCTGAAATGTTAACTCGTTATTCATTTTTTCATTCCTTTTTCCCTAGTTATGCAAAGAGAATGGAATTTCAAAGGCCCTCATATAGCAATAGGTCTTAAAATATTTCACTACCATTATTATACCTGCAAAAATGTGTGTAATAAAAGCATTTCTACAAATTTTGTTTCGATTAATATAAAATACATAGCAGAATAAGCTTTCGTAATAATAGTTTGTACAAGTAATAGTTTATACAAAGTGTGAGTAGAGAAAATTATGTGTTCAAAATTTTGTGGGGTAACTAAAGACTTTCAGTCCTCTGACTGTAGTTTTAGCCTAATACACCCTTAAAATATGTAAATATGTAATGAACGTTTATCTCTTGTTTAGAAGAATAGGTATTTCTAAAAATCTGGTGTGTTGCGCTCACATGACTTTTTCTACTCTTGTACTAACTATTCTTACAAACTCTTATTCCTATATCTTCTTCGTCTTAGTTGAGATAAACATACCAATTATCCTATTAGTTATTTCCTTGTAGGTGCAAGGGAAATATGGGTATGCAATAGGCTTTGAGCGATAGTCAAATCTTTAAAGCTGGTCGCTATATGAAAACCTACAAATTCCCTTCTCTCTGCACAGACAAGAGATAAAGTGAATAACGACGTTCATTTGAGAAAAGTTTAAGTATTGCAAAACTCACACAAATAACAAGGACTATCTCCGAAATGGTTCTCATTACAAAAAAAAGTGTATTTGGTTAATTTGTGTGTCTCAGCGAGATCTAAAATTTTTGTGCAGTAAAATTTAGTCTCTCTTATGGCTTACCAGTTATGCAAAAGTCATTCAGAGTAAACAAGACTACATGGGCTATAGCCAGAAAATTCAAAATACAAATATCTCAAACATATGGGACACTGGGAGTGAAATTTTGATCAAAGTTGTCAAAAAGTCGAAAATTGTTTTTTTACCTTAAAATGTTCCTGGAACACCTGTGCATTTGTATCAGCTAACATTTTTCATATCCCCCACTCCATGTGGCCATTACGGCCCTTTCAAATAGTGCTCTTCCCTTAACGTACACAGCATGTTCCTATTTAAAAACCTGTTTTTCTCAAAATTACATTTCTGCATATTCCAAAAGAAGGTCGCGCCTGAGTTTTGCTTCAAATTCAATGAAAATTTCCAAAAGTATTCTCAAATAGCAGCTAAACAAAACTATGATTCAATATTGATGTTATCATTAACATGAATTCCAAAAACATTTTTTGTATGCAAAAGATCAATAATAATTTTTAAGATTAAATTTTCTTTGTTATTAAAAAAGTATGTACAGCATAATCAGCAAACGTATTTGAAATATATCTTCATACAATTGTTACCCATGTTTTAGAGTATCAGTTCTGGCAATATAAACCAATTTTGAAAAGTCAATAGACGCGAGTCGCATTTTGAAAATGTGCCTATTAAATTCATAAAATAAGTTATATAGCATTATCCATTATCCAATTTTAATGAAATTTGGTGTACATCCTATTCTCATACAAATACACAGTAATACTTTCAGAAAAATCTATCAAGAAATGTGAAACTTTCAAATTTCACTCCCAGTGTCCCTTAACGAAATCTAAATTTTATGTGCAGTAAAATTTGGTCTCTCTCTTATGGTTTACCAGTTATCAAAAGACATTCAGAGTAAACAGGACTATATCGGCTATAGCCAGAAAATTCAAAATACAAATATCTCAAACATATGACATTTTGAGTAGGCGTAGGCTTTCACGGCCGGTGTTTGAAATTCTACAAGAGTCTTCCGGGCTGATTTGCCGTGGTCTGCTGGAGTAACTTGGTCCAGACGTTTCGTCCACTACTGCGGTGGACATCATCAGTGGCGTGGTCGAAGTCTTCTTGGTGAAGGTACACTACATTTTAATCGAATTATCAGCCATTTTTGAAAAAATCAAAGTTTTCGCGAAACGTTCCATGTAAAGCGTAGCTTAGAGTTCAGAAATGTTCATCAAAATCGTGTCGCACCCTTGAAATACATTAAACTTAAATACGAACTTCGGTTTTTAACCACTTTTTCGTTTCTGAGTTATGCTGTTCACACACACACACACACACACACACACACACACACACACACACACACACACACACACACACACACACACACACACACACACATACACACACGTACACACAGGCAACTTCTTACTTTCTCTACTACATATAGTAAGTAGAGGAAGTATTGTATTCCACCCAAAAATTCGATGTCCAGATTTCACCGGAAATATATGTTTTGAGGGCCCCTGAAGAAAAGTGTTTTTAGAAAAAGGTCCGTGTATATGTGTGTCTCTATGTGTGTATGTCTCTCTCTCTCTCTCTCTCTCTCTCTCTGTGCGTGTGTGTCTATCAGACTGTGGACAGCGTAACTCAAAATCGAAAAGTTCATTAAAAACCATAATTGGTGTTTAAGTTTGATGTCTATCAAGGATGTGACACGAAGGTTTTGAAGAAAATTTCTCCACCCTAAACTACCTTTACATGGAACATTTTTCGGAAATTTTGATTTTCTCGAAAATTAGTCTAACCATTTTGATTAAAATGCCATATGTTTAAGAAATTTTTATGTCAAATGAAATATATATATATATATATTGAATTTTCCGGCTATAGCCCATATAGTTCTGTTTACTCTGGATGACTTTTGCATGACTGGTAAACCGTAAGAGATAGACCAAATCTTACTGTACAAAAATGTATATCATGCTAAACTACACAATTTTTGCCGGAATAAATTTGTTTGTAGAGTGAACCATTTCGGAGATATTCCTTGTTATTTGTGTGGGTTTCGGAACACTTAAACTTTCATTAAATGGAACATCGTTATTCAATTTTTATATCTTTTCCGTACAATCCGTACAATCTTATCCGGAATTTCAAAGCTTTAAAGGATTTAACTATGGCTCAAAGCGTACTGTATTCTAATATTCCCCTTGCACCTACAAGGAAATAAGCAATGAGATAATTTCTGCAAATGTTTATCCCAGCTAACACGACGAAGACATAGGAATAACAGTTTGTAAGATTGATTACTACAAGAGTTGAGGAAGTCATGTGAGTGGAACACATCAAATTTGTTTTGTGTTCAGGGGGCCTCAAAACATATATTTCCGGTGAAATCTTGACATAGAATTTTTGGATGAAAGACAATGTTTCTCCTATTTATTATACGTAATAGAGAGTGTAAAAATTATTCTTAACTCAAATTCCAATTTGAGACCTCTGCAGCTTAAAATAGCCATAGAAACGTTCAAAACAAAGATAGGCTTTACATTCAGTACAAGAACGTCTATTCTTCCTGACTTTGTCCCATCTTCAACATGTTTTATGTTTGTAATTAGGAGTTTTTGTCCTTGGTTGTACTTCCGCCTAGAATTCCATCTATCTTCCTTCTTAGTATATCCAGCTGTATGCTGATAACACGAGTTCCACTGTGTATTTTTTCTCCGTACAGATGATGGATATATCACTCGATACTTGTATATTCCAGCTGCTAGAGTCAGAATTTTCAGGCATTAAGGATGTAAGCTTGATTCTTTGAAGGCTTGAAGAAGGACATTTTATATGTTCAGGGTCTTCTTCCTCACTGTTACACCAATGGCAAATAGTAGAATTAGTAAGATTAAAACGGAATGGGTGTTTGGGTGGCTTTGTATGTATTTGAAATATCGGAAGTAAATTATGAAATATGCACTATTTAAAGACCATGTTTGCGGTAATTTGAGCTGTAAAGAGGCTGCCTGCTTAGCAATATTATCAATTATTTTATTTCCCATTATTCCACAACGGCATTGAAAATTTGAAAAATTGTTTCTTTTTATAGATGCATGAGTTTACTTAAATATTGTTGAATAGAGAGTGTTAAACTGGTATAAGAATATGACGTATAGTTCATTAAATTTTGGATAGCTCCCATAGAGTCAGTAAATATACATATGGATTTGTCTGGTGTGTTAAATATAAGATATAAAAAGGCTGCATCTACAGCCAACAATTCAGTTTCAAGACTGGAGGATGAAGAGGCTGCCTGGAATTGTAAGAGCCATTCTTCTAACATGTCTTGAAATTGATTTAGAATAACTTATCTTAAACCTCCTTTGCTTTCTCTGTGCTTATAGTTGCGTTGAGGATAATATCTGATATGACATCAAAAATAAGTAAAACTGTTTTAAGTTTTAAGGTGCTTTAACACGACAATGAGTGAAATACTGCTCAAATGTTTTCGGAGTCCATAGAGTTCAGTTACCGGACATTTATCTTTCAGTAAAAGAGAAAACTCTGGAGAAAATCCTTATCCAGGTAGGACAGACGCGGAGGGAGACTTCGGCACTTCGACCTCAGAGATCTTTTGTGCCTATGCCACGAAGGGGCACACCCTGGAGGGAGGGTTGAGGTGAGAATAGATAGAGGGCGGTCATACCACAGGAGAGCAGACACAGCAGAGGGCAGGGTCCCTACATTTTCCCAGCTAGAAACTCTCTGACACCAGCCAGTATACACGGGTGCCGCCGGTTCACGCAAAACGCAGCCTGCAGGGGCCTCCACTGAGTCTCAAGGGCCTCGGTATGGACACGATCCGTCCGGAACCCGGCCACAGTGACAGTGGACGGAGTCACTCAGGGCAGTTCATGCCACCATGCTGCATCCGAACGCCAGGTGACACTGTCAACCCTGAAAGAGACCAAACGGATGAAAGGATGAACGAAATGAGCAATGAAGTGAAATTGTGGGAGAAGAAAGGAGGGTGGAGCAATTGGTGGAATGATGGCGGGGGAAACCGGAGAACCCTTATAAAACCCACCCCTGCGCCGGTGTGTCCTCCATACATCCCACATGTGGACGCCTACGATCGAACCCGGATCGCTTTGGTGAGATTCAAGCGCTCTAACCGCTAGGCCACGGCATGGCCCCTTATCCAGGTAACTCACCCTAACTGAAATTTGAACTCGGGACCTCTTGAATGTGAAACACCACAGAGGTGATCTGAAACAAAACTGTTCGTTACTCTTACATTTTGCGGAAGTACACTTTTGTACCAGTTGGTTCTACCTTTTCCAATAAATGCATAAAATTACCTCGGTGAGTTGAATTCCCCTTTCGCATCAGAATGATCAGAGTAACTTTCACGGTATGTTGAGTCCTCTCAACTGTCTGGAAGGTCCTAATTCATTATGCTGTACCCTTTTATATGACTTTTAAGACCTGAAGCTCCCCTTACCACCATCCTACCTGGAGTACTCCTGCGATATCGTACATTCGTTTAATTTGTGGCTTCCTGCTCACTTAATATAAAAAGGAAATTATATATCTAAAGTTTTGAGGAAATTTAATGGCCTGGCACGTTTATACCAACATATTTACTGTAAAAGTACTCTGCATATAAGATTAAAGGTTGTTATAAATTGTGAATAATCCTTGCGACCGATAGTATACAAATATTTAAAAGCATGTCTGATATCTTGTAGCACTAAAACGAAATAATATTGCTCTCATAGTTTGGTTTAACGATGTTTGGGCAAGTGATTGGATAAATTTAACCGGTTTCACGTTCATGTAGGTGATTCAATTTCTCCACTGAATCCTTCGTCGTTAACATTGAAATGTGGCATAGTCTATGGAATGAGGTGCTTTGCTAGTGGAATAGTGTGGCTTTCTGATGATTAGTCCGTTGAATTCATGCAAAGCACACAGTTTTATCATAATGTTATGTACATTGTTAGCCATGTATTAGACTACCATTCTACGTAATTCCGATTTAGGCCGCAGCCTGTCTTTTTCGTTAGCCACGCACAGCACAGTGACAGCACAAAGCACACTGCTTACAGTGCATTGTGTCTTTCTATATGTTCACCAGTTCCACACAGTACAATGCCTGCAGCTCGAAAATCGAAATATTTACGTATTGCTGAACTTGTACAACAATTTGGGAATGAATATTTTACTGTAAGTGGTGACAGTATTGAACAGGTTATCTACAACGTTCGTGCGTCGACTGTACCTCACCTCTGTGTTGTGATCATATGACAGACTGACTCGCTCCCACTTGCTATAGTCCAAACTCCGCAACTTTTCGTTCCCTGTATGAAGGTTCGTTCCCTACTGATACATCTCTTAATTGACAATTACTTCAAACTTAGCCGTCATTTTGATAATCTTTAAAACAATTTATTTATTGGTATTGCTATTACATGTGTTTATCATCTTGAATTGCCAACAGTTTAGTGAGGAAGCTGTGTGAATTAGTTGCATAGGTTCATTTCCCCGCTCATTCATTTACTTATAAGTGGTGGCAACGGCAGTGATGGCAGTTATCAAACAACTTTGGTTACTACCAAGAACCACTTCATGATTATATGATCTCTTGTTTTTCTAATTTAACTACCTACGTTAATAATTTTAATATTAATAAATCAAACATTAATTATAATGATAAATAATAATCATAATAATACTATTTAATAGTATAATTAATAATTTTAATTGCATAAATAGAATAATGATTATAATTAATAATTGTATGTAATATTTATAATTAATAATTTAATTTCACTCGTTTGTTGTTTAGTAATAGTTGTAGTTTTGTGAGAGTGATGCTGATATGTATGAAATGTTATATTTTGTTGTAGTGAGGAGATAAATTTGTTTTAATTTTGTCCTCATTTGATTTTTTAACCTACATATTGTTATATATTTATAAAAATGTTTTTATCTTTATAAACCTATTTAGAAATTCTATTTAATTATGATAGTTTAGAATGCTTTGTTGTTATTTAGCAGTATTTGTATCTTTGTGAGAGTGATTATGTGTGAGACGCTATAATTTGTGTTTTTGTTCTTTATGTTGAAGCGATAATTTTTATAAAAAGTTTTTCCCCGTATTTTGTTTATTTGATTTATCTTTTTTCCTTTATGTATACATATGTACACACACACACACACACACACACACACAGATATATATATATATATATATATATATATATATATATATATATATATAATATTTTTCTGGTATTTCTTCCCTTTACTATATAATTTGTTATATACAGGGTGGAAGGGAAGTCATTACATTCCTTCTAATATGTTTTTCATAGTAGCACTACAAACAAAAAAATCTTATAGTATTTTGTTCTTTCATCAGCCTGTTTCGAAAAAATAAATGGTTTTTTATCCAGATTGATGCGTAATTTCACAAGGATGCACGAGGTTAGCAGTTGTTTACTTGTAAGATGCATAGAGTAACTTATTTCTCACATAGCCTCAGTGGTAATTATGGGACATTACACAGGGTTTCGAAATAATTAATCACTAAAAAGACGTGAAGGAATAGTCCCAGCTGCTCTTTCACACGTGAGGTAAGTATACAATGTTGCGTTAAGGTTGGTCAAGGAATTGACCTAGTTTGTGAATGTAAACAGGTCGGGCCCTTTCGCTTTCGTTTAATGTTTTGGGAGCTAATGCTTGTGATTGGCCTACACTCGCACAGTAAACACAGAAGGACAAGGCAGGGTATGAGTTTGTTTTCAAGACACACGGTTACGATGTTTGCTTATGTACTGATCTAGGGTAAGTGACTACCCACACAACCTGCAGTGTTGCCAGGTTGTTTTCGATAAAACTAAAATATCTCCATAGCAAATGATCGGAGACAAAAACGTAAGATATAAAATGTGTTCCAAATACCGAGATCTACCACTGGTTTAAATTAATGCAATGACTTCCCTTCCACCCGGTATATTACATTAAACTGTATTTGTAATTTTTTTTATAATTTTATCTGTAAAGTATATATGAATGTGTAGAATAAATAAATGTTAAAAATCTGGCATATTAGCCCTGGTTTAAGTAATTAGGTGCCAGGGTTATTAACCAGATTTTTATTTGCATTATATCTTTTTATATTATTTTATTTTACCTACGTAATTAAGTATTACAACTAATATTTCCTAAACATGTTTCAGATTGTGTGCGGAATCTCCGTCATGGTAATGGGTACAGTTGCATTTATAGAAGAGAAAGGTGAACTCAATTTAGGTCTGGGTATCCCTGCAGGAGCCGCTACTGTGTTGGCTGCAGGTGGGTGTGCCTTTTTACATTTGTACACTTGCTGCCTCCCATCCTCCAGTTCTGCACCCCACTCATGACGCCTGTAACGGGCAGAGGTGGAGGACGCAGCAGCTGGGCGTTACGCCTTGACCCACGAAGATTTATTATTTACACTCGCTTCCATTTACCTGTCCCCGAAGCTTAGGGAGGCACTCTACTGACCTTTATTGGTGGAGTATGTCTAACAAGGAGGAGGTGCGTATATTTGTTTACGCTTTCGTTCATACAGTAGCGTAGTGATTTGTGTACACGGTCCTAAATTGTTTACATATGAACATACAGCTTTGGCCAATGTCTTCAAATGGCAAATTGGCTTTGGCTTTACAATTCTTCCCCATTGCTCCTCAGTAATATTTGCTTACATCACACCAGTTACAGTTAAGAGACACTGGGACTACATTTTTAAATGCAATTTTCAAACCATTTACTTGAAATATGACACTCTTAATATGATCAAATAAAAATGCCTCTTCAAAAGCTCAAAGCTTTAGCTCAGATAGCTTCTCAGATAATACAATTGCAGGTTTTAATTAGCGCGAAAAAGGCAATATGTTTTAAACTTACTCTGTGTATTCATTTTTTTCTGAAAAGTATGATAGTGACATTTTCTGACACTTTGGTAAAGTGAGTTGATGTTACTTGCAGAGTAATTTTTGTTTTTATGAAGTAAAATATAAATAATTCTTTATGAGCCAATGAATAAAGCAATCATAAAATGTATATTTGAATCTTTAGATAGCAAATTTCAACTTATGTATACAAACTTGCGTTAGAAATCAGAGCAAAACTGAAATGAAAGGAATAAATATCATAGTAAAAAACTGAGGAAAGGGGGAAAACATACAGAAAGGGAAAATGGGGGGTCTATTTGGGGTTAAAAGGGAGCACAGGAGTGACTTAAGCATATAGCTGGGCTTTTAAAAATGGAGAATTGAGAAAAGTATCTGGCCAAATTCACAGGTGGGGATAGAATATTTATATACAGGGCTATTCAAAAAGAAATAATAGATTTCAAACATTTATTTCTTCCAAACTACAAAAGATAGAAACATGATTCCAACGCTCATGGAGAGGGAAAAGTTTACAATTTTATATTATGCACTCAATTTGAGGACCGTGTTTTGACAAATGTCATAACTAGGGCCCGGATTTTTAGGTTCTTAAAATTAACATTTGAGTTATTTTTATATCTTAAAAAAGTTTGTTTTAGTTCTTTAACCTCCTGAAATAGTTTTTATGTTATTATTGTTTATTAATTTTATTGTTAATTGTCCTCCTTTTTATAGCAATGTTGCTAATATGTCCTATAGATCCTTTGTGCTGCTCAAAATGCTATTTTTGGCCAGAGGCCACCCGGAAAATATGGAAATAAAATTATAGTTCATACGCTATGTGCATTATAACAGGTGTTTAATCCTTACCTGCATTCCAGCATTCGAGAACAGATCGTACAGGTTCTGCTGTACGGTATGTTTATCTGCACAGCACCTAGCCGCTTAATGCGACTTTATCTGTGCAGTATAGGTGTTCATATTTGTTCAAGGTTTGGTGTCTGTGGGCATGGTTTCTCCCGTTTCTGGCAGATTTGGCAAAATATTACTTTGCCATCTGTGGTGAAGTTCGGATCGTTACCTATCCACTGACGAATCAACCACCTTCGAGATGAGCTGACTTTATGCATGACACTGGCTCCTTAATTACCTGCCTAATCTAAGGAAAATTAACTTTTAACGATGTAGTAATTGTATGCATTAACAATACACAATAGTCGACTGAACATAACGGTCACTGTTTTTAAACTGATTGACTTGAGTTTATGACGGGTTCTCCTAATGATCCCTTTCCCCTAGACAACAATCCCCGCATTCCTTACTTGCAACAATACAGAGCTTGGACCCACCCAGCTAAATACAAGTCATTTGCCTCTTGCATTGTTGTCACTACTCCTCTAAGCATGCATAAGTGAAAAGACGTAGCAAAGGTGTAACAATCAAAGTCCATTCATAATTTCATAAACATTTCATTTTCCCATTTTAAAATAAAGTTTTTTTATAGCAGATTTTTTTCATTTTAAAATAATTAGGAGAATTTAGCCTCTTTTAGGTTTTAAGGTCTTATTTAGCCATTTTTAGGTTTTATAAGATTCGAGCATTTGGCTTCGATGATCATGAAACAGATAAGCAAATTAAACTACTGCAGTTAACTATCAAGGAATAAAATAGTTAAAAAACTAAGAATCCGGGCCCTAGTCATAACGGTGGCTCATTTCTTGCCACACACGAATCAGCTGGTCTCCAGTTATCAAATTCACAGCTTCAACAATTCGATGTCGTAGATCTTCAAGAGTGTCAGGCGCAGGAGGAATATAAACACTACGTAACCCATAGATAAAAATCACACGGAGTATTTTAAAACATTGTTGTTTGTCTGCAGTGAAATGGCGGCGACACCGTTCATTGTTATCGTTATCATAAAAATGATCAAATCACAAGAGAAATTGAGCCAATGTGACCGTGATTGGAACTTCTATCCCCACTATTTCAGTTGTAAACCTTTCTCTGTCCATTAACGTTGGAATCATGTTTCTATCTTTTGTAGTTTGGAAGAAATAAATGTTTGAAATCTGTTTTTTATAAATAACATTGCATATTCCATTTCCTCGTCGAATTGGGCAGCTTTTGACGCACAAAACACTGAGGGAATCCCTACTTTTCGGTAAACTGTTCTCACAAAATGTTCAACGGGCCTCCCCGGCTTGGCAGAGGGTCTTAAGTTACTACAAATGACACAAGTTCAACACTGGTGGGAAGTACAAGGACTTTTGGTAAGACCTTCTCCTAATGACATATTGGCTATGAATTATATGTTCCCCTTCCACTCAGACTCCGAGTACTGTTGCTGCGTATGCGCGAGTGCCCGTACTCAGCCGAGCAGAGTTGGAACAGGCTACCGTGTTACCTGTAGTATCGTTTTAGAAAAGCTTCGGGGAAATATTTACCTAAAACAGAAAAGGTGGAAATAAATAAATCCATTAACTAAAGGAAGTGCGTCCTCCAGGTACGTCCATAAGGTTTTGCTTTTTAAGTTTATCTATATAGGTATCATTCTTGAAAAAACGCGAGTTTACATAAAAAAATAACATTTTTTATTCCCGCTTCTACAGAACAATTCTTGCACATATATTCCCGGTATCTCAAAAGCGGCTCTAAAGATTTGGTTAAAATTTTGTATACATATGCGATTTAGCTTTTTAAGTTTACGCATATATATGTAGGTGTCTTTCCTGGGGAAAAGAAAAGAAAAGAAAAAAAAAAAAAAGAAAAAAAAAACGCGATTTTACACAAAAAAAAAAAATTTTTATATTCTTACAGAGAGCAATTCTTGCATACATTATGTATATCTCGGAACCGGTTCTATACATTTTGATCATATTTTGTGTTCGGATAAGGTTTTGCTACTTAAGTTTATTTACATTGGAGTTTTGCCTAAAAAAAAACGCGATTTGATATAAAAACACATGTTTTTATTCCCTCTTCTGCAAATTAAACAATTTTCTGTATGTCTGAAATAGAAATCCTACGTATTATACTCACACTGTTTTCTCTAATCAAATTCTGGTAACACATTCAGATCTCTTTCTCCAATCACTCTTCTATAAACAATTTTCCATAAAAAATGTGATTTTACACACACACACACACACACACACACACACACACACACACACACACACAAAAAAAACACATTTTATCCGCTCTTTTAAAATGAGTCATACAATTTTCTGTATGTTTGAAATGGAAATGCTACATATTACATTCACACTGTCTTCTCTACTCACTTTTAGATAACACATTCACATCTTCTTCTCTATTCACTCTTCTATAAACGACTTTCCATAAAAAACACGATTTTACACCAAAAAATAATTTTTTATCCCTGCTTTTAAAATAAGTCATATATATCATGTTACATATGTTTGAAACAGAAATGCTATTACATTCACAGTGTTGTCTCCACTCACTTTCAGGTAACACATACACATCTATTTCTCTACTCACTCTTCAACAAATAAGTCATACGATCTTTTGTATGTTTGAAACAGAAATATTATATTCATTCTATTTTCTCTACTCACTTTTAGGTAACACATTCACATCTCTTTCTCTACTCACTCTTCTACAAATAAGTCACACAATTTTGTGCATGTTTGAAATAGAAATGCCACGTATTGCATTCACATAGTTTTCTCTATCACTTTTAGGTAAGACATTTACATCTCTTTCTCTACTCACTCTTCTATAAACAATATATATGTATGTATGTGTGTGTGTATGTATGTATATATGTAACTGTCAATCTCGAAAACCGCTTAACCGATCACCGCAAAATTCGGCAAGTATATCTATTTTTCATGAAGAAAGTTTTTATACTAACCATTTTAATACACAATACATAAGGTATTCAATTACATCTGGAAAGCACAACGCTTTCCCCGTCAGTGGCGATCGTCTATTGTGATTCCTATACCTAAGCCAAACAAGGATCATTCGAATCCTAACAACTATCGCCCTATTTCACTGACATGTACCATGTGTAAACTGCTAGAGAAGATCATTAACAGAAGATTGCGATGGTTTTTGGAACACAACAAATTCTTCAACGATTTACAAAGTGGCTTCCGCCAATACAGATCTACGCTAGATACCTTGTTGATACTGGAGTCTGAAATTTGCAATGCTTTTGCCAGCTATCAGCACATGCTTACTGTGTGTCTCGACATTTCTAAAGCCTATGATACGGTGAAACGTCCTCACATCATTCTAGAACTCCTTAAGGCCAACGTCAAAGGAAATATGCTTGCATTTATTATTAACTTCCTTCAAGATCGAAGGATGTGTGTGAGAACCAATGGTGTCTTGTCACAAAGTGTTGTCCTTGATAAAGGTATACCGCAGGGCTCGGTATTGAGTGTAACACTTTTTTTAGTGGCTGTTAACTCAGTATTTTCATGTATTCAACCTCCAGTAAAGGCTGTACTGTTTGCTGATGACCTGACAATATATTGTAAAGGAAAGAATATTACTACTACACAAGAGCTACTACAATCAACACTCAACAATTTTAAAAATTGGAGCCACAACACTGGCCTTATTTTTTCTTCCCAAAAAAGTCAAGCTATTCTTTTCTCCAGATTGAAAACTCCTAGCCCAAACCCTATACTACACATTACCAACTGCCAACTCCCAGTGGTAAATACCGTCCGTATACTGGGCATGCACTTTGATCATAAGTTGACTTGGATACACCATCTTAAGCTTCTTAAAGCTGATTGTGTTAGGCGGCTTAATCTTTTAAAAGTCATATCTGCCAAAGGGTGGGGAGCCGATCTCAGTGTTCTACTTCGCACTTACAGAATCACTATCCTCTCCAAGTTGGATTATGGTTCTATTGTTTATAACTCCGCCAAACTATCAAGTCTTAAAATGCTGGACACTGTTCAAACCACAGCTCTAAGAATTGCACTTGGGGCATTCCATACTAGTCCTACAGAGAGTCTAAAAATTGCAGCAGATGAACCACCACTTTCTTTCCGACGTAAAATGTTAAGTCTTACTTATTTTACCAAGACCTCAACCAGACCTAATTCTGGTGCAGTTGCTCATATATCACGCCAAGATAATACTCAACCCAAAGAGTTCCCTATCCAACCCTTCTCCCAAAGAATTGTTACATACCTTGAAGAGTTTAATCTGACTATTCCTTCTTTCATTTCCCGTACCTTCAACATAAATGATATACCATGGAGAATAAAATTACCTGTCATCAACACCACTTTCACAAAATATGTGAAGGCTCATACC
Organism: Tenodera sinensis; assembly: GCA_030765045.1. Lineage (NCBI taxonomy): Eukaryota > Metazoa > Arthropoda > Insecta > Mantodea > Mantidae > Tenodera > Tenodera sinensis. Next base: position 41,914,845 of record CM060972.1, on the reverse strand, counting down.
CAAAAATCTTGTTTTACCATGCTGTTCAAAGAATTGTGTGACACGTATGCCAATTTTGAGCCAATTTATACCGATGGTTCCCGGTGTGACAACAATAATGGCTGTGCGGTGGTTGCTCCTAACCAAACCATGATGTATAGTCTACCAAACACTCTCACCATTTTCTCTAGTGAACTGTTTGCTATACGTTTCGCCATGGACTATATATCAAAGAATGGAGACTTCAAATCATTCATTATATACACAGATTCCCTTAGTGCATTAATGGCTATACAACAACGATCTCCTTGCCACACCTTGGTAAGGGAGATACGTGAATTATACAGTGAGCTTATTTCATCAGGTAAACAACTAATCTTGGCATGGATACCATCTCACTGTAACATACCAGGAAATGATCTTGCTGACACTGCCGCAAAAGAAGCTATCAAGCATCCTCCAAGCTTACCAGATCTTAAGCTACCTCATGAAGACTATTTACGGCATCTTAAAAGAACTATCCTACACCGATGGAAGACAGATTGGACAACTACATCCAACAGCAAACTGCATGATATCTGTCCAATACCTAACCTCTCCACAACAATTACAACACTAACCCGGCGAGACCAGGTGCTAATAACCCGATTATGCATTGGCCACACTGCGCTTACTCACTCCTACATTCTGTCCCGTGAACTTCCTCCTAAATGTACTCTGTGTGATTCTACTCTTACCGTTCAGCATCTGCTCACTGTTTGCCCAAGATACACTCACCAGCGACTTCAGTATGGAGTTCCTGAGAACCTTCAGCTAGCTTTGGGTGATCAACAGTATCATAAGAAAATAATCAAGTTCATCAAAGCATGCAAACTTAATATTTAAACTCACTGTAAACTTCATGATATGTTTCCTCCTTTTTTTTTTTTCCTCAATGTTTAGTCGCGATATGACTTTTATGTTGAAGCGACTTCAAATAATAAATAAATTAAAAAAATATATATATATATATATATATATATTACTTTCAAGTAGTTTTCTACTCGCTTTTGTTTTAGTAGCACATTCATATATCCCCGTTTGCCCTTCAACATACAATCCATACAATTTACTATATGTTTGAATCAGAAATACAACGTATTACATTCACACTATTTTCTCTACTCACTTTTGTGTTACGTAACAATTCACATGTTATTCTTTATCGCTTATCAACCTCATACACATCAACGCCTACAGATTGTATGCTGAAGAGTGAGTCAACTCCAAAACCGGTTGGCTGATTGCCATTAAAATTGGCACATCTAAGTGTTTTTTCACGGAGAAGATTTTTATGCAATCCACTTTACCCACATGGTTTTCTCTACTCCCTTTGCTTTTGCATAACACATTCGCATCTCTTTCTCTACTCACCCTTCTACAAACAATTCATACATTTGCCCATACATTTAAAATATAAGTGCAACATATAACATTCACACGGTTTTCTACTCATTCCTCTTTTACTTAACACAATCATATTTCTCTCTCTACTCCCTCTTCGATGAACAAATCATACAATTTTCTATATGATTGAAACAGAAATGCATAGAACATTTACACGGTCCGATATGAAAATAGAATGACGATGGGGAATACTAACGAATGACTGGCCAGGATTTAAGGAAACCATGCAAGAACTCGACGGAAAGATGAAAGACCTTGGCCAACGTGTTAATGCCCTGCTAGATATAATTAACCGCCGGACCAAAGAACTGAACTCCATCATGGAACAAATGCTGGACGAAAGGCTCAAACTAGATGGATATCCATGAAGGAGGCCTGCTTTCAGCAGTAGACGTTTTACGGCTGAAATGATGGTGCTTATGAAATACATATCTTTTATCTCGGAAATGACCTTTAACAATTGCAACAAAAATTTTTATTTAGTTAACGTTATTCTTTTCAGGTTTATCTAAATATATTCTCCCCCAAAACAAGATTTTTACAAAAAAAGAGGGGTGGAGGGGGGAATGTCGAGTTAAGCTCGGTCGCCAGTGTATTTATTATTACGTTATCTTGTTTTGTTTGTTCCTCCTGGTTCTATTTCCTTTAATTTTATTCTCCCTTTACAAGTTCTCTACTTTCTCTATTAAAGTAGAGGAAGCATTGTATTCCACCTAAAAATTTGATGTCGAGATTTCACCAGAAATATGTTTTGAAGCCCTCTGAATCCAAAAAAAAGCATTTTTAGAAAAAGTTTCATTGTGTGTGTCTGCCAGTCTGTCCACAGCATAACTCAAAAACGAAAAGTCGGTTGAAAGCCACAGTTGGTATTTAAGTTGAATGCCTTTCAAGAATGCAACACTAAGATTTTGAAGAAAATTTCTCCACCCTAAACTACCCTTTATATGGAAAATTTTTCGAAAATTTTGATTTTCTCGAAAATGGCTCTAACGATTTTGATTAAAATGTCATATGTTTAAGATATTTTTATAACCAATGAAATATATATTTTGAATTTTTGGCTATAGCCCATGTAGTCCTGTGTACTCTAGATGACCTTTGAATAACTCGCAAACCGTAAGAGATAGACCAAACCTTACTAAAACACAATTTATGACCAAATAATTTTTTTTGTAGAGTGAGCCATTTCGGAGATATTCCGTGTTTTTGTGTGAGTTTTGAAAGCAAACTTTCCTCAAATGGAAAATCTTTATTGATTTTTTACTTTCTCTACTGGTAAGTAGGGGATGTATTGTATTCCACCCAAGAAATATATGTCGGAAATATATGTTTTGAGGACCCATGAATCCAAAAAAGAAAAGCATTTTTAAAACAAGGTCCGTGTGTGTGTCTGTGGACAGCATAACTCAAAAACGAAAAGTCGGTTAAAAACCAAAGTTGGTATTTAAGTTTGATGTCATTAAGGACGAAGATTTTGAAGAAAATAGCCCCACCCTAAACTACCGTTTACATGGAACATTTTTTGAAAATTTTGATTTTCTTGAAAATGGTTCTAATGATTTTGATTAAAGTGCCATGTGTTTGAGATATGTTTATGACAAATGAAATGTATATCTTGAATTTTCTGGCTATAGCCCCTGTAGTCGTATTTACTCTGGACGGCTTTTGCATAACTGGTAAACCGTTAGAGATAGGCCAAATCATACTCTACAGAAAATGTAGATCTTGCTAAAATACACAATTTATGTCTCAATAAATTTTCTTGCAGGATGAACCATTTTGGAGATATTCGTTGTTATGTGAGTGTGAGTTTCGGAAAACTTAAAACTTTCGTGGAATGGAGCATCGTTGTTCATTTTTTTATATGTTAAGTGTGCAAAGAGAACGGAATCTCAAAGCTTTAAAAGATTTGACTATCGCACAAAGCTTATTGTATTCTAATATTCCCCTTGCACCTACAAGGAAATAAGCAATAAGATAATTTCTGGAAGTGTTTATCTTAACTAACACGAAGAAGATATAGGAATAAGAGTTTGTAAGAATGGTTAGTACAAGAGTAGAGAAAGTCATGTGAGTGTAACACATACGATTTTTGATATACGCTCTCTTATAGCTTACTGTCGGAGTGTTAACGAGCGAAAAAAATAATACATATTTAGCGATACCAATACCAATCAACAGTCATATCAACAATTAACAGGATTTTAAACAAAATACTTGATCATAAAGCAAAGAAATATATTTTAAGGATTGAGACGTTTCCTTTCTAAGTCCTCGTAACCAAATGTGAAATTTAGAGGCTTTGGGGGCCAATCGTGTCATTTTAGGTTTGTAATAAGTAGCAACACTTCCCAAGATGGTCCCGAACAACTTTGTCTCAAACAATCAATACAATTTGAGTTAAATTGCTAGCTAAAGTGTGATATAACGTCAAAAAGAAAGCCTTTACAAGTTTTACTATGAGAGTTATCTCTAATAGAACACACCTATAACCATCGACCCGAGATCACGATCTGCAGAAGGAAAATGTTTCATAGCTCTATGGCTGCAGCGACACAGAGGCACGGGAAGAAGTCCTAGAACATCTTGCAGCATCCAACGCTAAGAACCTTAAACAAGATACACGTAGCCCAACACACATATACCACATGTATGAATGAAACCCAATTACTTAACATTAATTTAAAACCGTCACAGGTTTAACGTCCTTAACCTGGTGGGTCATATCGGAAATGAATGGATGACATTGATGAAATGATGCTCAAATAGCCTGACATTCATATTTTAGGATAACAGAAAATCGCGGAAAAATGCCCCTTATCCTCTAACTGAGATTCGAAATGAGGAATTCTTGACCGCTACCACCACAGAGGTTGGCTAAGTTAGCATTCTTTTGTTATCACAAACTTTATCAGGATTTGTTTTATATAAATACCTTCTTTTAAACGCAAGGTAGTTTTAAGGATTGATAATATATGTACCATAGTGAGGAAGCGTTTAGTGTCCTTTAATTTATCATGTAAATACGTCAGTATCACACCTTTCTGCACAAGAAAAACAGTGCATACCTTGCACCAGTGTTTAAATGCAATACATTCCTTTTCATACTGATGTTACTGTGGATATTTTCGATTCAATGTTTGTAATTCGGATTGAAATTTCCTCAGCATTTTCACCCATATTTTCAGTCACAAGTTTGTTGGTGAGCGCTCAGAATAAACACTGCCATCTACATCCGCATCTCGTATTGTTGCGATCAACATTTACTAGAAGGCGTTGGACCAGTACATAGCGCAGGATTTGGTTGGCTGTGAGAATATGTCAGCCTTTTATTAAATATATTACTTTTTTGGTATAACTTGGAGAGCTTTTACTGAAAAACCTAACGCGTGCACTACACACCCAAAACTTTAGTGGACTCATCCGAAACAGTAACACATGTAGTACCACAAGGTTCAGTATTAGGGCGTCTATTATTTCTGATCTATATAAACAACCCACTACTTTATATAAACGATAGCAAGTACCGTACTGTTCGACACTGGTGTGCTGGTTAGTAGTAAAAACAAATGAATTGCATAATTAAATTTAATTATGTTCTGAACTGCATGTCTTACTGGTTTACAGCTAACAAATTATCTGTAAATCTAGATAAAACAAAAACTGTTAAATTTATAGCTCAATTAACATGACACATTCCAATTGAAATTGGGATTAATTACATATTACTAGAACACATAGACAACAACAAATTTCTAGGCCTTCAAGTAGACAACTATTTAGATTGGAAAGCTCACCGTTAAGTATATCTTACCCAAACTCAGCTCTATTTGTTATGCTATCCAAGCACTGGCAAATGTGACTTCTGTAGACACACTTGAATTGGTATACTATGCATATTTTATCTCTATCATTGAATATGTAATTTTATTTTGGGGCAATTCAATAGAGAGTAAACCAATACTCCTCATCCACAAAAGGCTATAAGAATTATCTCCAACATCCATAGCAGACGCTCATGTAAGGATCTTTTTAGAAGACTGAAGATACTAATCTTACCCTTCATGTATATATTGTCACCGCGCCCGCCGCATCTAATTGCCGACAACAGCGGTGTCACCCATCGCATTATTGTCGGCACTACCGCAAAGGAGCCGAAGGAAAGAGACAGAGAATGGCCGCATTGTTGGGGCGCTTGCCGAAAGAGAGAAAAGGATAGAGGCTACTGGAATCTTCTACTTTGTATCTCACCGCAATAATTGAACGTTCCTGAAGCTTCCAGAATAGTGCCTGGGAGATATAAATAGCGGTAAAGTGTGAGAAGGGACAGTTAGTTCTTTGTGTTACGAGTTCGGAGCCGTGCTGTTGGAGAATCGAAAAAGACTTTCTTGCTGTTGCAACGAGTGTACAAAGTTACTGTTTACGGAAATAAAAGTGTTTCTTTATCTCGACTACATCTGTCTTCTTTACTTTACACCCACCAAAGTCACACTGGTGTCAGAAGTGGGATTCGTCGAATTGCTTCTAGTTTCGTTACATCGTCGTTAGAAGTTGCAACGTTAGAACCAAGATGGAGGGAGATTCGGAAACCAGGATGATGGCAATGATGAAAGAATTATTCGCCGAAATGAAGACAGAAATGTCCAAGATGAAGACGGCAAACAACAACCTCGCTGCCGAGCTGAAAAAGATGAAGACGGCTAACGACAACCTCGCTGCCAAAATGAAGACGAGAAACGACAACCTCGTTGCCGAGCTGAAAGAGATGAAGACGGAGCTATCGGCGAAAATTGATGGCGAACTGATTGGCGTGACGGAAGACGTGGAAGAACTCGGCGAAAAGGTGGTAGACCTCTGCCAGCACGTGGACGTCGTGGAGGACGACGGGGAACGTCTTGGCGCCCTGGTAGTAAGAGTTGACGAGAGCGTCAAAGTACTGGATGCCAGGGGCAGACGGAATAGCGCGGAGCCGGGGAGGGAGCACCTAGTGGCCGAGGCGACAGTTGCGCCCGTTTCAGATGATATGAGGGAAGACGTGGAACAACTCGGCGAACTGATTGGCGTGAGGGAAGACGTGGAACAACTCGGCGAACTGATTGGCGTGACGGAAGACGTGGAACAACTCGGCGAACTGATTGGCATGACGGAAGACGTGGAACAACTCGGCGAATTGATTGGCGTGACGGAAGACGTGGAAGAACTCGGCGAAAAGGTGGAAGACCTCTGCCAGCATGTGGACGTCGTGGAGGACGACGGGGAACGTCTTGGCGCCCTGGTAGTAAGAGTTGACGAGAGCGTCAAAGTACTGGATGCCAGGGGCAGACGGAATAGCGCGGACCCGGGGAGGAAGCACCTAGTGGCCGAGGCGACAGTTGCGCCCGTTTCAGATAACGAAAGTGTACGTCTCGGGGAAGACAAAGGGGCAGTTCAGGGACGTCGTCGAGGATCCCCTGGAGGAGTGTGTCGGGTACGTAACCAACCAGGATATGACGTGGAGGACGATCAGCAGGGAAGCGCACAAGCAAACGAGCAACACGCGAGAACCGACTTGGCGTGCGACATGGGGGGAGGTCCGAAGCTACAGGGTAACTACACAAGGGCGCGCAGCCAACTACTTACTCCAAATAAACTACTTCACGCCCACACCAAAAAAAGTCACAATATTTTCGATCCTAAAATTATTCATATGTAATCGATCCACGTTTATAAGAAACAATGAAATTCACGAGACAAACACTAGACAAAATAGCAACATCCATCATTCCAGTACAAAACTTTCTAGTTTTCAGAAAGTTGTGTACTATGAGATCATAAAAATATTTAGTGCTCTCACTGACAATTTTAATTCCTTTAAAATCGCTGCTAAAGAGTACCTATGCTCAAAATCATTTTATTCTGTACAAGATTATCTGAATGACAAATTATCCTGTTAATGCTTATGTAACTTTAAGTAGTTTCTTGCTTCTTTGGTGACAAATTATTGTTGCTCGAAAGCTACTTAAATATGTTGTTAGCTAATGCTGGATTTCTGACAATGAAGTCATTAATCCTCTTGCTCTCTAATATTTTTCACTGATGGATGAGGCACTAGAAGTGGCCGGGCATATTTGAAGGTGGTCTCGATCCATTTCCTCTTGCAGATCACATAGAGGACAGAGTGGTGAAGAATATATCCCAATTCTGTTTAAATGTTTTGCCAGACAATCATGTCCTGTAATCAACCTAAAGGTTGCAACTGCTGGTTTTTGAGGATACTCAGGAATTACTGTTTGAATGTTTGGTAGTTCCCATCTTTTATTCTTTGATTTTTCATAGTAATATTTTGCAATAATTTTTTTGAATTCAGAGTTGACTAATCTTTTAGCTGCATAAAATGGTAGATTAACTATTGATTTCTGCACATTGCCGGTACCCTTTTTGCAAGAAAAATATGTATGTATCGTACAACTGACAAAAGATGTTATTCATTGCTAATTATAGGTATAACTAAGTAACTGGACGTGATTGGAAAAGCATAACTAATCTTAATCCAACATCGAGGTCACAATCTCTTTTTTCGATATGAACTCTAGTGAAAGTTTAAAATAAAGGTAAATTTGTATTTGTAAATATAGATTATGTTAATCTTATAACTAGAGAGGTTTCATTTTGTTTCTCAATTATCGCTGCTTTGTTTTTTGTGCCTATATACAGGATGTCCCAAAATAATTAAAAGTAAATGTTGGAACACACGCCCATTGCGATTAACACAAAGAGTGCATCGGTGTGCCCTATTCTGCCGCACTCTCGCAAAGACACAGCCATTTCTCTGGTTTAAAAGCTTGTCGGTTTAACTTTTTAATAGTAAAGCTGTGTTTGTGTTTTGTTTATGTGTTGTGTATTTTTTTCTTGGATTAAGATCGTGTTCCTTACTAGATAAATGCAATACTAATTTGCATTGTTGATTTTACTGGGTGGGAGGTAGTAATCTATGACTAACTCGTCTATCGCTTAAACGAAGCACCGCAGTAAAAAGCTTTCCTTAACAAAAAGTGTTCAAAATAATGTTATCTATCAGCTCCCAAAGTTTGTCGGTCTAATAAATGTGTTTTTAAGCTATATTGTACATTTCCATTGACACGTTCAATGTTCACGGGCCTCTATGGCCACTTGTGAACTCTCTGAACGTACTCCAACTTAATCTATTTCGCACTCAGCTTACGCTATTATGCTCCACATAAAGGTTTAAAATTTAATGTATATTAGTATCTCACATAATAACACTATCCTGCCTTTCATTTATCATTCGAAACTACAGAAAACGGACTGGACACCAGCGACCAGCGACCCAGGGATGTAATGCGACTATCGTGGGCTCTGCCGCCTGAAAGGAACACAATAGTAGTGGAGTTTACGCGTCAGCCATGTAAGGTAAATGAAATGGGATAAAAGGTGCGAAATGCCAAGGAGAGGGACGTGAGAGAAACTGGATCTTAGGGCATTGCCTGAAGAAAAGAAAATGAGATAAAATCCGAGAAGCGTTTCGGCCTTCATCCTTCCTTTTATGCTGGAATTGCCTTGGGAAATTCCGTTTTCTTCGCTCCCTTCTTATCACACCAGCATTTATTTTATGTATTGCCCTTCGCCCTTCCATTTGCTTTCTTCTTTAGCTTCTTATTTTCCTTGCATTATTAATTTCCACTTCATCACGCTTCCTCATCTTCTTCTGCACTCTCTGCTATGTCCATGCCATATAGCTTCCGAGTCATTTGAACCTTCACTGAATCACTCACTCATTATAACGGTATTACGAGGCCCCTGCACTGTTCCAATAGGCAACCCAAATAGCATCACGGATGGTAAAGTGTCTCAACTGTTTTATCGTTGCACTAGCTGAAATATCCAGCGTCGTTCATCGTTTGACCATTTACTACAAGTAGTATCATAAGACATCTGACCTAACCGATGAATTCTTGAGCAGCGCCAGGAAATTTACCCCTCTGGGTAGGTCAAATAGTCGAATGATATTTATCTTGACTATTTCATAAATACAATATGAATTTAAGTACCTACTATATCACAAAGATTTGACCATAAAATACAAATTCTATAAACCACAACCTAAATCACTGTGACACCGGGCGCGGCATAAAACAAAGAACTGTCAGGGCTAAGCCACTTTGCACCGCATGCCGGGCCGGCGAGTGGGCAAAGGCGTTCAAGGTCGGTTGCCTCGCGCGTCTGTTTGTGTGCACGTGACTAACAACAACCGAAGCTGCTACACAAAAGAGGCCCTTTTCTCTGGTGCCTTCCAGAAAGCTATGGCCACGCGGCCGCCGGCGGGCGTATGTAGAAATCGAGGAACGTTCGTGTGACGTCATCCCCTCTATATAAGGAAGCGCGAAAATATCAGAGAGTGAGTCTACCTTTACGTCACACGGATCGCCCACCTCGGTAGCGTGATGGTTAGCGTGTCTGCCTCATGTTCAAGAGGTCGCGAGTTCGAATCTCGCTTAGGGTAAGTTATCCGGGTAATGTTTTTTCCGAGGTTTTCCCTTATCCTGAGAAGACGAATGTCGGGTAACTTAAAGCTCCATGGACCTTGGGCTCATTTGAGCATCATTTCACCCATTTCATTCATTCACCGACATAACTTTGGAGGACGTCAATTTAAAAAAAAAGTCACACGGACTTTTCTCGAGTCCCACACACACGTACCGCAAATGACTTAGCTAGAAGTCTCGCGACACACCTTTAGTCTCTGCCGCCTTGATTGGTGACAGTCACGTACACACAGCAGTCCTGTGAGGCAGCCCGGCTCTGAACGTCTTTGCTCGCTCACTGTCATGGTATGTGGTATGAAGTAGCTTGGCCCAGCCCGTCCATTTTTGAACACAGAACAGTGACAAATAGTCTAGTTACTTTCTCTGTCACTTTATTTCTCTTCTAAAATATAGTGACAAAAATAGCTCTTTTTGTCGTTTTTAGAATTTACAATCCGTCGTGAGTTTGCAAGTCACAGCTGTTCTGTCCTATCGTAACCTAGACATACACTTCACTGTTTCTTTCTACGCTCTCTGTCTAACAAACAGCTGACTTCGACGAAACACTCTCAAACAGGCTTAACTAAAACTCCTTCCCGCAACAAATAAATCCGACACGACGGTTAAATGTCTACGAATGTCTCTCACAATACTCAAATTCTCTCAACACTAACTATACGTACAGACACTTAAAACCAATTAACTTCTAACAACCGTCTCCTTCAACACTTGATGACTCACTCTCTCGCCACAGCATTCGCTTATATAGGTGAGAATGACGTAGCACGGATTTTTCTTGAAATCCACATTTTCATAAACAAGCTCAACACGTGAACAGTTTTCTCAAACAGTCTGGAATCATCTGTCTTTGTTCCGATCCACTCCATTGTTACGTTGTTTACCCGCCGTGCAGTGGTATGAGGTAGCTTGCCCTTGAGCGTCTCTTGAACAAACGGCATCACAATATCATAAATAGAATATACCAGAAACTTCTATGCAAAAGTACTTATAGTAAGCATAAATACCACAGTGTGTAATGGTGATTTTTCATTAATGCCGATGAGTGATTTTCACCTTGTCGCTATTTATGGTTTAAGTATCATTGGGAAGCAGTAGTAGGAGTATACTACTTACTACCTTCAGTAAGTACGGGAAGTATTGTATTCCACTCAAAAATTCGATGCAGAGATTTTACCAGAAATACATGTTTTTAGGCTCCCTAAATTAAAAATACACTTTTTAGAAAAAGGTCTTTGTGTGTATGTACCTGTAAACGACATAACTAAAACATTAAAACTCGTTTAAATACTAAACTTGTTATTTAACTTCAATATTTTCCAAAGATGCAACACGAAGATTTTCAAGAAAATTCTCCATCCCATACTACCCTTTACAAGAATCACTTTTCAAAAATGTTTATGTTCTCAAAACTTATTCTAATGAATTTGATTAAAGTGCGATATGTTAAGATATTTTTATGACAAATTAAATGAATATTTTGAATTTTCTGGAAAAAGCATCTGAAGTCCTCTTCATTCAGGGCAACATTTGCATAACTGGCAAAGAATAAGACATACACAAAATCTTACTTTACAAAAATGTAGATCTCTTAAAGCACACACAATTTATGTCAAATAAAGTTTTTTTTTGTAAATAACAATTTTTAAGATATTCCTTATTATTGGTTTTAGTTTTCAAATTCTTATACTTTTCTCAAATGGGAAGTCGTTATTGATTTGTTTATGTCCTGGACATGCAAAGAGAATGGAATTTCATAGTCATCACATAACGACTAGATCTTGAAAGATTTGACTATTACTTAAAGCCCACTGTGTTCCTATACATCCACAAGAAAATCATTTATGCAGATGTTTAGCTTGTCTAACATGAAGTAGATAGAGGAATGAGCGTTTGAAAGGGTAATTTTTTACCAGAGTAGACAAATTCATGCAAGTGCAACACATCAGATTTTATTATTTGCGATCTCTTAACCAAACACTAACAAATAGGCAAATTTTTTGACGTTCAAGAAGATTAAATTCCAGATTATTATATTCTATATATTACGCTGCCACATTTTCCTCCTATGTTTTGTGCGTCTATTTAGGCATGACGCGACCCCAAATAGACCAACACCAACTATGTGTGTGTATGTGCGCTACGTCATTTAAATGAGTAGGCTATGTGCAGTGGCAAGTTTTTGTTTTCAACAATAAAAGAAGAAAGTTGTTTAATTACAGAAGAAATTTGTTTCCTTACATTTGACATAGTTTAGAACTGATATATGGGATTATTTTTTCGCGAATTTTTGCGAATTTTTCATACCTTCGAGAATATTGTGGTTTTTTAGCAATAAATGGGAAATATTTACTTTTTTAAAATTTCGCTTAGAAAAATAAGCTTTTTTATTCATTGACTCATTGTCGCTGGTGTTTAAGTTTTCGTTTTAATAGCAATGTAAGAATTCACATCTAATTCTTACGAATTTAATACACCGGCTATGTTTTAGATCAACTTGTAGCAATACTACAAAGTAAACGTTATTGGCAGAAACAAAGAAAGCTTCCCGACAATGCAATCGGTAAGGCTACAGTAAAAGGTTATCTCACAAGGTCACATTTTCGTGTTATCAATACCGCCGCAATAAACTTAAAACACAAAGAACTTTGTGCCATTGTTGAACAGTTAGGCCATAGTAACAAATTTCATATAATAACAGCACTCTTAACAAAGCAAAAGGTGAATGTTACCACCTTTTCTGTGAAAAGTCCCTGAATATCTTTGGTTACCAGTCTCAAATGCTGACAGCGTGAGATTCTTTTCTACATATAACTTGTTTGTAATAGTTAGAAGGGCAACTTTGAAAAATGAAAGTGTCACAACTGCGTTCATCCATTTCTACAGCCCTTCGTAGAGCCTATTGGGAGGTCTATGAAGGGGTCCATTGCCTGTCTGAGGATGGTAGCTATCGAAGAGCAGATATCATAGCCATCAAGAGAGATGCAGGAAAGGGTCTCGTTCTTGATCCAACTGTAAGAATGGAGCAACATTCCTCACTTTAGTGAGAGATATAACGTACCTGAAAATGCATGGGAGGTAAAAGGACTACTCTTTGGTGCCCGCGGAACATGTTTTAAATTCACAAAGCACTGGGTGTGCAATGGTCCGAAATTATCAACATATATTTACATGTCCTAAAAGACTATATATTTTAAATAATCACTTGTATTGCATGTATTAACCGCTATCTTCTTGTTATAATCCTTTAATGTTTCTTTGGATATTTTGTATCTTAATTTTAATCACTTTTTTTTAAACTTGACTTAGTCATGTATCTTTGTATTCTGGATCTTTATGGTCACCTGACCATATATAATTTGGCGATGCTGATAGATGGGCAATGGCCCTGATGTCAGATGCATGATATATGTAGGTAGTAATTCATGTCATGATAATACTAAGATAAATGTTTTAATTTGGAGAAATTTTGAACAATAATACTAGAGTAACTTTAACTAACTAAACCCCGGCGCGACAGCCAACAAGGGGCAAGGCCTACCGCCCAGGCACTGCATCCCCCCCTCTGCCCACTACAGGCGTCATTGATGAGGTGCAGTATTGGAGGGTGGGACGTGTTCAGCGCCCCGAGCCCTCCCGGCCGGTTATGCGGTCTTCTAGACCTGGGGCCGCTACTTCTCTATCAAGTAGCTCCTCAATTGGTCCCCCCGGGACCTAACGAGGCTGAGTGCACCCGGTGCCAGACCTCCCAGAGGGGATGAAATCCCCATGCTGGTACCGGGGATTGAACCCGGGTCCTCCGCGAGAGTAACTTTACTACCTGTTAATTTTGATTTCAATAATGTCTATGTGTATTAATTTTACCGAAAATTTGTGCTAAATTAATGCGAATTTTTAGTATAATATTTAACACAAAACACCACTAATTTAAATTATAAATGCGACTTTTTTCAAATAATTATCGCCAAAAATCTTGCCTTAGGTTATGCGAGACAAATATAACAAGTGCTCAAATGAACCCGGGGTCCATAGACCTTAGAGTAACTGAAGTTACCCAATATTTATCTTTTCAAGATAAGAAAAAACTTCAGAAAACCCCTATCCGGGTAAGTCACCCTTACGAAGATTCGAATTCGAGACCTCTTGAATGTGAGACAGACATGCAACCCCCACACCGGAGGAAGGTAACTTCATCCTGCTGATACGGTTAGAGCTTGAGAAAATTGAGTAAGTGATATTCAAAGGGCTGAGCACTACTCCATCTTTATTCCTTTAGCTGCAGAAATTCGAGTAATTATCCTTAAGATACATGCACACCTTCAGAGAGATTCAAGAGAACCTTCTCATAAATACATTGTCGAGTAATGACAGCCAGCTTGCTTTCACTTCCTTTTAAACAAAGTTAGAGACGACATTGATCTTGATAGCTTTGGTTCTGCACTCCGTCAGATTTCCCATTAAGAGAGCTCATGAAAAGGGTTATTGAATATCTTAGTAACACCTAATACCTATCAGTAGGTATAAAAGGCGATACCAGATGCAGATGAGACAGAAACAACAAGTAATCGGAGGCTACGGTGAAATTTGAACGCAGAAAAGATAAGAGCACACATTATTAAAAACATAGTGACATTGGTCGTACAACAATATACGAGCAAGAGGGGGGAGGGGGAATGGTATGACCTTGGATACGGCAAGCGGCTGTCTGTGTACATGATCGTAATAATGGCGGTAAAACACAAAGGAAAGGTCCGAGAGTACAAGGCAACTAGTGATTGTGTATGTGGTCACACAGCGCGATAACACCGTAGTGTCCAGAAGCTTCTAGCTAATTCTGCTGAGTCAATGTACACGTGTGCATGGAAATAACTCGAAGGAGGTTACGTGACGCCGGATCCAGGTTAAATAGGACAGACATAACAGAGCTATGTTTAGAGTTAGTCAGTTGAATGAGTTTTAGAGTTAGAGTTAGTTTAGGGTTGAATTGTTGTTTAGTTGTCGTGTACAGTTAGTTTTTAGTTGAGTGAGTCGGCCAGCCTTTCAGCGAGTATGTATGTGTCGTCGAGTGATTGTATCTTAATAGGCAAGAAACAAGAGACACGGAAAGTGGAGAAAGATATTAAAGATCGAGAAAGATTTTCGGAAGAACAATTGTGAATTGTAATAATAGAAGACTATAAATTCGTTTGCAACGAGAAGGAAATTGTGCATTTGTAGTAAAATTTAGAGGACAATGAAGTGATAGAAAAGTAACAAGACTTTCGCATTTTTCTGATTTTGTTACAATATTATAAACTTCTATTTGCTTTCCGCGATAATAAAGGTTATGAAACATATAATTGATTTAATCATTTTTATAATATTATAACTTCATCTGGCATTGGCGTAAGTAGATAACCCTTCGTGCGTTAAAACAGTTGCAGAACTCCAATGCGCAAGAGACGGCAGTGGCGTGTTCTGTCTCTCAGAGAAGACGTGAAGTGAGCGGCAGTTGAATTGGCGAGTGAGCCCGTGATAATAGACAATAACAATATAAACAATCGACAAGGTCCTACTTTACTTACAGGATCTTTATTTTCCAAAGAATATAGTCACTCCTGTATATGGTGCTGTTGTCTAACATTACGGATTAGAATTGTTGTGATGAAATTTGCCTAAAGATGTCCCCACCCGGAGATCCGATTGGGGGACAGTTTTAACTCCGGAATGTTTATCTTTAGGACTCATACTCATGTATGTGGCTTTCATGTAACTGTTTTCTTAACGGGCACCAGTTTTACAATGTGGCAGTTACATCACCCGACTTAAACCCCCATTTTGCAAGGGGGACCACATCTATCGTTGGTCAACGGGTCCATCGGACCTAGCCGGGAGGACTAAATAGGTGGTATTTAGATCCACCGACCTTCCCCTCATGTGCCTCTGAGGGACGCTGTTGTGCTGTGATAGGCCAGCACATATGTAAATGGCATTTCCTCCATTTTAGATGAAACAGTTATACCACTGTGATTCGGTCCCCAGAGCCTCATCTGTTAAAAGCAGGGTACACCACGGTTAGGATGAGGATGGGAATTGGGTAGGAGAGGCTATAGGAGGCGCATGACTACCCCTTACACCCTGTGTAACGATCCAGCAGAAATGAACGAAGACCACTTGAAGACCTGTGAAGCATTACGATCAGAAGAAACTACAGTTCAAAAGTATTGGAAAATACGAATGCTAATGGCAGATGCAAGGCACTATAAAACAACAACAACATTACGGATTATATAAGTGCTTAGGCTTTCACGGCCGGTGTCCATTTGGAATAAAATGTCTTCCGGGCTTGTAGGCCGAGGTCGACGTGCTTCTGATGTTTCGTTCAAGTCTGCTTCGAGCATCTTCAGAGGACCCAACGATGAGTGAACTACAAGCCCGGAGGATATTTTATTATATTACGGATTATAGATTGTAAAGTGCAAACATGAAGGCACGTAATGTTTCATTGGCATTTTTTCGTTTTTTTTTATTAATGCTATTGTTGTATTTTATTATTGTTAGTTTTGTTTATAGTTACTGTAGTTGTGTTATATTATTTTATTATTATTTTTATTACGATGTTTATCACCATCATTATGCTTATCATTATTATTGTTATTATCATTAACATGAGTATCATAATTAGTAGTTTTATTCTAATTAGTTTTAGTATTATCATTATTATATCAATATTAATGTTTTTGTTAGTGTTGTGGTTTATTATTATGATTTTATTTTCATCGTTGTTATCATCAAATGGTACTGATATGCTGACTTCATTCACAGAGTATGTGTTCAAAATGATGCCCTTGTTGATTGATACAATGTTCCAACCGTCCTCTTGTATCTATATGGACGTTTCTGAGAATTAAGGTTATGGCAGAGGCACATGCTTCTACGATCCTTTGACGTAACACCTCTTACATTAAGGCCATCTGTTTCAAACGCAATATTCTTGATGACACCTAGGCCGATTCAGTGATCAGGGTACAACTAGTTGAAATGAACCTTTGCAGGTTTATAATAACAAGGTGGTGCACCACCTAATTGGGAACAGTGTTTTAACATAAGTTGTATCCGAACCTCATCAAGAAAATCCTGAAGCTCACCTTGCAGGAATTCGGTCCTCTCTCGAAGTCTGGCTGGGAGAAAGACAAATCCCATAACATTGATCTCAAGAATAACACACCAAAGTTGTTCGAACCCAGTGAGGATTGTGAGGGACCCAGTAGTGCATATTGTGTCTATTCATAGTGGTATAGTTGTTTAAATAGCATTCATCGCTTCAAAGAACAGTTTCAAGAGTCAGGGCTGTCACCTTCGTGCATCATTCAGCATACGGGCAAAATCATTGCCATAGAGTTGTTGGTTGAGGTGAACCTTGTACGGATGCCACGCCTATTCCTACAAAATAATAACAATAACAACAGCGTCATCACTGTGGATACATTAGCCTCCTTATATCCCCGACATCAGTTCCTGTGATTATTGTCTTTGTGATTCATAAAAGAATCTTCCGCCAAGCTTTGGTTTGTCTCTAGAAACTCAGTGCCACTATATTGCAAGCCGGCAGCACAGTCGATGAAGATATTTGTCGACGAGTGGTGAGAAATATCAGTATTGGTCTTGAAGAGCTACTGACACAATATGGTGGCTATATTAACACATGCTCCGTTAATTTAAATCCCCATGTTTTTACTTTCTCTACTGGTAAATAGGGGAAGTATTGTATTCCACCCAAAAATTCGATGTCGAGATTTCACCACAAATATATATTTTGAAGCCCCCTAAATAAAAAAAAGCATTTTTAGAAAAAGGTCCGTGTGTGTGTGTGTGTGTGTCTGTGTGTCAGCCTGTGTGTCAGTGTGTCAGTCTGTGAGTCAGTCTGTGTGTCAGTCTATGGACAGCATAACTCAAAAACGAAAAGTCGGTTAAAAACCAAAGTTGGTATTTAAGTTTAATGTCTTTCAAGGATGTGACACTAAGACTCTGAAGAAAATAGCCCCACCCTAAACTACCCTTTACATGGAAAATTTTTCGAAAATTTTGATTTTCTTGAAAATGGCTCTAACGATTTTGATTAAAATGTCATATGTTTGAGACATTTTTATGACAAATGAAATGTATATCTTGAATTTTCTGACTATAGCCCATGCAGTCGTATTTACTGTGGACGAATTTTGCATAACCGGTAAACCGTTAGAGATAGACAAAATCTTGCTGTACAAAAAATGTAGATCTTGCTAAAATACACAATTTATGTCTCAATAAATTTTCTTGTAGGGTGAACCATTTCGGAGATATTCGTTGTTATGTGTGTGAGTTTCGGAAAACTTAGAACTTTAGCGAAACGCAACAACGTTGTTCATTTTTTTATATGTTAATCGTGCAAAGAGAACGGAATCTCAAAGGTCAAAATGATTTGACTGTCGCACAAAGCCTTCTGTATTCTAATATCTTCCTTGTACCTAGAAGGACATAAGCAATAAGATAATTTGTACGAATGTTTATCTTAACTAACATGAAGATATGGGAATAGGAGTTTGTAAGAATGGTTAGTACAAGAGTAGAGAAAGTCATATGAGTGCAACACATCAGGATTTTTCTGATTATGAATAGATGTGATGGTGCAATAATCAAATGGAAAGGCAATTGATTCAGCATTTCGCACGCCACCCTGTAAATTCAACCACGTACCACTATATTATTGAAGCATAAATGATAGGATGTATATCCGGCGAGTGATCTAAAACTACTACCGTGGATATCTCTGAAACAAAAATATAAAAAACGCTTTCACAGACATGAAGACGGAAGGGTTCATTACAATAGATGATATAGGCCATTCAAATACGTAAGTAAACATGAAGTATTTTTGACATAGTTGATAACATGGAAAATAACATTAAGAATGGCGTTTGTTGCATCGCAATACTCAATTACATTCTGTGAAATTGTAACGTTAAGTTGACAAGAATGTACAACAGTTGTGCATTGTGAGGTGCAACCGCGACGTTGGCTCTCAAGCATGAACTTCGCGTTGCAACCAATCGCAGGATGATTGGCTATTATAGTGATACAAAAGCTATTATAAATTTTATTTCCGTTTTTATCAATTGCACTAGAAACAACTTAGACTTCTGCCTTACCAAAAAAATACGGAAAATAAATAACGGTTTACCTCGAGAGGTAGAATCCGGACTGAAAAATCCAATGCCATAGCGGGATATGGCATTGAATTGTTCAGTCCTGATTCCAAATCTCAAGCACTGCCCATACAAGGGTTGTGTGTTTAAAAACACCAGCATTAAGTCGGTTGGTTGATTGGTTAGTAATTGGTTAAATAACAATTACCATCTAAAGGTTATTTAACTAAATTCGGGACATAAAGTACTTACGACTGAAAGTCGCCCTTGGGGTACTTATCTCAGATGTGAGGCCCCCTAGTGGTCTACCGGGATAATATGAATGGGTTGGGAATTTAATGTCATACTGGCAAGTTGTCACGGTAATTCAGTTGTTAGAGCAGACGCGTGTGAAGGGGAAGGTCCATGGTTCAAATCCTTGCTATGCCATTGAATGTTTCAACCCTGATTCTACCTCTCAAACATTGCCCGCACACGGCTTGTGTGTTTAAAACACCAGCAGTAAGTTGGTTGGCATAAAACAATAACGGTTTACTTCTATTGTTTCATCTGACTTATGTCCCATAAAATTTTAAAACAGCTTATAGAGTCAAACACTGAAAACTAAATGACCAAAAGTGAGGCGCGTACTTAAGAAAAAAAACTGCTGTATGTCTTTTGAAGAATGCAGCAGAATTATTTACCGGCGCCAGGGTTGCCAACTCGTACGATAATTATGGGGGCATACGACAGTTTTAATGTTTGTACGATGGTTGTCAACCCGTACGATAATTATGGGGAGTACGATAATTTGAATGGGTGATAGTTCGATATCGGCGAAATATCACTTTCACTGGTTTGTCACTCCAGTGAAATGAAACTAATTACAAATAACACCACTTTTGTCCTCATTGTCTGTCTCCACCCCATAGCTACTAAGTCTGCTACCCTTTATCCTCTTATTGCCAGTGTGCCCAGGTCTGGTAATTTCAATGAAGAAGGCACTGTTCAGAAAATTGACGATCAATGTAGAAAACTCGGAATACGTGCTATTTCATGTAAAATAAAGAACATGCCTGAACCTGACAGTTTCTGGAGTGCTGTTAAACATGTCACCTTGGTGGAAATACTGATTTCAAAGAACTAGCGGCCTTTGCATTATCAGAGGTTTCCTTGCCCTACAGAAGTACTTCTTGTGAAAGAGTTTTTTTTCTAAACTGGGTTTAATAAAAACCAAAGTTACAAACAGATTGGCACTAGATACGGTAAATGAACTCATTTTGTCGTCTCAACTTATGAAAGAACGTGGTAGATCTTAAAATCTGCAATTCACCGAGATGTTAAGGTTTACCTCAACAATAAATTTGTGCAATGCTGCAACGGTTGAGGAAGCTGAACTTTCAGATGAATAGTGCGAGAAACATAAGTGCTAAAGTTGTAATACTCGTTGAGGTCATCAATCTTGTAAGTGGATATAATAAACACCATTACTCTTATATTTTCATAAGTATTATACTGATATTTTTATTGTTGTAGCGTTTGCTTTATGATGTACGATAATTTTGAATCCAAATCTATAATTTTGAGTGGCCGGTACGATAATTTTACGTTTAAATGTTGGCAACCCTGACCGGCACACACGTACGTAAAGGTTAGAACAAGTCCTTTAGCGAGGCAGCTAAACTCAATAGCTAACCCAATGAACGGGACAGAGATGCCACCTACCAAACCAAGCAAAACAAGATCAAACAGCGCTCAAATCCCGCACACAGCCTTCACCCGATGTTAGCGCGAAACACAATACAAAATTGGCACATTGTGAGTTGTTTTTCAATTCCTATTTTTTGTTCAGATATTTGTTGTAATTTTAGGTGACTTACCCTCTATAGTTGCATCCGGTCCTAACAACTCCAAAAACTGAACTAAATGCATGACATGGCATTTGTGGGAGAAGGGCTTTACTGTGTCTATCATAGTCTATTTCGAAAAGAAAATATTAATACATAGTCAATCTAAAGAATATGTCTCATTTCATTCCATGGCTGAAGAAAGAGTACGTTTGACGTTTGACACTGCGAGCATGAAGAATGAACCATATCTAGATTTGAAAACGCAATCTCTGCTATAATTATTGTCTTAACTTTCTTATCAATTAGACAGGAACTTTTGAGGTTGCTTTCTCTATGATTGTTCCATAAAAATGCAATTTTTGTTCACAGCTGCCAGTATTCATACCAGTCGTGGTTTTGGAGGCTACCATCCGTCAAGATGTATACCCAACTCTCCATGGGCTTCCCTACGTTTCCTGGGACCGTCGTTTCGTGTGGCTGGGTTGTTAGCCGTGCTCTGGGGGATAGCGTGCTCACTCCATGCGGCACTTCTCATCCAGGCCCTCCGTAGTCTTATAACTCACAGGTAGGATACTATTTTTATCTTCGTCAGACGCAGCAAATGAAACTCCTTTACCTAAAACGTGCTTCACATGCTAGATTTTTGTACATCTTAGTTTGTTATAACACCAACCATTAGAAAATAGAGCATATACGGCAAATATTCTCCAATCTAAGACTAAACATCTGATATGTTGCACTCACATGGCTTTCTCTACTCTTGTACCATCTATTCTTACAAACTCTTATTCCTCTATCTTCATGTTACTCGAGGTAAAAGTTTACAGAAATTATCTTATCGGTGATTTTCTTGAAAGTGCAAGAAGAATACATTAGGCTTTGAGCGATAGTCAAATCTTTTAAAGCTTTGGAATTCTGTTATCTTTGCACGTCAAGAGATAAAAAGTAAATAACGACCTTCCATTGATAAAATTATAAATGGTTCACTCCACAAAAAATGTATTTGAACATAAATTGTGTGCCTTAACGAGATCTACATTTTTTTACAGTGGTTTTCCAGGACATACTGTAGTTCTAGTAGTTGTTTTGCTGTTTTTCCAAGGTTTTTATGAACTCTGGATGTATGTGATCTGGTCCAGGAGACGTTTTGTTTTCTTTGATTATTAATTGCAATGTTCAGTTCTTGCATATTAAAATTTTTAAAAAAAGATTCTGTACAAAAATCTCTAGTTAATCTACCTTTATTCAGCTAAAAGGTTAGTCAACTATGAATTCAAAAAAATCATTGCAAAATATCACTATGAAAAATCGAAACATTTGAACAGAATTGGGATATATTCTTCACCACTCTGTCCTCTATGTGATCTGCAAGAGGAAATGGATCGAGACCACCTTCAAATATGCCCGGCCACTTCTAGTGCCCCATCCATCAGTGAAAAATATTGGAGAGCAAGAGGATATTGACTTCATTGTCAGAAATCCAGCATTAGCTAACAACATTGTTTGTACAGTAAGATTTGGTTTATCAGTTATGCAAAAGTAATCCAGAGTAAAGAGGACTACGTAGGCTATAGCCAGAAAATTCAAATATAAATTTTGTTTACACTAAAAATATTCTAAACATATGACATTTTAGTCAAAATCGTTAGAGCCATTTTTGGGAAAACCACCTTCGAAAAATTTTCTGTGTAAGGGGTAGTTTACGATGGAGGAATTTTCATGAAAATCTTTGTGTCGTATCCTTGAAATATATTAAATAACAGCTTTAGTTTTTAACAGACGTTTCAGTTTTGAGTTATGCTGTTCACATACAAACACACACACACACACACACGCACACACACACACACACACACACACACACACACACACACACCTTGACATTTTCTAAAACTGCTTTTCTATTTAATTCAGAGTGTCTCAAAACATATTATTTCCGGTGAAATCTCGATACCAAATTTTTGTACGGAATACAATACTTCTCCTAATTACTATACGTAGTACAGAAAGTAAAAAGTCAAGCAGGAAAACAGTCCAATTTAAATTCGAAGTCCCCACGTTATGAGTTGTTCCTGCTAATCATTTTCTGCTTGCCATGCAATGTGGTAGTTAAGGCCAACTTGACTTGTTAGCAGAATAACACTGAGTAGGTCATGGTATTTGACCAATCCATTCAGTCAGTAAATTTGAACACATCACGGTAGGGTCATTAAAATCTTGTCGAAATGAGATTATCGCAGCTGATTTGCACTTGTTTAGGAATGTTCGCAACTGGATTGCAATTGTTTCCGATTTCTAAGCTAAAGAAAAGAAGAAATTATCTATAAAGAAATCATTAAGACATTAGTATGCAATAAACTCAATGAAATACCATTATATAAAGCCTATACAGTGTTAAAAATGTCTACTAAAGGTTTAATTCAGTTAATAGTCTTAGCTAATACCACTCGTGACTTTAATATTAGTCAAGACCAGCGATGCCCAACCTTGTCTCCTTGGAGAACTTTACGGGCGATTCCACGGTCGTTTTCAGATCACATCTTGAATTTTCTAGGAATGTCCTCGGAAGACCTCTTCATTTTGGATCATTTTTACATAAATGGTAAATAGTAAAAGACAGAAAGCTTACTAAATAAAAAATGTGGATCTCATTAAAACTACAATTAATGTCAAATACTTCGTTTTTCGTTTGAGGGAACCATTTCCGAGATATTTTCTTATTTGTTTAAATTTGTCAATACTTATATTTTTTTTTTTTTTTTTTTTTTTTTTTTTGCAAATAGGAATATGTTATTCGTTTTTTTTTATCTCTTGGCCTTGCAAAAAGAATGGGATTTCAAAGGCATTGCATAGCAACCAGCTCTTAAAACATTTCACTATCGCTTAAAGCCTACTGTATTCCCATATTCCCCTTGTAAATACAAGAAAATTAGCAATTAAGGTACTTTCTGAAAATTCTTGTGTCGATTAAAAAGAAGTAGGTAGAGAAATAAGCATTTGTAAGTATAGTGTGTATAAGAGTGAGTACAGCTCTATACTTCTGAACAGAGTTTCTCTAAATGGGACTGCATTGAAAGTCTATCGTATTATGTTACACGACGATCACTTCGTGTGTCTTTTAAGGCAACGCACTTCGACTTTGTGGTCAAATATTCATAGACTTCCTCAAGTAAACAGTACCAAAGAAGTCACTAATGAACTGATGTTTATCGCATAAGATTTGACAGTGCTTTCGCAAATCAAAGGCAATGTACATGTAACCAACCCGGTAGCACATAAACATAAACGTTCAAAAAATACAAGCCATCTTTATCCGGAAAGGAAAAAAAAAAAAAAAAAACAAAAAAACAATATGCCACCATAAAATTTGAAAAATCTGAAATCAACTGCCAAAAACAATCAAATATCTCGGCGTCCTCATAAACAACAAGCTCTCAGGTACACTCCACCCTAAATTTCCTCGCCCGAATCGACAACCAGGGGCTCAGCCAAAAAATTCTAAAAAAAGTGTATATGGCTCTCATAACGCCTCAACTGACATACGCCGCAGTCGCCCTCATGCCCCTAATAAACCGTAAGACCATAGGAAAAATACAGGCATTCGAAAGACGATGTCTAAGAACAGCATTTAAGTTAAAGAAAGACTACAAATCAAATCTACTAGATTAGACTACCAGATGGCAGGCTGAGAACAGCCCGAGGTGTGTCATTCGTGTACCTGCCCTTAAATGGCGGCTGCCTCCACCACACGCAGCAACTGCTGAGATGTTGAGTGGCCAGGCCGGAACCCAAACTGATGGGGAGGGATGGCTTGGATGTCCCCTAAGATGGGAGACAAGCGGACTAGGATACTTTCGAGAGTACAGACAGGAGACTTATGGATCGGTAGTTGGCAGGATGAACCGGGTATTTCCCTGGCTTCAATATGCAGATCACCCGGGCCTCCTTCCACTCGCGTGGAAAGTGATTAAGGGAGAGGCACAGAGGAAAAAAAAATCCACCTCTGCTCACACTGATCAGGATATATGATAAACACCAAGAAGACGAACTGAACAAAGTACAACAACACATACAGACACTCAACCAACTACTAAACCGATGAACACAACACCCCGACAGGAAAACATCACAAGACAATAGTAATGCGAGGCGAGTCGTTGCAGCATCACAAAGAAAAAAAATCTGATGTGTTGCACTCACATGACTTTCTCTACTCTTGTACTAACCATTCTTACAAACTCTTATTCCTATATCTTCTTCGTGTTAGTTAAAATAAACATTTGTACAAATTATCTTATTGCTTATTTCCTTGTAGGTGCAAGGGGAATATTAGAATACAGTAGGCTTTGTGCGATAGTCAAATCTTTTAAAGCTTTGAGATTTCGTTCTCTTTGTACACGTAACATATAAAAAAATGAACGATGATCCATTTCACGAAAGTTCTGTTTTCCGAAACTCACACACATAACAAGGTATATCTCCGAAATGGTTCACCCTACAAGAAACTTTATTGAGACATAAATTGTGTATTTTAGCAAGATCTACATTTTTCGTATAGTATAATTTGGTCTATCTCTAACGGTTTACCAGTTATGCAAAAGTCGTCCAGAGTAAATACGACTACAAGGGCTATAGCCAGAATATTCAAGATATACATTTCATTTGTCATAAAAATATCTCAAACATATGACATTTTAATCAAAATCGTTAGAGCCATTTTCAAGAAAACCAAAATTTTCGAAAAATTTTCCATGTAAAGGGTAGTTTAGGGTGGGGCTATTTTCAACATCTTCGTGTCACATCCTTGAACGACATTAAACTTAAATACCAACTTTGGTTTTTAACCGACTTTTCGTTTTTGAGGTATGCTGTCCACAGACTGACAGACTGACAGACTGACAGACA
This sequence comes from Tenodera sinensis, assembly GCA_030765045.1. Taxonomy (NCBI): domain Eukaryota; kingdom Metazoa; phylum Arthropoda; class Insecta; order Mantodea; family Mantidae; genus Tenodera; species Tenodera sinensis. The sequence goes on along the minus strand of CM060972.1, from coordinate 41,888,982 downwards.
CACATACACACAGACAAACACACGGACCTTTTTCTAAAAATGATTTTTTTTTATTCAGGGGGCCTCAAAACATGTATTTCCGGTGAAATCTCGACTACGAATTTTTGGGTGGAATACAATACTTCCCCTACTTACCAGTAGAGAAAGTAAAAAAAACCATTGAGTCATGAAAAATCCATGTTCTTCTTGGGAACAAATGGCAGACGGCAGCGAATGGTTGTGGGACCCGGCACCAAATATTACCGCCTTTAAACGTCATTGATTTGTATTAATAATATTAAAAAAAAAATACATATTTATAAAAAGAAAACCAAACATATTAAAAAAAACAAACAAATATATATATATATATATATATATATATATATATATATATATATATATACATATAAAATTTAAAAACACATGCACATCATACATACACGACAATCTGCCCCACCGCCGAAAGTCTCCAAGCACACAACACACAAAAACCAAGCTAGGCTGAAGAGGGGATACCCTAAGCAGCCCGGGCATAGTGTAAACCATGTCCAAATTCCTCGTTTGATTGATTGAACATAATGCACGGCTGGGGGTTAAAGAGGGGCAACATCCGCGTATAGTGGAAGGAGGTAAAACCAACAACCCTTCTCCTCCGCTTTTCTTGTGTTATGATTAGGTTAGAGAATCTAGCTCCACTGTGCTACAGATGCCCATCAGCTTACGTAATTTGACGGAAATGTCAAAAATGGCTGACTAGCTTCGGTGAAGCAACTAATGCTGAAATAGATGAAATAATTCGAAGAGAAAGTCCTCAGAAGGCAGAATACAACAGGAATTACTTTTGTAATCAATTTGACATATTTTGTATTGAACGAAATTAAAAATTAACCGTAGATACTCCAACTTCTGACATTGCCAACATCTTAAAAAATTGAAGCATCAATATGATAATCTTATAGGCTGTGCCAGTGGATGCTGATGTATACATCCATGCTACATATTTCTTTTATGAGGGTAGTAATTATAATACAGCTTTAAACAACATTTCATATGCTATATCATCCTTTAATTCATGAAACAGGCTGAATAAATGCAACTCGTGATAGTCAAATTCTCTAGATGACAATTACATCGCATTACTTATGATAATTGCCCTCGTGCTACACACTCGAGCAACTGTCGATAATATCGAATGCATATTCTTTATGAAAATAACATGCCCTGCAATGAAACGTTCAGCATTTCATCTGGTAGATTTACAGGATGATCCGTTTGAGAGGTGAGAAAAGCATATTAAGTTAATGTGTAATCTCTGGGGAATTTTCTAAAACGCAAGCGGAAAGGATGGAGCAAACAATGTGTGATGTTTCCAGTTGGCATGGCAACGCTATCGTGCGTACAAAACAAAATGGACGTTACACCACAACAGCGTTTGTTGTATGGTATGCGAAATTTTCGAGTGTAATAGAGGCCCAGCGAGCATTCAGAGTCAGTATGACTGTCGGTATATCCTATCACATCGAGACATTTTTAAATGGTACAACATGTTCTTGGAAAATGGTCTCAAAGTGCGTGATAGAAACAAAGAGGAAGATATTCGACAAGCCATGACTCAGAGCCCACAGCTTATCAGCAGAGTAGAACACACCATACACATGTCAGAGAATTGTTAGACAGTACCTTAAGATGTTTCCACACCATATTCAGCGACCCAAGAACTGACGCAACTGAATTATGAAGGTCGACTCAGATTAGATTAGATTAGATTGCGTTCAGCGAGTTCACAAGTAGCCATGGAGGCTGGTGAACATTGAACATGTCAATTGTGATGTACAAAACATTGTCAATAAATATACAGAATGAGCACATAAAAACTCATTGTATACAGGAACAAAAAAGAAACAAACAAATAACAGCAAAGGGGATAATGGAAACACAATAAAGGCTTACCTGAAATTTGACAGATAAGAATTGACAGTTTTGTTATAATAAGTCAGTGAGGTCAGGAAGTGGATGATAAATGGTTAAAGAAGTGGATGTTCACGGACGAAGCCACATTACATGTCAGTGACCGAGTCAAGACGCATAACTGCATTGTTTGGGGGAACCGAGAATCCAGATATCTTATACGAACTCGAACGAGCCAGTCCTAAAGTGAATGTGTAGTGTAGAGTAACTCATGAAAAAGTCTACGGCCCGTTCTTCTTTGCGGAGGAGACTGTTCGTGCCATACACTGTGAAGTCGAAATTATGAACGCCATACTTATGGACATAATACTGCGTCACATGCCAGAATTAAATAATCAGGAAATGTTAAAATCGTTACATGTATAAAGGTACAAAATCTGGAAGGATTAGTTACGGTTAAAATTGTCAAAAGGCACGAAATGTTACAGACAAGTCATTAGGGGCAAGCGTCAGGTAGTCAAGCGAGGCCTGGTAATTCCAGTTTTCCTGGAAATCGCTTAGTGCAGGTGTCGAGCAGGAAAACAAGGGATGGTCGCGGAGACTTCTTCGAAGCCCGTCATAGGAGTAGTTAAGGGGAAAGCTAGAGATAGCGTCATGACGCACAGACACTTGCCTGCCAGAACCCAGAGAGAGAGGGTCGGTGAGACACTTGCCTTCCAGAACCCGGATAGAGAGGGTCGGGGAGACACTTGCCTTCCAGATCGCGAGCAAGTCAGTTAGGCTTACCTTCCTGACCTCGAGTGTGAGGACACACGACAGTTTCGAGTAACAATTTTCGGTCTTAGTAAATACATAGTAAAGACGTAACAAAATTCTAATAGCGATCGGCAAATCTAAAACGTTACTTAGAAGTTACTTAGTGTTTTAAGGAGAGTTCCGACTTTTATTGCAAATACTCACGCATACCCTGAGGTTAAGATCCACGTCGAGCAGTCCGGAGCAGAAATCAACTGAGAGCAGCATTCCGCGTGGGATAGCGGAAATGAGGGGCGGGTAATTCTGCATCAACTGAACGCGCTATTGTGGCCTAACCACCATTTTGTTTTCTATGCACGATAGCGTTGTCATGCCAAATGGAAACACTCATCAACTCCCATGCTTTCCGCTTACATTTCAGAAAATTGTTCAGAGATATATACATTAACTTCATACATATAACGTTATTCTTTTCTGACATATCAAGCGGGTTAGACTGTATCTGGGATCTCCATAAGCAATATGCTTTTAAAATGTAATTATAAATATTACACAAAATCACTAATTTCTGTTTCCAGAAGTTTATAAGTGTAAGTAATATTTCATCTTGTTCTTTTACAGTTCACAGAGCGCTGTAATGCCAACATCTTCCAATATCGCTGTCCTAGCGGTGGTACATCTAGTGCTGTCGGTCCTCACCGTTGCCGTTGTACTGGTCATTCTCCACGTGGACTGCCATCATGATCCGGACTGACCCATATTGCCTGCCGACCTGCATGGTACGACGGTCGGCGGTGCAAACACCGGTATTGGCATCAGCATAGTGGGAACAGGGACAAACAGTGGTGGTGCAACTTCTGTGGCCACAACGGACCGAGTAACAAGAGTGGCTTGGGTAATCTGAGAAGAACATCCTTGAAGTGTGAGACTAATTAAATAGACCAGTGTGCATAAGACAGTGCGGTCCGTGGCCTCGTTATAAAACGACCGCATTGTATACTACGTTTATCCGCAACCATTTAATAATGCCTACTTACCCATATCCGTATCACCATGGTAATGAACTAATATAGGTGCTACCTGACAAAGCGACCAGGCGTATTGACCTTGGTTGTCAGAGCGCTGCGTTCACTTGTTACCTTGCTTTCTAGAACAGCGAAATACTAATATCTTAGAGCCCATTCTTTCCGATACGCCTCATGGGTTTGTCACCTAGTGCTTCTAAGCATAGAGTAATATCCTCACAGAGACGAAGGTTCAAAAGATTGTGATAAAAGCGCAAAATATCCAGGCAAGGCTTTATCACACTCACTCTCTTAACTTCTCACCGTGCTTCGTGGTTTAGGGGTAAAACACATTAGCCTCTGGCTCCCGAGGTCGCGGGTTCAAGCCCAGCGGAAGACGATGGTTTTTTTTTTTCGGGCGTAAAAATCCTTAGCATGGCTTTCTTCGGAAGGGAAGTAAAGCTGGTGGTCCCGTGTCGTAGGTTTACAGTACGTAAAACAACCTCGAGCCTAATAAAGAGGCCTTGGGGCAAACTAAAGAGGTATTTCACGCCAAATATAGAATGAGACGCTGAAAACCATTGCAGTTAAAGAGTGACCAAAACTAAAAACTCAATTTCATTTTTCTTAAATTCCCACTATTTCATATCGCTCTGTGCTACTTCATACCTCACCCTCGATTTACTCGGCAAAAGTGATGCAACAATCGTCGAACCTATTACTTTAATACCTGAAGGGATACCTTCTTCAGCATCACTCGTTATTCAGAACAAATTAGCTTACTTATCTTGATTCCAGATAATACACGCAATTCCATTGTTATTGTACACAACTTAATACCGTCATATTGTTTCTAGACCAACTTAAGGGACACTGGGAGTGACATTTGAAAGTTCCACATTTTTTGATAGATTTTTCTGAAATTTTTACTGTGTTTGTATTTATATGAGAATAGGCGGTACACCAAATTTCATTAAAATTGGATAATTTGTTTAGGATATATAAGTTATTTTATGAATTTAATAGGCACATTTTCAAAATAGAGCTCGCGTCTATTGACTTTTCAAAATTCATTTATATTGGCAGAACTGATACTCTAAAACATGGGTAACAATCGTATGAAGAGATATTTAAAATAAGTTTGCTGATCATGCTGTACATATTTTTTTAATAACAAAGAAAATTTAATCTTAAAAATTATTGATTTTTTTCATACAAAAATAATGTTTTTGGAATTCATGTTAATGATAACATCAATATTGAATCATAGTTTTGTTTAGCTGCTATTTATGAATACTTTTGGAAATTTTCATTGAATTTGAAGCAAAACTCAGGCGCGACCTTCTTTTGGAATGTGCAGAAATGTAGTTTTGAGAAAAACAGGCTTTTATATAGGAGCATCCTGTGTACGTTAAGGGAGGAGCGCTATTTGAAAGGGTCGTAATGACCACATGGAGGGAGGGATATGAAACATGTTAGCTGATCCAAATGCACAGGTGTTCCAGGAACATTTTAAGGTAAAAAACAATTTTCGACTTTTTGACAATTTTGACCAAAATTTCACTCCCAGTGCTGAAGCTAGGTTTATTGTACCTATGACCCTAAGAGGGCACCCCTGGGGGGCTGGATGAGGTGAGAGAAGACAGCGGGGGCTAGTGGTATAAATATTGGAAGAGATCCCTAAGGTATAAAAAGTTTGACAGCTCGAAGTCTTTAGGTCTTCCGGGATCTTCCAGGCGGACCCCGGTGGAAGAAGGCATATGCCACCTCCTTTTCCACCCGGATCCCACGGATAACGATGGACGGAAAGTGTTCCTGTGATCAATGAAATAATATAACCTAGGCTTTAGTTCACAATGAATCAGAGTATCACAACCTTTATTAAGTGATTCTGCTGTTACGATATTTACTAATCAAAGATCGTAACATGATCGCAGATAGAGTAAGTTGCTCTGTGCGCAACACGCTACTGAGGGGAAACACCTTAGTCCTCCATCCACTGCTGTGACGTAACGAGGCCTCCCCTACTTGTTCAGTGGCGAACTATGTAAATCGCCTGTGCACTGCAAACGTTTGCGTACTACATAAGGCGTGAAAAACTCGTTATTTATTTTGTAGGAGGTGTATTCTATTTACTTATCTGTGATAACGATTGCAAGTGTTTTGATCTCACTAACGCCTCAATGTCCGGGGTTAAAAATGTTGTACATAATCGAAGTAACGCACCTAAATGCTTAACAGTTGATGTAGACTTTACATTACTTTCTACTAAACTCATTTTAGAAAACGTTTTTTTCCTCAGTATGTTCTGCACAAAATTACCATTAGGTAGGCTGCAAAGCAGCGCATTTTGGGAAAACTTTCACTTGATAATTGTCTGTAGAAATCAAAGTTACGTTTTTCGATTTAGATCAGCAAGTATGGTTTCTAAATGCTCTAATTCATCTTGCAGACCAAACGATTATAGTGATGAACGATAATTGAAAGAGACTGTGAATAGATTTAATTTCTCATTTTATAGATAGATATACATTAATAATTGCAATTATACTAATCGATGATGATCATATTAATAATAATAATAGTAACAACAACAATAATAATAATAATAAAAATAATAGTAGTGGTAATAATAATAATAATAATAATAATAATAATAATAATAATAATAATAATAATAATAATAATAATAATAATAATAATAATAATAATAATAATAATAATAATAATAATAATAATAATAATAATAATAATAATAATAATAATAATAATAATAATAATAATAATAATAATAATAATAATAATAATAAAAATAATGGTAGTGGTAATAATAATAATAATAATAATAATAATAATAATAATAATAATAATAATAATAATAATAATAATAATAATAATAATAATAATAATAATAATAATAATAATAATAATAATAATAATAATAATAATAATAATAATAGTAAAATAATAATAACAATAACGCTGATGGTAGTGGTGGTGGTGATGATAATGATGATGATTAATTTAGTTTTGTGGGTTTAAGGGCACTTAACTTCTAGGTCATCAGCAGACCTTATAAAATTCTTGGAAATAGCCAGATATAAATTTGAATCAAAAATAAAATTACTAATAACAAAGAAAATATACACATAAACGTAAAAAACAGAAAACGTAAAAAACAAAAAAACGTAAAACAAGATAAGAAATATGTCAAAAAGCATAAACAAATATATAAAATTTTAAATCCTTAAATTGATATTACAATCCGCTAAAAGCTTAAAAACTCTATCAACCGCTGTTTTGTCATCCGCTAAGACCTCTGCAAGTCTGGCAGGCAGTTGCAGAGAATCTCGAAGGTGCGCTAGAGGGGAACACTCTAGCAGCACGTGACGGACAGACAAAATGTTGTGACACAGCTGACATAGAGGGGCAGGGTCCTTTTTAAATAGGTAACCATGCGAAAAATTGCAGTGCCCTATTCTTAATCGAGCCAAACTAACCTCCTCGCGACGAGATGTGCGACAGGAAGTTACCCAGTTTATCGGAAGTCCTTTCACTTCTCTAAGCTTATTACCGCGGAGAGCTGACCACTCTTCGTGCCAGGACGACAGCACCGCTCTCCGCACTTCAAGCCTAAAGTCTTCCGAAGTAACATGTGAGATGGTAATACTAGGTTCTGTAGTGGCCGTCTTTGCTGCTAAATCTGCCATCTCATTCCCCGGCAAACCTACGTGACCAGGAATCCATGCACACACCACGTCAACGCCAGAAACGTGTAAAACATGGAGGACATCCTGGATACGTTGTACAATAGGGTGGGGGTTGTACAACTGACAAAGGCTCTGCAGTGCACTAAGGGAATCGCTCAAAATCAGGCAGTCACCTGATTTACGACGACGCACATACAAAATGACTCGGTAAATTGCATACACCTCTGCAGTAAAAATGGAAGTGGTATTTGGAAAACCGAATGTACGTGGTTCGGTTCCATTAACATAAGCACATCCAAAACCGTTGGTACTCTTTGACTCATCGGTGTAACTACATCTAAATTCTAAAAAAACACGTGTGGATACTTGAAAGAGGCATCGTGCACTTCCAGTGTACGGTCATCCCAAGATCTACATGGGGCGTGCCAGATAGCCAAGGGTGGTGGTGATGATGATGATGATGATGATGATGATAATGATGATACTCAGATGCCCACATGAAAGCGCCTGGGATCCGGATTTCTTTCTATGCTGTTGGAAATGCCCTCGTACACTGAACTTGATGTATAACAGTTTCGCACAAATGAGGCATTTAACTTTATGATTATTCTTAATAACAAAATAACCATTTTCACAATTAGCACGGAAAGGTCGTCGCATTGTTCCCTGTCGTGGCTGTCGGCCTTGAGTACTGCTCTGTGCTCAGATGTCAATCACACGTAATAATGACGTAGAAGACGACTGTAGTGGGAAAGATTACATCACCGTGCTGTGACACAAAGTGCCACACTTGCGCACCCGTGTCGTAGACATTATTAAATGGTCGCATGTAAAACATTTGTGGAGCTAGTTGGATGGGCAAAACTACAACTCTCATGCAATTACAGAATTCGGCTTACGCCTCGATCTTGGAAAACGCTGTGATGTCGCTCATATTCCACATATTGCTTAAATAAATGTCACACACATAGCAAAACGTTAATTTAGGTAATCTTAATTGCTCAGTGCTGGTCCTGACTGTGATATGGCATTCCAAATGGACTAATGGTGATCGTAGTAATTATTACTGTGGTTATAGATCCAGTGACTAAATAACAAAATAAATTGTGTGCTTTGCAAATAAAATATTTATGTATGAAGACCAAAGAACACAAGTCACTTTCAACGGAAAATGAGATATTATTACTATTTTGCAGCTCATAAACAGTGCTACCCTTCTCTGATATTCCTTCTTAGTTGAAAATAAGACACTTAAAAAGGAAAAGAACGAGTCTATATAAAACTGCACGATAAGCTTCGGTTTTGTTGGAGTAATTTACCTTGAGCAAAAATTAAATCATTTTTTAATTTTACTGCTGGGCTTTCAAACAGTTCACTTATATTCCTATTGTAAGATATAAAGCTTTCACGGCGAGCGTTAATAAGGCTTCACGGGAGATCAGCCGTGTTAGAATTATGAACATTGAGCTTTCGGCCATTCCAGACTCCACTGCCTTCTTGACACGGCTGATAACCCGTGAAGTCTTTATTATACTGTTATTATGTGTAACGCACAGAGAATTAGTTAAGTTCAGATTTTTACTGCTGGTATGTAGAGGAAGTACTGTAATCTACCCAAAATTCTAAGATATAGATATCGTTTAGAATACATGTTCTCTCGCCAACGACCATACCATGCTGAAAACACAGGTTCTCGTCCGATCACCGAAGTTAAGCAGCATTGAGCGTGGTTAGTACTTGGATGGGTGACTGCTTGGGAACACCACGTACCATTGGGATTAATTTTTACGTTTTTTCTTATTTTTAAAATTTTTGCTTTCTTAAACCACATGCTCGTTTATTCACCTATTCTAACAATATCACGAGACTTCGGTATCTGAAATAAACTGCGAAAGTTCACAGTTAATGCTCTCTGTTTTGGTACTGCCTCTCTACGTGCCATCTTAATCTTGTGCACTTCTTCTCTTCGGGAGACACACTAGTGCACAGTTTTAGCTAAAATTTGGTTATAAATCACTCTTCCATTTTTGCTCATTCATATTCTGTTGTTTCATAAGAGGCAGTTTCAACCACGTTGCATTTAGCTTCTTTTAATTTTCTCGTTTCCTTTTTTGTGTCTTCAATTAGTAATTGTCTTCAACCTGCAATATATTTAGTCTCTAGGGAGCGTCTTAAGCTATTTTTACCTTCTCCACTGTTAGGCAGAGCAAGTACTGTATTCCACCCAAAAATTTGACGTCGAGATTTCACAGGAAATATACGTTTCGAGACCCCTGAACCCAAAGAAAAGCAACTTTAGAAATTCACATGACCTTCCCTACTCATGTACTAACCATTCCTATAATGTCATATTCCCATGTCTTTTGTGTGTTACTTGAATTAAATGCTGTAAGAAATTATTGCTTATTTCCTTGCAGGCGCTAGGGGAATATAGGAATAGGGGAATAGGGTAGCCTCTGAGCGATAGTGAAACCTTCTAGAGCTTTCTTCTCTCTGCAGGGTGAACATATTAACAAAGGAATAGCGATGCTCCATTTGATAGGAGTATAACTTGTTGCAAAGTTACATAAATGACTGTGAGCTTTCACAGTTTATTTCAGATAGCGAAGTCTCGTTATATTGTTAGAATAGGTGAATAGAGGAGCAAGAGAAGGTGATCCAGACGGCCTAATCTAAACCTAATCTAAGAAAGCAAAAATCTTAAAAACAAGAAAAAATGTAAAAGTTAATACAAACGTCACGTGGTGTTCCCAAACGGTCCCCCATCTAAGTACTAACCACGCCCAATGCTGCTTAACTACGGTGATCGGACGAGAATCGGTGTTTTCAGCATGGTATGGTCGTTGGCGAGAGAAGATGTACTCTAAACGATATGTATATCTTAGAATTTTGGGTGGGTTACAGTACTACCTCTACTAGTTAAATCTTCTAAAGCTTTCAAATTCCCTTCTCTCTGCATGGTGAACATTTATTTGCGAATAGGTGAATAGAGAAGCTTGTGGTTTAAGAAAACAAAAATTTTAAAAAATTCAAATTAATGAGCACATAAAGTGTTATTTTAGCAAGATCTAAGAAAGCAAAAATTTTAAAAACAAGTAAAAATGTTAAAGTTAATGCCAACGGCACATGGTGTTGACAAGCGGTCACCCATCCAAGTACTAACTACGCCCAATGCTGCTTAACTTCGGTGATCGGACGAGAACCGGTATTTTCAGCATGGTATGGTCGTTGACGAAAGGAGATGTACTCAATACGATATCTATATCTTAGATACTAACCATATCTTAGGTTCGGACGAGAACCGGTGTTTTCAGCATGGTATGGTCGTTGGCGACAGAAGATGTACTCTATACGATATTGCCGCCCATCGCATTATTGTCGGCACTACCGCAAAGGAGCCGAAGGGAAGAGACAGAGAATGGCCGCATTGTTGGGCACTTGCCGAAAGAGAGAAAGGGATAGAGACTTCAGTAATTATTGTCTGCTTTGTATTTGACCGCAGACCAGTCCAGGGACGCCGATGAAGACCAGGTGGCGTGTGTTGGGGGTGTGGCCAGCCGGGACACCTGATGAGAGACTGCCGGCACCAAGAAGAGCAGCTGGAAAAACGAGTAATGGCTGGCGTGGCGAGGGGCACGTCGGCGCCATCACCATCATTCCCTCGAGTGACACTGCGCGCCGCCAGCTGACACCTTGCCTGTGGAGAGGGAGGCCCTGCTGCAGTTGACCCTGGGGCGAAGTGTCTTGCGTTTGTGGGTGTTCGTCGCGGAGGTGGCTGAGGAGGTGATACTGGGACTGGATGCCCTCAGCAGCCACGAGGCGACGGTCGACATCGGCATGAAGGTTCTGCGGCTTAAGGGAGAGGTAGTAATGCTCCGGCACCCCGAAGAACGCCTTGGAATCTGCAGGGTCATTCTCAGGGAAGACGTAGTTGTCCCCGCGAGAAGCGAGATGGTAGTGACGGCGCGACTAGAAGGCCAGCGCAAGAAGGACATGCTGCTGGACCGGAAGACGCATGTGCACGGGCTCTGTGTAGCCGGGACATTGTTGCCGTGCCGAGAGGAGGTGCCGGTGAGACTGATCAACCCAACAGACACCGATCACGACGTCCAGGCCGGGACGGAGTTGGGGGCGTGCGAGCCCGTGGTCAGCGTAACACCAATGGACAAGACCCAGGAGCCAGTGCCGACGCAACACCTGGGGCCCCGGCTGGAAGGCTTACTGGAGAGGGCGGCCGACCACCTGACCGCTGAACAGAGAGAGAAGGTCCAACAACTGCTGAGACGATATCAGCGCGTATTCGGCTACTACCTAGACGCGTTCCGTTGGCTAAACAAGCGGCGGTACGAGACATGCTGGAGGACATGAGAACCAAGGGAGTGATCGAAGGGTCTGAAAGTCCTTGGTGTTCCCCATTAGTGCTGGTGAAGAATTAGAATGGCGAGCTACGCTTCTGCGTAGACTACAGGAAGCTGAACGCTGTCACCAGGAAGGACTGCTTCCCCTTACCCCGGATTGACGACACCCTGGACACGCTTCCTGGTGCGCAGTGGTTCTCAACCCTGGACCTGAAATCGGGTTACTGGCAGGTGGCTCTAGACCCGAGAGACAAGGAGAAGACCGCATTCTCGACAGGCCAAGGGCTTTGGCAGTTCACAGTTATGCCCTTTGGTCTCTGCAACGCACCAGCTACCTTCCAACGCCCCATGGAGTCAGTAATGAGAGGATTGACTTATGACGCCTGCCTGTTATACCTGGACGACATCATCATCGTCGGCAAGACATTCGAAGACCATCTTGACAACCTGACCAAGGTGCTACAGAGACTGCAGGCGACCGGCTTGAAGCTGAACGCCAAGAAGTGCCAGCTCTTCCGCAGGGAAGTCAACTACTTGGGCCACATAGTCTCACAGACCGGAGTGGCCACGGATCCGGAGAAGACACAGGCCGTGAGAGATTGGCCTCGGCCAAAGGATAAGCGAGAACTGAGCAGTTTCCTTGGATTGTGCAGTTATTACCGCCGCTTCATAAAGGGTTTCTCCAGCATCGCCAAACCCCTCAGTCACCTGACGGAAGAACATCGACCTTATGTGTGGACGGAGGACGCTGAAGGCGCTTTCCGGCAGCTGAAGAGGACGCTCTGCAGGGCTCCTATTTTGGGATTCCCACAACCAGGCGACGCCTTCATTGTGGACACCAACGCCAGCGACCATTGCATTGGAGGCGTCCTATCCCAAGTCCAGAACGGCCACGAGCGGGTGATCGCCTACTATAGCAACACGTTGTCCAAGGCAGAGAAGAACTACTGTGTCACCCGACGAGAGCTACTGGCGGTAGTGAAGACCTTGGAGCACTTCCACAAGTACCTGTACGGTCAGCCATTCCACCTGAGGACAGACCACTCCGCCCTAACCTGGCTACTTAGCTTTAGAAATCTGGAGGGCTAGACAGCCCGTTGGGTCCAGAGGTTGCAGGAGTACGACTTCACCTCCGAACATCCCAGAGGGAAGAGCCACGGCAACGCAGACGCCATGTCCCGATGACCCTGCCCAGAAGAGTGCGGCCAATGCGCAAGAGTGGAAGAGAAGGAGCGTACCGCAGCTGTCAGAGTGGTCACGGCAGTGCCTGCGGATGGATGGGATAGCCCGGGCCTGAGGAGGGAGCAGCTGGCGGACGCCGACTTGGGGCCACTCTTGAGAGAAGTGCAGGCAGGGACGAGACCAACTGAGAGGACATCGCACCCAGAAGCGCTACATACAAGTCGTACGGGGCCCAATGGGACTCGTTGAAGACCAAAGAGGGCGTGGTGTTTCGGGTATGGGAATCATCTGATGGGAAGACCCAGAAAGAGCAGTTGGTACTTCCCCGAAGTAAGGTCCCGGAAATCTTGGAGGAAGTGCACGCCGGTACCTCGGGTGGACACCTAGGAGCAAACCGGACGATCGACAAACTGCGACAGCGCTACTACTGGCTGAGGCTCCGAGCAGACGCTGAGAACTGGTGCCGTCAATGTCACGTGTGCGCGGCTAGTCGCGGCCCCCAGACTAGGAGCCGGGTTCGCATGCAGCAGTACAACGTCGGAGCGCCCTTCAAATGCATCGCCGTCGACATAGCTGGACCATTCCCAGTGTCCGATCGAGGCAACAAGTACCTGATGGTAGCTGTGGACTACTTCACCAAGTGGCCGGAGGTGTATGCCATCCCGAACCAAGAGGCGAAGACGATTACAGACTGCCTCGTGGAACAGCTGTTCTGCCGTTTTGGGGTCCCGTTAGAGCTCCACAGCGACCAGGGCACCAATTTTGAGTCGCACCTAATGAAGGAGGCATTGGAAAGGCTTGGGGTGAACAAGACCTGCACAACACCCCTGTTGAGGACACAGAGTAGCTGGGGACATCTACCGTCAGTGATTATAACCAAATAGTTGTTGTTGACGCCACCAGATGCGTTTTTGTTCTTGCTTTGTTTTGTAAGAAAATAAAGAGAGTTTAAGTATGGAGACCTAGCTGTTTGTGTACGTTATTTATACTATGACATACTGGTGCCGAAACCTAATTACTGTTGGAATCACGGATCACTACATCACGAAACGAAACATCCTGAAGATTTCAAGCATAAAATACTAAGTTAAGGTGGCAGTGAAGTGCAGATTACTTGAAATAAGACACGGAACCTTACAACGCCACACGACGACACCATTTCAACACAACGGATAAGTACAACATTCCATTGTATACGGGTTGATTTGCATAACGCAGCAGCATGTTTGCAATAACACTTGCTACATTACTTTCATTGATTTGGTAGAATTGTGTATTATGTATGCCTGATAACCTCATCAGTTTCGAGTAGCCATTTTTTTTTTTTTTTGCCATTGCAAACGCCATCTGGTTGCCTCTTGGAATAGCACAGAGCACAGCTGTTCTTTCAAGCTCGCCCCATCTCTCCAGCCATAAATCAAGACAAATCCACTTAGCTAACAGACCTATTCTTATTCACATAATGACGGACAAAGAACAAGAACTTAAGAAACTTAAACGAAAACGTACCACTCAGCGCAATAATTGTACACGGTTTGCAACATCTTTAAATGGCAGTAATGACTCTACAGATCCAGCTGAGATCGAACACATCAGCGATCGTCTTCAGGATACTTTAAACATGTTACTCACCTTAGATGACTATATTCATGACATGTTAACAGACGAAGAATACGAAGCAGACGTACAGACTTGCGAAGAATATTTAGACAGATCGAAGCGCGCACTTCAGCACGCCAAAACCCTCCTTACAAAGAAGAAAGACAAGCCTGGTGTGTTTTCTACTACTAATAACTATTCTGACGGTATACCCACAGTCATACAAGGGGTTAAACTACCCACAATACGGCTCGAACCCTTTTCCGGTGATATAGAAACTTGGTGCAGGTTCTGGGAACAGTTCCAGTCCTCAGTTGACAAGAACCCCACAATATCTGACATAAATAAGCACGTGTTTCTAAGAGGATACCTCGAAGGAGAGCCAAAGCGACTCATAGATGGCATAGCAGTGAGCGCAGATACCTATGAACAGACGAAAAAGATACTTGTAGCACGATACGGAGACAAGGATAGAATAATCCAGGCCCACCTTGACTTCCTGGAAAATTTAAGACCTGCTTTGTCGGAAAGTCCTCAAGAGTTGAACTCGACGTACGTGGAGTGTCATCGCAGAGTACAAGCCCTCATAGCCCTAGGGGAAGATGTAAACCTATACGGACGTATATTGGCTCCAAAAATCCTACGAGCTTTTCCAGCTGAAATTTGCAGACGCTGGCTAATACACGCAAAGCGAGAAAACATTACAGAAGGTCACATGATGTCATTAATGGCGTTTCTCAATGAAGAGGTAGAGGGATCGCTAACAACTGAGAAGATCAGAGGAGAAACCACCACGTCCGCTCCATCCTTCTATACTCCGACAGCGGCCACTCTTCAAATTTCTGCAAAAAGGGAAAAATCAAAACCGAGATGGAAGAAAACCATAAATCCATTCTGCGTCTTTTGTGAAAATAAAGGCCACTGGGCCCAAGAATGTAAAGAAATAACCAACCTGGAAGACAGAATACAAAAGCTTAGACTTTCCACGCGATGTTTTCTTTGCCTTAACAGAGGACACACTGTCCACCAGTGCAACAAGAAAGGAAAAGTTTCTTGCTCAAATTGCAAGCAACTTCATCACATATCCGTCTGTAACGCCAATAACACGCCACACACTACTGTCAGCAAAATTCAAATGAGGCAACAGACTGAAACTCACAGTTCTGAAGTGCAAGCTCTCCACCAAGAATTAAGTGAAAGGTTAAAATTGATCCGTCTTTTGAACTCGTCTCGTAAGCAGTCGACTCCGAATCTTACTAGCAGTGTAACCCTACGTGCTGAGAATGCACCACAGGCGCAATTTCGCAGAGAAGAAAATTGGAATAATCACGTTTTAGCAGAAAAAGAAAAAGAAATGATCTATAAGAAATTGGATAAACTTACGCACAAATTGAATTCTTCTAGATCAGAGATAGACGTACTGAAATATGATCTCAAAAACAGCGAAGAAAACAGAGAAAGATTGTTACAGCAAACAAATAAAATGCAGAGAGACTTTTCGATGCGAATGGAAGAGCTGAAAAATAAACTGAACAAATGCAGAGATCAAGAGATTAGCTTTCAAAACTACAAATCTGACTTAGAAGCACATGTTGAAAATTTAGAAAATACAATAAGGATACTGAAAAGAAATAATAAAGGGCTGAAAGAAGAGTTGAAAAGATGTGAGGAGTTGAAACTTCAAAACATTACAAGCTTCGTTGGTGAAATTCGGAAAGAGCTTGCAGATTGGTGGGATAAGTGCTTAGTATCAGAAGAAGAGAGAAGTAAATTTGCAGCATATAAATCAACAACCGTGTGGCCTGGGCTAATGCCTCCAAAACTGCCCTCAAACAACTCCAAACCCTCCAAAACCTCTCCCTCAGAAAAATCCTCTTCACCTCGAAACTCATATCCCGTTCATCCCGGAGGCAATAAACAAAAGAGCAATGGCGGCATGGACGCGCATTAGGAACCACGAAAATGACGTGATCGCTAACATCGGCAAAGGCGAGCCGAAGCACCGCAAGCATACTAGGATAAAAATGTTCTAGAAGCGGCCCGGCTCGCCGACTAATGCGCGTCCACGCAACCTCGTCCCTAAGCCACATACATGTTCCGGCAGAGGCCCTCGCCTCGGAAAATATTCAGGAGCTGCCACCGCGGGACAGTGTATATAGTGTCAAAACTGTAAATAGTGTAGTGCGCTGGGACGCATATTTCTGGTGTGCCCAGTGAAGATGTGTGTGTATGTGTGTACGAGTGTGTGTGTGGGTGAATGCGTGCGTGTATGTGTCTGTATATAATTTGTAAATGTACATATGTATATATAACCCAAAGACGAAACAGACAAAAGACAAAAGAAAACTATTCTCGGTGACCTACAGATGGTCACCGTATGGGTTTTTGTATATAGCGAAAACTGTAAATATGAACAAAGTCAACTGTAAATCAATGTAAATATAGCCTGTAAGCCGGGCCCAATGTACCGGCACCAGGCCAATACTTTTACAATAAATAACTTGAACTTGAAGACTTGTTGGTATTACATGAGTTAGAAGTAAAGCGACTGAAAAGATATTATGAGGATAACATAGGTATTTTTCATCTGGCCGTCCAGCGACAAAAACTGTGGGACGATATTGGTTATGATGAGCTTGAAATAGAGCAGAGATGCAACATGATACTACAACATACACAACAATTATTTGAGGAAATGCTAGAAGAAGTAGGAACTACACGACAACAGTTCATTGATAAAGTGGAAAGGTTATTGGTTGAAGCATCTCAACTAGAGAAGGAACTCGGAATTCAAGATCTCAGGAACTTCGATATGAGTAAGCTTAAGAATGCTGAAAGTACTCTGCAAATTAAACTTGGAAAATATCGTGCAATGAAACAAGAAAGAATGGATCTACTGGAAAAATATAAAACACGTGAAGCTGCACTATGTGAAGTGCTAGATATTTCGCCCAAACCAGGTTTTCAAAGTGTTCCAACAAATGTGCAATTTGACGAGTATGAAACCTATTTAGCAGAAAAGGAAGAAGAGAAGGAGCGGTTGATGTGTATTTACAGAGAAACCAAAGTAGCAATTCTTGCCCTAATCTGAGAATTGGGAGAAACTCCTCTACTGGACTTTCACAAACTTGTGGTATATGAAGATGAATCCAAATTTAAACCTACAAAAAAGAACATGACAATGTTGAAAGATTATCATCAGAAACTGGAAGATCAGCTGGAGAGAACTAAGATTATAGCTCTAGAACTACGAGAGAAAGTGAGTTTGCTTTGGGAACGATTACAAGAAGATATACATCACAGAGAATTGTTTCTCGCTACGCATCACAACGTGACCTGGAAGTTCATAGCTCCACGGGCGGCTTGGTGGGGAGGATGGTGGGAAAGGATGATCGGTTCCACCAAACGCTGTCTCAGAAAGGTACTTGGTCGATCACAGGTCGATGAAGAGGGACTCAACACTGTTCTGATCAGCATCGAAGCCACCCTAAATTCACGTCCCATTGTACAAGACGGGAGCAACCTTGAAGCTCTTACACCTTCCCATTTCCTCAACGGAGAGAAACTCACGACCATTCCGAACGGACCTGAGCCTGACGGAAGAAAAGATCTTACGAAGGAATTCCGAAAGAAGATGAAAATCTCCGAAGACTTCTGGCGAAGGTGGAAAAAGGAATACCTCCTGCAACTGCGGAGTTACCACGAGGTTAAGTGTCCAGCCGGCAAACATCCGAAACTGCGAGTTGGAGACGTCGCCCTCCTGCAAGAAGACGTCCTGCCCAGACACATGTGGAAGAGAGCCCGAGTCGACGAAGTACTACAAGGGAGAGATGGCCGAGTGAGGACAGCCATCCTGCGTCTACCCGATGGTACGAGGATCAGTCGACCGGTACAACTGGTGATTCCACTGGAAATCGACCAGGGTGGGGAGGATGTTGAGGACACAGAGTAGCTGAGGACATCTACCATCAGTGATTATAACCAAATAGTTGTTGTTGACGCCACCAGATGCGTTTTTGTTCTTGCTTTGTTTTGTAAGAAAATAAAGAGAGTTTAAGTATGGAGACCTAGCTGTTTGTGTACGTTATTTATACTACGACAACCCCTACATCCACAGTCGGACGGCATGGTCGAGAGATACATCAAGACCCTAGAGGAGCACCTGAGGAAGGTCGTGGCCAGCCATCAGCGAGACTGGGACCTCAAGGTACCACTGTTCCTGCTGGCCTACCGTTCGTCAACACACGACACCACCGGGATTACACCAGCAAGCCTAATGTTCGGCCGAGAGCTACGCCTCCCTTGTGACCTGGCTTTTGGGAGCCCCCCGGAAGCGAAACAGCCGGCAACCGAGTATGTGGAGAATCTACTAGACCATCTCCACGACATGCACGAGATGGCTCGTCAGAACATCCAGATGGCGAGCGACCGCATGAAGACCCGGTGCGACAGGCAAGCCAACAGCCGAGCATTCCAGCAAGGTGACATGGTCTGGTTGTACCGCCCTACCCGGACCAAGGGACGGTGCCCAAAACTTCAACAACCGTGGCAAGGACCGTACCGAGTGGTAAAGAGGATTAACGACGTAGTCTACCGCATCCAGAAGGTGCCAGAGGGAAGATGTAAGTGGTACACCTGGATCGTCTGGCCCGTTACGATGGTGCTGTTCGGGACGACCAGCCTTGAGGAGGGAGCAGTGTCGCCCATCGCATTATTGTCGGCACTACCGCAAAGGAGCCGAAGGGAAGAGACAGAGAATGGCCGCATTGTTGGGCGCTTGCCGAAAGAGAGAAGGGGATAGAAACTTGTGGAATTGTCTGCTTTGTATTTGACCGCAATAATAACTGAACTTTCCTGAAGTTTCCAGAACAGTGCCTGGGAAATATAAATAGCGGTAAAGTGTGAGAAGGGACAGTTTTTGTGTTACGAATTCGGAGCCGAGCTGTTGGTGAATCGGTAAAGACTTTCTTGCTGTTGCAACGAGTGTACAAAGTTACTGTTTACGCAAATAAAAGTGTTTCTTTATCTCGACTACATCTGTCTTCTTTACTTTACACCCAACAAAGTCACAATATGTATATCTTAGAATTTTGGGTTGATTACAGTGGTTCCTCTACTAGTCGAATCTTCTAAAGCTTTCAAATTCCCTTCTCTCTGCATGGTGAACATTTATTTGCGATACCGAGGTCTCGTGATATTGCTGGAATAGATGAATAGAGAAGCTTGTGGTTTAAGAAAACAGACATTTTAAAAAATTCAAATTAATGAGCACATGTGGTGTTATTTTAGCAAGATCTAAGAAAGCAAAAATTTTAAAAACAAGTAAAAATGTAAAAGTTAATGCCAACGGCACGTGGTGTTGCCAAGCGGTCACCCATCCAAGTACTAAACACATCCAATGCTGCTTAACTTCGGTGATCGGACGAGAACCGGTGTTTTCAGCATGGTATGGTCGTTGGCGAGAGAAGATGTACTCTATACGATATGTATATCTTAGAATTTTGGGTGGATTACAGTAGTTTCTCTACTTACCCCTAGTGAAAACCAGATGTGTGCGCTCACATGACCTTCCCTACTCATGTTCTAACCATTCCTACAATGTCATATTCCCATGCCTTTTGTGTGTTACTTGAGTTAAACGCTGGAAGAAATAATTGCTTATTTTCTTGCAGGCGCAAGGAAACAAATATTTTAAAAAATGCAAACTAATGAGCAAATAAAGTGTCATTTTAGCAAGATCTGTGGTTTATGTACAGTAAGATTTTAATATAAGAAAAAATGTAGAAGTTAATGCCAACGGCACGTGGTGTTCCCAAGCGGTCACCCATCCAAGTACTAACCACGCCCAATGCTGCTTAACTTCGGTGATCGGACGAGAACCGGTGTTTTCAGCATGGTATTGTCGTTGGCGAGAGAAGATATACGATATCAATATCTTAGAATTTTGGGTGGATTACAGTAGTTCCTCTACTACCCCTAGTGAAAACCAGATGTGTGCGCTCATGTTTTTTTTTTAATTTTTATTTTTTTAAATATTTTTTTAAAAGACTGGCCCCACACCTGCCAGCCCTGGTGACGATCTCCTCAGAGACTACATCGTCTCCCTATGCACATGCGGTTAGTAAACTAAACATGCAAGGCAGAGAAATACAGGGTGCTTGTTAGTGTAGCGATACATGCAGTTAGGTCGGGTTCCGCGATAGCACCCCGGTTAGTAATGGTTAGTACCTAGCTGGCATGCGGTCTTTAACCTGGCCCTCAATTCTTTCATCACTTTGATGTGATTTGGAAAGGGGTCGGACACAATAGGCGGGATTCTTCCCTCCTTTTGTGCGGCTTGCTTCTGGGGAGACGCTGCAGGTCTCGATGAAGCAAGGTACTGCAAGGTCATGCTGCTCTCCGGCAGCTATACCCAATTCTCAGTTCCAAAACCATGCCCCTACGCCTGAAACTCCAGCTGTATCGTGCGATCATTCCACCTCTGGTTTTGTACGGATGCGAGATCTGGGGAGTGGTGGCGAAATCCACCTTCACCAGACTCCAGACGTTGCAGAATCGGGCGTTAAGGATGATCTATGATACCGGCTGGAGATTTCCTGCCCATATCCTCCATGAACATTCCAGCATCCCGTACATTGTCGACGTGATTAAAACTCGCGCTCGCACAATATACAACAAACTCCAAAATCACCCTAACCCTCTGGCAAATACTCTGGGTCAATGTGACCAGAGCCAGCCGCGCCGATTGCCATCCAAAAGACTACCAAAGGAGCCTCTGGCATGCGGTGCATGCGAGCGCGTGATATTGTATCCTGGGAGTCAACACATACCGAGGTCTGTGCAGCACCCAGGGAGGGAAACCTTGTTAGTAAGGAGTAGTTGGTGTTATGTGTTATAGGGTGTTACAGCCGTGCTAATTTAAGGGGGTTAGTAATGTACGTGCTTACAAGCTATGAAATGGCTATCTACATTTAAAGGAATGCAGTGGTGGGGGCAGGTTTAGGGAGTGTTGCGTACCTGTTGTGGGCTCGGGAGTATCCTGTATACCTGATCTGGAGAGAAAGTGGATGTGGTCCGGGCGTTTACGGTCCTCCTCTGTTGGCAGAAGGTTGTAAGTAGTTAGTTGTGATTCAGAATATTGAATAGGTGGGCTCTGGCATCTATGGTATCTGTGTTGTTTAGAGAACGTTCAAAAAGATGGAGTGGCGTTTTGTGTTTGGTTAGTTCGAGATGATATGTGCCGAGGTTGGCAATGAGTGGGTTATGGTGGCGGGAATTTTTGGTCGGAGGCAAGCTTTTTAATGAATTCTTCAATTGTGTGCATATGCAGTTCTTCGTGCAGTTTGTACGCCGGCGCCCGCCTGGGTACGCCGGTGATTATCCTTAGGATCCGGTTCTGAAAGGAGTTTAGGCGCTTAATGTGGGTGGAGGCGGCGTATCCCCAGACCGGGGCTGCGTATGTTAGTATCGGTCGGATTAGTGTTTTATATAGGGTAAGTCCGAGTTTCGGGGAGATATGTGATCCTGTGCGAAGGAGGGGGTAGAGTCTCCTTACTTGTACTTGCGCCTTGCGCCCGCAATTTTGGATGTGTGTGTGCCAAGTGAGGCCTTGGTCCATTGTGAGCCCGAGATAGGTGGTCTGGTTAGTCCAGTTAATGTTTTCGCCAAACAGCGTTAAGGGAGGGAGTCTACGTGCAGTGCTTCTATGTGTTTGGCGCCTAGTGAATATTACTGCATGGCATTTGGATTGGTTGACTCTGATTCGCCATTTGGCGAGCCCGTCTTCCAAGTTGGTGAGTGACGTTTGTAGCCTGTCGCGTACAAATCTAGGGTTGCCTGACTGAGCTGCGATAGCCGTGTCGTCTGCATACAAGTAAAGTGATGTGTTTGTGGTTTTTGGTATGTCGTTGATATAAATGTTGAAGAGTGTGGGCCCCAATAAACTGCCTTGGGGGACCCCTGCTTGCAAAATACGTGGAGAGGAGAGTGCACTGTTTACTGAGGAGCTGAACTGGCGGTCACGTAGGTAGTTTGCGATGAGCTTTACCATGGTGTCTTGCACATTTAGAGACGTTAATTTGCGTAGGAGTCCTGGGTGCCATACCCGGTCGAAGGCACGTTCAATATCCGGGAACAGGACCCCCGTGGTTTTATTTATGTTAAACCCGCGGGTTATGTGCTCGGTGATACGTAGTAGTTGGAGTGTGGTCGAGTGCTTGGCTCGAAAACCGAACTGTTCTTGAATGATGATGCCGTGTTTGATTAAATGTGCGTTTAGTCTTTTAAGTATTATTTTCTCTAGCACCTTACTGAGTGAGTTCAGTAGGCTGATGGGTCTGTAGTTGGCTGGGTTGGCGTGGTCTTTGCCTTGCTTGGGGAAGTGGAGGACTTTGGCCTTCTTCCAGCGCTGTGGAAAGGTGCCGCTTCTAAGGGTATAGTTGAATAGTTCTGTCAGTCGGTTAATGGCGTCGGGAGGTAAGTTTTTAAGTGCTATGTTGGGTATGGTGTCTGGTCCGGGCGATTTCGTTTTCGGGAGATGCTTAATGATCCACGCAACCTCAGATGGTGAGGTTTTGCTGACTTGGTTGTGAGTTGTGGATGAGTATATGTTATTAGTTAGAGTTTCGGTCTCAGCAGTAAATTGTGGTAAACTTGGTGTAAGGTTCGGTGTTAGTGTGCGTTCCAGCTCATCTGCGAGTGCTTCAGATTTTTCGGTGTCGGATGTAGCTATACGTTGGTTGATGTGTAGGGGCGGAATGGAGGTGGGTTCGCGTGTTAGGCATTTCGCAATGCGCCAGAGTGATGTGCGGTCCGTGTCTAGATCAGCGACTGTCCTTTCCCATTGGGAGGTAAGGAAGTCGGCAGTGCGTTTTCGGATGTGTAAGTTAAGTCACGCAGCTGTTGTAGGGCGTGAGGGCGTCTCGTATGTTGCCATTTGCGGCGGGCTTTATTGCGGATTTTTGCTAGGTCTTTGAGGTCGGTAGGCATGGTTTGAGGGCCGCGGTTACGTGCGTGAATGGGAATCGAGGTAGAAATGGCATATTGTATTGTATTTTCAAGGTTTGCTACTGCTTGTTCTAGCTCGTTGCATGACGTGATTGGCGTGTTGTGGATTTCAGCCGATACAATCTGGTTAAAGGTTGCCCAGTTTGCTTTGTTGTAGTTGCGTCTAAGGGGTTGCAAGGAAGGTGCCGGAGAGCCTTCTAGGTTGATTAGAACAGGTAGGTGATCTGAGGACAGCGCATTGATTACTTTAAGCGTGACCCGGAGGTGTAGTTGTCGTACTAAGGTGATATCGAGGATGTCAGACTGGTGGTTACGCTGTGTGGGTATGTCTGTGTGCTCGCTTGGTGCGTATATGACATAATTGGAGTTCTTCTCATGTCTCAGGAGTTGTGAGCCAGCTGGGTTACCCGTGCGGCAATTCCAGAGCGGGTGCTTGGCGTTTAGGTCTCCGGCAATTAGGATGGGGTTGCTTAATTGGAACAGGTCGTCCAGGTCATGTGTGATTAGTTCGCCCGGGGGATTATACGCAACAACAATGAGTGCGCGAGTGTTATTAATTTTGACACACGTGCCCGTCGCCTCCATACGTCTTAGGGGGGGGGGGGGTAGCAATGCTTGTTCCTGTTCTATGGTACGTTTGATAATTACGGCTGTGCCTCCGCCACTTCTGTCCCGTTCAGTTCTATAGGTTTGGTATCCAGCAATGTTTAGTATGGATTTGTGGTTTAGATGGGTCTCTGTGATTAGTGCAATGTCTATGTTGTGGGTGTGTAGGAAGTCCGTGAGTTCTCTTTTACGGTGGTAAATGCCACGTGCATTCCAATTCATTATCCGTGTCATTGCAGTGGTCGTCATCGATATTAAGCAATAGCTGTTTAGGGGAGGGGGAGTATAATCAAGTGCGAAGGCATCTAGGTCAGAGAAGAGAAGCCCGAGTATGTGGTGAGCACCTCGTGAGTGAGGTGTGGCTGGGTTAGCAGAAGCGTGAGTATGTGTATGCACTCGTGCCGCGCTTGACCCACGTCATTCGTGGGAATGTTAGGTTTCTTTGCAGTGTGACAGGAGTTAGGGAAGATGGGATCGCAGGTTTTGGTGGTTGAAAGTGGGCGTGTGTGCCTTCACATGACCTTCCCTACTCATGTACTAACCATTCCTACAATGTCATATTCCCATGCCTTTTGTGTGTTACTTGAGTTAAACGCTGCAAGAAATTATTGCTTATTTTCTTGCAGGCGCAAGGAAGCTAAAATTTTAAACAATTCAAACTAATGAGCACATAAAGTGTTATTTTAGCAGGATTTGTGGTTTTTGTACAGTAAGATTTTGTCAAATCACGAGTTAATAACCCCTTCAGTCCTGGTTTCCATTATAATGCACACAGGCTTTCTTTTGCCTACTTGTATTACTTTTAACGATTTTTTCTGCTATACTCTTGTTATACTGTTCGTCAACAATTAAACCTATGTAAAAACATGTTCTGAATTGTACAAAAGTATTTAGTTTTTACAATTTACTATGTAGTGTTTTTTTAAGAAAAGAAGCAAAATCCGTGCAACCGCAGTCAAATGATACCCCGTCATCATCCACGCGTGGCAACACACCGATTATTTTACGTGGGCCCTCCCCGTCCTTTACCACAGCCACATTTGACTGCGGTTGCCGACACTCGAACTCACGACCTCAGGCTTTGAGTGCATTTCCAGTGCACTACGTGTTGCCTTAACGATCATGGCTATCCACCCTCACGACACACCGAAAGACATATCCCTTGCCGAAACTGCCACCAGTATGGACACCAAGACGACCGCTGCACTGAGCAAGCAGTTTGCTTTCATTTCGGCAACAACACAGACACAAGACGTTGCACACACCCCATTAGACACACCACCCCTTTCTGTGCCACATGCAGAAACTCTGGGCACTACACCGGACAAGTGAGATGTCCGATGTACCCCAGAGAACCCCCAGCACTCCCGGAACAAACCGCAAAAACACACATATTCCCACACAACATACCCACTCCCCCAAAACCACAACACATAACACAATGGCCAGAAATTAAATATCCACAAATACCGAACACAAAGAAAGACATGACAACAAGGGAAACAGTGGGCACATTCAAACACGTCATTACACATTCTAAACAGCAGATTAAATCACTTCAACAACAAATCACACACATACAGGAAAACATAACTACATACGTTCGTGAAATAGCAAACACCACAATCACACAAATCCTCAGTACACTTATCCCCCCCATATACGACATCACACCACCATCACACAGAGCCAGATTCTTACACAACAGCACACAAAACAATGAAAATGGCAGTTAACACAGCAACGCTAAGCATGCACATTGGCATAGCCGCGTTACCAATGCCAAGGGGCGAGGGCTCTACCGCCTGATCAGCGGTAACCCAAGCATTCTTGCGCATGGACCGAGAGGACCTACGTTCCATCCGGCCCGAGGGAGGCCAGATGTGCTCGATATCATGGTCACCAAAAACATTCCTTTCCACCTAGACCTCTCAGCGGTCAATGAATTGGACTCCGACCATGACCCTGTCTTGGTGGATTCCAACATTGACCTGCCAGCTCTGGTCACTCCAGACTGGACATACGAGGTCGACTGGGATGCAGCCATCCTTGAACTCAACCAGTCTGTGGACCCGCGTCCGCGTGTCGATTCTATCGATACACTGGAGGCGGCAGCCACGGCATTCTCCCAACACATCCGGGATGTGGTACGTGCCCACACGCACCGCATTCCATCCGACATACCTAACCCTCGTACCATTCCCATCGAACTCAGACAGTTGTTCAAAGCCAAAGCAACTCTCCGAAGGCTCTGGCAGCGTTTCCGCCATCCCAGGATACAGGCAGTTTACCAGCGGTTCAAGTCCCTGGCACGACGCCTGTTGCGTTTACACCGCAAAACAGCCTGGGAAAACACGATAGCAAATGTAGACCTCACCGAGAAGCAAGCATGGCGGATAATTAGGTCCCTTAGAAAGGACAAAAACACATATCAGCATCCTCTACATGGCACTCGCGGGAGACTCTCTTTTGAGCCCCAAGAGAAAGCCACGGCTTTCGCAGACCATCTAGAGTCCCAATTCGAACCCCGGGAAGATGTCCAGGACGAAGACTTTACTGAACTCGTGGAGGCGACGGTAGATTACCTCTATGAGGCACCTCCGCCGCCACGCGCAGAGATCCAAATCCCCTTAGTCACCCCAAGACAGGTGGCTTCTGAAATCAGAAGGTTAAAACCTGGCAAATCCCCTGGGCATGATGGCGTCACGGCGCCCATGCTCCAGCACCTTCCCCGAAAGGGCGTAGTCCACCTGACGAGGATTTATAATGCATGTCTGCAGCTTCGTCACTTTCCAACTTGTTGGAAGGAGGCGAGGGTGGTCTGCATTTTGAAGCCCGGCAAGGACCCGGTTTTTCCTTCAAATTACCGCTCCATAAGCCTGTTACCCATCGTTTCAAAAATTTTTGAACGATTATTCCTATCCCGCCTCACTCCTCTCTTCAAGGAAAGGCAACTTATCCCGGATCATCAGTTCGGTTTCCGTAATGGACATTCCACTACACTACAGCTGCTGCGGCTGACTGAGAAGGTTGCCCAGGGTTTCCAGGAAAACTTCAAAACAGTCACGGTGCTTCTGGATGTAGAAAACGCCTTTGCAACCACATGGCACCAGGGGTTACTGTACAAACTCAGGAGGCAGAAATCCCTCCCCCCTACCTCACCCTGATTGGTAGCTTCCTTCGGGTTCGCTCTTTTCGGGTGCGGGTGGAGGGGAAGTTGTCCTCGGTCAGACCCATAGCGGCTGAAGTTCCGGAGGGTAGCGTGCTATCGCCATTGCTCTTCGCTGCCTACATGTCTGACCTACCCGTGGAACCGCATACTGTTACGGTTCGGTACTGCTTCCCTCCACTACAGCGACAGCTCGATGCTATCGGCAGGTGGAGTGAACAGTGGAGAGTGGCCATTAGCCCGCAGAAGAGCCAGGCTCTACTATTGGGCAAAGTTCGAAACTGGCGGCCGGGTGTATCGCTGGCAATGCGGCGGAGAAGAATCCCATGGGTTAACTCTGCCAAATACCTGGGGGTGCTACTTGACCGTGGTCTAACCTTCACTCCACATGTCAGAGCAAAGGTCGGTAAGGGACATGGCGCCCTGAGACAGCTATATCCCATACTCCACTCAACCATGCCTACATACCTGAAACTACGCTTGTACCGTGCGATCGTCCCGCCCCTGATTCTGTACGGGTGCGAGGTCTGGGGTACGGTGGCTCGTTCCACCATCCGCAGGCTGCAGGCCGTGCAGAACAGGGCGCTTAGGATGATCTACGGTACCGACCGTAGGTTTCCATCACACATCCTTCACACTCATTCCGGCATCCCATACATTGTGGACGTCGTGCGGGACAGGACTCGCACAATGTATGCCAAACTCACACCTCACCCAAACCAGCTGGTGAACACCCTGGGGCAATATGACCATCGCCTCCCTAGGCGGAGACACAGCTACCGTCTACCCAAGGACGCCCTTGGCTGGTAGGTACCGCTTTGCCTTCATCATCCTCCACACCTATCACCTATTCCTCTCAGTTTCCTGTCACTGGCACTGCATTGCTCGACGGCCATGGCTGACGAAGTAATCAGTAGGGTAATGGTCGCTTGGATGGCTAGACATCCAAGATCTGACAGATTCCGCCGCCAGTGACAATATAGGAACCCACCCTGCACCATCAGACACTACAAAGACAAAAAAGCCTGTAACATATGACTACCTTTACCACCTCACGGGTAAATCCGTAATTAAACGGATAGGTACCGTGGCCACCTTACCATCCGCCTGGGTTAACCCAGGCGACTAGTACTCACTCCTGGACTCCTGGAGCTCCTGAATATTCGAGGCGAGGGCCTCTGCCGGAACATGTATGTGGCCTAGCAACGAGGTTGCGTGGACGCGCAGAAGTCGGCGAGCCGAGCCGCTTCTAGAACATTTTGATCCTATTATGCTTGCGGTGCTTCGGCTCGCCTTTGCCGATGTTGGCGATCACGTCGTTTTCGTGGTTTCTAATGCGCGTCCATGCAGCCATTGCTTGTTTTTCAATTGCCTCCGGGATGAACGGGATCCGGGTTTCAAGGTGTAGTGTTTGGGTACTGGTGAGGAGTGGACCAGAGAGGATTTTTCTGAGGGAGAGGTTTTGGAGGGTTTGGAGTTGTTTCAGGGCGGTTTTGGAGGCATTGGCCCAGGCCACACATACATACAGGACCACCGAGAGAATAAATGACCTATATAATATCAGTTTTGACTTCAGTCGCAACTGCTTACTGCGGAAGATGGGTGCGCACAACTTTAGCCGCTGTCTGCCTTTATTGGCGCTATTTTTTATGTGGGTGGACCAACACATTGTGCGGTCCAAGGTGACACCTAAGTATTTAACTTGCTGACGGCAGTGCAATATTTGACCACCGACCGTTAGGTTCTTTGCCAAAGTGTGACGCCGCTTAGAGAAATGAATTAGCTGGCATTTGTCGGGGTTAATTTTGATTTTCCAGTCATGTTGCCATGAGAGGAAGTTGTTAACATAACGTTGCATTTCTGCAAGGCCGAAACGTGGGTTTCTATGGCGGTTGTATATTGCAGTGTCGTCAGCATACATGGCAACCTTGCATCTGGCGTCCACTGCGTAGTAATTAGTAAATAATATATACAGAAACGGGGACATTATTGCCCCTTGTGGGACGCCAGCCCGCATCACTCGCTCCCGTGAGGAGGAGCGGCCCACTTGGATGTAAAACTTCCGTTTTTCTAGAAAATTGTGCAGCAGGTATAGATAATTTTGGAGAACCGGGAAATTGTGGTGCAGTTTGTAAATGAGGCCATTGTGCCAGCACCGGTCGAATGCGGCTTTTACGTCCAGAAATAGCGCCAACGTTGAAGCCCCATTGTTAAATTGCTCTGTTACGTCATCAGTTAGTCTGAGGAGCTGTAATTCAGTGGAATGTCCTTTTCTGAAGCCAAACTGCGATTTTGAGAGTTCATGTGTTGCCGAGACTTGTTTTTGTAGTCGGGAAAGGATACATTTTTCGAGCAATTTACCAATTGTAGACAGAAGACTAATGGGGCGGTAGTTTTCCGGTTGTCTGGTGCTTTTCCCTTGCTTTGGAGCATGATGACCTTGGCTCGTTTCCAAGTAGAGGGGAAATAGCCTTGCTGCAAACAGGCGTTAAATATCTTTGTTAGTTGCACCAGGGCTTTTCTCGGGAGATGTTTAAGTTCCTCATTAGTCACTTTGTCTGGGTCGGCAGCTTTCCCATTAGGAAATTTCCTAATACGCTTGAAAACTTCCTGCGGTGTTAGGTTGGGTAGTTGTTGCTCTTGCTTCTGCGCCACCCAGGTTTTTACCCATGCTCCAGAGGGGCTCCAGAGGCAGTTCGGGTCGAACGGGGGACAGTGATTGCCCCCGCCCGAGTGTCTTTGTCCGCAGTACCGAGCCGTCGTACGGCTTAACCTGCGCAATGAGTTTTGATGTTCTCTCTACGGGGGTTTTTGTGTTCTGGGGAACATTATTTGGGATCAGTGTTTTTTATTGGTACAGGGTACAGGGATCGGGTGGGTGGGATTTGTCCACGAGCTGGCAGCGCGCGGCTTCTGATTGGTTGACCAATCAGGTGACGCGCTAATTCCCACCAGGGTTCTGGCCATCAGTTACTCAGTGAGAGGTGAACTGAAAAGGTATTTTCTCTGTTTTGGATAGAGATTATATTGTCGCTTTTCCCATCTTTGAGATTATACCGCCGGACTTAAGATGTCCTTTGCTAGTCTTTTGAATGGTAGTCGGCGCGGCTGGCTCTGGTCATATTGACCCAGAGCATTCACCAGAGGGTTAGGGTGATTTTGGAGTTTGTTGTACATTGTGCGAGCGCGAGTTTTAATCACGTCGACAATGTACGGGATGCTGGAATGTTCATGGAGGAAATGGGCAGGAAATCTCCAGCCAGTATCATAGATCATCCTTAGCGCCCGATTCTGCAACGTCTGGAGTCTGATGGAGGTGGATTTCGCCACCACTCCCCAGATCTCGCATCCGTACAAAACCAGAGGTGGAATGATCGCACGATACAGCTGGAGCTTCAGGCGTAGGGGCATCGTTTTGGAACTGAGAATTGGGTATAGCTGCCGGAGAGCATGATGGCCTTGCAGTACCTTGCCTCTGACGTGATGTCTATACGTCGGCCTCCGATCCAGCGTGACAACGAGATACTTCGCCGTAGTGACCCAGGGGATCCGACGGCGCCGCAACACGAGGTCCCGCGGGAGCCGGTTGGCTTTCGTATTCGCCAGGAGAATCGCAGAGCTTTTCTCCGGGTTTATAGACATACGCCAGTTCTCGCACCATCTACTGATGGCACGGAGATGGGCTTGTACTTGGTGGTAACTGTAGCGCCGGTTCTTGTTAGTAGCGAAGATCAGTAGATCGTCCGCATACTGACAGATGTGTGTGTTTGGGTGCGTGGGGAGATCGGCCATGTAAGCTGCAAAGAGTGCGGGTGACAGTACACTGCCCTCGGGGACTCCTGTGCCAATGGGCTTTTCTCTAGAGAATGATCCCTCCACCTTCACCCGGAAGCTACGTTGCTGCAGGAAACTAGCCACCAAGTAAATGTATGGAGGGGGGATTTCGTGCTGTATGAGCTTGTAGACAAGCCCCTCGTGCCAAGTGGTAGAAAATGCCACCGTTTTAGCCCTATCCTTGTAAGCCAGGGAAGCTTTACGACGACGACGCTATCTGGCAGGCTGAGATCAGCCCGAGGTGTGTCATACGTGTACCTGCCCTTTTAGGGCTTAACCACTTCATGACGGGATGTAGGATTTTGCAGGGTGGCGGGTGAAGTTTGAGGTAGTAGGTTTAAGGAGGCAGCAAGATTTTGCTCCTCAGCGGCTGCTTAATCAGTGTGCAACTTCCGTTGGGCACTGCTGGTGTAAAGGTCCAAATATGGAGGTTTATTTAATTTTGAATTTAGAATCCAAGCTTATCTTGGAGGACTGTGATGTATTCAGCTTTCGCTGTTGAAGGGATGTCTCCTTCGTTACCGGGGATGCCCGCAAGCCATGCGGGGAACCCGGTGTCCCACACGCGTGCGTTCAGTGGGGTTGTAGTCCCCAAGAGACCTAATCAGGGCACTCCTATGTTGAGGAATTTGGTCGTAAAATTTTGTTGCCCGGCGCCTAATTTCGTCCTCCACATACGGAAGAGACGAGGCTTCGTGGAGTAGTCTCGAAGGGAATCCGCGGCATACAGAATAGATTATCCGAAGTCCTCTATTCTGTATACGCTGCAGACGCAGGAGATGGGAATCTGCGGCCATGCCCCAGATTTCGCAGGCGTATAGGAGGAGTGGGATTATGAGTGCCCGAAAAAGGCGTAGCTTTAGGGGAACTGGCATCCCCGACCGCAGCATGGGGTACAGAGAGGCAGTTGCCCCGCCGGCCCGCGCCGACAAGTCGTTGATGTGTTCCCGAAAAGTAAGGCCCTTATCGAGCTTCACTCCCAGGTAGGAGATAGAGTTTACCCATTCAATCCTTCTTCGCAGATAGGTGAATGTGGGGAGATTGGCGGGGAATCGGCGCTTAGTAAAAAGTATGGCGCGGCTTTTCTCCGGGTTAATGGACAATCGCCAACGCCTGCACCATTCTTGGATGAGGCGGAGGTGTCGCTGTATTGGGAGGAAGGTTCTGTTAGGATGTTTGTTTGTTGTGTAGAGCAACACGTCGTCAGCATATTGAGCTATGTTGACGCTCGGCTCTGTAGGTAGGTCGGCCATGTAGACGCTGAAGAGCGTGGGTGATAAAACAGAACCTTCGGGGACTCCGCCTCGGATTGGCCTGCGTGTGGATTTATTCCCCGCCACTGAGACCACAAAGGATCTGTGTCTAAGGTAGGAATGTAATAGATGTATAAGGCGTGTGGGTAGCTCCAGTTGGATGAGCTTTCGTAGGAGACCGGCATGCCAGGTCGTAGAGAAGGCCTTCTCAACGTCCAGAGATACCGCGGCGGTATAGGCCTTGTCCTGGTATCCCAGGGCGGCAGCCTCCGCCACCCGCAGCAGCTGCTGGGGCGTTGAGTGGCCAGGCCGGAACCCAAACTGATGGGGTGGGATGGCTTGAATGTCCCCTAAGATAGGGGACAAGCGGGCTAGTATTAGTCTCTCGAATACCTTCGAGAGAACGGGTAGGAGGCTAATGGATCGGTAGTTGGCGGGATGGACCGGGTCTTTCCCTGGCTTCAATATGCAAATCACCCGGGCCTCTCTCCACTCACGTGGGAAGTGGCTGAGGGCGAGGCACATATTGAAGACCTTGGTCAGGTAGAGCACGGCCTTGAAGGGAAGGTGGCGGAGCATGACAGGTGTTATCCCGTCAGGCCCCGCGGCCTTTTTGCGGTCGAGACGTTGGAGTACGCCCTGGACTTCACTGGGTTTGACGATAGGAAGCCGATCCGCGTCGTCAAGAGGGCGTCGAAGGTATCGACGTACCTCCCCACGAACACGGTCGGAGAAGTCTAGGTCCTGCGGGTTATCTCTCGGCCGCATGGTCCTCTCCAGGTATTCAGCAAACGCATTAGCTTTGGCTAGGGGTTCATAGGCCAGGCCTTGGGTGCCATGGATTGGGGAGGTGTGTGAACCACCTCGGTTTCTCAGTCGTTTGGCAATCCGCCACACGTTGCCGTCACCTAGGTTCAAACGAGACATCGTGTCCTCCCACGCGCGCACTCTGTGCTCGCGCAGTTGGAGACGCACCTCGTGGCGTAGGCGCCTTAGAAGCGCTAGGTTATGGCGTGTGCGGTGCCTCTGACAGAGTCTGCGAGCCGCCCAGGATCGGCGGATGAGTAGAAGGAGCTCTAGGGGTAGGACGTCTGGGTGGAGAGGAGCTGGGGTGTGGACGGTGAGGTTGTGGACCGTTCGCTTCACCACAGAAGTGAAGGAAGAGACCGCCGCCTCAAGGGTTGGGATGTCGGTGATGTTGGGGTTGGGAGGGATGGAGCCATTTAGGCAACTCTTGACAC
Organism: Tenodera sinensis; assembly: GCA_030765045.1. NCBI lineage: Eukaryota > Metazoa > Arthropoda > Insecta > Mantodea > Mantidae > Tenodera > Tenodera sinensis. Next base: position 41,855,374 of record CM060972.1, on the reverse strand, counting down.
AGTCCCAGTCGACGTTTCGGTGTTGATATGGGACCTCTTGGCTGGCAACCCGGGTGTTGGCAGTAGCCAACACTGGATTATGATCGGAATGAAGTGCGTTGATGGATGTGAGTGACACGTGATATGGGAAATGTTTGATGACCGCGAAGTCTATGACGGATGGCCGTCCTGGACCTCGCGGATAATGAGTGGGTTGCCAGGGGCCCTCGACTCTAAGTTGAGGGTCCGCGTCGACCATGTGGACTATGTCATTGCCTCTTCTGTCCGCGCGGGGGCCGCAATGCCAACGCGGATGCTTGGCATTTAGGTCCCCGGCCAGAATGACATGAGGATGTAGAGCAAGGATGGAGAGGTAGTCGTTTACAACGAACTGCCTCTGGGGTGGGTGATATGCCGACACCATCAAGACCTCAATACCGCCGAGGTGGATACAAGTAGCCGTGGCCTCAAGGGTTTGAAGTGGAGGGAGCTGGACAGGTTTGTGGACCACACTTCTCTTCACGAAGATCGCTGTGCCGCCCCCACGGCGGCCGCCGCGGCCCGATCGGAGACAGTGGTAGCCCTGGAGTCGGGATGTGAGGTTTTGGTGGAGATGCGTTTCTGATAGCAAGATAAGATCAAGTGCATGCTCGCCGGCAAAGTGGTGGAGCTCGTTCTCCTGACCAACCAAACCACACGCGTTCCAAAACGCGAACCTGAATGAGGTATTTACCCTAGTTCGATTCGCCATTTCGGGTCGCGCTGATAAAGGTGGTAAGGAGTGCAAGCCCCTCCATGGCTATAGCCATTTTGCCGGCTTGGTCGGTGGCAGAAGGGAAACGTACCATCAGCTCGCAGAGCTTCTGGCCATGGTTTTGCAGCAACTGCTGCAACCACGCCATCATATCTGAAAACTGAGGTGTAGGAGGGGTGGGGGTTTGTTGAGGAGTTGGAATGATAGATGGGTTTGTCGGCGTCGGTATCTCTTCGGCCGCAACCTCCCCCAGCTGACGGGCGGGCGTAGGGTTCCCACGCTCGCTCTGAGCTTCAGAGGCGGCAGGCGGCCTTCGAGGATGACGGCGCCTACTCTCCCTTTTTGGACGGGGGGCCGTAGGGGGTGCTGGAGCTTGTGTTTGTGCTTGGGAGTGTTGTGTGTGTGCACGCGACTTGGGATTGTTACCCCGGCCTGCTTTGGTCACTGCAGCGAACTCTAAACCCTCTACTGGTCTTGCCGGAGCAGGGCCAGACTGGGGATGGCTGTTCGCCACTGGAGGTTGGACCACTTGGGGTGGTCTTCTAGCAGCTATGATGGCCTTCCGTGTTGGGCAGCCACCATAACATGCTACATGTGCGCCGGAACAGTTAGCGCACTTGGGGTCGTCCTCCCTGGTTTTCGGGCAGACCTCCTTAAGATGTTCCTCGCCGCACCTGAGGCAGCGCAGGCGGCGATGGCAAAAGTGGCTAGAGTGGTTGAACCCTAGGCACCTATGACACTGGGGGGGTCCGCCAGAGCCTTTGGATGGCTCGATGTGTACCCGGAGGTAACAGATGGCTGTTACACCATCAATCTTGGCCTCCGGGTCGTTGGCTCGCTCCACCACTACTAAAAATAGGGGGAGGGGGATTCTGGGTGCTTGCCCATCTGGAGCGGCCTTGGTCAGCTGCTTGACCAATCTGGGGGTGATACCCTGGCGGTTGAGGTCTGCCACTATATCATCCACGGGTGTATCCACGGGAAGACCGCGGATGACCCTGTGGATGTCGCGTGCCCTATCCAGCCCGAAGGTGAAATGGGGAATATCTCTCTCCTTTAGGTAACGGAGGATGAGGGAGTGGTCATTGGCCGATTTGGCCTGGAAGATGAAGCGGCTTTTGTTCCGCCGCACCGTGCACTCCTTCGCAAGTGTCGGCATTATCAGCTTTAAAAAGCCTACCGACCCTTTGAAGTCGCCCACGATGATCGGTGGAACATGGCACTTCGTGGATTTGGTTGTTTGGGATGGTTGGGGTGGGTTGCGTAGCCGTTCTTGAGCCAGTGCGGTCAAGGCGGCTAGATGCTTGGAACGGCGTGAGACTACCTCACGGAATCCATTCTCTGGGTCGGGGTTCTCTTCCTCGGCAGAGGAGAGAGCAGAGGAGCTGGTTGCCTCGTCTATGGCGAGGGAGGATCTGCAGGAGTACACTGAGGTTCTCCCGCTGTGATATGAATTTTCAGTGCGGACACTGGCACTGTCAGATTCGGAGTCGGACTCCGAAATTTGGCCTACACGGGGAAATTCGCCGCGTGGGAGGCCCTGATTGGTTTGGTTACGCTTGGTGGCGTCTAGTTTCATGCACTTGCCTTTTCCGCGTGTGCGTTGCTTGGCAGAGCGCTTTCTTGCCTCGGTGGACGAGGCCTTAGGTATGGCACCAGTGGAGGTGCTGGCAACGGCTGTTGCAGGCTGGTTGGCAGGCCCGTTTCGGGACTTGCCGGGGGAAGAAGGAAGGCTGGCAGGCCCCTTTCGGGACTTGCCGGGAGAAGAGGGAAGAGAAGACATAGCGACAGGTACGATACTGCACCCTGGGGTGCAGTATTACACTGACACACCTCGCGTGAACTCACCTGCAGGTAGCAGGGGCTGAGCAGCGTGCCGAACAGAGGGCCGGACACCTTTTGCAAGATGCGCCTTATCTACCCGAGGGTAGATGGCTAAGCCTTGTTCGGCAACCCGCTACCTGAACGGTGTCGAAGAAGAAGCAGGAAGGAAGCTGTGCGATACACTACGACTTGCTGTCAAGCCTCTTGCAGTGTATACGCAGAGATAGAGCTTTGCCTGAAAAGGCCGTCGCTTGAAGATCAAATAGTGTCTGGAAGCTCCACCACGGTCGCCGCAGTCGCAGTCGCGCTCCTAATGTCCCCTGGCGGGAAGACCAAGAACTCGCTGCTCAAGCACCATCAGCTCAAGTGAAGTGGACAGGACGAGGGTACGCCCTGGAATGGGGGAAGCTTTCTCGGCTACACGCAGTAGTTGCTCAGTCGTGGAGTGGCCAGAACGAAAACCAAACTGGTGTTCCGGTAGGAGACCTTTTTCCTCCAATAGAGGTCCAAGGCGGGACAGGAACAGTTTCTCGAATACTTTCGAGATAACTGGTAGGAGGCTGATGGAGCGGTAGCTAGATGGAAAGACCGGATTTTTGCCCGGCTTCAACACGCATACCACACGCGCCTGTTTCCAGACAGCTGGAAAATGACGCATGCTGAGGCATGCGTTGTAAATCCGGGTCAAGTGAATCACGGCTCTAGGGGAAGGTCCTGGAGCATTTCCGCTGTTACACGGTCCTGTCCAGGAGATTTTGGGGCTCTTAGGGATTTTATGGTGTTAGTTACCTCGCGAGGGGTAACTATCGGGATGTGGAACTCCTCGTGGCCCGCGGGTCCGACTTCTAAGAAGTCTTCTACCGCCTGTTCCACGAGGTCAGTATGGTCATCGTTCTGTGGATCTTCCCTGGGCTGGAATTGAGTTTCCAGATAGTCTGCTAGCGCCTCTGCTTTTTCCCTCGGTTCGAACACAAGTCTTCCCCGAGGGCTATGCACAGGATGCTGGTGTACAGATTTGTCTTTCCGCAAGCCTCGGAAGATGCGCCACGGTTTCCTCTCCTGGAGGTTTACGTGACGCAACGTATTTTCCCAAGCTGCTTGCCTGTGTTTTCTTAGGAGTCGTCTCACCAGGGATTTGAACCTCTGGTGTATTACTCCTATCCTATGATGTCGGAATCTCTGCCATAGCCGTCTGACAGCATTCTTTGCTTGAATGAGGCGTTTCAGTGGTACAGGGATAGATGTCGGGTTTGGTGCTTCGGTAGGAATGCGGTGACTGTGAGCACGCACCGCATTTGGGACTGAGGTTGAAAACCCCGCGGCCGCCTCCTCGAGAGCCTCAATCGATTCTATTCGAGGGCGTGCTTCCACGGAGTTTTGAAGGGCAAGGACGGCCGCGTCCCAGTCGACTTCTTCCACCCAGTCCGGTACTCCCAGCGCAGTGAGATTAACGTCTGAGTCGACCACAACAGGGTTGTGATCGGAATCCAGAGCGTTAATCACAGAGAGGTCCAAGTGAAATGGAATGATTTTGGTGATTCCGAAATCAATGACATCCGCGGCGCCGCGTGCCGGGTAGTGAGTTGGACCTCTCGGCCCGTGCACGTGAAGGGCGGGGTTCCCGCTAATGAGACGGTACAGTCCCCGGCCCTTAACGTTCTGGGTGCGGCTGTGCCAGCTTGGGTGTTTTGCGCTGAAGTCGCCTGCAATGCAAACCCTATGGTGTAGGTTCAGGAGAGCCGTAATGTCCGCTTCATGGAAACGGCCATCCGGCGGGTCATATACCGCCACAAGCACTAGGTCGTTCCCGCCCAAGGATAGCCTTATGGCGGTTGCTTCCAGGTGTTGTAGCGGAGGAATGGTAACAGGAGTGTGGGTGAGATGGTTCTTTATGAAAATGGCAGTACCACCGCCCTGTCGTAACTTGGCAGGGTAAACTGTACACCGGCTTGCAAGTGCGTTTCACAGACCATCAGGATATAAATCCCGTGACTGTCTACGAACTCTAACAGGCCAGGTCTCTGGTCTCTAACTCCATTTGCGTTCCAGAACGCAGCTCTAAATGAACGCACAGTTCTATGCGCCATTAAGAGCGCGTGGAGTTAGAATACAGTTCCCTAACCGTTTGAAGCACCGTGAGGTGCTTCTCCACAGCGGAAATCTCGGGGTTATCAATGACTGCCCTGCAGCGCCGTAAGATCGGGAGGGAACGCTGAACTAGGTCGGCCAACCAGGTTGACAGCTGAATAAACTCAGGCATGTCCTTGGAAGCGAATGCGTCTCCTAAGGTTTGTTGCTGGTTGTTTTGTCTAGGCACTGCTGCCTCGTCATTGGCTGGGCCAGCCCGGGAGGACGGGCCAGCTTCACTGGGCTCTGCTGGTTCCTGATTGGATATTCCAGGGCGTACTCCCGTCCTTTTCACTTCACTTGGAGCTGATGGTGCTTGGGCAGCGAGTTCTTGGTCTTCCCGCCAGGGGGCATTAGGAGCGCGACTGCGACTGCGGCGACCGTGGTGGAGCTTCCAGAGACTACTTGATCTTCAAGCGACAGCCTTTTCAGGCAAAGCTCAATCTTTGCGCATACACTGCAAGAGACTTGACAGCAAGTCGTAGTGTATCGCACAGCTTCCTTCCTGCTTCTTCTTCGACACCGTTCAGGTAGCGGGTTGCCGAACAAGGCTTAGCCATCTACCCTCGGGTAGATAAGGCGCATCTTGCAAAAGGTGTCCGGCCCTCTGTTCGGCACGCTGCTAAGCCCCTGCTACCTGCAGGTGAGTTCACGTGAGGTGTGTCTGTAATAATGCACCCCAGGGTGCAGTATTGTACCTGTCCCTATGTCTTCTCTTCCCTCTTCTCCCGGCAAGTCCCGAAAGGGGCCTGCCAGCCTTCCTTCTTCACCCGGCAAGTCCCGAAACGGGCCTGCGAATCAGTCTGCAACAGCCGTTGCCAGCACCTCCACTGGTGCTATACCTAAGGCCTCGTCCACCGAGGCAAGAAAGCGCTCTGCCAAGCAACGCACACGCGGTAAAGGCAAGTGCATTAAATTAGACGCCACCAAGCGTAATCAAACCAACCAGGGCCTCCCACGCGGCGAATTTCCCCGTGTAGGCCAAATTTCGGAGTCCGACTCCGACTCTGACAATGCCAGTGTCCGCACTGAAAATTCTTATCACAGCGGGAGAACCTCAGTGTACTCCTGCAGATCCTCCCTCGCCATAGACGAGGCCACCAGCTCCTCTGCTCTCTCCTCTGCCGAGGAAGAAAACCCTGACCCAGAGAATGGATTCCGTGAGGTAGTCTCACGCCGTTCCAAGCATCTAGCCGCCTTGACCGCACTGGCTCAAGAACGGCTACGCAACCCACCCCAACCTTCCCAATCAACCAAATCCACGAAGTGCCATGTTCCACCGATCATCGTGGACGACTTCAAAGGGTCGGTAGGCTTTTTAAAGCTGATAATGCCGACACTTGCGAAGGAGTGTACGGTGCGGCGGAACAAAAGCCGCTTCATCTTCCAGGCCAAATCGGCCAATGACCACTCCCTCATCCTCCGTTACCTTAAGGAGAGAGATATTCCCCATTTCACCTTCGGGCTGGATAGGGCACGCGACATCCACAGGGTCATCCGCGGTCTTCCCGTGGATACACCCGTGGATGATATAGTGGCAGACCTCAACCGCCAGGGTATCACCCCCAGATTGGTCAAGCAGCTGACCAAGGCCGCTCCAGATGGGCAAGCACCCAGAATCCCCCTCCCCCTATTCTTAGTAGTGGTGGAGCGAGCCAACGACCCGGAGGCCAAGATTGATGGTGTAACAGCCATCTGTTACCTCCGGGTACACATCGAGCCATCCAAAGGCTCTGGCGGACCCCCCCCCCCAGTGTCATAGGTGCCTAGGGTTCAACCACTCTAGCCACTTTTGTCATCGCCGCCTGCGCTGCCTCAGGTGCGGCGAGGAACATCTCAAGGAGGTCTGCCCGAAAACCAGAGAGGACGACCCCAAGTGCGCTAAGTGCTCCGGCGCACATATAGCATGTTATGGTGGCTGCCCAACACGGAAGGCCATCATAGCTGCTAGGAGACCACCCCAAGTGGTCCAACCTCCAGTGGCGAACAGCCATCCCCAGTCTGGCCCTGCTCCGGCAAGACCAGCAGAGGGTTTAGCGTACGTTGCAATGACCAAAGCAGGCCGGGGTAATAATCCCAAGTCGCGTGCACAAACACAACACTCCCAAGCACAAACACAAGCTCCAGTACCCCCTATGGCCCCCCGTCCAAAAAGGGAGGGTAGGCGCCGTCACCCTCGAAGGCCACCTGCCGCCTCTGAAGCTCAGCGTGGAAATGCTACGCCCGCCCGTCAGCTGGGGGAGGTTGCGGCCGAAGAGATACCGACGCCGACCAACCCATCCGTCATTCCAACTCCACAACAAACCCCCACCCCTCCTACACCACAGTTTTCAGATATGATGGCGTGGTTGCAGCAGTTGCTGCAAAACCATGGCCAGAAGCTCTGCGAACTGATGGTACGATTCCTTTCCGCCACCGACCAAGCCGGCAAAATGGCTATAGCCATGGAGGGGCTTGCACTCCTTACCACCATTATCAGCGCGACCCGAAATGGCGAATCGAACTAGGGTAAATACCTCGTTCAGGTTCGCGTTTTGGAACGCGTGTGGTTTGGCTGGTCAGGAGAACGAGCTCCACCACTTTCCTGGCGAGCATGCACTTGATCTTATCTTGGTATCAGAAACGCATCTCCACCAAAACCTCACATCCCGACTCCAGGGCTATCACTGTCTCCGATCGGACCGCGTTGGCCGCCGTGGGGGCGGCACAGCGATCTTCGTGAAGAGAAGTGTGGTCCACAAACCCGTCCAGCTCCCTCCACTTCAAACCCTTGAGGCCACGGCTACTTGTATCCACCTCGGCGGTATTGAGATCCTGATGGTGTCTGCATATCACCCACCCCAGAGGCAGTTCGTTATTAACGACTACCTCTCCATCCTTGCCCTACATCCTCATGTCATTCTGGCCGGGGACCTAAATGCCAAGCATCCGCGTTGGCATTGCGGCCCCCGCGCGGACAGAAGAGGCAATGACATAGTCCACATGGTCGACGCAGACCCTCAACTTAGAGTCGAGGGCCCCTGGCAACCCACCCATTATCCGCGAGGTCCAGGACGGCCATCCGTCATAGACTTCGCGGTCATCAAACATTTCCCATATCACGTGTCACTCACATCCATCAACGCACTTCATTCCGATCATAATCCAGTGTTGGCTACCGCCAACACCCGGGTTGCCAGCCAAGAGGTCCCATATCAACACCGAAACGTCGACTGGGACTGTGTCAAGAGTTGCCTAAATGGCTCCATCCCTCCCAACCCCATCACCGACATCCCAACCCTTGAGGCGGCGGTCTCTTCCTTCACTTCTGTGGTGAAGCGAACGGTCCACAACCTTACCGTCCACACCCCAGCTCCTCTCCACCCAGACGTCCTACTCCTAGAGCTCCTTCTACTCATCCGCCGCTCCTGGGCGGCTCGCAGACTCTGTCAGAGGCACCGCACACGCCATAACCTAGCGCTTCTAAGGCGTCTACGCCACGAGGTGCGTCTCCAACTGCGCGAGCACAGAGTGCGCGCGTGGGAGGACACGATGTCTCGTTTGAACCTAGGTGACGGCAACGTGTGGCGGATTGCCAAACGACTGAGAAACCGAGGTGGATCACACACCTCCCCAATCCATGGCACCCAAGGCCTGGCCTATGAACCCCAAGCCAAAGCAAATGCGTTTGCTGAATACCTGGAGAGGACCATGCGGCCGAGAGATAACCCGCAGGACCTAGACTTCTCCGACCGTGTTCGTGGGGAGGTACGTCGATACCTTCGACGTCCTCTTGACGACGCGGATCGGCTTCCTATCATCAAACCCAGTGAAGTCCAGGGCGTACTCCAACGTCTCGACCGCAAAAAGGCCTCGGGGCCTGACGGGATAACACCTGTCATGCTCCGCCACCTTCCCTTCAAGGCCGTGCTCTACCTGACTAAGGTCTTCAATATGTGCCTCGCCCTCAGCCACTTCCCACGTGAGTGGAGAGAGGCCCGGGTGATTTGCATATTGAAGCCAGGGAAAGACCCGGTCCATCCCGCCAACTACCGATCCATTAGCCTCCTACCCGTACTCTCGAAGGTATTCGAGAGACTAATACTCGCCCGCTTGTCCTCTTTCTTAGGGGACATTCAAGCCATCCCACCCCATTAGTTTGGGTTCCGGCCTGGCCACTCAACACCCCAGCAGCTGCTGCGGGTGGTGGAGGCTGCCGCCCTGGGATACCAGGACAAGGCCTATACCGCCGCGGTATCTCTGGACGTTGAGAAGGCCTTCTCTACGACCTGGCATGCCGGTCTCCTCCGGAAACTCATCCAACTGGAGCTACCCACACGCCTCATACACCTATTACATTCCTACCTTAGACACAGATCCTTTGTGGTCTCAGTGGCGGGGAATAAATCCACACGCAGGCCAATCCGAGGCGGAGTCCCCGAAGGTTCTGTTTTATCACCCACGCTCTTCAGCGTCTACATGGCCGACCTACCTACAGAGCCGAACGTCAACATAGCTCAATATGCTGACGACGTGTTGCTCTACACAACAAACAAACACCCTAACAGAACCTTCCTTCCAATACAGCGACACCTCCGCCTTATCCAAGAATGGTGCAGGCGTTGGCGATTGTCCATTAACCCGGAGAAAAGCCGCGCCATACTTTTTACTAAGCGCCGATTCCCTGCCAATCTCCCCACATTCACCTATCTGCGAAGAAGGATTGAATGGGTAAACTCCATCTCCTACCTGGGAGTGAAGCTCGATAAGTGCCTTACTTTTCGGGAACACATCAACGACTTGTCGGCGCGGGCCGGTGGGGCAACTGCCTCTCTGTACCCCATGCTGCGGTCGGGGATGCCAGTTCCCCTAAAGCTACGCCTTTTTCGGGCACTCATAATCCCACTCCTCCTATACGCCTGCGAAATCTGGGGCATGGCCGCAGATTCCCATCTCCTGCGTCTGCAGCGTATACAGAATAGAGGACTTCGGATAATCTATTCTGTATGCCGCGGATTCCCTTCGAGACTACTCCACGAAGCCTCGTCTCTTCCGTATGTGGAGGACGAAATTAGGCGCCGGGCAACCAAATTTTACGACCAAATTCCTCAACATAGGAGTGCCCTGATTAGGTCTCTTGGGGACTACAACCCCACTGAACGCACGCGTGTGGGACACCGGGTTCCCCGCATGGCTTGCGGGCATCCCCGGTAACGAAGGAGACATCCCTTCAACAGCGAAAGCTGAATACATCACAGTCCTCCAAGATAAGCTTGGATTCTAAATTCAAAATTAAATGAACCTCCATATTTGGACCTTTACACCAGCAGTGCCCAACGGAAGTTGCACACTGATTAAGCAGCCGCTGAGGAGCAAAATCTTGCTGCCTCCTTATAACCTACTACCTCAAACTTCACCCGCCACCCTGCAAAATCCTACATCCCGTCATAAAGTGGTTAAGCCCTAAAAGAGCAGGTACACGTATGACACACCTCGGGCTGATCTCAGCCTGCCAGATAGCGTCGTCGTCGTCGTCCTGATTGGACGGTTCTGGTTCTGGATTGGAGGACACAGTAGGAGTTGCGGGTGCTGGTGGTGGGAGAAGTTTTGCAACAGTTTTGTTGCTAGCTTGCTCCCCTGCAGTAGTTGAAGTTGCGGTAGATTTTGCCGTAGAGGCCTTTTTCTTTCCCTTCTTAGGGGGACGTTTCTCCTTAGGAGCGGTACTGGAGGTTGGTGGAGTCTCCTTGACAACAACCTTTTGCTTGACGCTTTCCGGGACTGGGGCTATATTCGGGACAACCTGGCTTGTAGGGGGCTCTTCCGTAGCCTCAGCCTGCGCGAGAGCACTTTCGTGTCTTGCCAGGGCATTGGCAAACGAAACCCCTTTCTTGACCTCTGATGCAGCTTTGCCCTGCTTGCCTTGCATTATAGCAAGTCGTTTGGGGCAAACGCGATAGATACCCATATGGCTCCCATCGCAGTTAGCGCACTTTTTGTTCCATAGGGGTCGGGCATTCCTTAACAAGGTGCTCCCCTGCACATCGCAGGCACTTGAGCGACCTCTCACAGGCAAAGCTGGAGTGGTGGAAGCCCAGGCATTTGTAGCACTGGGATGCAGACGTGATAGGGCTCAATTGTAACCCGCGTGTGGTACAGGTGAGTGAGCTGATCGATCTTTGGGATTCCCTCCCCTTCCTTGACGACTACCACTAGGAATAGCGGTAGGGGCACCTTGGTGGGTTTCCCCTCTTTTTCTCTGGTACTGGTGAGTTGTAATACGGACCGCGGTTTGATTTCTTGTTCCTCCAAAAGGCTTTGAGTGCATGGCCAGTGCACTACGTGTTGCCTTAACGATCATGGCTATCCGAGCCAGGCAGCTTCGCATTGCAGTTTATTTCAGAGAGCGAAGTCTCGTTATATTGCTAGAATAGGTGAATTGAGAAGCAAGAGAAGGTGATCCAGACGGCATAATCTAAACCTGATCTAAGAAAGTAAAAATTTTAAAAACAAGAAAAAATGTAAAAGTTAAGGCCAACGGCACGTGCAGTTCCCAAGCGGTCACCCATCCAAGTACTAACCACGCCCAATGCTGCTTAACTTCGGTGATCGGACGAGAACCGGTGTTTTCAGCATGGTATGGTCGTTGGCGAGAAAACATATACTCTATACGATACCTATATCTTAGATACTAAACATTCCTACAATGTCATATTCCCATGCAACTTCGGTGATCGGACGAGAACCGGTGTTTTCAGCATGGTATGGTCGTTGGCGAGAAAAGATATACTCTATACGATATCTATATCTTAGACACTAGCCATTCCTACAATGTCATATTCCCATGCCTTGTATGTTACTTGAGTTAAAGGCTGCACGAAATTATTGTTTATTTTGTTGCAGGCGAAAGGAAGCAATAATTTTAAAAAAAAATATCAAATTAATGAGCATATAATATAATTATAATATAATTTTAATATAACCAAAAATGAAAAAGTTAATGCCAACGGCACGTGGTGTTCTCAAGCGGTCACCCATCCCAGTACTAACCACTCCCAATGCTGCTTAACTTCGGTGATCGGACGAGAACCGGTGTTTTCAGCATGGTATGGCCGTTGACGAAAGGAGATGTACTATGTACGATATCTATATCTTAGAAATTAATGAGCATATAATATAATTATAATATAATTTTAATATAACCAAAAATGAAAAAATTAATGCCAACGGCACGTGGTGTTTCCAAGCGGTCACCCATCCAAGTACTAACCACGCCCAATGCTGCTTAACTTCGGTGATCGGACGAGAACCGGTGTTTTCAGCATGGTATGGTCGTTGGCGAGAAAAGATATACTCTATACGATATCTATATCTTAGATACTAACCATTCCTACAATGTCATATTCCCATGCCTTGTATGTTACTTGAGTTAAAGGCCGCACGAAATTATTGTTTATTTTGTGTCAGGCGAAAGGAAGCAAAAATTTTAAAAAAAATATCATATTAATGAGCATATAATATAACTATAATATAATTTTAATATAACCAAAAATGAAAAAGTTAATGCCAACGGCACGTGGTGTTCCCAAGCGGTCACCCATCCAAGTACTAACCACGCCCAATGCTGCTTAACTTCGGTGATCGGACAAGAACCGGTGTTTTCAGCATGGTATGGCCGTTGACGAAAGGAGATGTACTCTATACGATATCTATATCTTAGATACTAACCATTCCTACAATGTCATATTCCCATGCCTTGTATGTTACTTGAGTTAAAGGCCGCACGAAATTATTGTTTATTTTGTGTCAGGCGAAAGGAAGCAATAATTTTAAAAAAAATATCATATTAATGAGCATATAATATAACTATAATATAATTTTAATATAACCAAAAATGAAAAAGTTAATGCCAACGGCACGTGGTGTTCCCAAGCGGTCACCCATCCAGGTACTAACCACGCCCAATGCTGCTTAACTTCGGTGATCGGACGAGAACCGGTGTTTTCAGCATGGTATGGTCGTTGGCGAGAAAAGATATACTCTATACGATATCTATATCTTAGATACTAACCATTCCTACAATGTCATATTCCCATGCCTTGTATGTTACTTGAGTTAAAGGCCGCACGAAATTATTGTTTATTTTGTGTCAGGCGAAAGGAAGCAATAATTTTAAAAAAAATATCATATTAATGAGCATATAATATAACTATAATATAATTTTAATATAACCAAAAATGAAAAAGTTAATGCCAACGGCACGTGGTGTTCCCAAGCGGTCACCCATCCAAGTACTAACCACGCCAAATGCTGCTTGACTTCGGTGATCGGACGAGAACCGGTGTTTTCAGCATGGTATGGCCGTTGACGAAAGGAGATGTACTCTATACGATATCTATATCTTAGATACTAACCATTCCTACAATGTCACATTCCCATGCCTTGTATGTTACTTTGTGTGAGCAAATAAAGTGTTATTTTACCAACAATTAAACCTATGTAAAAACATGTTCTGAATTGTACAAAAGTATTCAGTTTTTACAATTTACTATGTAGTGTTTTTTTTTTTAAGAAAAGAAGCAAAATCCATGCAACCGCAGTCAAATGATACCCCGTCATCATCCACGCGTGCCAACACACCGATTATTTTACGTGGGCCCTCCCCGTCCTTTACCACAGGCCCATTTGACTGCGGTTGCCGACACTCGCACTCACGACCTCAGGCTTTGAGTGCATGGCCAGTGCACTACGTGTTGCCTTAACGATCATGGGTATCCGAGCCAGGCAGCTTCGCATTGCAGTTTATTTCAGATAGCGAAGTCTCGTAATATTGCAAGAATAGGTGAATAGAGAAGCAAGAGAAGTTCATCCAGACGGCCTAATCTAAACGTAATCTAAGAAAGTAAAAATTTTAAAAACAAGAAAAAATGAAAAACTTAATGCCAACGGCACGTGGTGTTCCCAAGCGGTCACCCATCCAAGTACTAACCACGCCCAATGCTGCTTAACTTCGGTGATCGGACGAGAACCGGTGTTTTCAGCATGGTATGGCCGTCGACGAAAGGAGATGTACTCTATACGATATCTATATCTTAGATACTAACCATTCCTACAATGTCATATTCCCATGCCTTGTATGTTACTTGAGTTAAAGGCCGCACGAAATTATTGTTTATTTTGTGTCAGGCGAAAGGAAGCAATAATTTTAAAAAAAATATCATATTAATGAGCATATAATATAACTATAATATAATTTTAATATAACCAAAAATGAAAAAGTTAATGCCAACGGCACGTGGTGTTCCCAAGCGGTCACCCATCCAAGTACTAACCACGCCCAATGCTGCTTAACTTCGGTGATCGGAGGAGAACCGGTGTTTTCAGCATGGTATGGTCGTTGGCGAGAAAAGATATACTCTATACGATATCTATATCTTAGATACTAACCATTCCTACAATGTCATATTCCCATGCCTTGTATGTTACTTGAGTTAAAGGCCGCACGAAATTATTGTTTATTTCTTGTCAGGCGAAAGGAAGCAATAATTTTAAAAAAAATATCATATTAATGAGCATATAATATAACTATAATATAATTTTAATATAACCAAAAATGAAAAAGTTAATGCCAACGGCACGTGGTGTTCCCAAGCGGTCACCCATCCAAGTACTAACCACGCCCAATGCTGCTTAACTTCGGTGATCGGACGAGAACCGGTGTTTTCAGCATGGTATGGCCGTTGACGAAAGGAGATGTACTCTATACGATATCTATATCTTAGATACTAACCATTCCTACAATGTCACATTCCCATGCCTTGTATGTTACTTGAGTTACTCATTGTGTTTTGTGTGAGCAAATAAATAACCACGCCCAATGCTGCTTAACTTCGGTGATCGGACGAGAACCGGTGTTTTAGCATGGTATGGTCGTTGGCGAGAAAAGATATACTCTATACGATATCTATATCTTAGATACTAACCATTCCTACAATGTCATATTCCCATGCCTTGTATGTTACTTGAGTTAAAGGCCGCACGAAATTATTGTTTATTTTGTGTCAGGCGAAAGGAAGCAATAATTTTAAAAAAAAATATCATATTAATGAGCATATAATATAACTATAATATAATTTTAATATAACCAAAAATGAAAAAGTTAATGCCAACGGCACGTGGTGTTCCCAAGCGGTCACCCATCCAAGTACTAACCACGCCCAATGCTGCTTAACTTCGGTGATCGGACGAGAACCGGTGCTTTCAGCATGGTATGGCCGTTGACGAAAGGAGATGTACTCTATACGATATCTATATCTTAGATACTAACCATTCCTACAATGTCATATTCCCATGCCTTGTATGTTACTTGAGTTAAAGGCCGCACGAAAGTAAAAATTTTAAAAACAAGAAAAAATGAAAAACTTAATGCCAACGGCACGTGGTGTTCCCCAGCGGTCACCCATCCAAGTACTAACCACGCCCAATGCTGCTTAACTTAGGTGATCGGACGAGAACCGGTGTTTTCAGCATGGTATGGTCGTTGGCGAGAAAAGATATACTCTATACGATATCTATATCTTAGATACTAACCATTCCTACAATGTCATATTCCCATGCCTTGTATGTTACTTGAGTTAAAGGCCGCACGAAATTATTGTTTATTTTGTGTCAGGCGAAAGGAAGCAAAAATTTTAAAAAAAATATCATATTAATGAGCATATAATATAACTATAATATAATTTTAATATAACCAAAAATGAAAAAGTTAATGCCAACGGCACGTGGTGTTCCCAAGCGGTCACCCATCCAAGTACTAACCACGCCCAATGCTGCTTAACTTCGGTGATCGGACGAGAACCGGTGTTTTCAGCATGGTATGGCCGTTGACGAAAGGAGATGTACTCTATACGATATCTATATCTTAGATACTAACCATTCCTACAATGTCACATTCCCATGCCTTGTATGTTACTTGAGTTACTCATTGTGTTTTGTGTGAGCAAATAAAGTGTTATCTTACCAACAATTAAACCTATGTAAAAACTTGTTCTGAATTGTACAAAAGTATTTAGTTTTTACAATTTACTATGTAGTGTTTTTTTTTTTTTTTTTTTTTTTTTTTTTTTTTTTTTTTTTTTAAAAAGAAAAGAAGCAAAATCCATGCAACCGCAGTCAAATGATACCCCGTCATCATCCACGCGTGCCAACACACCGATTATTTTACGTGGGCATTCCCCGTCCTTTACCACAGGCACATTTGACTGCGGTTGCCGACACTCGAACACACGACCTCAGGCTTTGAGTGCATGGCCAGTGCACTACGTGTTGCCTTAACGATTATGGCTATCCGAGCCAGGCAGATTCGCATTGCAGTTTATTTCAGATAGCGAAGTCTCGTAATATTGCAAGAATAGGTGAATAGAGAAGCAAGAGAAGTTCATCCAGACGGCCTAATCTAAACGTAATCTAAGAAAGTAAAAATTTTAAAAACAAGAAAAAATGAAAAACTTAATGCCAACGGCACGTGGTGTTCCCAAGCGGTCACCCATCCAGGTACTAACCACGCCCAATGCTGCTTAACTTCGGTGATCGGACGAGAACCGGTGTTTTCAGCATGGTATGGTCGTTGGCGAGAAAAGATATACTCTATACGATATCTATATCTTAGATACTAACCATTCCTACAATGTCATATTCCCATGCCTTGTATGTTACTTGAGTTAAAGGCCGCACGAAATTATTGTTTATTTCTTGTCAGGCGAAAGGAAGCAATAATTTTAAAAAAAAATATCATATTAATGAGCATATAATATAACTTTAATATAATTTTAATATAACCAAAAATGAAAAAGTTAATGCCAACGGCACGTGGTGTTCCCAAGCGGTCACCCATCCAAGTACTAACCACGCCCAATGCTGCTTAACTTCGGTGATCGGACGAGAACCGGTGTTTTCAGCATGGTATGGCCGTTGACGAAAGGAGATGTACTCTATACGATATCTATATCTTAGATACTAACCATTCCTACAATGTCACATTCCCATGCCTTGTATGTTACTTGAGTTACTCATTGTGTTTTGTGTGAGCAAATAAATAACCACGCCCAATGCTGCTTAACTTCGGTGATCGGACGAGAACCGGTGTTTTCAGCATGGTATGGTCGTTGGCGAGAAAAGATATACTCTATACGATATCTATATCTTAGATACTAACCATTCCTACAATGTCATATTCCCATGCCTTGTATGTTACTTGAGTTAAAGGCCGCACGAAATTATTGTTTATTTTGTGTCAGGCGAAAGGAAGCAATAATTTTAAAAAAAAATATCATATTGATGAGCATATAATATAACTATAATATAATTTTAATATAACCAAAAATGAAAAAGTTAATGCCAACGGCACGTGGTGTTCCCAAGCGGTCACCCATCCAGGTACTAACCACGCCCAATGCTGCTTAAGTTCGGTGATCGGACGAGAACCGGTGTTTTCAGCATGGTATGGTCGTTGGCGAGAAAAGATATACTCTATACGATATCTATATCTTAGATACTAACCATTCCTACAATGTCATATTCCCATGCCTTGTATGTTACTTGAGTTAAAGGCCGCACGAAATTATTGTTTATTTTGTGTCAGGCGAAAGGAAGCAATAATTTTAAAAAAAATATCATATTAATGAGCATATAATATAACTATAATATAATTTTAATATAACCAAAAATGAAAAAGTTAATGCCAACGGCACGTGGTGTTCCCAAGCGGTCACCCATCCAAGTACTAACCACGCCAAATGCTGCTTGACTTCGGTGATCGGACGAGAACCGGTGTTTTCAGCATGGTATGGCCGTTGACGAAAGGAGATGTACTCTATACGATATCTATATCTTAGATACTAACCATTCCTACAATGTCACATTCCCATGCCTTGTATGTTACTTTGTGTGAGCAAATAAAGTGTTATTTTACCAACAATTAAACCTATGTAAAAACATGTTCTGAATTGTACAAAAGTATTCAGTTTTTACAATTTACTATGTAGTGTTTTTTTTTTTTTAAGAAAAGAAGCAAAATCCATGCAACCGCAGTCAAATGATACCCCGTCATCATCCACGCGTGCCAACACACCGATTATTTTACGTGGGCCCTCCCCGTCCTTTACCACAGGCACATTTGACTGCGGTTGCCGACACTCGCACTCACGACCTCAGGCTTTGAGTGCATGGCCAGTGCACTACGTGTTGCCTTAACGATCATGGGTATCCGAGCCAGGCAGCTTCGCATTGCAGTTTATTTCAGATAGCGAAGTCTCGTAATATTGCAAGAATAGGTGAATAGAGAAGCAAGAGAAGTTCATCCAGACGGCCTAATCTAAACGTAATCTAAGAAAGTAAAAATTTTAAAAACAAGAAAAAATGAAAAACTTAATGCCAACGGCACGTGGTGTTCCCAAGCGGTCACCCATCCAAGTACTAACCACGCCCAATGCTGCTTAACTTCGGTGATCGGACGAGAACCGGTGTTTTCAGCATGGTATGGCCGTCGACGAAAGGAGATGTACTCTATACGATATCTATATCTTAGATACTAACCATTCCTACAATGTCATATTCCCATGCCTTGTATGTTACTTGAGTTAAAGGCCGCACGAAATTATTGTTTATTTTGTGTCAGGCGAAAGGAAGCAATAATTTTAAAAAAAATATCATATTAATGAGCATATAATATAACTATAATATAATTTTAATATAACCAAAAATGAAAAAGTTAATGCCAACGGCACGTGGTGTTCCCAAGCGGTCACCCATCCAAGTACTAACCACGCCCAATGCTGCTTAACTTCGGTGATCGGAGGAGAACCGGTGTTTTCAGCATGGTATGGTCGTTGGCGAGAAAAGATATACTCTATACGATATCTATATCTTAGATACTAACCATTCCTACAATGTCATATTCCCATGCCTTGTATGTTACTTGAGTTAAAGGCCGCACGAAATTATTGTTTATTTCTTGTCAGGCGAAAGGAAGCAATAATTTTAAAAAAAATATCATATTAATGAGCATATAATATAACTATAATATAATTTTAATATAACCAAAAATGAAAAAGTTAATGCCAACGGCACGTGGTGTTCCCAAGCGGTCACCCATCCAAGTACTAACCACGCCCAATGCTGCTTAACTTCGGTGATCGGACGAGAACCGGTGTTTTCAGCATGGTATGGCCGTTGACGAAAGGAGATGTACTCTATACGATATCTATATCTTAGATACTAACCATTCCTACAATGTCACATTCCCATGCCTTGTATGTTACTTGAGTTACTCATTGTGTTTTGTGTGAGCAAATAAATAACCACGCCCAATGCTGCTTAACTTCGGTGATCGGACGAGAACCGGTGTTTTCAGCATGGTATGGTCGTTGGCGAGAAAAGATATACTCTATACGATATCTATATCTTAGATACTAACCATTCCTACAATGTCATATTCCCATGCCTTGTATGTTACTTGAGTTAAAGGCCGCACGAAATTATTGTTTATTTTGTGTCAGGCGAAAGGAAGCAATAATTTTAAAAAAAAATATCATATTAATGAGCATATAATATAACTATAATATAATTTTAATATAACCAAAAATGAAAAAGTTAATGCCAACGGCACGTGGTGTTCCCAAGCGGTCACCCATCCAAGTACTAACCACGCCCAATGCTGCTTAACTTCGGTGATCGGACGAGAACCGGTGCTTTCAGCATGGTATGGCCGTTGACGAAAGGAGATGTACTCTATACGATATCTATATCTTAGATACTAACCATTCCTACAATGTCATATTCCCATGCCTTGTATGTTACTTGAGTTAAAGGCCGCACGAAAGTAAAAATTTTAAAAACAAGAAAA
This sequence comes from Tenodera sinensis, assembly GCA_030765045.1. NCBI lineage: Eukaryota > Metazoa > Arthropoda > Insecta > Mantodea > Mantidae > Tenodera > Tenodera sinensis. The sequence goes on along the minus strand of CM060972.1, from coordinate 41,835,812 downwards.
AATGAAAAACTTAATGCCAACGGCACGTGGTGTTCCCCAGCGGTCACCCATCCAAGTACTAACCACGCCCAATGCTGCTTAACTTAGGTGATCGGACGAGAACCGGTGTTTTCAGCATGGTATGGTCGTTGGCGAGAAAAGATATACTCTATACGATATCTATATCTTAGATACTAACCATTCCTACAATGTCATATTCCCATGCCTTGTATGTTACTTGAGTTAAAGGCCGCACGAAATTATTGTTTATTTTGTGTCAGGCGAAAGGAAGCAAAAATTTTAAAAAAAATATCATATTAATGAGCATATAATATAACTATAATATAATTTTAATATAACCAAAAATGAAAAAGTTAATGCCAACGGCACGTGGTGTTCCCAAGCGGTCACCCATCCAAGTACTAACCACGCCCAATGCTGCTTAACTTCGGTGATCGGACGAGAACCGGTGTTTTCAGCATGGTATGGCCGTTGACGAAAGGAGATGTACTCTATACGATATCTATATCTTAGATACTAACCATTCCTACAATGTCACATTCCCATGCCTTGTATGTTACTTGAGTTACTCATTGTGTTTTGTGTGAGCAAATAAAGTGTTATCTTACCAACAATTAAACCTATGTAAAAACTTGTTCTGAATTGTACAAAAGTATTTAGTTTTTACAATTTACTATGTAGTGTTTTTTTTTTTTTTTTTTTTTTTTTTTTTTTTTTTTAAAGAAAAGAAGCAAAATCCATGCAACCGCAGTCAAATGATACCCCGTCATCATCCACGCGTGCCAACACACCGATTATTTTACGTGGGCATTCCCCGTCCTTTACCACAGGCACATTTGACTGCGGTTGCCGACACTCGAACACACGACCTCAGGCTTTGAGTGCATGGCCAGTGCACTACGTGTTGCCTTAACGATCATGGCTATCCGAGCCAGGCAGATTCGCATTGCAGTTTATTTCAGATAGCGAAGTCTCGTAATATTGCAAGAATAGGTGAATAGAGAAGCAAGAGAAGTTCATCCAGACGGCCTAATCTAAACGTAATCTAAGAAAGTAAAAATTTTAAAAACAAGAAAAAATGAAAAACTTAATGCCAACGGCACGTGGTGTTCCCAAGCGGTCACCCATCCAGGTACTAACCACGCCCAATGCTGCTTAACTTCGGTGATCGGACGAGAACCGGTGTTTTCAGCATGGTATGGTCGTTGGCGAGAAAAGATATACTCTATACGATATCTATATCTTAGATACTAACCATTCCTACAATGTCATATTCCCATGCCTTGTATGTTACTTGAGTTAAAGGCCGCACGAAATTATTGTTTATTTCTTGTCAGGCGAAAGGAAGCAATAATTTTAAAAAAAAATATCATATTAATGAGCATATAATATAACTTTAATATAATTTTAATATAACCAAAAATGAAAAAGTTAATGCCAACGGCACGTGGTGTTCCCAAGCGGTCACCCATCCAAGTACTAACCACGCCCAATGCTGCTTAACTTCGGTGATCGGACGAGAACCGGTGTTTTCAGCATGGTATGGCCGTTGACGAAAGGAGATGTACTCTATACGATATCTATATCTTAGATACTAACCATTCCTACAATGTCACATTCCCATGCCTTGTATGTTACTTGAGTTACTCATTGTGTTTTGTGTGAGCAAATAAATAACCACGCCCAATGCTGCTTAACTTCGGTGATCGGACGAGAACCGGTGTTTTCAGCATGGTATGGTCGTTGGCGAGAAAAGATATACTCTATACGATATCTATATCTTAGATACTAACCATTCCTACAATGTCATATTCCCATGCCTTGTATGTTACTTGAGTTAAAGGCCGCACGAAATTATTGTTTATTTTGTGTCAGGCGAAAGGAAGCAATAATTTTAAAAAAAAATATCATATTGATGAGCATATAATATAACTATAATATAATTTTAATATAACCAAAAATGAAAAAGTTAATGCCAACGGCACGTGGTGTTCCCAAGCGGTCACCCATCCAAGTACTAACCACGCCCAATGCTGCTTAACTTCGGTGATCGGACGAGAACCGGTGCTTTCAGCATGGTATGGCCGTTGACGAAAGGAGATGACGACGACGCTATCTGGCAGGCTGAGATCAGCCCGAGGTGTGTCATGCGTGTACCTGCCCTTTTTAGGGCTTAACCACTTTATGACGGGATGTAGGATTTTGCAGGGTGGCGGGTGAAGATTGAGGTAGTAGGTTTAAGGAGGCAGCAAGATTTTGCTCCTCAGCGGCTGCTTAATCAGTGTGCAACTTCCGTTGGGCACTGCTGGTGTAAGGTCCAAATATGGAGGTTTATTTAATTTTGAATTTAGAATCCAAGCTTATCTTGGAGGACTGTGATGTATTCAGTTTCGCTGTTGAAGGGATGTCTCCTTCGTTACCGGGGATGCCCGCAAGCCATGCGGGGAACCCGGTGTCCCACACGCGTACGTTCAGTGGGGTTGTAGTCCCCAAGAGACCTAATCAGGGCACTCCTATGTTGAGGAATTTGGTCGTAAAATTTTGTTGCCCGGCGCCTAATTTCGTCCTCCACATACGGAAGAGACGAGGCTTCGTGGAGTAGTCTCGAAGGGAATCCGCGGCATACAGAATAGATTATCCGAAGACCTCTATTCTGTATACGCTGCAGACGCAGGAGATGGGAATCTGCGGCCATGCCCCAGATTTCGCAGGCGTATAGGAGGAGTGGGATTATGAGTGCCCGAAAAAGGCGTAGCTTTAGGGGAACTGGCATCCCCGACCGCAGCATGGGGTACAGAGAGGCAGTTGCCCCACCGGCCCGCGCCGACAAGTCGTTGATGTGTTCCCGAAAAGTAAGGCCCTTATCGAGCTTCACTCCCAGGTAGGAGATAGAGTTTACCCATTCAATCCTTCTTCGCAGATAGGTGAATGTGGGGAGATTGGCGGGGAATCGGCGCTTAGTAAAAAGTATGGCGCGGCTTTTCTCCGGGTTAATGGACAATCGCTAACGCCTGCACCATTCTTGGATAAGGCGGAGGTGTCGCTGTATTGGGAGGAAGGTTCTGTTAGGATGTTTGTTTGTTGTGTAGAGCAACACGTCATCAGCATATTGAGCTATGTTGACGTTCGGCTCTGTAGGTAGGTCGGCCATGTAGACGCTGAAGAGCGTGGGTGATAAAACAGAACCTTCGGGGACTCCGCCTCGGATTGGCCTGCGTGTGGATTTATTCCCCGCCACTGAGACCACAAAGGATCTGTGTCTAAGGTAGGAATGTAATAGATGTATAAGGCGTGTGGGTAGCTCCAGTTGGATGAGCTTTCGTAGGAGACCGGCATGCCAGGTCGTAGAGAAGGCCTTCTCAACGTCCAGAGATACCGCGGCGGTATAGGCCTTGTCCTGGTATCCCAGGGCGGCAGCCTCCACCACCCGCAGCAGCTGCTGGGGCGTTGAGTGGCCAGGCCGGAACCCAAACTGATGGGGTGGGATGGCTTGAATGTCCCCTAAGATAGGGGACAAGCGGGCTAGTATTAGTCTCTCGAATACCTTCGAGAGTACGGGTAGGAGGCTAATGGATCGGTAGTTGGCGGGATGGACCGGGTCTTTCCCTGGCTTCAATATGCAAATCACCCGGGCCTCTCTCCACTCACGCGGGAAGTGGCTGAGGGCGAGGCACATATTGAAGACCTTAGTCAGGTAGAGCACGGCCTTGAAGGGAAGGTGGCGGAGCATGACAGGTGTTATCCCGTCAGGCCCCGCGGCCTTTTTGCGGTCGAGACGTTGGAGTACGCCCTGGACTTCACTGGGTTTGACGATAGGAAGCCGATCCGCGTCGTCAAGAGGGCGTCGAAGGTATCGACGTACCTCCCCACGAACACGGTCGGAGAAGTCTAGGTCCTGCGGGTTATCTCTCGGCCGCATGGTCCTCTCCAGGTATTCAGCAAACGCATTAGCTTTGGCTTGGGGTTCATAGGCCAGGCCTTGGGTGCCATGGATTGGGGAGGTGTGTGACCCACCTCGGTTTCTCAGTCGTTTGGCAATCCGCCACACGTTGCCGTCACCTAGGTTCAAACGAGACATCGTGTCCTCCCACGCGCGCACTCTGTGCTCGCGCAGTTGGAGACGCACCTCGTGGCGTAGGCGCCTTAGAAGCGCTAGGTTATGGCGTGTGCGGTGCCTCTGACAGAGTCTGCGAGCCGCCCAGGAGCGGCGGATGAGTAGAAGGAGCTCTAGGGGTAGGACGTCTGGGTGGAGAGGAGCTGGGGTGTGGACGGTGAGGTTGTGGACCGTTCGCTTCACCACAGAAGTGAAGGAAGAGACCGCCGCCTCAAGGGTTGGGATGTCGGTGATGTTAGGGTTGGGAGGGATGGAGCCATTTAGGCAACTCTTGACACAGTCCCAGTCGACGTTTCGGTGTTGATATGGGACCTCTTGGCTGGCAACCCGGGTGTTGGCAGTAGCCAACACTGGATTATGGTCGGAATGAAGTGCGTTGATGGATGTGAGTGACACGTGATATGGGAAATGTTTGATGACCGCGAAGTCTATGACGGATGGCCGTCCTGGACCTCGCGGATAATGAGTGGGTTGCCAGGGGCCCTCGACTCTAAGTTGAGGGTCCGCGTCGACCATGTGGACTATGTCATTGCCTCTTCTGTCCGCGCGGGGGCCGCAATGCCAACGCGGATGCTTGGCATTTAGGTCCCCGGCCAGAATGACATGAGGATGTAGGGCAAGGATGGAGAGGTAGTCGTTTACAACGAACTGCCTCTGGGGTGGGTGATATGCAGACACCATCAAGACCTCAATACCGCCGAGGTGGATACAAGTAGCCGTGGCCTCAAGGGTTTGAAGTGGAGGGAGCTGGACAGGTTTGTGGACCACACTTCTCTTCACGAAGATCGCTGTGCCGCCCCCACGGCGGCCGACGCGGTCCGATCGGAGACAGTGGTAGCCCTGGAGTCGGGATGTGAGGTTTTGGTGGAGATGCGTTTCTGATACCAAGATAAGATCAAGTGCATGCTCGCCGGCAAAGTGGTGGAGCTCGTTCTCCTGACCAGCCAAACCACACGCGTTCCAAAACGCGAACCTGAAGGAGGTATTTACCCTAGGTCGATTCGCCATTTCGGGTCGCGCTGATAAAGGTGGTAAGGAGTGCAAGCCCCTCCATGGCTATAGCCATTTTGCCGGCTTGGTCGGTGGCAGAAAGGAAACGTACCATCAGCTCGCAGAGCTTCTGGCCATGGTTTTGCAGCAACTGCTGCAACCACGCCATCATATCTGAAAACTGAGGTGTAGGAGGGGTGGGGGTTTGTTGAGGAGTTGGAATGATAGATGGGTTTGTCGGCGTCGGTATCTCTTCGGCCGCAACCTCCCCAGCTGACGGGCGGGCGTAGGGTTCCCACGCTCGCTCTGAGCTTCAGAGGCGGCAGGCGGCCTTCGAGGATGACGGCGCCTACTCTCCCTTTTTGGACGGGGGGCCGTAGGGGGTGCTGGAGCTTGTGTCTGTGCTTGGGAGTGTTGAGTTTGTGCACGCGACTTGGGATTGTTACCCCGGCCTGCTTTGGTCACTGCAGCGAACTCTAAACCCTCTGCTGGTCTTGCCGGAGCAGGGCCAGACTGGGGATGGCTGTTCGCCACTGGAGGTTGGACCACTTGGGGTGGTCTCCTAGCAGCTATGATGGCCTTCCGCGAAAGGAGATGTACTCTATACGATATCTATATCTTAGATACTAACCATTCCTACAATGTCATATTCCCATGCCTTGTATGTTACTTGAGTTAAAGGCCGCACGAAAGTAAAAATTTTAAAAACAAGAAAAAATGAAAAACTTAATGCCAACGGCACGTGGTGTTCCCAAGCGGTCACCCATCCAAGTACTAACCACGCCCAATGCTGCTTAACTTCGGTGATCGGACGAGAACCGGTGTTTTCAGCATGGTATGGTCGTTGGCGAGAAAAGATATACTCTATACGATATCTATATCTTAGATACTAACCATTCCTACAATGTCATATTCCCATGCCTTGTATGTTACTTGAGTTAAAGGCCGCACGAAATTATTGTTTATTTTGTGTCAGGCGAAAGGAAGCAAAAATTTTAAAAAAAATATCATATTAATGAGCATATAATATAACTATAATATAATTTTAATATAACTAAAAATGAAAAAGTTAATGCCAACGGCACGTGGTGTTCCCAAGCGGTCACCCATCCAAGTACTAACCACGCCCAATGCTGCTTAACTTCGGTGATCGGACGAGAACCGGTGTTTTCAGCATGGTATGGCCGTTGACGAAAGGAGATGTACTCTATACGATATCTACATCTTAGATACTAACCATTCCTACAATGTCACATTCCCATGCCTTGTATGTTACTTGAGTTACTCATTGTGTTTTGTGTGAGCAAATAAAGTGTTATCTTACCAACAATTAAACCTATGTAAAAACTTGTTCTGAATTGTACAAAAGTATTTAGTTTTTACAATTTACTATGTAGTGTTTTTTTTTTTTTTTTTTTTTTTTTTTTTTAAGAAAAGAAGCAAAATCCATGCAACCGCAGTCAAATGATACCCCGTCATCATCCACGCGTGCCAACACACCGATTATTTTACGTGGGCATTCCCCGTCCTTTACCACAGGCACATTTGACTGCGGTTGCCGACACTCGAACACACGACCTCAGGCTTTGAGTGCATGGCCAGTGCACTACGTGTTGCCTTAACGATCATGGCTATCCGAGCCAGGCAGATTCGCATTGCAGTTTATTTCAGATAGCGAAGTCTCGTAATATTGCAAGAATAGGTGAATAGAGAAGCAAGAGAAGTTCATCCAGACGGCCTAATCTAAACGTAATCTAAGAAAGTAAAAATTTTAAAAACAAGAAAAAATGAAAAACTAAATGCCAACGGCACGTGGTGTTCCCAAGCGGTCACCCATCCAGGTACTAACCACGCCCAATGCTGCTTAACTTCGGTGATCGGACGAGAACCGGTGTTTTCAGCATGGTATGGTCGTTGGCGAGAAAAGATATACTCTATACGATATCTATATCTTAGATACTAACCATTCCTACAATGTCATATTCCCATGCCTTGTATGTTACTTGAGTTAAAGGCCGCACGAAATTATTGTTTATTTTGTTGCAGGCGAAAGGAAGCAATAATTTTAAAAAAAATATCATATTAATGAGCATATAATATAACTATAATATAATTTTAATATAACCAAAAATGAAAAAGTTAATGCCAACGGCACGTGGTGTTCCCAAGCGGTCACCCATCCAAGTACTAACCACGCCAAATGCTGCTTGACTTCGGTGATCGGACGAGAACCGGTGTTTTCAGCATGGTATGGCCGTTGACGAAAGGAGATGTACTCTATACGATATCTATATCTTAGATACTAACCATTCCTACAATGTCACATTCCCATGCCTTGTATGTTACTTGAGTTACTCATTGTGTTTTGTGTGAGCAAATAAAGTGTTATTTTACCAACAATTAAACCTATGTAAAAACATGTTCTGAATTGTACAAAAGTATTTAGTTTTTACAATTTACTATGTAGTGTTTTTTTTTAAGAAAAGAAGCAAAATCCATGCAACCGCATCAAATGATACCCCGTCATCATCCACGCGTGCCAACACACCGATTATTTTACGTGGGCCCTCCCCGTCCTTTACCACAGGCACATTTGACTGCGGTTGCCGACACTCGCACTCACGACCTCAGGCTTTGAGTGCATGGCCAGTGCACTACGTGTTGCCTTAACGATCATGGCTATCCGAGCCAGGCAGCTTCGCATTGCAGTTTATTTCAGATAGCGAAGTCTCGTAATATTGCAAGAATAGGTGAATAGAGAAGCAAGAGAAGTTCATCAAGACGGCCTAATCTAAACGTAATCTAAGAAAGTAAAAATTTTAAAAACAAGAAAAAATGAAAAACTTAATGCCAACGGCACGTGGTGTTCCCAAGCGGTCACCCATCCAAGTACTAACCACGCCCAATGCTGCTTAACTTCGGTGATCGGACGAGAACCGGTGTTTTCAGCATGGTATGGTCGTTGGCGAGAAAACATATACTCTATACGATATCTATATCTTAGATACTAACCATTCCTACAATGTCATATTCCCATGCCTTGTATGTTACTTTAGTTAAAGGTCGCACGAAATTATTGTTTATTTTGTGTCAGGCGAAAGGAAGCAATAATTTTAAAAAAAATATCATATTAATGAGCATATAATATAACTATAATATAATTTTAATATAACCAAAAATGAAAAAGTTAATGCCAACGGCACGTGGTGTTCCCAAGCGGTCACCCATCCAAGTACTAACCACGCCCAATGCTGCTTAACTTCGGTGATCGGACGAGAACCGGTGTTTTCAGCATGGTATGGCCGTTGACGAAAGGAGATGTACTCTATACGATATCTATATCTTAGATACTAACCATTCCTACAATGTCACATTCCCATGCCTTGTATGTTACTTGAGTTACTCATTGTGTTTTGTGTGAGCAAATAAAGTGTTATCTTACCAACAATTAAACCTATGTAAAAACATGTTCTGAATTGTACAAAAGTATTTAGTTTTTACAATTTACTATGTAGTGTTTTTTTTTAAGAAAAGAAGCAAAATCCATGCAACCGCAGTCAAATGATACCCCGTCATCATCCACGCGTGCCAACACACCGATTACTTTACGTGGGCCCTCCCCGTCCTTTACCACAGGCACATTTGACTGCGGTTGCCGACACTCGAACTCACAACCTCAGGCTTTGAGTGCATGGCCAGTGCACTACGTGTTGCCTTAACGATCATGGCTATCCGAGCCAGGCAGATTCGCATTGCAGTTTATTTCAGATAGCGAAGTCTCGTAATATTGCAAGAATAGGTGAATAGAGAAGCAAGAGAAGTTCATCCAGACGGCCTAATCTAAACGTAATCTAAGAAAGTAAAACTTTTAAAAACAAGAAAAAATGAAAAACTTAATGCCAACGGCACGTGGTGTTCCCAAGCGGTCACCCATCCAGGTACCAACCACGCCCAATGCTGCTTAACTTCGGTGATCGGACGAGAACCGGTGTTTTCAGCATGGTATGGTCGTTGGCGAGAAAAGATATACTCTATACGATATCTATATCATAGATACTAACCATTCCTACAATGTCATATTCCCATGCCTTGTATGTTACTTGAGTTAAAGGCCGCACGAAATTATTGTTTATTTTGTTGCAGGCGAAAGGAAGCAATAATTTTAAAAAAAATATCATATTAATGAGCATATAATATAACTATAATATAATTTTAATATAACCAAAAATGAAAAAGTTAATGCCAACGGCACGTGGTGTTCCCAAGCGGTCACCCATCCAAGTACTAACCACGCCAAATGCTGCTTGACTTCGGTGATCGGACGAGAACCGCTGTTTTCAGCATGGTATGGCCGTTGACGAAAGGAGATGTACTCTATACGATATCTATATCTTAGATACTAACCATTCCTACAATGTCACATTCCCATGCCTTGTATGTTACTTGAGTTACTCATTGTGTTTTGTGTGAGCAAATAAAGTGTTATTTTACCAACAATTAAACCTATGTAAAAACATGTTCTGAATTATACAAAAGTATTTAGTTTTTACAATTTACTATGTAGTGTTTTTTTTTTTAAGAAAAGAAGCAAAATCCATGCAACCGCAGTCAAATGATACCCCGTCATCATCCACGCGTGCCAACACACCGATTATTTTACGTGGGCCCTCCCCGTCCTTTACCACAGGCACATTTGACCGCGGTTGCCGACACTCGCACTCACGACCTCAGGCTTTGAGTGCATGGCCAGTGCACTACGTGTTGCCTTAACGATCATGGCTATCCGAGCCAGGCAGCTTCGCATTGCAGTTTATTTCAGATAGCGAAGTCTCGTAATATTGCAAGAATAGGTGAATAGAGAAGCAAGAGAAGTTCATCAAGACGGCCTAATCTAAACGTAATCTAAGAAAGTAAAAATTTTAAAAACAAGAAAAAATGAAAAACTTAATGCCAACGGCACGTGGTGTTCCCAAGCGGTCACCCATCCAAGTACTAACCACGCCCAATGCTGCTTAACTTCGGTGATCGGACGAGAACCGGTGTTTTCAGCATGGTATGGTCGTTGGCGAGAAAACATATACTCTATACGATATCTATATCTTAGATACTAACCATTCCTACAATGTCATATTCCCATGCCTTGTATGTTACTTTAGTTAAAGGTCGCACGAAATTATTGTTTATTTTGTTGCAGGCAGACGGCCTAATCTAAACGTAATCTAAGAAAGTAAAAATTTTAAAAACAAGAAAAAATGAAAAACTTAATGCCAACGGCACGTGGTGTTCCCAAGCGGTCACCCATCCAAGTACTAACCACGCCCAATGCTGCTTAACTTCGGTGATCGGACGAGAAACCGGTGTTTTCAGCATGGTATGGTCGTTGGCGAGAAAAAGATATACTCTATACGATATCTATATCTTAGATACTAACCATTCCTACAATGTCATATTCCCATGCCTTGTATGTTACTTGAGTTAAAGGCCGCATGAAATTATTGTTTATTTTGTGTCAGGCGAAAGGAAGCAATAATTTTAAAAAAAATATCATATTAATGAGCATATAATATAACTATAATATAATTTTAATATAACCAAAAATGAAAAAGTTAATGCCAACGGCACGTGGTGTTCCCAAGCGGTCACCCATCCAAGTACTAACCACGCCCAATGCTGCTTAACTTCGGTGATCGGACGAGAACCGGTGTTTTCAGCATGGTATGGCCGTTGACGAAAGGAGATGTACTCTATACGATATCTATATCTTAGATACTAACCATTCCTACAATGTCACATTCCCATGCCTTGTATGTTACTTGAGTTACTCATTGTGTTTTGTGTGAGCAAATAAAGTGTTACCTTACCAACAAATAAACCTATGTAAAAACATGTTCTGAATTGTACAAAAGTATTTAGCTTTTACAATTTACTATGTAGTGTCTTTTTTTTAAGAAAAGAAGCAAAATCCATGCAACCGCAGTCAAATGATACCCCGTCATCATCCACGCGTGCCAACACACCGATTATTTTACGTGGGCCCTCCCCGTCCTTTACCACAGGCACATTTGACTGCGGTTGCCGACACTCGAACTCACGACCTCAGGCTTTGAGTGCATGGCCAGTGCACTACGTGTTGCCTTAACGATCATGGCTATCCGAGCCAGGCAGATTCGCATTGCAGTTTATTTCAGATAGCGAAGTCTCGTAATATTGCAAGAATAGGTGAATAGAGAAGCAAGAGAAGTTCATCCAGACGGCCTAATCTAAACGTAATCTAAGAAAGTAAAATTTTTAAAAACAAGAAAAAATGAAAAACTTAATGCCAACGGCACGTGGTGTTCCCAAGCGGTCACCCATCCAGGTACTAACCACGCCCAATGCTGCTTAACTTCGGTGATCGGACGAGAACCGGTGTTTTCAGCATGGTATGGTCGTTGGCGAGAAAAGATATACTCTATACGATATCTATATCTTAGATACTAACCATTCCTACAATGTCATATTCCCATGCCTTGTATGTTACTTGAGTTAAAGGCCGCACGAAATTATTGTTTATTTTGTTGCAGGCGAAAGGAAGCAATAATTTTAAAAAAAATATCATATTAATGAGCATATAATATAACTATAATATAATTTTAATATAACCAAAAATGAAAAAGTTAGTGCCAACGGCACGTGGTGTTCCCAAGCGGTCACCCATCCAAGTACTAACCACGCCAAATGCTGCTTGACTTCGGTGATCGGACGAGAACCGGTGTTTTCAGCATGGTATGGCCGTTGACGAAAGGAGATGTACTCTATACGATATCTATATCTTAGATACTAACCATTCCTACAATGTCACATTCCCATGCCTTGTATGTTACTTGAGTTACTCATTGTGTTTTGTGTGAGCAAATAAAGTGTTATTTTACCAACAATTAAACCTATGTAAAAACATGTTCTGAATTGTACAAAAGTATTTAGTTTTTACAATTTACTATGTAGTGTTTTTTTTTTTTTTTAAGAAAAGAAGCAAAATCCATGCAACCGCAGTCAAATGATACCCCGTCATCATCCACGCGTGCCAACACACCGATTATTTTACGTGGGCCCTCCCCGTCCTTTACCACAGGCACATTTGACTGCGGTTGCCGACACTCGCACTCACGACCTCAGGCTTTGAGTGCATGGCCAGTGCACTACGTGTTGCCTTAACGATCATGGCTATCCGAGCCAGGCAGCTTCGCATTGCAGTTTATTTCAGATAGCGAAGTCTCGTAATATTGCAAGAATAGGTGAATAGAGAAGCAAGAGAAGTTCATCCAGACGGCCTAATCTAAACGTAATCTAAGAAAGTAAAAATTTTAAAAACAAGAAAAAATGAAAAACTTAATGCCAACGGCACGTGGTGTTCCCAAGCGGTCACCCATCCAAGTACTAACCACGCCCAATGCTGGTTAACTTCGGTGATCGGACGAGAACCGGTGTTTTCAGCATGGTATGGTCGTTGGCGAGAAAACATATACTCTATACGATATCTATATCTTAGATACTAACCATTCCTACAATGTCATATTCCCATGTCTTGTATGTTACTTTAGTTAAAGGTCGCACGAAATTATTGTTTATTTTGTTGCAGGCGAAAGGAAGCAATAATTTTAAAAAAAAATATCATATTAATGAGCATATAATATAACTATAATATAATTTTAATATAACCAAAAATGAAAAAGTTAATGCCAACGGCACGTGGTGTTCCCAAGCGGTCACCCATCCAAGTACTAACCACGCCCAATGCTGCTTAACTTCGGTGATCGGACGAGAACCGGTGTTTTCAGCATGGTATGGCCGTTGACGAAAGGAGATGTACTCTATACGATATCTATATCTTAGATACTAACCATTCCTACAATGTCATATTCCCATGCCTTGTATGTTACTTGAGTTAAAGGCCGCACGAAATTATTGTTTATTTTGTGTCAGGCGAAAGGAAGCAATAATTTTAAAAAAAATATCATATTAATGAGCATATAATATAACTATAATATAATTTTAATATAACCAAAAATGAAAAAGTTAATGCCAACGGCACGTGGTGTTCCCAAGCGGTCACCCATCCAAGTACTAACCACGCCCAATGCTGCTTAACTTCGGTGATCGGACGAGAACCGGTGTTTTCAGCTTGGTATGTTCGTTGGCGAGAAAAGATATACTCTATACGATATCTATATCTTAGATACTAACCATTCCTACAATGTCATATTCCCATGCCTTGTATGTTACTTGAGTTAAAGGCCGCACGAAATTATTGTTTATTTTGTGTCAGGCGAAAGGAAGCAATAATTTTAAAAAAAATATCATATTAATGAGCATATAATATAACTATAATATAATTTTAATATAACCAAAAATGAAAAAGTTAATGCCAACGGCACGTGGTGTTCCCAAGCGGTCACCCATCCAAGTACTAACCACGCCCAATGCTGCTTAACTTCGGTGATCGGACGAGAACCGGTGTTTTCAGCATGGTATGGTCGTTGGCGAGAAAAGATATACTCTATACGATATCTATATCTTAGATACTAACCATTCCTACAATGTCATATTCCCATGCCTTGTATGTTACTTGAGTTAAAGGCCGCACGAAATTATTGTTTATTTTGTTGCAGGCGAAAGGAAGCAATAATTTTAAAAAAAATATCATATTAATGAGCATATAATATAACTATAATATAATTTTAATATAACCAAAAATGAAAAAGTTAATGCCAACGGCACGTGGTGTTCCCAAGCGGTCACCCATCCAAGTACTAACCACGAATTTGAATTTGATTTGGTTTAAGGGCGCTCAACTTCAAGGTCATCAGCGCCCTTAAAAGATTCATGGCAATAGCCAGATATAAATTTCACTCAAAAAATGAAAATACTAGAAACAACAAAATATACAAAGGTAAAAAGCAGTGGCAATAGCCAGATATGAAACAAGGTGATAAATTTGTCCAAAAGCAGAAACAGATAATTTAAAAAATTCAAATCCTCAAATTTATATTACACTGCGCTAAAAAATTAAAAACTCTATCAACCGCTGTTCTGTCGTCCGCTAGGATCTCTGCAAGTCTGGCAGGCAGCTGCAGAGAATCCCGAAGGTGCGCTAGAGAGCAACACTCTAGCAGCACGTGGCGAACCGACAAAACGTTGTCACACAGCGGACATAGAGGCGCAGGGTCCCTTTTAAATAGGTGACCGTGCGAAAAATTGCAGTGCCCTATTCTTAATCGAGCCAAACTAACCTCCTCGCGACGAGATGTGCGACAGGAAGTTACCCAGTTTATCGGAAGTTCTTTCACTTCTCTAAGCTTATTACCGCGGAGAGCTGACCACTCGTCGTGCCAGGACGACAGCACCGCTCTCCGCACTTCAAGCCTGAAGTCTTCCGAAGTAACACGTGAGATGGTAATACTAGGTTCTGTAGTTGCCGTCTTTGCTGCTAAATCTGCCACTTCATTCCCAGGCAAGCCTACGTGACCAGGAATCCATGCACACACCACGTCAACACCAGAAGCGTGTAAAACATGGAGGGCATCCTGGATACGTTGTACAATAGGGTGGGGGTTGTACAACTGACAAAGGCTCTGCAGTGCACTAAGGGAATCGCTCAAAATCAGGCAGTCACCTAATTTACGACGGCGAACATACAAAACGGCTCGATAAATTGCATAAAGCTCTGCAGTAAAAATGGAAGTGCTATTTGGAAAACCGAATGTATATGGTTCGGTTCCATAAACATAAGCACATCCAACACCGTTGGTGTTCTTTGATCCATCGGTGTAAATATATGTACGGTCAGAGTAACCTGACAAAAATTCTAAGAAACACGTGCGGATACTTGAAATAGGCATCGTGGACTTCTGGTGTATGGTCATCCCAAGATCTACATGGGGCGTACCAGATAGCCAAGGGGGGTGAAGTCTCTCGCCCTTGGCGAACATCACAGGCAGTTCCACTCCAAGCTTCACTAGGAGCTCTTGGAAACGGAACCCCGCAGGCTTAGGATTAAGGGAGCTATTTCTATATCGTTCTCTTAGCGTGCTGGTGAAAAAAGAGGCGAACGTTGGGTGCTTAGGCATACATCTAAGCGCACAACCATAATTTGCCAAGAGAATCTCACGCCGATATTGCAGAGGAGGTTCTGCGGACTCGGCGTAAAGGCTCACCACTGGGCTTGTTGGAAAAGCTCCTGTTGCAATGCGGATGCCCCTATTGTGGACCACGTCTAATCTTCTCAGCACAGATGGTCGTGCTGACGAATAAACAATACACCCATAGTCTAGCTTGGATCGGACCAATGCGCGATATATTCGCAACAAAGTTGTTCGATCCGCTCCCCACGATTTGCCATTCAGTACTCGCATAATATTTAGGGAACGGTCACATCTCGCTCTTAGCTGTGCAATATGCGACGACCAACTAAGCTTCCTGTCCAAGATCAAACCCAGGAAGCGCGTCTCTTCTGCGAAGGGAAGTGAATCTGGACCAAATCGGAGCGAAGGTGGTAATCGTCTCCTACGGCGCCAGAAATTAACGCAGATTGTCTTCTCAGTTGAGAAACGGAAGCCGTTTTTCACGCTCCATTCTCTAAGGTTGTCCAAACATTGCTGCAGGCGCCGTTGTAAGAACGCCGTGCGCTGAGAAGTGCAATAGACAGCGAAGTCGTCTACGAATAGGCATGACGAAACTCCAGGTGGAACACATTTCCAGATGGAGTTAATTGCTATAGCAAAGAGCGTGACACTTAGCACCGAACCCTGAGGTACTCCCTCCTCCTGAACAAAAGAATTAGAAAAAACCGAGCCGACCCTTACTCGGAAAAAGCGGTCCTTCATAAACTCCTGAATGAAAAGTGGTAGGCGTCCACGTATGTTCCAGGCGTACAGGGAACGTAGAATCCCTGCTCGCCAGCACGTATCATAAGCCTTCTCAAGATCGAAAAATATGCCAACGGTTTGACAGTTCTTCATAAAGCCGTCCATTATCTGTGTCGATATTGACACAAGATGGTCAACAGTTGAACGGCGTCGTCGAAAACCACACTGGATGTTAGTCAGTAGGTTGCGACTTTCTAACCACCATACCAATCGTCCATTGATCATGCGTTCCATCACCTTGCAAACGCAACTGGTGAGGGAAATAGGACGATAGCTAGAGGGAAGATGACGGTCCTTTCCAGCCTTCAAGATGGGAATAACGGTGGCCTCCCGCCAATTTTCTGGGAGTATACTGTCAACCCAAACACGATTATAGACCTCGAGCAGGAATGCCTTACCTTCAGGAGAGAGCTGTTGTAACATTTGTACATGAATACCGTCCGGTCCTGGTGCTGAACATCGCGAAGATTTCAGGGAATACTCCAGCTCTGCCATGGTGAAAAGGCGATTGTAATCTTCTACGTTTCTAGAACGAAACGAGAAGCCTTGAGATTCCACCTGAGTTTTAATTGGAAGGAACTCAGGGGAGTAGTTTTCCGAGCTAGACACTTGTGCGAAAGCACTGCCAAAGGTATTGGCCACTTCAAATGAATCAACAACAGCTCCTGTGGCTGTTTTTAGTCCCGCTATTGGTATTTGGGTCGTTTTTTTGGCAACACGCCTTAATCTATCCCACACAACCGAGGAAGGTGTGTGTCGGTTAAATGAAGCTACAAATTTGCTCCATGATGACATTTTGCTATCCTTAATGACTTGTCTGGACCTGGCGCGCATTTTCTTGTATTCGATTAGGTTTTCCAAAGTAGGGTGACGTTGGAAAAACCTAAGTGCACGCCTTCGAGCACGAATGGCATTCCGACATTCTTCCGTCCACCAGGGGACGGGAAATCGACGAGGGTGTGTAGTCGACCGCGGAATCGATTGTTCAGCAGCAGAGAGAATCGTCTCCGTGAGATGCTGCGCCAAATTATTCACTGAGTCGTGCTCGTTGTACGTAAAGACAGCCAACTGGGTGTAAAGGTTCCAGTTGGCATGGTCCAAACGCCATCTGGGCATACGTGTGGAATATGTATGTTGCGTCAAGAGACTAATAAGACATGGGAAGTGGTCACTAGAGTGTAAATCAGAGATGACATTCCATTGTAAGGAGACTGCCAACTGAGGTGAACAAACTGCAAGATCAAGGTGTGAGAAGGTGCTGTGGGAGTCCGAAATGAATGTAGGCTCTCCAGTGTTGAGGAGAGCTAGGTTGTGACTGTCCAAGAAATCGGAAATGAGTTTACCTCTCGCACAAGCGCGACTTGAACCCCAAAGTGGGTGGTGCGCATTGAAGTCTCCCACCAACAGAAACGGTGTTGGCAACTGGGAAACTAGATCTTCTAAATCAATGTGCGAGAAGTCATGGGACGGAGGCAGATAAACATTACAGATGGTGAAATGTATGTTTGGCAGTTTAATCCACACAGCAACTGATTGTATATCAGAGTGCAAAGGTAGAGTTTGCATATATACGTCATCTCTGACAAGTATCATAGCGCCGCCATGTGCCGGTACACCCTCTTCTGGTGTGACATCACACCGTACTGGGGTGTATCGCCTTAGATGGAAAGCGTCTTGAGGACGCAGCTTAGTCTCTTGCAAACATGCGACCAGAGGTTCGTTTTCTTTGAGCAAGAGCTCAAGTTCTGGCCTTTGAGTTCGGATTCCACGTATGTTCCAATGTAGGATAGCCATATTGCATTATGTATGGGATAGGTAACTCCAAGGTAACTCTTCATTACTTTGGAGTTGGCGGTTGTCGAACTAACTTAGCCCTTTTTTTTTCTCTGGGGCTCGCATTCTTGTCTGGCGCTTTTTCGCGCCTCTTTTCTACTGGGGGTCTCCCAGTGTGGGCAGATTCAAACTCCATGTCCTCTGCCGAGGACGTACGTGTTCCGATACTGAATTTTGGTTCGAGAGCCTCGAACCGATTGGACACGGAGACCGGCGAAGATGACATTCGCCGGTCTGTAGTCATCCCAGAGGATTCCTCCGAAGAGGATCTCCTGGGAGATGTCTTTGGGCTTTTCTTTCCCTTTGGTGCCTTGGGAGATAATTTATTTTCTTTGAGGAAATCAGATCTTTGATACTGGGTCTTAAACTTCATCGGTGACACTTCGTATACAATCGGTCTACTTTTAGAGCTCGGCTTCTTTGTTGGCGACCTTCCTGGTCTGCTGGATTGAACTGCGGTGCTTGTAGATGCTCTGGCGGACTTAGGTGATGTCTGAGGCTTTGGAGGTGACCTAGCTACGAGAATCTTATCTGAAATTGTTACCCCGCATTCATCGCTAGTTTGAGTTGCGATTTCCCGACACGGTACTGGTTTAGCTACAACCGAGCTATAGGTACCGGAATTCGGGATAGTGGGCTGTCGCAAACGTAAGAGCTTTCGGGCTTCTGAGAAGGACACCTTCTCTCTAACCCGGATCTCCTGGATAGCTCTTTCCTCCACATAACGGGGACATTCTCGAGAGCTTGCTGGATGTTCTCCCCTGCAGTTAATACAACTGGGAGGTGATGTACAGTCATCGTCATGGGCGATGCCTCCACAGTTCACGCAGGTAGCTCTACCACTGCATGTGTCACTTGTATGACCAAAGCGCTGGCATTTGTAGCATCTAATCGGGTTCGGAATATATGGTCTTACTTCAATGGCCTCGTACCCAGCCTTTATCCTTTGTGGGAGATCTACCCGATTAAAGGTAAGGAAAAGGGTACGGGTAGGCAGATATTCGCCTCCATCTTTTCTCTGAACCCGGTATACTGCTGTTACACCTTGATCTTCGAGGTTCTCCTGAATCTCCTCATTGGACATGCCGTCCAATGCCCGGGTATTCACAACTCCACGGGAGGAGTTCAAAGTCCTATGCAGTTCTACGTGTACCGGATAGCTAGCTAACATATTCGCCTTAAGCAAAGTAGCCGCCTGGGATGCTGAATTAGCTTCAACCAGGAGCGTGCCGTTGCGAGACCTTGTGCAGTTCTTCACTGGGCCAGCTATTTTATCAAGACCCTTTTGGATGACAAATGGGTTCACCGATGTAAATTTCCTTCCTTCCTCAGTTCTAGTAAATATTAAGTAGCGAGGACCACTCAACTCTGCTACTTCCTTTCCAATCGTTTTCTGGTTTTTTGTATTTGGTTTGGGATGTCCCATGGCGATGATATCCTCCACCATTGCAAATGTCTCCGATGGCATGCTCACTTCCTGGGCGCCACCCCGGCTTAGGTGAGAGTCCTGGCCTGGACCTTGCTCACCCTAGGGTCTCACCTCCCAATGTATAGACAGAGGGACCCAATCGCCTTCAGGAGTGCATCAGCTCATGCAATGGCCCCTCCCCGGGACTGACCTTTATCAGCGGATACGTACACAGATCCTACATGATAACCAGGGGCTGGGACTTACGCGATTACCCAGTCACCCCTTGCGTCACCCCATCCTCCAACCCGCGCGTAGGTTATCCGTCAGACTGTGTACAGGGAGGTAATAGGTGGGAGGTCAAACACAAAAGTGGACCAAAGTTGATTGGGCGTTTGGCATGTGCCCTCTCACCTCTTGGAGGAACCCAATCGAGAGTATGGCTTGGGGCCCCGGGTACGCCAAACCCGTACCTACCATAGTAGGAGCCCCTGGGGGAGTTTGATTTCGGAGTCCTCTTCTCCTAGATGAGTCGTCAACCAAGACTAACGAGCCCCATCTACCCGTTTGGAATGTTCTTTGCTTCCCCTCACCTCTTGCCTACCAGTAATCAAAATGACACTTAGTAGGCCGTCTGGCTCAGGTACTGAGCCCCTCCGCCACGACAAGGCGACACTCCTTCGGAGGGGGTACTAACCACGCCCAATGCTGCTTAACTTCGGTGATCGGACGAGAACCGGTGTTTTCAGCATGGTATGGTCGTTGGCGAGAAAACATATACTCTATACGATATCTATATCTTAGATACTAACCATTCCTACAATGTCATATTCCCATGCCTTGTATGTTACTTGAGTTAAAGGCCGCACGAAATTATTGTTTATTTTGTGTCAGGCGAAAGGAAGGAATAATTTTAAAAAAAATATCATATTAATGAGCATATAATATAACTATAATATAATTTTAATATAACCAAAAATGAAAAAGTTAATGCCAACGGCACGTGGTGTTCCCAAGCGGTCACCCATCCAAGTACTAACCACGCCCAATGCTGCTGAACTTCGGTGATCGGACGAGAACCGGTATTTTCAGCATGGTATTGCCGTTGACGAAAGGAGATGTACTCTATACGATATCTATATCTTAGATACTAACCATTCCTACAATGTCATATTCCCATGCCTTGTATGTTACTTGAGTTACTCATTGTGTTTTGTGTGAGCAAATAAAGTGTTATTTTATCAACAATTAAACCTATGTAAAAACATGTTCTGAATTGTACAAAAGTATTTAGTTTTTACAATTTACTATGTAGTGTTTTTTTTTAAGAAAAGAAGCAAAATCCATGCAACCGCAGTCAAATGATACCCCGTCATCATCCACGCGTGCCAACACACCGATTATTTTACGTGGGCCCTCCCCGTCCTTTACCACAGGCACAATTGACTGCGGTTGCCGACACTCGAACTCACGACCTCAGGCTTTGAGTAGATGGCCAGTGCACTACGTGTTGCCTTAACGATCATGGCTATCCGAGCCAGGCAGCTTCGCATTGCAGTTTATTTCAGATAGCGAAGTCTCGTAATATTGCAAGAATAGGTGAATAGAGAAGCAAGAGAAGTTCATCCAGACGGCCTAATCTAAACGTAATCTAAGAAAGTAAAAATTTTAAAAACAAGAAAAGATGAAACACTTAATGCCAACGGCACGTGGTGTTCCCAAGCGGTCACACATCCAAGTACTAACCACGCCCAATGCTGCTTAACTTCGGTGATCGGACGAGAACCGGTGTTTTCAGCATGGTATGGTCGTTGGCGAGAAAAGATATACTCTATACGATATCTATATCTTAGATACTAACCATTCCTACAATGTCATATTCTCATGCCATGTATGTTACTTGAGTTAAAGGCCGCACGAAATTATTGTTTATTTTGTGTCAGGCGAAAGGAAGCAATAATTTTAAAAAAAATATCATATTAATGAGCATATAATATAACCATAATATAATTTTAAAAACAAGAAAAAATGAAAAACTTAATGCCAACGGCACGTGGTGTTCCCAAGCGGCCACCCATCCAAGTACTAACCACGCCCAATGCTGCTTAACTTCGGTGATCGGACGAGAACCGGTGTTTTCAGCATGGTATGGTCGTTGGCGAGAAAAGATATACTCTATACGATATCTATATCTTAGATACTAACCATTCCTACAATGTCATATTCCCATGCCTTGTATGTTACTTGAGTTAAAGGCCGCACGAAATTATTGTTTATTTTGTTGCAGGCGAAAGGAAGCAATAATTTTAAAAAAAATATCATATTAATGAGCATATAATATAACTATAATATAATTTTAATATAACCAAAAATGAAAAAGTTAATGCCAACGGCACGTGGTGTTCCCAAGCGGTCACCCATCCAAGTACTAACCACGCCAAATGCTGCTTGACTTCGGTGATCGGACGAGAACCGGTGTTTTCAGCATGGTATTGCCGTTGACGAAAGGAGATGTACTCTATACGATATCTATATCTTAGATACTAACCATTCCTACAATGTCACATTCCCATGCCTTGTATGTTACTTGAGTTACTCATTGTGTTTTGTGTGAGCAAATAAAGTGTTATTTTACCAACAATTAAACCTATGTAAAAACATGTTCTGAATTGTACAAAAGTATTTAGTTTTTACAATTTACTATGTAGTGTTTTTTTTTTTAAGAAAAGAAGCAAAATCCATGCAACCGCAGTCAAATGATACCCCGTCATCATCCACGCGTGCCAACACACCGATTATTTTACGTGGGCCCTCCCCGTCCTTTACCACAGGCACATTTGACTGCGGTTGCCGACACTCGCACTCACGACCTCAGGCTTTGATTGCATGGCCAGTGCACTACGTGTTGCCTTAACGATCATGGCTATCCGAGCCAGGCAGCTTCGCATTGCAGTTTATTTCAGATAGCGAAGTCTCGTAATATTGCAAGAATAGGTGAATAGAGAAGCAAGAGAAGTTCATCCAGACGGCCTAATCTAAACGTAATCTAAGAAAGTAAAAATTTTAAAAACAAGAAAAAATGAAAAACTTAATGCCAACGGCACGTGGTGTTCCCAAGCGGTCACCCATCCAAGTACTAACCACGCCCAATGCTGCTTAACTTCGGTGATCGGACGAGAACCGGTGTTTTCAGCATGGTATGGTCGTTGGCGAGAAAAGATATACTCTATACGATATCTATATCTTAGATACTAACCATTACTACAATGTCATATTCCCATGCCTTGTATGTTACTTGAGTTAAAGGCCGCACGAAATTATTGTTTATTTTGTGTCAGGCGAAAGGAAGCAATAATTTTAAAAAAAAATATCATATTAATGAGCATATAATATAACTATAATATAATTTTAATATAACCAAAAATGAAAAAGTTAATGCCAACGGCACGTGGTGTTCCCAAGCGGTCACCCATCCAAGTACTAACCACGCCCAATGCTGCTTAACTTCGGTGATCGGACGAGAACCGGTGTTTTCAGCATGGTATGGCCGTTGACGAAAGGAGATGTACTCTATACGATATCTATATCTTAGATACTAACCATTCCTACAATGTCATATTCCCATGCCTTGTATGTTACTTGAGTTAAAGGCCGCACGAAATTATTGTTTATTTTGTGTCAGGCGAAAGGAAGCAATAATTTTAAAAAAAATATCATATTAATGAGCATATAATATAACTATAATATAATTTTAATATAACCAAAAATGAAAAAGTTAATGCCAACGGCACGTGGTGTTCCCAAGCGGTCACCCATCCAAGTACTAACCACGCCCAATGCTGCTTAACTTCGGTGATCGGACGAGAACCGGTGTTTTCAGCTTGGTATGGTCGTTGGCGAGAAAAGATATACTCTATACGATATCTATATCTTAGATACTAACCATTCCTACAATGTCATATTCCCATGCCTTGTATGTTACTTGAGTTAAAGGCCGCACGAAATTATTGTTTATTTTGTGTCAGGCGAAAGGAAGCAATAATTTTAAAAAAAATATCATATTAATGAGCATATAATATAACTATAATATAATTTTAATATAACCAAAAATGAAAAAGTTAATGCCAACGGCACGTGGTGTTCCCAAGCGGTCACCCATCCAAGTACTAACCACGCCCAATGCTGCTTAACTTCGGTGATCGGACGAGAACCGGTGTTTTCAGCATGGTATGGTCGTTGGCGAGAAAAGATATACTCTATACGATATCTATATCTTAGATACTAACCATTCCTACAATGTCATATTCCCATGCCTTGTATGTTACTTGAGTTAAAGGCCGCACGAAATTATTGTTTATTTTGTTGCAGGCGAAAGGAAGCAATAATTTTAAAAAAAATATCATATTAATGAGCATATAATATAACTATAATATAATTTTAATATAACCAAAAATGAAAAAGTTAATGCCAACGGCACGTGGTGTTCCCAAGCGGTCACCCATCCAAGTACTAACCACGCCCAATGCTGCTTAACATCGGTGATCGGACGAGAACCGGTGTTTTCAGCATGGTATGGCCGTTGACGAAAGGAGATGTACTCTATACGATATCTATATCTTAGATACTAACCATTCCTACAATGTCATATTCCCATGCCTTGTATGTTACTTGAGTTAAAGGCCGCACGAAATTATTGTTTATTTTGTGTCAGGCGAAAGGAAGCAATAATTTTAAAAAAAATATCATATTAATGAGCATATAATATAACTATAATATAATTTTAATATAACCAAAAATGAAAAAGTTAATGCCAACGGCACGTGGTGTTCCCAAGCGGTCACCCATCCAAGTACTAACCACGCCCAATGCTGCTTAACTTCGGTGATCGGACGAGAACCGGTGTTTTCAGCATGGTATGGCCGTTGACGAAAGGAGATGTACTCTATACGATATCTATATCTTAGATACTAACCATTCCTACAATGTCATATTCCCATGCCTTGTATGTTACTTGAGTTACTCATTGTGTTTTGTGTGAGCAAATAAAGTGTTATTTTATCAACAATTAAACCTATGTAAAAACATGTTCTGAATTGTACAAAAGTATTTAGTTTTTACAATTTACTATGTAGTGTTTTTTTTTAAGAAAAGAAGCAAAATCCATGCAACCGCAGTCAAATGATACCCCGTCATCATCCACGCGTGCCAACACACCGATTATTTTACGTGGGCCCTCCCCGTCCTTTACCACAGGCACATTTGACTGCGGTTGCCGACACTCGAACTCACGACCTCAGGCTTTGAGTAGATGGCCAGTGCACTACGTGTTGCCTTAACGATCATGGCTATCCGAGCCAGGCAGCTTCGCATTGCAGTTTATTTCAGATAGCGAAGTCTCGTAATATTGCAAGAATAGGTGAATAGAGAAGCAAGAGAAGTTCATCCAGACGGCCTAATCTAAACGTAATCTAAGAAAGTAAAAATTTTAAAAACAAGAAAAGATGAAACACTTAATGCCAACGGCACGTGGTGTTCCCAAGCGGTCACCCATCCAAGTACTAACCACGCCCAATGCTGCTTAACTTCGGTGATCGGACGAGAACCGGTGTTTTCAGCATGGTATGGTCGTTGGCGAGAAAAGATATACTCTATACGATATCTATATCTTAGATACTAACCATTCCTACAACGTCATATTCTCATGCCATGTATGTTACTTGAGTTAAAGGCCGCACGAAATTATTGTTTATTTTGTTTCAGGCGAAAGGAAGCAATAATTTTAAAAAAAATATCATATTAATGAGCATATAATATAACTATAATATAATTTTAAAAACAAGAAAAAATGAAAAACTTAATGCCAACGGCACGTGGTGTTCCCAAGCGGTCACCCATCCAAGTACTAACCACGCCCAATGCTGCTTAACTTCGGTGATCGGACGAGAACCGGTGTTTTCAGCATGGTATGGTCGTTGGCGAGAAAAGATATACTCTATACGATATCTATATCTTAGATACTAACCACACCTACAATGTCATATTCCCATGCCTTGTATGTTACTTGAGTTAAAGGCCGCATGAAATTATTGTTTATTTTGTGTCAGGCGAAAGGAAGCAATAATTTTAAAAAAAATATCATATTAATGAGCATATAATATAACTATAATATAATTTTAATATAACCAAAAATGAAAAAGTTAATGCCAACGGCACGTGGTGTTCCCAAGCGGTCACCCATACAAGTACTAACCACGCCCAATGCTGCTTAACTTCGGTGATCGGACGAGAACCGGTGTTTTCAGCATGGTATGGCCGTTGACGAAAGGAGATGTACTCTATACGATATCTATATCTTAGATACTAACCATTCCTACAATGTCACATTCCCATGCCTTGTATGTTACTTGAGTTACTCATTGTGTTTTGTGTGAGCAAATAAAGTGTTATCTTACCAACAATTAAACCTATGTAAAAACATGTTCTGAATTGTACAAAAGTATTTAGTTTTTACAATTTACTATGTAGTGTTTTTTTTTAAGAAAAGAAGCAAAATCCATGCAACCGCAGTCAAATGATACCCCGTCATCATCCACGCGTGCCAACACACCGATTATTTTACGTGGGCCCTCCCCGTCCTTTACCACAGGCACATTTGACTGCGGTTGCCGACACTTGAACTCACGACCTCAGGCTTTGAGTGCATGGCCAGTGCACTACGTGTTGCCTTAACGATCATGGCTATCCGAGCCAGGCAGATTCGCATTGCAGTTTATTTCAGATAGCGAAGTCTCGTAATATTGCAAGAATAGGTGAATAGAGAAGCAAGAGAAGTTCATCCAGACGGCCTAATCTAAACGTAATCTAAGAAAGTAAAAATTTTAAAAACAAGAAAAAATGAAAAACTTAATGCCAACGGCACGTGGTGTTCCCAAGCGGTCACCCATCCAGGTACTAACCACGCCCAATGCTGCTTAACTTCGGTGATCGGACGAGAACCGGTGTTTTCAGCATGGTATGGTCGTTGGCGAGAAAAGATATACTCTATACGATATCTATATCTTAGATACTAACCATTCCTACAATGTCGCATTCCCATGCCTTGTATGTTACTTGAGTTACTCATTGTGTTTTGTGTGAGCAAATAAAGTGTTATCTTACCAACAATTAAACCTATGTAAAAACATGTTCTGAATTGTACAAAAGTATTTAGTTTTTACAATTTACTATGTAGTGTTTTTTTTTAAGAAAAGAAGCAAAATCCATGCAACCGCAGTCAAATGATCATGGCTATCCGAGCCAGGCAGATTCGCATTGCAGTTTATTTCAGATAGCGAAGTCTCGTAATATTGCAAGAATAGGTGAATAGAGAAGCAAGAGAAGTTCATCCAGACGGCCTAATCTAAACGTAATCTAAGAAAGTAAAAATTTTAAAAACAAGAAAAAATGAAAAACTTAATGCCAACGGCACGTGGTGTTCCCAAGCGGTCACCCATCCAAGTACTAACCACGCCCAATGCTGCTTAACTTCGGTGCTCGGACGAGAACCGGTGTTTTCAGCTTGGTATGGTCGTTGGCGAGAAAAGATATACTCTATACGATATCTATATCTTAGATACTAACCATTCCTACAATGTCATATTCCCATGCCTTGTATGTTACTTGAGTTAAAGGCCGCACGAAATTATTGTTTATTTTGTGTCAGGCGAAAGGAAGCAATAATTTTAAAAAAAATATCATATTAATGAGCATATAATATAACTATAATATAATTTTAATATAACCAAAAATGAAAAAGTTAAAGCCAACGGCACGTGGTGTTCCCAAGCGGTCTCCCATCCAAGTACTAACCACGCCCAATGCTGCTTAACTTCGGTGATCGGACGAGAACCGGTGTTTTCAGCATGGTATGGTCGTTGGCGAGAAAAGATATACTCTATACGATATCTATATCTTAGATACTAACCATTCCTACAATGTCATATTCCCATGCCTTGTATGTTACTTGAGTTAAAGGCCGCACGAAATTATTGTTTATTTTGTTGCAGGCGAAAGGAAGCAATAATTTTAAAAAAAATATCATATTAATGAGCATATAATATAACTATAATATAATTTTAATATAACCAAAAATGAAAAAGTTAATGCCAACGGCACGTGGTGTTCCCAAGCGGTCACCCATCCAAGTACTAACCACGCCCAATGCTGCTTAACTTCGGTGATCGGACGAGAACCGGTGTTTTCAGCATGGTATGGTCGTTGGCGAGAAAACATATACTCTATACGATATCTATATCTTAGATACTAACCATTCCTACAATGTCATATTCCCATGCCTTGTATGTTACTTGAGTTAAAGGCCGCACGAAATTATTGTTTATTTTGTTGCAGGCGAAAGGAAGCAATAATTTTAAAAAAAATATCATATTAATGAGCATATAATATAACTATAATATAATTTTAATATAACCAAAAATGAAAAAGTTAATGCCAACGGCACGTGGTGTTCCCAAGCGGTCACCCATCCAAGTACTAACCACGCCCAATGCTGCTTAACTTCGGTGATCGGACGAGAACCGGTGTTTTCAGCATGGTATGGCCGTTGACGAAAGGAGATGTACTCTATACGATATCTATATCTTAGATACTAACCATTCCTACAATGTCATATTCCCATGCCTTGTATGTTACTTGAGTTACTCATTGTGTTTTGTGTGAGCAAATAAAGTGTTATTTTATCAACAATTAAACCTATGTAAAAACATGTTCTGAAATGTACAAAAGTATTTAGTTTTTACAATTTACTATGTAGTGTTTTTTTTTAAGAAAAGAAGCAAAATCCATGCAACCGCAGTCAAATGATACCCCGTCATCATCCACGCGTGCCAACACACCGATTATTTTACGTGGGCCCTCCCCGTCCTTTACCACAGGCACATTTGACTGCGGTTGCCGACACTCGAACTCACGACCTCAGGCTTTGAGTAGATGGCCAGTGCACTACGTGTTGCCTTAACGATCATGGCTATCCGAGCCAGGCAGCTTCGCATTGCAGTTTATTTCAGATAGCGAAGTCTCGTAATATTGCAAGAATAGGTGAAGAGAGAAGCAAGAGAAGTTCATCCAGACGGCCTAATCTAAACGTAATCTAAGAAAGTAAAAATTTTAAAAACAAGAAAAGATGAAACACTTAATGCCAACGGCACGTGGTGTTCCCAAGCGGTCACCCATCCAAGTACTAACCACGCCCAATGCTGCTTAACTTCGGTGATCGGACGAGAACCGGTGTTTTCAGCATGGTATGGTCGTTGGCGAGAAAAGATATACTCTATACGATATCTATATCTTAGATACTAACCATTCCTACAATGTCATATTCTCATGCCATGTATGTTACTTGAGTTAAAGGCCGCACGAAATTATTGTTTATTTTGTGTCAGGCGAAAGGAAGCAATAATTTTAAAAAAAATATCATATTAATGAGCATATAATATAACTATAATATAATTTTAAAAACAAGAAAAAATGAAAAACTTAATGCCAACGGCACGTGGTGTTCCCAAGCGGTCACCCATCCAAGTACTAACCACGCCCAATGCTGCTTAACTTCGGTGATCGGACGAGAACCGGTGTTTTCAGCATGGTATGGTCGTTGGCGAGAAAACATATACTCTATACGATATCTATATCTTAGATACTAACCATTCCTACAATGTCATATTCCCATGCCTTGTATGTTACTTGAGTTAAAGGCCGCACGAAATTATTGTTTATTTTGTTGCAGGCGAAAGGAAGCAATAATTTTAAAAAAAATATCATATTAATGAGCATATAATATAACTATAATATAATTTTAATATAACCAAAAATGAAAAAGTTAATGCCAACGGCACGTGGTGTTCCCAAGCGGTCACCCATACAAGTACTAACCACGCCCAATGCTGCTTAACTTCGGTGATCGGACGAGAACCGGTGTTTTCAGCATGGTATGGCCGTTGACGAAAGGAGATGTACTCTATACGATATCTATATCTTAGATACTAACCATTCCTACAATGTCACATTCCCATGCCTTGTATGTTACTTGAGTTACTCATTGTGTTTTGTGTGAGCAAATAAAGTGTTATCTTACCAACAATTAAACCTATGTAAAAACATGTTCTGAATTGTACAAAAGTATTTAGTTTTTACAATTTACTATGTAGTGTTTTTTTTTAAGAAAAGAAGCAAAATCCATGCAACCGCAGTCAAATGATACCCCGTCATCATCCACGCGTGCCAACACACCGATTATTTTACGTGGGCCCTCCCCGTCCTTTACCACAGGCACATTTGACTGCGGTTGCCGACACTTGAACTCACGACCTCAGGCTTTGAGTGCATGGCCAGTGCACTACGTGTTGCCTTAACGATCATGGCTATCCGAGCCAGGCAGATTCGCATTGCAGTTTATTTCAGATAGCGAAGTCTCGTAATATTGCAAGAATAGGTGAATAGAGAAGCAAGAGAAGTTCATCCAGACGGCCTAATCTAAACGTAATCTAAGAAAGTAAAAATTTTAAAAACAAGAAAAAATGAAAAACTTAATGCCAACGGCACGTGGTGTTCCCAAGCGGTCACCCATCCAGGTACTAACCACGCCCAATGCTGCTTAACTTCGGTGATCGGACGAGAACCGGTGTTTTCAGCATGGTATGGTCGTTGGCGAGAAAAGATATACTCTATACGATATCTATATCTTAGATACTAACCATTCCTACAATGTCACATTCCCATGCCTTGTATGTTACTTGAGTTACTCATTGTGTTTTGTGTGAGCAAATAAAGTGTTATCTTACCAACAATTAAACCTATGTAAAAACATGTTCTGAATTGTACAAAAGTATTTAGTTTTTACAATTTACTATGTAGTGTTTTTTTTTAAGAAAAGAAGCAAAATCCATGCAACCGCAGTCAAATGATACCCCGTCATCATCCACGCGTGCCAACACACCGATTATTTTACGTGGGCCCTCCCCGTCCTTTACCACAGGCACATTTGACTGCGGTTGCCGACACTCGAACTCACGACCTCAGGCTTTGAGTGCATGGCCAGTGCACTACGTGTTGCCTTAACGATCATGGCTATCCGAGCCAGGCAGATTCGCATTGCAGTTTATTTCAGATAGCGAAGTCTCGTAATATTGCAAGAATAGGTGAATAGAGAAGCAAGAGAAGTTCATCCAGACGGCCTAATCTAAACGTAATCTAAGAAAGTAAAAATTTTAAAAACAAGAAAAAATGAAAAACTTAATGCCAACGGCACGTGGTGTTCCCAAGCGGTCACCCATCCAGGTACTAACCACGCCCAATGCTGCTTAACTTCGGTGATCGGACGAGAACCGGTGTTTTCAGCATGGTATGGTCGTTGGCGAGAAAAGATATACTCTATACGATATCTATATCTTAGATACTAACCATTCCTACAATGTCATATTCCCATGCCTTGTATGTTACTTGAGTTAAAGGCCGCACGAAATTATTGTTTATTTTGTTGCAGGCGAAAGGAAGCAATAATTTTAAAAAAAATATCATATTAATGAGCATATAATATAACTATAATATAATTTTAATATAACCAAAAATGAAAAAGTTAATGCCAACGGCACGTGGTGTTCCCAAGCGGTCACCCATCCAAGTACTAACCACGCCAAATGCTGCTTGACTTCGGTGATCGGACGAGAACCGCTGTTTTCAGCATGGTATGGCCGTTGACGAAAGGAGATGTACTCTATACGATATCTATATCTTAGATACTAACCATTCCTACAATGTCACATTCCCATGCCTTGTATGTTACTTGAGTTACTCATTGTGTTTTGTGTGAGCAAATAAAGTGTTATTTTACCAACAATTAAACCTATGTAAAAACATGTTCTGAATTGTACAAAAGTATTTAGTTTTTACAATTTACTATGTAGTGTTTTTTTTTTTAAGAAAAGAAGCAAAATCCATGCAACCGCAGTCAAATGATACCCCGTCATCATCCACGCGTGCCAACACACCGATTATTTTACGTGGGCCCTCCCCGTCCTTTACCACAGGCACATTTGACTGCGGTTGCCGACACTCGCACTCACGACCTCAGGCTTTGATTGCATGGCCAGTGCACTACGTGTTGCCTTAACGATCATGGCTATCCGAGCCAGGCAGCTTCGCATTGCAGTTTATTTCAGATAGCGAAGTCTCGTAATATTGCAAGAATAGGTGAATAGAGAAGCAAGAGAAGTTCATCCAGACGGCCTAATCTAAACGTAATCTAAGAAAGTAAAAATTTTAAAAACAAGAAAAAATGAAAAACTTAATGCCAACGGCACGTGGTGTTCCAAAGCGGTCACCCATCCAAGTACTAACCACGCCCAATGCTGCTTAACTTCGGTGATCGGACGAGAACCGGTGTTTTCAGCATGGTATGGTCGTTGGCGAGAAAAGATATACTCTATACGATATCTATATCTTAGATACTAACCATTACTACAATGTCATATTCCCATGCCTTGTATGTTACTTGAGTTAAAGGCCGCACGAAATTATTGTTTATTTTGTGTCAGGCGAAAGGAAGCAATAATTTTAAAAAAAATATCATATTAATGAGCATATAATATAACTATAATATAATTTTAATATAACCAAAAATGAAAAAGTTAAAGCCAACGGCACGTGGTGTTCCCAAGCGGTCTCCCATCCAAGTACTAACCACGCCCAATGCTGCTTAACTTCGGTGATCGGACGAGAACCGGTGTTTTCAGCATGGTATGGTCGTTGGCGAGAAAAGATATACTCTATACGATATCTATATCTTAGATACTAACCATTCCTACAATGTCATATTCCCATGCCTTGTATGTTACTTGAGTTAAAGGCCGCACGAAATTATTGTTTATTTTGTTGCAGGCGAAAGGAAGCAATAATTTTAAAAAAAATATCATATTAATGAGCATATAATATAACTATAATATAATTTTAATATAACCAAAAATGAAAAAGTTAATGCCAACGGCACGTGGTGTTCCCAAGCGGTCACCCATCCAAGTACTAACCACGCCCAATGCTGCTTAACTTCGGTGATCGGACGAGAACCGGTGTTTTCAGCATGGTATGGTCGTTGGCGAGAAAAGATATACTCTATACGATATCTATATCTTAGATACTAACCATTCCTACAATGTCATATTCCCATGCCTTGTATGTTACTTGAGTTAAAGGCCGCACGAAATTATTGTTTATTTTGTTGCAGGCGAAAGGAAGCAATAATTTTAAAAAAAATATCATATTAATGAGCATATAATATAACTATAATATAATTTTAATATAACCAAAAATGAAAAAGTTAATGCCAACGGCACGTGGTGTTCCCAAGCGGTCACCCATCCAAGTACTAACCACGCCCAATGCTGCTTAACTTCGGTGATCGGACGAGAACCGGTGTTTTCAGCATGGTATGGCCGTTGACGAAAGGAGATGTACTCTATACGATATCTATATCTTAGATACTAACCATTCCTACAATGTCATATTCCCATGCCTTGTATGTTACTTGAGTTACTCATTGTGTTTTGTGTGAGCAAATAAAGTGTTATTTTATCAACAATTAAACCTATGTAAAAACATGTTCTGAATTGTACAAAAGTATTTAGTTTTTACAATTTACTATGTAGTGTTTTTTTTTAAGAAAAGAAGCAAAATCCATGCAACCGCAGTCAAATGATACCCCGTCATCATCCACGCGTGCCAACACACCGATTATTTTACGTGGGCCCTCCCCGTCCTTTACCACAGGCACATTTGACTGCGGTTGCCGACACTCGAACTCACGACCTCAGGCTTTGAGTAGATGGCCAGTGCACTACGTGTTGCCTTAACGATCATGGCTATCCGAGCCAGGCAGCTTCGCATTGCAGTTTATTTCAGATAGCGAAGTCTCGTAATATTGCAAGAATAGGTGAAGAGAGAAGCAAGAGAAGTTCATCCAGACGGCCTAATCTAAACGTAATCTAAGAAAGTAAAAATTTTAAAAACAAGAAAAGATGAAACACTTAATGCCAACGGCACGTGGTGTTCCCAAGCGGTCACCCATCCAAGTACTAACCACGCCCAATGCTGCTTAACTTCGGTGATCGGACGAGAACCGGTGTTTTCAGCATGGTATGGTCGTTGGCGAGAAAAGATATACTCTATACGATATCTATATCTTAGATACTAACCATTCCTACAATGTCATATTCTCATGCCATGTATGTTACTTGAGTTAAAGGCCGCACGAAATTATTGTTTATTTTGTGTCAGGCGAAAGGAAGCAATAATTTTAAAAAAAATATCATATTAATGAGCATATAATATAACTATAATATAATTTTAAAAACAAGAAAAAATGAAAAACTTAATGCCAACGGCACGTGGTGTTCCCAAGCGGTCACCCATCCAAGTACTAACCACGCCCAATGCTGCTTAACTTCGGTGATCGGACGAGAACCGGTGTTTTCAGCATGGTATGGTCGTTGGCGAGAAAACATATACTCTATACGATATCTATATCTTAGATACTAACCATTCCTACAATGTCATATTCCCATGCCTTGTATGTTACTTGAGCTAAAGGCCGCACGAAATTATTGTTTATTTTGTTGCAGGCGAAAGGAAGCAATAATTTTAAAAAAAATATCATATTAATGAGCATATAATATAACTATAATATAATTTTAATATAACCAAAAATGAAAAAGTTAATGCCAACGGCACGTGGTGTTCCCAAGCGGTCACCCATACAAGTACTAACCACGCCCAATGCTGCTTAACTTCGGTGATCGGACGAGAACCGGTGTTTTCAGCATGGTATGGCCGTTGACGAAAGGAGATGTACTCTATACGATATCTATATCTTAGATACTAACCATTCCTACAATGTCACATTCCCATGCCTTGTATGTTACTTGAGTTACTCATTGTGTTTTGTGTGAGCAAATAAAGTGTTATCTTACCAACAATTAAACCTATGTAAAAACATGTTCTGAATTGTACAAAAGTATTTAGTTTTTACAATTTACTATGTAGTGTTTTTTTTTAAGAAAAGAAGCAAAATCCATGCAACCGCAGTCAAATGATACCCCGTCATCATCCACGCGTGCCAACACACCGATTATTTTACGTGGGCCCTCCCCGTCCTTTACCACAGGCACATTTGACTGCGGTTGCCGACACTTGAACTCACGACCTCAGGCTTTGAGTGCATGGCCAGTGCACTACGTGTTGCCTTAACGATCATGGCTATCCGAGCCAGGCAGATTCGCATTGCAGTTTATTTCAGATAGCGAAGTCTCGTAATATTGCAAGAATAGGTGAATAGAGAAGCAAGAGAAGTTCATCCAGACGGCCTAATCTAAACGTAATCTAAGAAAGTAAAAATTTTAAAAACAAGAAAAAATGAAAAACTTAATGCCAACGGCACGTGGTGTTCCCAAGCGGTCACCCATCCAGGTACTAACCACGCCCAATGCTGCTTAACTTCGGTGATCGGACGAGAACCGGTGTTTTCAGCATGGTATGGTCGTTGGCGAGAAAAGATATACTCTATACGATATCTATATCTTAGATACTAACCATTCCTACAATGTCACATTCCCATGCCTTGTATGTTACTTGAGTTACTCATTGTGTTTTGTGTGAGCAAATAAAGTGTTATCTTACCAACAATTAAACCTATGTAAAAACATGTTCTGAATTGTACAAAAGTATTTAGTTTTTACAATTTACTATGTAGTGTTTTTTTTTAAGAAAAGAAGCAAAATCCATGCAACCGCAGTCAAATGATACCCCGTCATCATCCACGCGTGCCAACACACCGATTATTTTACGTGGGCCCTCCCCGTCCTTTACCACAGGCACATTTGACTGCGGTTGCCGACACTCGAACTCACGACCTCAGGCTTTGAGTGCATGGCCAGTGCACTACGTGTTGCCTTAACGATCATGGCTATCCGAGCCAGGCAGATTCGCATTGCAGTTTATTTCAGATAGCGAAGTCTCGTAATATTGCAAGAATAGGTGAATAGAGAAGCAAGAGAAGTTCATCCAGACGGCCTAATCTAAACGTAATCTAAGAAAGTAAAAATTTTAAAAACAAGAAAAAATGAAAAACTTAATGCCAACGGCACGTGGTGTTCCCAAGCGGTCACCCATCCAGGTACTAACCACGCCCAATGCTGCTTAACTTCGGTGATCGGACGAGAACCGGTGTTTTCAGCATGGTATGGTCGTTGGCGAGAAAAGATATACTCTATACGATATCTATATCTTAGATACTAACCATTCCTACAATGTCATATTCCCATGCCTTGTATGTTACTTGAGTTAAAGGCCGCACGAAATTATTGTTTATTTTGTTGCAGGCGAAAGGAAGCAATAATTTTAAAAAAAATATCATATTAATGAGCATATAATATAACTATAATATAATTTTAATATAACCAAAAATGAAAAAGTTAATGCCAACGGCACGTGGTGTTCCCAAGCGGTCACCCATCCAAGTACTAACCACGCCAAATGCTGCTTGACTTCGGTGATCGGACGAGAACCGCTGTTTTCAGCATGGTATGGCCGTTGACGAAAGGAGATGTACTCTATACGATATCTATATCTTAGATACTAACCATTCCTACAATGTCACATTCCCATGCCTTGTATGTTACTTGAGTTACTCATTGTGTTTTGTGTGAGCAAATAAAGTGTTATTTTACCAACAATTAAACCTATGTAAAAACATGTTCTGAATTGTACAAAAGTATTTAGTTTTTACAATTTACTATGTAGTGTTTTTTTTTTTAAGAAAAGAAGCAAAATCCATGCAACCGCAGTCAAATGATACCCCGTCATCATCCACGCGTGCCAACACACCGATTATTTTACGTGGGCCCTCCCCGTCCTTTACCACAGGCACATTTGACTGCGGTTGCCGACACTCGCACTCACGACCTCAGGCTTTGATTGCATGGCCAGTGCACTACGTGTTGCCTTAACGATCATGGCTATCCGAGCCAGGCAGCTTCGCATTGCAGTTTATTTCAGATAGCGAAGTCTCGTAATATTGCAAGAATAGGTGAATAGAGAAGCAAGAGAAGTTCATCCAGACGGCCTAATCTAAACGTAATCTAAGAAAGTAAAAATTTTAAAAACAAGAAAAAATGAAAAACTTAATGCCAACGGCACGTGGTGTTCCAAAGCGGTCACCCATCCAAGTACTAACCACGCCCAATGCTGCTTAACTTCGGTGATCGGACGAGAACCGGTGTTTTCAGCATGGTATGGTCGTTGGCGAGAAAAGATATACTCTATACGATATCTATATCTTAGATACTAACCATTACTACAATGTCATATTCCCATGCCTTGTATGTTACTTGAGTTAAAGGCCGCACGAAATTATTGTTTATTTTGTGTCAGGCGAAAGGAAGCAATAATTTTAAAAAAAATATCATATTAATGAGCATATAATATAACTATAATATAATTTTAATATAACCAAAAATGAAAAAGTTAAAGCCAACGGCACGTGGTGTTCCCAAGCGGTCTCCCATCCAAGTACTAAC
Organism: Tenodera sinensis; assembly: GCA_030765045.1. Taxonomy (NCBI): domain Eukaryota; kingdom Metazoa; phylum Arthropoda; class Insecta; order Mantodea; family Mantidae; genus Tenodera; species Tenodera sinensis. The sequence continues at coordinate 41,798,945 of CM060972.1, read as the reverse complement.
CACGCCCAATGCTGCTTAACTTCGGTGATCGGACGAGAACCGGTGTTTTCAGCATGGTATGGTCGTTGGCGAGAAAAGATATACTCTATACGATATCTATATCTTAGATACTAACCATTCCTACAATGTCATATTCCCATGCCTTGTATGTTACTTGAGTTAAAGGCCGCACGAAATTATTGTTTATTTTGTTGCAGGCGAAAGGAAGCAATAATTTTAAAAAAAATATCATATTAATGAGCATATAATATAACTATAATATAATTTTAATATAACCAAAAATGAAAAAGTTAATGCCAACGGCACGTGGTGTTCCCAAGCGGTCACCCATCCAAGTACTAACCACGCCCAATGCTGCTTAACTTCGGTGATCGGACGAGAACCGGTGTTTTCAGCATGGTATGGTCGTTGGCGAGAAAACATATACTCTATACGATATCTATATCTTAGATACTAACCATTCCTACAATGTCATATTCCCATGCCTTGTATGTTACTTGAGTTAAAGGCCGCACGAAATTATTGTTTATTTTGTTGCAGGCGAACGGAAGCAATAATTTTAAAAAAAATATCATATTAATGAGCATATAATATAACTATAATATAATTTTAATATAACCAAAAATGAAAAAGTTAATGCCAACGGCACGTGGTGTTCCCAAGCGGTCACCCATCCAAGTACTAACCACGCCCAATGCTGCTTAACTTCGGTGATCGGACGAGAACCGGTGTTTTCAGCATGGTATGGCCGTTGACGAAAGGAGATGTACTCTATACGATATCTATATCTTAGATACTAACCATTCCTACAATGTCATATTCCCATGCCTTGTATGTTACTTGAGTTACTCATTGTGTTTTGTGTGAGCAAATAAAGTGTTATTTTATCAACAATTAAACCTATGTAAAAACATGTTCTGAATTGTACAAAAGTATTTAGTTTTTACAATTTACTATGTAGTGTTTTTTTTTAAGAAAAGAAGCAAAATCCATGCAACCGCAGTCAAATGATACCCCGTCATCATCCACGCGTGCCAACACACCGATTATTTTACGTGGGCCCTCCCCGTCCTTTACCACAGGCACATTTGACTGCGGTTGCCGACACTCGAACTCACGACCTCAGGCTTTGAGTAGATGGCCAGTGCACTACGTGTTGCCTTAACGATCATGGCTATCCGAGCCAGGCAGCTTCGCATTGCAGTTTATTTCAGATAGCGAAGTCTCGTAATATTGCAAGAATAGGTGAAGAGAGAAGCAAGAGAAGTTCATCCAGACGGCCTAATCTAAACGTAATCTAAGAAAGTAAAAATTTTAAAAACAAGAAAAGATGAAACACTTAATGCCAACGGCACGTGGTGTTCCCAAGCGGTCACCCATCCAAGTACTAACCACGCCCAATGCTGCTTAACTTCGGTGATCGGACGAGAACCGGTGTTTTCAGCATGGTATGGTCGTTGGCGAGAAAAGATATACTCTATACGATATCTATATCTTAGATACTAACCATTCCTACAATGTCATATTCTCATGCCATGTATGTTACTTGAGTTAAAGGCCGCACGAAATTATTGTTTATTTTGTGTCAGGCGAAAGGAAGCAATAATTTTAAAAAAAATATCATATTAATGAGCATATAATATAACTATAATATAATTTTAAAAACAAGAAAAAATGAAAAACTTAATGCCAACGGCACGTGGTGTTCCCAAGCGGTCACCCATCCAAGTTCTACCAAGCCCAATGCTGCTTAACTTCGGTGATCGGACGAGAACCGGTGTTTTCAGCATGGTATGGTCGTTGGCGAGAAAACATATACTCTATACGATATCTATATCTTAGATACTAACCATTCCTACAATGTCATATTCCCATGCCTTGTATGTTACTTGAGTTAAAGGCCGCACGAAATTATTGTTTATTTTGTTGCAGGCGAAAGGAAGCAATAATTTTAAAAAAAATATCATATTAATGAGCATATAATATAACTATAATATAATTTTAATATAACCAAAAATGAAAAAGTTAATGCCAACGGCACGTGGTGTTCCCAAGCGGTCACCCATACAAGTACTAACCACGCCCAATGCTGCTTAACTTCGGTGATCGGACGAGAACCGGTGTTTTCAGCATGGTATGGCCGTTGACGAAAGGAGATGTACTCTATACGATATCTATATCTTAGATACTAACCATTCCTACAATGTCACATTCCCATGCCTTGTATGTTACTTGAGTTACTCATTGTGTTTTGTGTGAGCAAATAAAGTGTTATCTTACCAACCATTAAACCTATGTAAAAACATGTTCTGAATTGTACAAAAGTATTTAGTTTTTACAATTTACTATGTAGTGTTTTTTTTTAAGAAAAGAAGCAAAATCCATGCAACCGCAGTCAAATGATACCCCGTCATCATCCACGCGTGCCAACACACCGATTATTTTACGTGGGCCCTCCCCGTCCTTTACCACAGGCACATTTGACTGCGGTTGCCGACACTTGAACTCACGACCTCAGGCTTTGAGTGCATGGCCAGTGCACTACGTGTTGCCTTAACGATCATGGCTATCCGAGCCAGGCAGATTCGCATTGCAGTTTATTTCAGATAGCGAAGTCTCGTAATATTGCAAGAATAGGTGAATAGAGAAGCAAGAGAAGTTCATCCAGACGGCCTAATCTAAACGTAATCTAAGAAAGTAAAAATTTTAAAAACAAGAAAAAATGAAAAACTTAATGCCAACGGCACGTGGTGTTCCCAAGCGGTCACCCATCCAGGTACTAACCACGCCCAATGCTGCTTAACTTCGGTGATCGGACGAGAACCGGTGTTTTCAGCATGGTATGGTCGTTGGCGAGAAAAGATATACTCTATACGATATCTATATCTTAGATACTAACCATTCCTACAATGTCACATTCCCATGCCTTGTATGTTACTTGAGTTACTCATTGTGTTTTGTGTGAGCAAATAAAGTGTTATCTTACCAACAATTAAACCTATGTAAAAACATGTTCTGAATTGTACAAAAGTATTTAGTTTTTACAATTTACTATGTAGTGTTTTTTTTTAAGAAAAGAAGCAAAATCCATGCAACCGCAGTCAAATGATACCCCGTCATCATCCACGCGTGCCAACACACCGATTATTTTACGTGGGCCCTCCCCGTCCTTTACCACAGGCACATTTGACTGCGGTTGCCGACACTCGAACTCACGACCTCAGGCTTTGAGTGCATGGCCAGTGCACTACGTGTTGCCTTAACGATCATGGCTATCCGAGCCAGGCAGATTCGCATTGCAGTTTATTTCAGATAGCGAAGTCTCGTAATATTGCAAGAATAGGTGAATAGAGAAGCAAGAGAAGTTCATCCAGACGGCCTAATCTAAACGTAATCTAAGAAAGTAAAAATTTTAAAAACAAGAAAAAATGAAAAACTTAATGCCAACGGCACGTGGTGTTCCCAAGCGGTCACCCATCCAGGTACTAACCACGCCCAATGCTGCTTAACTTCGGTGATCGGACGAGAACCGGTGTTTTCAGCATGGTATGGTCGTTGGCGAGAAAAGATATACTCTATACGATATCTATATCTTAGATACTAACCATTCCTACAATGTCATATTCCCATGCCTTGTATGTTACTTGAGTTAAAGGCCGCACGAAATTATTGTTTATTTTGTTGCAGGCGAAAGGAAGCAATAATTTTAAAAAAAATATCATATTAATGAGCATATAATATAACTATAATATAATTTTAATATAACCAAAAATGAAAAAGTTAATGCCAACGGCACGTGGTGTTCCCAAGCGGTCACCCATCCAAGTACTAACCACGCCAAATGCTGCTTGACTTCGGTGATCGGACGAGAACCGCTGTTTTCAGCATGGTATGGCCGTTGACGAAAGGAGATGTACTCTATACGATATCTATATCTTAGATACTAACCATTCCTACAATGTCACATTCCCATGCCTTGTATGTTACTTGAGTTACTCATTGTGTTTTGTGTGAGCAAATAAAGTGTTATTTTACCAACAATTAAACCTATGTAAAAACATGTTCTGAATTGTACAAAAGTATTTAGTTTTTACAATTTACTATGTAGTGTTTTTTTTTTTTAAGAAAAGAAGCAAAATCCATGCAACCGCAGTCAAATGATACCCCGTCATCATCCACGCGTGCCAACACACCGATTATTTTACGTGGGCCCTCCCCGTCCTTTACCACAGGCACATTTGACTGCGGTTGCCGACACTCGCACTCACGACCTCAGGCTTTGATTGCATGGCCAGTGCACTACGTGTTGCCTTAACGATCATGGCTATCCGAGCCAGGCAGCTTCGCATTGCAGTTTATTTCAGATAGCGAAGTCTCGTAATATTGCAAGAATAGGTGAATAGAGAAGCAAGAGAAGTTCATCCAGACGGCCTAATCTAAACGTAATCTAAGAAAGTAAAAATTTTAAAAACAAGAAAAAATGAAAAACTTAATGCCAACGGCACGTGGTGTTCCAAAGCGGTCACCCATCCAAGTACTAACCACGCCCAATGCTGCTTAACTTCGGTGATCGGACGAGAACCGGTGTTTTCAGCATGGTATGGTCGTTGGCGAGAAAAGATATACTCTATACGATATCTATATCTTAGATACTAACCATTACTACAATGTCATATTCCCATGCCTTGTATGTTACTTGAGTTAAAGGCCGCACGAAATTATTGTTTATTTTGTGTCAGGCGAAAGGAAGCAATAATTTTAAAAAAAAATATCATATTAATGAGCATATAATATAACTATAATATAATTTTAATATAACCAAAAATGAAAAAGTTAATGCCAACGGCACGTGGTGTTCCCAAGCGGTCACCCATCCAAGTACTAACCACGCCCAATGCTGCTTAACTTCGGTGATCGGACGAGAACCGGTGTTTTCAGCATGGTATGGCCGTTGACGAAAGGAGATGTACTCTATACGATATCTATATCTTAGATACTAACCATTCCTACAATGTCATATTCCCATGCCTTGTATGTTACTTGAGTTAAAGGCCGCACGAAATTATTGTTTATTTTGTGTCAGGCGAAAGGAAGCAATAATTTTAAAAAAAATATCATATTAATGAGCATATAATATAACTATAATATAATTTTAATATAACCAAAAATGAAAAAGTTAATGCCAACGGCACGTGGTGTTCCCAAGCGGTCACCCATCCAAGTACTAACCACGCCCAATGCTGCTTAACTTCGGTGATCGGACGAGAACCGGTGTTTTCAGCTTGGTATGGTCGTTGGCGAGAAAAGATATACTCTATACGATATCTATATCTTAGATACTAACCATTCCTACAATGTCATATTCCCATGCCTTGTATGTTACTTGAGTTAAAGGCCGCACGAAATTATTGTTTATTTTGTGTCAGGCGAAAGGAAGCAATAATTTTAAAAAAAATATCATATTAATGAGCATATAATATAACTATAATATAATTTTAATATAACCAAAAATGAAAAAGTTAATGCCAACGGCACGTGGTGTTCCCAAGCGGTCACCCATCCAAGTACTAACCACGCCCAATGCTGCTTAACTTCGGTGATCGGACGAGAACCGGTGTTTTCAGCATGGTATGGTCGTTGGCGAGAAAAGATATACTCTATACGATATCTATATCTTAGATACTAACCATTCCTACAATGTCATATTCCCATGCCTTGTATGTTACTTGAGTTAAAGGCCGCACGAAATTATTGTTTATTTTGTTGCAGGCGAAAGGAAGCAATAATTTTAAAAAAAATATCATATTAATGAGCATATAATATAACTATAATATAATTTTAATATAACCAAAAATGAAAAAGTTAATGCCAACGGCACGTGGTGTTCCCAAGCGGTCACCCATCCAAGTACTAACCACGCCCAATGCTGCTTAACTTCGGTGATCGGACGAGAACCGGTGTTTTCAGCATGGTATGGTCGTTGGCGAGAAAACATATACTCTATACGATATCTATATCTTAGATACTAACCATTCCTACAATGTCATATTCCCATGCCTTGTATGTTACTTGAGTTAAAGGCCGCACGAAATTATTGTTTATTTTGTGTCAGGCGAAAGGAAGCAATAATTTTAAAAAAAAATATCATATTAATGAGCATATAATATAACTATAATATAATTTTAATATAACCAAAAATGAAAAAGTTAATGCCAACGGCACGTGGTGTTCCCAAGCGGTCACCCATCCAAGTACTAACCACGCCCAATGCTGCTTAACTTCGGTGATCGGACGAGAACCGGTGTTTTCAGCATGGTATGGCCGTTGACGAAAGGAGATGTACTCTATACGATATCTATATCTCAGCGGCGCGGCGGACTCTCTTCGGGACTTCGCCTCTCTTCGACTATCTTCGGAGCCTTCTAGTGATCGCCGGAATTCCTCGTGAATTCGAAGAGCCACTCCAGCCTGGGCAGGCGAGAAGAGTGGATCAGAGCCTGCGCGGGATCGAGGCTTCGGTTTTCTCCGCGCTACTACGGAACTCCACGAAGCCACTGCAGCCTGCCTTACGGAGCGAGGCACGGCCACCACGGCGCTGCGACTGTATGTCCACGACTAACAAACATAACTGGTCTAAATCACTGGGTAGAGCGGAAAGGCCTAGCCAAACAGTTTAAATACTGGTCCCTAGGCGCCCCCCCCGGGGTTCGGCCCTCTTCCGCTCGGGCTTTTTAGCGCCCTAGATTGACACTGTCTCTTCTACTTTCACTCTTCTTTCCTCTTTACTGTTAGTTTGTAAGCCCCCCTAACACTCAGCCAACTGAACTCGGTCATGTAAATTCTCCATAGTCACTCTCACTACTCACTCGCTCACTCACTCACTCTCGCACTCACTCTCTCACTCCCCCCCCCCCCCGCACCACACGCTTGGTACAGCCTTCCCTTTCTCACCAGCTCCTCCACTCCATACACCCTCCTCTCCCACTCCTCCTCACTCGCTCTCTCTCACTGCCTCTCCCCTAGTCAAGCCACTTTCTCACCTCCCTAACACCTCTCCCTCCATCCACTCCCTCCCTCCCACAAACCCCTCACCTGCATCCCTACCTCCTCCTCACGCCCGCTCTCTCTTCCACTCTCTTCTCCAACCCCCCCTCCCCTTCGGCCCTTTCCCTGACACCTCCTCCTCTTGCCCCCCTCTGTTTCTCCCTTTCCCCGTGTTCTTCCTGCACTTCAATGGGGAAGTGCGGGAAGTACCCGACCACCATCACCCGCTCCCCTCTGGACACGGCGCCTCCGGGCCAGATAGTGAAGAGGGACATCATGGCGGACGAAGGCGCCGAACGCTCCTCAACCCCTCCCCCACAGGACATCTCCTCCTCATCATGCTCTACACCTTCCACCCCGCCAGCTACCTTTTCGCCCCCAGATTCCCCATCCCAGGAACCCACTGAAACCCCCCCTCCTCCTGATCCCACTACCGTCACACTCCACCCGCAGTGCACCCCCTCCCTCAACCTTCCCAACTCCCCAGACCCACCCCCCACCCAACTCTCCTCCACCTCAAACACATCACCCCCCTTACCACCTGAACCCACCTCCCAGTCGGCCTCAGAGCCTCCTCCCTCCCTCCAACCCTCCACATCTTCCCAAAACCCGCCCCCCACCCCGCCACAACCCACCAACGCCCACAGCCCCCCCTTCCCCAATCCCCCCGTCTCCACAAACCTGCCCCCCACCCGGCCCTCCACCTCCACAGCCCCAGATCCCAATCCACAACACCATACCCCCCCTGACCCCCCAACCCATCCCTCTCCCACCACAACCAACCCCCCCACCGACCCCCCTTCTACACCAGCACAGCCACGCAGAAACTCATTTGCCGAAGCAGCAACAGTCACCCTACAACCCCCCATCTATATTATGAAAACCCACAGCGCTACCTTAGGCTCTTTGATAGCGCAACTCAAGCAAGAACACCACACTGAAGGATATCATATATCCCAAACAAAAACTCTTCACTACGCAGTCCGAGCCCGCAACCCGGCGGACTACCAAACACTACAAAACTTCCTGCGCTCTCGAACTGGCATCCAATGGAGTGTCACTACCCCCGCTGAGGAGAGGACCTTTAAGGTGGTCGTTAAACGCCTCCCCCTTGATGGTGCCGAGCAAGAAATTAAAGCAGAACTTATCTCCAAAGGTATCTCCATAACACGCGTTACCCAAATGAGGCGCTTCGACCGAAGCAGGACCCCCCTCCCCATGTATCTCGTCGAGATACCCTCTGAGGATGACTACCGCAACTTACGCGAGTCACTGCACTCCCTGTTATTCTTCAGGGTTCAAATTGAAGACTATGTCAAGCCAGCTATCCCTCTCCAGTGCGGCAAGTGCCAACACCTGGGACACCATTCCCGGCAGTGCCGGTCAGCTTGGACAACTTGCTCCAAGTGCACAGGCAATCACGAGCCAGCCGCCTGTCAAACACCCCTGGAATTCCGAATCTGTGTGTTATGTGGCAACATGGGACACGGCTCACGATATCGCGGCTGCCCAACCTACCAGCACTACGTGGCAAGACTGCGTAACTCTGCCCAACAAGACCAATGGCATACTCGCCAAGCCCCCCCGCACCCCCACACCACTCATCGACCAAACCCACCCCAACTCCAACACCAGCCACCCGCCCCCCGCCCTCCCCCACCCCCAACACCCCAACACCAACTCCACCCACTTGCTCACCCCCCTCCCCCGCCCCCAGTCCCCCAACAACTACCAGCCCCCCAACAACTACCAGCCCCCCAAGCCCCCTCCAGGCAAACTCCCAGGCATCCCGCCCCCCCTCCCACCATGCAGGCCCAACCTGTCCGTCCAACACCTGCCTCAACCCTCCCCGATCCACGGGCCCCGCTCCATCACGAACCAATGTCTGAAAGAAGGGGCCCCACCCGAAACAACATACCCACCACGGATGGGCCGTGGCTCACCTGGGCCTACGCAAGAGAGATGACCATTGTATTCCTCTCAGCCCTCCTAACCCACCCCCACGAACCAGAAGCCATCATCAGACAATACACTAAATTTCTTACCCTATTCCTAAACCCAGATGCCCACTTCTATGGCGCCTGAATCCACCAGAATCATGACCTGGAACGCCTACGGGCTGAAACGGCGTAAGCATGAGCTTACCGACTTCCTTATCACGCATGACATCCACGCCGCACTCATTACTGAAACGCGACTCTCCGCACAAGACCGACTTAACATCCCAGGCTACCTCACATACCGTTCCGACCGCGACCGTAGGGGCGGGGGTACTGCCGTCGCCGTAAAACGGGACCTCCTACACCAGCAAGCTACACTCCCAGATCTTACCCGCCTTGAAGCCTCTGCCGCTTTTGTTCATCTAGGACCCACAAAACTCCTCCTAATAGCAGCATACAACCCACCCCAAGACATCAACCTCACCGACATCGATGCACTCCTCAACCTGCACCCAACCATACTTATCGCAGGCGATCTCAACGCCAAGCACACAAACTGGAACTGTCCCGATTGCAACAGAGCAGGAGCCAAACTAGCCAGACACGAACAGAGGAGCGACTACATCATAGTCGCCCCAACCGAACCCACTCGCATACCCTTCACCGCTCACCACCAACCCAGCATTCTGGACATAGCCATTCTCCGCAATATTGGCCCGCGGCAGACATCGGCGACCGTCCACAACGAACTATCTTCGGACCATCTCCCTGTAGTATTTACCCTACAGGGCTCCCTAACCCCAACTCCACCTGTCCCACGACATAACTTCAATAAAGCCAACTGGGCCAGATTCCAACAACAAATCCAGAACAACCAACCAGCAATACTCACCACAACGCCGGAGGAAATTGAACACACAGCCAACTCAATCACCACCACCATCCAGCATGCCATCACCGTCGCAGTACCCATCTCCACCCCAAAACACTCGCAGCGACCCCTCCCACCTGATATCAAATCACTATCCTCAGAGCGCAACAGGGCACGCCGACGTTGGCAACGCTCTAGGCACCCTCGCGACCACGACCGCTATAAAGCTCTCAACTCTGAGGTCCGCCGCCGCACCGCTGATGTCATCTCGTCTCAGTGGAATGCGGTGCGCGAAAGCCTAACCCCCGGGCGAGACTCTGTATGGCGCATCGCCAAGAGCCTCACCCGAGAAAAACAGACTATTCCCCCAATACACCACAATGGCAACATTGCCACCGAAGATACGGACAAAGCCGAAGCACTGGCCAACCATCTACAAGACACCTTCACTCCAAACCTCATCCCCAGTTGTCGCAGACATATTCTTGAAACGGAAGCACTAATACGAGCATTCACCCGACGCCCCTCTCACAACCGTATCCGCCACACATGCAACTCCGAAATTAAATGGATAATCAAGCACCTACCTAACAGGAAAGCCCCCGGCCCCGATCGCATCCCCAACAAAGTCCTCAAACATCTCCCAGACTGCACTATAACAGCCTTGACGCAGACCTTCAACGCCATACTTGACTCCGGCTACTACCCAACCTGCTGGAAAAGCGCCATTGTACTACACTTCCCCAAAAAACAGAAAGACCATACCCTACCCGGCAGCTACCGCCCCATCAGCCTCCTTAACACGATCAGCAAAGTACTCGAAAAAATAATCCTTAAACGCCTCAACTCATTCATCCATAAACACAGCATCCTAATCCCTGAACAATTTGGCTTTAGAGCGAAACACTCCACTACCCTACAACTTGTTCGAGCAACCGAGCATATAACCCACGGATTCAACTTTGACAAAACCACGGCAGCAGTACTACTAGACATAGAACGCGCTTTTGACCGCGTCTGGCACGACGGGCTCCTCCGCAAAATGCTCAGCTACAACATTCCCGACTCCTTAGTCAAACTGACAGCTAACTACCTCACTGGACGCACCTTCCAATCCAGAGTCAACAACTCCCTGTCAACACCCAAACAGATCTCCGCTGGAGTCCCCCAAGGTAGTCTACTAGGGCCGACTCTATTCAACTTATACATCAACGACATCCCTCAGTCCATGTCCGCTGCATACTTCATTTACGCTGACGATACCACCATTATGACTCAGTCCGCCTCTCTCCGACTGCTTACTAACCGGATGCAACTCGCCCTGTCCACACTTGAGGATTGGCTAACCAAGTGGCGTATCAAAGTAAATACCCACAAATGCGAGGCCATCCTCTTCACTAAAAGAACCAACCATCGTCGCGCCTCAAGAACGCTCCCACCACTTCAACTATTCAGAAACAACATACTTTGGAAACCCACAGTCACGTACCTTGGTGTGACGCTCGACCAAGGACTAACCTGGAAGAAACATATCGACAACGTCCGCAACAAAGCCCACGCGCAACTTGCAAAACTCTACCCACTAATAAACCTGAGCAACTCCCTGCAACTCAAAACGGGTCTCACCCTCTATAAAACTCTACTCAGGCCAATCCTCACGTACGCCTCTCCAGCATGGGGCTACGCTGCCCCTACACACATCAAGCGCTTGCAACGATTCCAAAACAAAGTCCTAAGACTCATAGCCAAAGTCCCTCATGTCTGCTCTGCAGACATCCTACACAAGGAACTCAAAATTCACACCATTGAACAATTTATCAAAAAACTGGCACACGACATGTACGAAAGGGCGCCCAACTGCCACAACCCCATCCTTACTAACCTTGGACAATACGATAACATAATCTATAAACACAAGCGACCACTTTCATTGTTCGACAGAAACCTCTCCGAGACAATTACCCGAGACGACATCCAGGACTTCCTCGACTTCCTCGTTCCCGACTAAAGGACTCTTCTCCCCAGCCGTTTCAGCCACGTAATCACACCCTCCCTCTCACTCCGTCCACCTCACACTTCATAGCTAAACCACACTAATGCCACAGCTTCTACCTTCCAGGTAGCCCTCCAAGTCCCTGTTTATCAGGGCGGCCCGGGGGGGAAGAGGGCCCCCCCAACTGTGAGGAATTTGACCCGGCAACGAACTCGGACTATGAAGGGGAAACCACCAACCTGATGACGACCCGGCCATGTACCAGGACCTGAAGGGACCACCACATCTGTTGACGACTTGGCTAAGTACACGGACTCGATCTGGTAAACACTCACCAACTAGATTAATTTTTGCATCTATTTTAACCTAACACTAAGCTAAGATCACTAACCAACCCGCCCCCACCACTCAAACCCTATACTTTTCTCCCATACCACGCCATTACTATCCACCTAACCAAACATCCTACAACTTCCCAGACTACTTAAGACCCACGAGGCCTCTCATACTTCCCACGGCATCAGCCAGGAGTTCACTCATGACTGCTGCCCTGGACCGCATTCCTTCTCCAGCTCGCATGCATCGCATGCCAGCCCTGCAACTTACCTTTACTAACCAGGGTGCTACTAGCGGAACCTGATCACTAACACCATAGGAAATACTAACAAGCACCCTTCCCCTTGCCCTGCATGATTAGTTTACTAACAGCATGTGCATGGGGAGGCGATAGTAGCGCATGACCATGCATGCCGGTCGATCGCCACCGGGCTGGCGGGTGAGGGGCCAGTCCAAAAAAAAAAAAAAAAAAAAAAAAAAAAAAAAAAAAAAAAAAAAAAATCTATATCTTAGATACTAACCATTCCTACAATGTCATATTCCCATGCCTTGTATGTCACTTGAGTTACTCATTGTGTTTTGTGTGAGCAAATAAAGTGTTATTTTATCAACAATTAAACCTATGTAAAAACATGTTCTGAATTGTACAAAAGTATTTAGTTTTTACAATTTACTATGTAGTGTTTTTTTTTAAGAAAAGAAGCAAAATCCATGCAACCGCAGTCAAATGATACCCCGTCATCATCCACGCGTGCCAACACACCGATTATTTTACGTGGGCCCTCCCCGTCCTTTACCACAGGCACATTTGACTGCGGTTGCCGACACTCGAACTCACGACCTCAGGCTTTGAGTAGATGGCCAGTGCACTACGTGTTGCCTTAACGATCATGGCTATCCGAGCCAGGCAGCTTCGCATTGCAGTTTATTTCAGATAGCGAAGTCTCGTAATATTGCAAGAATAGGTGAATAGAGAAGCAAGAGAAGTTCATCCAGACGGCCTAATCTAAACGTAATCTAAGAAAGTAAAAATTTTAAAAACAAGAAAAGATGAAACACTTAATGCCAACGGCTCGTGGTGTTCCCAAGCGGTCACCCATCCAAGTACTAACCACGCCCAATGCTGCTTAACTTCGGTGATCGGACGAGAACCGGTGTTTTCAGCATGGTATGGTCGTTGGCGAGAAAAGATATACTCTATACGATATCTATATCTTAGATACTAACCATTCCTACAATGTCATATTCTCATGCCATGTATGTTACTTGAGTTAAAGGCCGCACGAAATTATTGTTTATTTTGTGTCAGGCGAAAGGAAGCCATAATTTTAAAAAAAATATCATATTAATGAGCATATAATATAACTATAATATAATTTTAAAAACAAGAAAAAATGAAAAACTTAATGCCAACGGCACGTGGTGTTCCCAAGCGGTCATCCATCCAAGTACTAACCACGCCCAATGCTGCTTAACTTCGGTGATCGGACGAGAACCGGTGTTTTCAGCATGGTATGGTCGTTGGCGAGAAAAGATATACTCTATACGATATCTATATCTTAGATACTAACCATTCCTACAATGTCATATTCCCATGCCTTGTATGTTACTTGAGTTAAAGGCCGCATGAAATTATTGTTTATTTTGTGTCAGGCGAAAGGAAGCAATAATTTTAAAAAAAATATCATATTAATGAGCATATAATATAACTATAATATAATTTTAATATAACCAAAAATGAAAAAGTTAATGCCAACGGCACGTGGTGTTCCCAAGCGGTCACCCATACAAGTACTAACCACGCCCAATGCTGCTTAACTTCGGTGATCGGACGAGAACCGGTGTTTTCAGCATGGTATGGCCGTTGACGAAAGGAGATGTACTCTATACGATATCTATATCTTAGATACTAACCATTCCTACAATGTCACATTCCCATGCCTTGTATGTTACTTGAGTTACTCATTGTGTTTTGTGTGAGCAAATAAAGTGTTATCTTACCAACAATTAAACCTATGTAAAAACATGTTCTGAATTGTACAAAAGTATTTAGTTTTTACAATTTACTATGTAGTGTTTTTTTTTTTAAGAAAAGAAGCAAAATCCATGCAACCGCAGTCAAATGATACCCCGTCATCATCCACGCGTGCCAACACACCGATTATTTTACGTGGGCCCTCCCCGTCCTTTACCACAGGCACATTTGACTGCGGTTGCCGACACTCGAACTCACGACCTCAGGCTTTGAGTGCATGGCCAGTGCACTACGTGTTGCCTTAACGATCATGGCTATCCGAGCCAGGCAGATTCGCATTGCAGTTTATTTCAGATAGCGAAGTCTCGTAATATTGCAAGAATAGGTGAATAGAGAAGCAAGAGAAGTTCATCCAGACGGCCTAATCTAAACGTAATCTAAGAAAGTAAAAATTTTAAAAACAAGAAAAAATGAAAAACTTAATGCCAACGGCACGTGGTGTTCCCAAGCGGTCACCCATCCAAGTACTAACCACGCCCAATGCTGCTTAACTTCGGTGATCGGACGAGAACCGGTGTTTTCAGCTTGGTATGGTCGTTGGCGAGAAAAGATATACTCTATACGATATCTATATCTTAGATACTAACCATTCCTACAATGTCATATTCCCATGCCTTGTTAGTTACTTGAGTTAAAGGCCGCACGAAATTATTGTTTATTTTGTGTCAGGCGAAAGGAAGCAATAATTTTAAAAAAAATATCATATTAATGAGCATATAATATAACTATAATATAATTTTAATATAACCAAAAATGAAAAAGTTAATGCCAACGGCACGTGGTGTTCCCAAGCGGTCACCCATCCAAGTAATAACCACGCCCAATGCTGCTTAACTTCGGTGATCGGACGAGAACCGGTGTTTTCAGCATGTTATGGTCGTTGGCGAGAAAAGATATACTCTATACGATATCTATATCTTAGATACTAACCATTCCTACAATGTCATATTCCCATGCCTTGTATGTTACTTGAGTTAAAGGCCGCACGAAATTATTGTTTATTTTGTTGCAGGCGAAAGGAAGCAATAATTTTAAAAAAAATATCATATTAATGAGCATATAATATAACTATAATATAATTTTAATATAACCAAAAATGAAAAAGTTAATGCCAACGGCACGTGGTGTTCCCAAGCGGTCACCCATCCAAGTACTAACCACGCCCAATGCTGCTTAACTTCGGTGATCGGACGAGAACCGGTGTTTTCAGCATGGTATGGTCGTTGGCGAGAAAACATATACTCTATACGATATCTATATCTTAGATACTAACCATTCCTACAATGTCATATTCCCATGCCTTGTATGTTACTTGAGTTAAAGGCCGCACGAAATTATTGTTTATTTTGTGTCAGGCGAAAGGAAGCAATAATTTTAAAAAAATATCATATTAATGAGCATATAATATAACTATAATATAATTTTAATATAACCAAAAATGAAAAAGTTAATGCCAACGGCACGTGGTGTTCCCAAGCGGTCACCCATCCAAGTACTAACCACGCCCAATGCTGCTTAACTTCGGTGATCGGACGAGAACCGGTGTTTTCAGCATGGTATGGCCGTTGACGAAAGGAGATGTACTCTATACGATATCTATATCTTAGATACTAACCATTCCTACAATGTCATATTCCCATGCCTTGTATGTTACTTGAGTTACTCATTGTGTTTTGTGTGAGCAAATAAAGTGTTATTTTATCAACAATTAAACCTATGTAAAAACATGTTCTGAATTGTACAAAAGTATTTAGTTTTTACAATTTACTATGTAGTGTTTTTTTTTAAGAAAAGAAGCAAAATCCATGCAACCGCAGTCAAATGATACCCCGTCATCATCCACGCGTGCCAACACACCGATTATTTTACGTGGGCCCTCCCCGTCCTTTACCACAGGCACATTTGACTGCGGTTGCCGACACTCGAACTCGCGACCTCAGGCTTTGAGTAGATGGCCAGTGCACTACGTGTTGCCTTAACGATCATGGCTATCCGAGCCAGGCAGCTTCGCATTGCAGTTTATTTCAGATAGCGAAGTCTCGTAATATTGCAAGAATAGGTGAAGAGAGAAGCAAGAGAACTTCATCCAGACGGCCTAATCTAAACGTAATCTAAGAAAGTAAAAATTTTAAAAACAAGAAAAAATGAAAAACTTAATGCCAACGGCACGTGGTGTTCCCAAGCGGTCACCCATCCAAGTACTAACCACGCCCAATGCTGCTTAACTTCGGTGATCGGACGAGAACCGGTGTTTTCAGCATGGTATGGTCGTTGGCGAGAAAAGATATACTCTATACGATATCTATATCTTAGATACTAACCATTACTACAATGTCATATTCCCATGCCTTGTATGTTACTTGACTTAAAGGCCGCACGAAATTATTGTTTATTTTGTGTCAGGCGAAAGGAAGCAATAATTTTAAAAAAAAATATCATATTAATGAGCATATAATATAACTATAATATAATTTTAATATAACCAAAAATGAAAAAGTTAATGCCAACGGCACGTGGTGTTCCCAAGCGGTCACCCATCCAAGTACTAACCACGCCCAATGCTGCTTAACTTCGGTGATCGGACGAGAACCGGTGTTTTCAGCATGGTATGGCCGTTGACGAAAGGAGATGTACTCTATACGATATCTATATCTTAGATACTAACCATTCCTACAATGTCATATTCCCATGCCTTGTATGTTACTTGAGTTAAAGGCCGCACGAAATTATTGTTTATTTTGTGTCAGGCGAAAGGAAGCAATAATTTTAAAAAAAATATCATATTAATGAGCATATAATATAACTATAATATAATTTTAATATAACCAAAAATGAAAAAGTTAATGCCAACGGCACGTGGTGTTCCCAAGCGGTCACCCATCCAAGTACTAACCACGCCCAATGCTGCTTAACTTCGGTGATCGGACGAGAACCGGTGTTTTCAGCTTGGTATGGTCGTTGGCGAGAAAAGATATACTCTATACGATATCTATATCTTAGATACTAACCATTCCTACAATGTCATATTCCCATGCCTTGTATGTTACTTGAGTTAAAGGCCGCACGAAATTATTGTTTATTTTGTGTCAGGCGAAAGGAAGCAATAATTTTAAAAAAAATATCATATTAATGAGCATATAATATAACTATAATATAATTTTAATATAACCAAAAATGAAAAAGTTAATGCCAACGGCACGTGGTGTTCCCAAGCGGTCACCCATCCAAGTACTAACCACGCCCAATGCTGCTTAACTTCGGTGATCGGACGAGAACCGGTGTTTTCAGCATGGTATGGTCGTTGGCGAGAAAAGATATACTCTATACGATATCTATATCTTAGATACTAACCATTCCTACAATGTCATATTCCCATGCCTTGTATGTTACTTGAGTTAAAGGCCGCACGAAATTATTGTTTATTTTGTTGCAGGCGAAAGGAAGCAATAATTTTAAAAAAAATATCATATTAATGAGCATATAATATAACTATAATATAATTTTAATATAACCAAAAATGAAAAAGTTAATGCCAACGGCACGTGGTGTTCCCAAGCGGTCACCCATCCAAGTACTAACCACGCCCAATGCTGCTTAACTTCGGTGATCGGACGAGAACCGGTGTTTTCAGCATGGTATGGTCGTTGGCGAGAAAACATATACTCTATACGATATCTATATCTTAGATACTAACCATTCCTACAATGTCATATTCCCATGCCTTGTATGTTACTTGAGTTAAAGGCCGCACGAAATTATTGTTTATTTTGTGTCAGGCGAAAGGAAGCAATAATTTTAAAAAAAATATCATATTAATGAGCATATAATATAACTATAATATAATTTTAATATAACCAAAAATGAAAAAGTTAATGCCAACGGCACGTGGTGTTCCCAAGCGGTCACCCATCCAAGTACTAACCACGCCAAATGCTGCTTGACTTCGGTGATCGGACGAGAACCGGTGTTTTCAGCATGGTATGGTCGTTGGCGAGAAAACATATACTCTATACGATATCTATATCTTAGATACTAACCATTCCTACAATGTCATATTCCCATGCCTTGTATGTTACTTTAGTTAAAGGTCGCACGAAATTATTGTTTATTTTGTTGCAGGCGAAAGGAAACAATAATTTTAAAAAAAATATTATATTAATGAGCATATAATATAACTATAATATAATTTTAATATAACCAAAAATGAAAAAGTTAATGCCAACGGCACGTGGTGTTCCCAAGCGGTCACCCATCCAAGTACTATCCACACAACACATGGCCGTTGACGAAAGGAGATGTACTCTATACGATATCTATATCTTAGATACTAACAAGAAAACAAGAAAAAATGAAAAACTTAATGCCAACGGCACGTGGTGTTCCCAAGCGGTCACCCATCCAGGTACTAACCACGCCCAATGCTGCTTAACTTCGGTGATCGGACGAGAACCGGTGTTTTCAGCATGGTATGGTCGTTGGCGAGAAAAGATATACTCTATACGATATCTATATCTTAGATACTAACCATTCCTACAATGTCATATTCCCATGCCTTGTATGTTACTTGAGATAAAGGCCGCACGAAATTATTGTTTATTTTGTAGCAGGCGAAAGGAAGCAATAATTTTAAAAAAAATATCATATTAATGAGCATATAATATAACTATAATATAATTTTAATATAACCAAAAATGAAAAAGTTAATGCCAACGGCACGTGGTGTTCCCAAGCGGTCACCCATCCAAGTACTAACCACGCCAAATGCTGCTTGACTTCGGTGATCGGACGAGAACCGGTGTTTTCAGCATGGTATGGCCGTTGACGAAAGGAGATGTACTCTATACGATATCTATATCTTAGATACAAACCATTCCTACAATGTCACATTCCCATGCCTTGTATGTTACTTGAGTTACTCATTGTGTTTTGTGTGAGCAAATAAAGTGTTATTTTACCAACAATTAAACCTATGTAAAAACATGTTCTGAATTGTTCAAAAGTATTTAGTTTTTACAATTTACTATGTAGTGTTTTTTTTTTAAGAAAAGAAGCAAAATCCATGCAACCGCAGTCAAATGATACCCCGTCATCATCCACGCGTGCCAACACACCGATTATTTTACGTGGGCCCTCCCCGTCCTTTACCACAGGCACATTTGACTGCGGTTGCCGACACTCGAATTCACGACCTCAGGCTTTGAGTGCATGACCAGTGCACAACGTGTTGCCTTAACGATCATGGCTATCCGAGCCAGGCAGCTTCGCATTGCAGTTTATTTCAGATAGCGAAGTCTCGTAATATTGCAAGAATAGGTGAATAGAGAAACAAGAGAAGTTCATCCAGACGGCCTAATCTAAACGTAATCTAAGAAAGTAAAAATTTTAAAAACAAGAAAAAATGTAAAACTTAATGCCAACGGCACGTGGTGTTCCCAAGCGGTCACCCATCCAAGTACTAACCACGCCCAATGCTGCTTAACTTCGGTGATCGGACGAGAACCGGTGTTTTCAGCATGGTATGGTCGTTGGCGAGAAAACATATACTCTATACGATATCTATATCTTAGATACTAACCATTCCTACAATGTCATATTCCCATGCCTTGTATGTTACTTGAGCTAAAGGCCGCACGAAATTATTGTTTATTTTGCGTCAGGCGAAAGGAAGCAATAATTTTAAAAAAAATATCATATTAATGAGCATATAATATAACTATAATATAATTTTAATATAACCAAAAATGAAAAAGTTATTGCCAACGGCACGTGGTGTTCCCAAGCGGTCACTCATCCAAGTACTAACCACGCCCAATGCTGCTTAACTTCGGTGATCGGACGAGAACCGGTGTTTTCAGCATGGTATGGCCGTTGACGAAAGGAGATGTACTCTATACGATATCTATATCTTAGATACTAACCATTCCTACAATGTCACATTCCCATGCCTTGTATGTTACTTGAGTTACTCATTGTGTTTTGTGTGAGCAAATAAAGTGTTATCTTACCAACAATTAAACCTATGTAAAAACATGTTCTGAATTGTACAAAAGTATTTAGTTTTTACAATTTACTATGTAGTGTTTTTTTTTTTAAGAAAAGAAGCAAAATCCATGCAACCGCAGTCAAATGATACCCCGTCATCATACACGCGTGCCAACACACCGATTATTTTACGTGGGCCCTCCCCGTCCTTTACCACAGGCACATTCGACTGCGGTTGCCGACACTCGAACTCACGACCTCAGGCTTTGAGTGCATGGCCAGTGCACTACGTGTTGCCTTAACGATCATGGCTATCCGAGCCAGGCAGCTTCGCATTGCAGTTTATTTCAGATAGCGAAGTCTCGTAATATTACGTGGGCCCTCCCCGTCCTTTACCACAGGCACATTTGACTGCGGTTGCCGACACTCGAACTCACGACCTCAGGCTTTGAGTGCATGGCCAGTGCACTACGTGTTGCCTTAACGATCATGGCTATCCGAGCCAGGCAGCTTCGCATTGCAGTTTATTTCAGATAGCAAAGTCTCGTAATATTGCAAGAATAGGTGAATAGAGAAGCAAGAGAAGTTCATCCAGACGGCCGAATCTAAACGTAATCTAAGAAAGTAAAAATTTTAAAAACAAGAAAAAATGAAAAACTTAATGCCAACGGCACGTGGTGTTCCCAAGCGGTCACCCATCCAAGTACTAACCACGCCCAATGCTGCTTAACTTCGGTGATCGGACGAGAACCGGTGTTTTCAGCATGGTATGGTCGTTGGCGAGAAAAGATATACTCTATACAATATCTATATCTTAGATACTAACCATTCCTACAATGTCATATTCCCATGCCTTGTATGTTACTTGAGTTAAAGGCCGCACGAAATTATTGTTTATTTTGTGTCAGGCGAAAGGAAGCAATAATTTAAAAAAAAATATCATATTAATGAGCATATAATATAACTATAATATAATTTTAATATAACCAAAAATGAAAAAGTTAATGCCAACGGCACGTGGTGTTCCCAAGCGGTCACCCATCCAAGTACTAACCACGCCCAATGCTGCTTAACTTCGGTGATCGGACGAGAACCGGTGTTTTCAGCATGGTATGGCCGTTGACGAAAGGAGATGTACTCTATACGATATCTATATCTTAGATACTAACCATTCCTACAATGTCACATTCCCATGCCTTGTATGTTACTTGAGTTACTCATTGTGTTTTGTGTGAGCAAATAAAGTGTTATCTTACCAACAATTAAACCTATGTAAAAACATGTTCTGAATTGTACAAAAGTATTTAGTTTTTACAATTTACTATGTAGTGTTTTTTTTTTTAAGAAAAGAAGCAAAATCCATGCAACCGCAGTCAAATGATACCCCGTTATCATCCACGCGTGCCAACACACCGATTATTTTACGTGGGCCCTCCCCGTCTTTTACCACAGGCACATTTGATTCGGTTGCCGACACTCGAACTCACGACCTCAGGCTTTGAGTGCATGGCCAGTGCACTACGTGTTGCCTTAACGATCATGGCTATCCGAGCCAGGCAGCTTCGCATTGCAGTTTATTTCCGATAGCGAAGTCTCGTAATATTGCAAGAATAGGTGAATAGAGAAGCAAGAGAAGTTCATCCAGACGGCCTAATCTAAACGTAATCTAAGAAAGTAAAAATTTTAAAAACAAGAAAAAATGAAAAACTTAATGCCAACGGCACGTGGTGTTCCCAAGCGGTCACCCATCCAAGTACTAACCACGCCCAATGCTCCTTAACTTCGGTGATCGGACGAGAACCGGTGTTTTCAGCATGGTATGGTCGTTGGCGAGAAAAGATATACTCTATACGATATCTATATCTTAGATACTAACCATTCCTACAATGTCATATTCCCATGCCTTGTATGTTACTTGAGTTAAAGGCCGCACGAAATTATTGTTTATTTTGTTGCAGGCGAAAGGAAGCAATAATTTTAAAAAAAATATCATATTAATGAGCATGAATTCCCAAGCGGTCACCCATCCAAGTACTAACCACGCCCAATGCTGCTTAACTTCGGTGATCGGACGAGAACCGGTGTTTTCAGCATGGTATGGCCGTTGACGAAAGGAGATGTACTCTATACGATATCTATATCTTAGATACTAACCATTCCTACAATTTCATATTCCCATGCCTTGTATGTTACTTGAGTTAAAGGCCGCACGAAATTATTGTTTATTTTGTGTCAGGCGAAAGGAAGCAATAATTTTAAAAAAAATATCATATTAATGAGCATATAATATAACTATAATATAATTTTAATATAACCAAAAATGAAAAAGTTAATGCCAACGGCACGTGGTGTTCCCAAGCGGTCACCCATCCAAGTACTAACCACGCCCAATGCTGCTTAACTTCGGTGATCGGACGAGAACCGGTGTTTTCAGCATGGTATGGCCGTTGGCGAGAAAAGATATACTCTATACGATATCTATATCTTAGATACTAACCATTCCTACAATGTCATATTCCCATGCCTTGTATGTTACTTGAGTTAAAGGCCGCACGAAATTATTGTTTATTTTGTTGCAGGCGAAAGGAAGCAATAATTTAAAAAAAAATATCATATTAATGAGCATATAATATAACTATAATATAATTTTAATATAACCAAAAATGAAAAAGTTAATGCCAACGGCACGTGGTGTTCCCAAGCGGTCACCCATCCAAGTACTATCCACACAACACATGGCCGTTGACGAAAGGAGATGTACTCTATACGATATCTATATCTTAGATACTAACCATTCCTACAATGTAATATTCCCATGCCTTGTATGTTACTTGAGTTACTCATTGTGTTTTGTGTGAGCAAATAAAGTGTTATTTTACCAACAATTAAACCTATGTAAAAACATGTTCTGAATTGTACAAAAGTATTTAGTTTTTACAATTTACTATGTAGTGTTTTTTTTTTTTTTTTTAAGAAAAGAAGCAAAATCCATGCAACCGCAGTCATATGATACCCCGTCATCATCCACGCGTGCCAACACACCGATTATTTTACGTGGGCATTCCCCGTCCTTTACCACAGGCACATTTGACTGCGGTTGCCGACACTCGAACTCACGACCTCAGGCTTTGAGTGCATGGCCAGTGCACTACGTGTTGCCTTAACGATAATGGCTATCCGAGCCAGGCAGCTTCGCATTGCAGTTTATTTCAGATAGCGAAGTCTCGTAATATTGCAAGAATAGGTGAATAGAGAAGCAAGAGAAGTTCATCCAGACGGCCTAATCTAAACGTAATCTAAGAAAGTAAAAATTTTAAAAACAAGAAAAAATGAAAAGCTTAATGCCAACGGCACGTGGTGTTCCCAAGCGGTCACCCATCCAAGTACTAACCACGCCCAATGCTGCTTAACTTCGGTTATCGGACGAGAACCGGTGTTTTCAGCATGGTATGGTCGTTGGCGAGAAAAGATATACTCTATACGATATCTATATCTTAGATACTAACCATTCCTACAATGTCATATTCCCATGCCTTGTATGTTACTTGAGTTAAAGGCCGCACGAAATTATTGTTTATTTTGTTGCAGGCGAAAGGAAGCAATAATTTTAAAAAAAATATCATATTAATGAGCATATAATATAACTATAATATAATTTTAATATAACCAAAAATGAAAAAGTTAATGCCAACGACACGTGGTGTTCCCAAGCGGTCACCCATCCAAGTACTATCCACACAACACATGGCCGTTGACGAAAGGAGATGTACTCTATACGATATCTATATCTTAGATACTAACCATTCCTACAATGTCATATTCCCATGCCTTGTATGTTACTTGAGTTAAAGGCCGCACGAAATTATTGTTTATTTTGTGTCAGGCGAAAGGAAGCAATAATTTAAAAAAAAATATCATATTAATGAGCATATAATATAACTATAATATAATTTTAATATAACCAAAAATGAAAAAGTTAATGCCAACGGCACGTGGTGTTCCCAAGCGGTCACCCATCCAAGTACTAACCACGCCCAATGCTGTTTAACTTCGGTGATCGGACGAGAACCGGTGTTTTCAGCATGGTATGGTCGTTGGCGAGAAAAGATATACTCTATACGATATCTATATCTTAGATACTAACCATTCCTACAATGTCATATTCCCATGCCTTGTATGTTACTTGAGTTAAAGGCCGCACGAAATTATTGTTTATTTTGTGTCAGGCGAAAGGAAGCAATAATTTAAAAAAAAATATCATATTAATGAGCATATAATATAACTATAATATAATTTTAATATAACCAAAAATGAAAAAGTTAATGCCAACGGCACGTGGTGTTCCCAAGAATAGGTGAATAGAGAAGCAAGAGAAGTTCATCCAGACGGCCTAATCTAAACGTAATCTAAGAAAGTAAAAGTTTTAAAAACAAGAAAAAATGAAAAACTTAATGCCAACGGCACGTGGTGTTCCCAAGCGGTCACCCATCCAAGTACTAACCACGCCCAATGCTGCTTAACTTCGGTGATCGGACGAGAACCGGTGTTTTCAGCATGGTATGGTCGTTGGCGAGAAAACATATACTCTATACGATATCTATATCTTAGATACTAACCATTCCTACAATGTCATATTCCCATGCCTTGTATGTTACTTGAGTTAAAGGCCGCACGAAATTATTGTTTATTTTGTTGCAGGCGAAAGGAAGCAATAATTTTAAAAAAAATATCATATTAATGAGCATATAATATAACTATAATATAATTTTAATATAACCAAAAATGAAAAAGTTAATGCCAACGGCACGTGGTGTTCCCAAGCGGTCACCCATCCAAGTACTATCCACACAACACATGGCCGTTGACGAAAGGAGATGTACTCTATACGATATCTATATCTTAGATACTAACCATTCCTACAATGTCATATTCCCATGCCTTGTATGTTACTTGAGTTACTCATTGTGTTTTGTGTGAACAAATAAAGTGTTATTTTACCAACAATTAAACCTATGTAAAAACATGTTCTGAATTGTACAAAAGTATTTAGTTTTTACAATTTACTATGTAGTGTTTTTTTTTTTTTTTTTTTTTTAAGAAAAGAAGCAAAAACCATGCAACCGCAGTCAAATGATACCCCGTCATCATCCACGCGTGCCAACACACCGATTATTTTACGTGGGCATTCCCCGTCCTTTACCACAGGCACATTTGACTGCGGTTGCCGACACTCGAACTCACGACCTCAGGCTTTGAGTGCATGGCCAGTGCACTACGTGTTGCCTTAACGATCATGGCTATCCGAGCCAGGCAGCTTCGCATTGCAGTTTATTTCAGATAGCGAAGTCTCGTAATATTGCAAGAATAGGTGAATAGAGAAGCAAGAGAAGTTCATCCAGACGGCCTAATCTAAACGTAATCTAAGAAAGTAAAAATTTTAAAAACAAGAAAAAATGAAAAACTTAATGCCAACGGCACGTGGTGTTTCCAAGCGGTCACCCATCCAAGTACTAACCACGCCCAATGCTGCTTAACTTCGGTGATCGGACGAGAACCGGTGTTTTCAGCATGGTATGGTCGTTGGCGAGAAAAGATATACTCTATACGATATCTATATCTTAGATACTAACCATTCCTACAATGTCATATTCCCATGCCTTGCATGTTACTTGAGTTAAAGGCCGCACGAAATTATTGTTTATTTTGTTGCAGGCGAAAGGAAGCAATAATTTTAAAAAAAATATCATATTAATGAGCATATAATATAACTATAATATAATTTTAATATAACCAAACATGAAAAAGTTAATGCCCAAGCGGTCACCCATCCAAGTACTAACCACGCCCAATGCTGTTTAACTTCGGTGATCGGACGAACACCGGTGTTTTCAGCATGGTATGGTCGTTGGCGAGAAAAGATATACTCTATACGATATCTATATCTTAGATACTAACCATTCCTACAATGTCATATTCCCATGCCTTGTATGTTACTTGAGTTAAAGGCCGCACGAAATTATTGTTTATTTTGTGTCAGGCGAAAGGAAGCAATAATTTTAAAAAAAATATCATATTAATGAGCATATAATATAACTATAATATAATTTTAATATAACCAAAAATGAAAAAGTTAATGCCAACGGCACGTGGTGTTCCCAAGAATAGGTGAATAGAGAAGCAAGAGAAGTTCATCCAGACGGCCTAATCTAAACGTAATCTAAGAAAGTAAAAGTTTTAAAAACAAGAAAAAATGAAAAACTTAATGCCAACGGCACGTGGTGTTCCCAAGCGGTCACCCATCCAAGTACTAACCACGCCCAATGCTGCTTAACTTCGGTGATCGGACGAGAACCGGTGTTTTCAGCATGGTATGGTCGTTGGCGAGAAAAGATATACTCTATACGATATCTATATCTTAGATACTAACCATTCCTACAATGTCATATTCCCATGCCTTGTATGTTACTTGAGTTAAAGGCCGCACGAAATTATTGTTTATTTTGTTGCAGGCGAAAGGAAGCAATAATTTTAAAAAAAATATCATATTAATGAGCATATAATATAACTATAATATAATTTTAATATAACCAAAAATGAAAAAGTTAATGCCAACGACACGTGGTGTTCCCAAGCGGTCACCCATTCAAGTACTATCCACACAACACATGGCCGTTGACGAAAGGAGATGTACTCTATACGATATCTATATCTTAGATACTAACCATTCCTACAATGTCATATTCCCATGCCTTGTATGTTACTTGAGTTACTCATTGTGTTTTGTGTGAGCAAATAAAGTGTTATTTTACCAACAACTAAACCTATGTAAAAACATGTTCTGTATTGTTCAAAAGTATTTAGTTTTTACAATTTACTATGTAGTGTTTTTTTTTTAAGAAAAGAAGCAAAATCCATGCAACCGCAGTCAAATGATACCCCGTCATCATCCACGCGTGCCAACACACCGATTATTTTACGTGGGCCCTCCCCGTCCTTTACCACAGGCACATTTGACTGCGGTTGCCGACACTCGAACTCACGACCTCAGGCTTTGAGTGCATGGCCAGTGCACTACGTGTTGCCTTAACGATCATGGCTATCCGAGCCAGGCAGCTTCGCATTGCAGTTTATTTCAGAAAGCGAAGTCTCGTAATATTGCAAGAATAGGTGAATAGAGAAGCAAGAGAAGTTCATCCAGACGGCCTAATCTAAACGTAATCTAAGAAAGTAAAAATTTTAAAAACAAGAAAAAATGAAAAACTTAATGCCAACGGCACGTGGTGTTCCCAAGCGGTCACCCATCCAAGTACTAACCACGCCCAATGCTGCTTAACTTCGGTGATCGGACGAGAACCGGTGTTTTCAGCATGGTATGGTCGTTGGCGAGAAAACATATACTCTATACGATATCTATATCTTAGATACTAACCATTCCTACAATGTCATATTCCCATGCCTTGTATGTTACTTGAGTTAAAGGCCGCACGAAATTATTGTTTATTTTGTGTCAGGCGAAAGGAAGCAATAATTTAAAAAAAAAATATGATATTAATGAGCATATAATATAACTATAATATAATTTTAATATAACCAAAAATGAAAAAGTTAATGCCAACGGCACGTGGTGTTCCCAAGCGGTCACCCATCCAAGTACTAACCACGCCCAATGCTGTTTAACTTCGGTGATCGGACGAGAACCGGTGTTTTCAGCATGGTATGGTCGTTGGCGAGAAAAGATATACTCTATACGATATCTATATCTTAGATACTAACCATTCCTACAATGTCATATTCCCATGCCTTGTATGTTACTTGAGTTAAAGGCCGCACGAAATTATTGTTTATTTTGTGACAGGCGAAAGGAAGCAATAATTTAAAAAAAAATATCATATTAATGAGCATATAATATAACTATAATATAATTTTAATATAACCAAAAATGAAAAAGTTAATGCCAACGGCACGTGGTGTTCCCAAGCGGTCACCCATCCAAGTTCTAACCACGCCCAATGCTGCTTAACTTCGGTGATCGGACGAGAACCGGTGTTTTCAGCATGGTATGGCCGTTGACGAAAGGAGATGTACTCTATACGATACCTATATCTTAGATACTAACCATTCCTACAATGTCACATTCCCATGCCTTGTATGTTACTTGAGTTACTCATTGTGTTTTGTGTGAGCAAATAAAGTGTTATCTTACCAACAATTAAACCTATGTAAAAACATGTTCTGAATTGTACAAAAGTATTTAGTTTTTACAATTTACTATGTAGTGTTTTTTTTTTAAGAAAAGAAGCAAAATCCATGCAACCGCAGTCAAATGATACCCCGTCATCATCCACGCGTGCCAACACACCGATTATTTTACGTGGGCCCTCCCCGTCCTTTACCACAGGCACATTTGACTGCGGTTGCCGACACTCGAACTCACGACCTCAGGCTTTGAGTGCATGGCCAGTGCACTACGTGTTGCCTTAACGATCATGGCTATCCGAGCCAGGCAGCTTCGAATTGCAGTTTATTTCAGATAGCGAAGTCTCGTAATATTACGTGGGCCCTCCCCGTCCTTTACCACAGGCACATTTGACTGCGGTTGCCGACACTCGAACTCACGACCTCAGGCTTTGAGTGCATGGCCAGTGCACTACGTGTTGCCTTAACGCTCATGGCTATCCGAGCCAGGCAGCTTCGCATTGCAGTTTATTTCAGATAGCGAAGTCTCGTAATATTGCAAGAATAGGTGAATAGAGAAGCAAGAGAAGTTCATCCAGACGGCCTAATCTAAACGTAATCTAAGAAAGTAAAAATTTTAAAAACAAGAAAAAATGAAAAACTTAATGCCAAACTTAATGAGCATATAATATAACTATAATATAATTTTAATATAACCAAAAATGAAAAAGTTAATGCCAACGACACGTGGTGTTCCCAAGCGGTCACCCATTCAAGTACTATCCACACAACACATGGCCGTTGACGAAAGGAGATGTACTCTATACGATATCTATATCTTAGATACTAACCATTCCTACAATGTCATATTCCCATGCCTTGTATGTTACTTGAGTTACTCATTGTGTTTTGTGTGAGCAAATAAAGTGTTATTTTACCAACAACTAAACCTATGTAAAAACATGTTCTGTATTGTTCAAAAGTATTTAGTTTTTACAATTTACTATGTAGTGTTTTTTTTTTAAGAAAAGAAGCAAAATCCATGCAACCGCAGTCAAATGATACCCCGTCATCATCCACGCGTGCCAACACACCGATTATTTTACGTGGGCCCTCCCCGTCCTTTACCACAGGCACATTTGACTGCGGTTGCCGACACTCGAACTCACGACCTCAGGCTTTGAGTGCATGGCCAGTGCACTACGTGTTGCCTTAACGATCATGGCTATCCGAGCCAGGCAGCTTCGCATTGCAGTTTATTTCAGAAAGCGAAGTCTCGTAATATTGCAAGAATAGGTGAATAGAGAAGCAAGAGAAGTTCATCCAGACGGCCTAATCTAAACGTAATCTAAGAAAGTAAAAATTTTAAAAACAAGAAAAAATGAAAAACTTAATGCCAACGGCACGTGGTGTTCCCAAGCGGTCACCCATCCAAGTACTAACCACGCCCAATGCTGCTTAACTTCGGTGATCGGACGAGAACCGGTGTTTTCAGCATGGTATGGTCGTTGGCGAGAAAAGATATACTCTATACGATATCTATATCTTAGATACTAACCATTCCTACAATGTCATATTCCCATGCCTTGTATGTTACTTGAGTTAAAGGCCGCACGAAATTATTGTTTATTTTGTGTCAGGCGAAAGGAAGCAATAATTTAAAAAAAAAATATGATATTAATGAGCATATAATATAACTATAATATAATTTTAATATAACCAAAAATGAAAAAGTTAATGCCAACGGCACGTGGTGTTCCCAAGCGGTCACCCATCCAAGTACTAACCACGCCCAATGCTGTTTAACTTCGGTGATCGGACGAGAACCGGTGTTTTCAGCATGGTATGGTCGTTGGCGAGAAAAGATATACTCTATACGATATCTATATCTTAGATACTAACCATTCCTACAATGTCATATTCCCATGCCTTGTATGTTACTTGAGTTAAAGGCCGCACGAAATTATTGTTTATTTTGTGACAGGCGAAAGGAAGCAATAATTTAAAAAAAAATATCATATTAATGAGCATATAATATAACTATAATATAATTTTAATATAACCAAAAATGAAAAAGTTAATGCCAACGGCACGTGGTGTTCCCAAGCGGTCACCCATCCAAGTTCTAACCACGCCCAATGCTGCTTAACTTCGGTGATCGGACGAGAACCGGTGTTTTCAGCATGGTATGGCCGTTGACGAAAGGAGATGTACTCTATACGATACCTATATCTTAGATACTAACCATTCCTACAATGTCACATTCCCATGCCTTGTATGTTACTTGAGTTACTCATTGTGTTTTGTGTGAGCAAATAAAGTGTTATCTTACCAACAATTAAACCTATGTAAAAACATGTTCTGAATTGTACAAAAGTATTTAGTTTTTACAATTTACTATGTAGTGTTTTTTTTTTTTTAAGAAAAGAAGCAAAATCCATGCAACCGCAGTCAAATGATACCCCGTCATCATCCACGCGTGCCAACACACCGATTATTTTACGTGGGCCCTCCCCGTCCTTTACCACAGGCACATTTGACTGCGGTTGCCGACACTCGAACTCACGACCTCAGGCTTTGAGTGCATGGCCAGTGCACTACGTGTTGCCTTAACGATCATGGCTATCCGAGCCAGGCAGCTTCGCATTGCAGTTTATTTCAGATAGCGAAGTCTCGTAATATTGCAAGAATAGGTGAATAGAGAAGCAAGAGAAGTTCATCCAGACGGCCTAATCTAAACGTAATCTAAGAAAGTAAAAATTTTAAAAACAAGAAAAAATGAAAAACTTAATGCCAACGGCACGTGGTGTTCCCAAGCGGTCACCCATCCAAGTTCTAACCACGCCCAATGCTCCTTAACTTCGGTGATCGGACGAGAACCGGTGTTTTCAGCATGGTATGGTCGTAGGCGAGAAAAGATATACTCTATACGATATCTATATCTTAGATACTAACCATTCCTACAATGTCATATTCCCATGCCTTGTATGTTACTTGAGTTAAAGGCCGCACGAAATTATTGTTTATTTTGTGTCAGGCGAAAGGAAGCAATAATTTAAAAAAAAATATCATATTAATGAGCATATAATTTAACTATAATATAATTTTAATATAACCAAAAATGAAAAAGTTAATGCCAACGGCACGTGGTGTTCCCAAGCGGTCACCCATCCAAGTACTAACCACGCCCAATGCTGCTTAACTTCGGTGATCGGAGGAGAACCGGTGTTTTCAGCATGGTATGGCCGTTGACGAAAGGAGATGTACTCTATACGATATCTATATCTTAGATACTAACCATTCCTACAATGTCACATTCCCATGCCTTGTATGTTACTTGAGTTACTCATTGTGTTTTGTGTGAGCAAATAAAGTGTTATCTTACCAACAATTAAACCTATGTAAAAACATGTTCTGAATTGTACAAAAGTATTTAGTTTTTACAATTTACTATGTAGTGTTTTTTTTTTTTTTTTTTTTTTTTTTTTTTTTTTTTTTTTAAGGAAAAGAAGCAAAATCCATGCAACCGCAGTCAAATGATACCCCGTCATCATCCACGCGTGCCAACACACCGATTATTTTACGTGGGCCCTCCCAGTCCTTTACCACAGGCAGATTTGACTGCGGTTGCCGACACTCGAACTCACGACCTCAGGCTTTGAGTGCATGGCCAGTGCACTACGTGTTGCCTTAACGATCATGGCTATCCGAGCCAGGCAGCTTCGCATTGCAGTTTATTTCAGATAGCGAAGTCTCGTAATATTGCAAGAATAGGTGAATAGAGAAGCAAGAGAAGTTCATCCAGACGGCCTAATCTAAACGTAATCTAAGAAAGTAAAAATTTTAAAAACAAGAAAAAATGAAAAACTTAATGCCAACGGCACGTGGTGTTCCCAAGCGGTCACCCATCCAAGTACTAACCACGCCCAATGCTGCTTAACTTCGGTGATCGAACGAGAACCGGTGTTTTCAGCATGGTATGTTCGGTGGCGAGAAAAGATATACTCTATACGATATCTATATCTTAGATACTAACCATTCCTACAATGTCACATTCCCATGCCTTGTATGTTACTTGAGTTACTCATTGTGTTTTGTGTGAGCAAATAAAGTGTTATCTTACCAACAATTAAACCTATGTAAAAACATGTTCTGAATTGTACAAAAGTATTTAGTTTTTACAATTTACTATGTAGTGTTTTTTTTTTTTTAAGAAAAGAAGCAAAATCCATGCAACCGCAGTCAAATGATACCCCGTCATCATCCACGCGTGCCAACACACCGATTATTTTACGTGGGCCCTCCCCGTCCTTTACCACAGGCACATTTGACTGCGGTTGCCGACACTCGAACTCACGACCTCAGGCTTTGAGTGCATGGCCAGTGCACTACGTGTTGCCTTAACGATCATGGCTATCCGAGCCAGGCAGCTTCGCATTGCAGTTTATTTCAGATAGCGAAGTCTCGTAATATTGCAAGAATAGGTGAATAGAGAAGCAAGAGAAGTTCATCCAGACGGCCTAATCTAAACGTAATCTAAGAAAGTAAAAATTTTAAAAACAAGAAAAAATGAAAAACTTAATGCCAACGGCACGTGGTGTTCCCAAGCGGTCACCCATCCAAGTACTAACCACGCCCAATGCTGCTTAACTTCGGTGATTGGACGAGAACCGGTCTTTTCAGCATGGTATGGCCGTTGACGAAAGGAGATGTACTCTATACGATATCTATATCTTAGATACTAACCATTCCTACAATGTCACATTCCCATGCCTTGTATGTTACTTGAGTTACTCATTGTGTTTTGTGTGAGCAAATAAAGTGTTATCTTACCAACAATTAAACCTATGTAAAAACATGTTCTGAATTGTACAAAAGTATTTAGTTTTTACAATTTACTATGTAGTGTTTTTTTTTTTTTTTTTTTTTTTTTTTTTTTTTTTTTTTAAGGAAAAGAAGCAAAATCCATGCAACCGCAGTCAAATGATACCCCGTCATCATCCACGCGTGCCAACACACCGATTATTTTACGTGGGCCCTCCCAGTCCTTTACCACAGGCAGATTTGACTGCGGTTGCCGACACTCGAACTCACGACCTCAGGCTTTGAGTGCATGGCCAGTGCACTACGTGTTGCCTTAACGATCATGGCTATCCGAGCCAGGCAGCTTCGCATTGCAGTTTATTTCAGATAGCGAAGTCTCGTAATATTGCAAGAATAGGTGAATAGAGAAGCAAGAGAAGTTCATCCAGACGGCCTAATCTAAACGTAATCTAAGAAAGTAAAAATTTTAAAAACAAGAAAAAATGAAAAACTTAATGCCAACGGCACGTGGTGTTCCCAAGCGGTCACCCATCCAAGTACTAACCACGCCCAATGCTGCTTAACTTCGGTGATCGAACGAGAACCGGTGTTTTCAGCATGGTATGTTCGGTGGCGAGAAAAGATATACTCTATACGATATCTATATCTTAGATACTAACCATTCCTACAATGTCACATTCCCATGCCTTGTATGTTACTTGAGTTACTCATTGTGTTTTGTGTGAGCAAATAAAGTGTTATCTTACCAACAATTAAACCTATGTAAAAACATGTTCTGAATTGTACAAAAGTATTTAGTTTTTACAATTTACTATGTAGTGTTTTTTTTTTTTTAAGAAAAGAAGCAAAATCCATGCAACCGCAGTCAAATGATACCCCGTCATCATCCACGCGTGCCAACACACCGATTATTTTACGTGGGCCCTCCCCGTCCTTTACCACAGGCACATTTGACTGCGGTTGCCGACACTCGAACTCACGACCTCAGGCTTTGAGTGCATGGCCAGTGCACTACGTGTTGCCTTAACGATCATGGCTATCCGAGCCAGGCAGCTTCGCATTGCAGTTTATTTCAGATAGCGAAGTCTCGTAATATTGCAAGAATAGGTGAATAGAGAAGCAAGAGAAGTTCATCCAGACGGCCTAATCTAAACGTAATCTAAGAAAGTAAAAATTTTAAAAACAAGAAAAAATGAAAAACTTAATGCCAACGGCACGTGGTGTTCCCAAGCGGTCACCCATCCAAGTACTAACCACGCCCAATGCTGCTTAACTTCGGTGATTGGACGAGAACCGGTCTTTTCAGCATGGTATGGCCGTTGACGAAAGGAGATGTACTCTATACGATATCTATATCTTAGATACTAACCATTCCTACAATGTCACATTCCCATGTCTTGTATGTTACTTGAGTTACTCATTGTGTTTTGTGTGAGCAAATAAAGTTTTATCTTACCAACAATTAAACCTATGTAAAAACATGTTCTGAATTGTACAAAAGTATTTAGTTTTTACAATTTACTATGTAGTGTTTTTTTTTTAAGAAAAGAAGCAAAATCCATGCAACCGCAGTCAAATGATACCCCGTCATCATCCACGCGTGCCAACACACCGATTATTTTACGTGGGCCCTCCCCGTCCTTTACCACAGGCACATTTGACTGCGGTTGCCGACACTCGAACTCACGACCTCAGGCTTTGAGTGCATGGCCAGTGCACTACGTGTTGCCTTAACGATCATGGCTATCCGAGCCAGGCAGCTTCGCATTGCAGTTTATTTCAGATAGCGAAGTCTCGTAATATTGCAAGAATAGGTGAATAGAGAAGCAAGAGAAGTTCATCCAGACGGCCTAATCTAAACGTAATCTAAGAAAGTAAAAATTTTAAAAACAAGAAAAAATGAAAAACTTAATGCCAACGGCACGTGGTGTTCCCAAGCGGTCACCCATCCAAGTACTAACCACGCCCAATGCTCCTTAACTTCGGTGATCGGACGAGAACCGGTGTTTTCAGCATGGTATGGTCGTAGGCGAGAAAAGATATACTCTATACGAGATCTATATCTTAGATACTAACCATTCCTACAATGTCATATTCCCATGCCTTGTATGTTACTTGAGTTAAAGGCCGCACGAAATTATTGTTTATTTTGTGTCAGGCGAAAGGAAGCAATAATTTAAAAAAAAATATCATATTAATGAGCATATAATTTAACTATAATATAATTTTAATATAACCAAAAATGAAAAAGTTAATGCCAACGGCACGTGGTGTTCCCAAGCGGTCACCCATCCAAGTACTAACCACGCCCAATGCTGCTTAACTTCGGTGATCGGACGAGAACCGGTGTTTTCAGCATGGTATGGCCGTTGACGAAAGGAGATGTACTCTATACGATATCTATATCTTAGATACTAACCATTCCTACAATGTCACATTCCCATGCCTTGTATGTTACTTGAGTTACTCATTGTGTTTTGTGTGAGCAAATAAAGTGTTATCTTACCAACAATTAAACCTATGTAAAAACATGTTCTGAATTGTACAAAAGTATTTAGTTTTTACAATTTACTATGTAGTGTTTTAAGAAAAGAAGCAAAATCCATGCAACCGCAGTCAAATGATACCCCGTCATCATCCACGCGTGCCAACACACCGATTATTTTACGTGGGCCCTCCCCGTCCTTTACCACAGGCACATTTGACTGCGGTTGCCGACACTCGAACTCACGACCTCAGGCTTTGAGTGCATGGCCAGTGCACTACGTGTTGCCTTAACGATCATGGCTATCCGAGCCAGGCAGCTTCGCATTGCAGTTTATTTCAGATAGCGAAGTCTCGTAATATTGCAAGAATAGGTGAATAGAGAAGCAAGAGAAGTTCATCCAGACGGCCTAATCTAAACGTAATCTAAGAAAGTAAAAATTTTAAAAACAAGAAAAAATGAAAATCTTAATGCCAACGGCACGTGGTGTTCCCAAGCGGTCACCCATCCAAGTACTAACCACGCCCAATGCTGCTTAACTTCGGTGATCGGACGAGAACCGGTGTTTTCAGCATGGTATGGCCGTTGACGAAAGGAGATGTACTCTATACGATATCTATATCTTAGATACTAACCATTCCTACAATGTCACATTCCCATGCCTTGTATGTTACTTGAGTTACTCATTGTGTTTTGTGTGAGCAAATAAAGTGTTATCTTACCAACAATTAAACCTATGTAAAAACATGTTCTGAATTGTACAAAAGTATTTAGTTTTTACAATTTACTATGTAGTGTATTTTTTTTTTTTTTTTTTTTTTTTTAAAGAAAAGAAGCAAAATCCATGCAACCGCAGTCAAATGATACCCCGTCATCATCCACGCGTGCCAACACACCGATTATTTTACGTGGGCCCTCCCAGTCCTTTACCACAGGCACATTTGACTGCGGTTGCCGACACTCGAACTCACGACCTCAGGCTTTGAGTGCATGGCCAGTGCACTACGTGTTGCCTTAACGATCATGGCTATCCGAGCCAGGCAGCTTCGCATTGCAGTTTATTTCAGATAGCGAAGTCTCGTAATATTGCAAGAATAGGTGAATAGAGAAGCAAGAGAAGTTCATCCAGACGGCCTAATCTAAACGTAATCTAAGAAAGTAAAAATTTTAAAAACAAGAAAAAATGAAAAACTTAATGCCAACGGCACGTGGTGTTCCCAAGCGGTCACCCATCCAAGTACTAACCACGCCCAATGCTGCTTAACTTCGGTGATCGGACGAGAACCGGTGTTTTCAGCATGGTATGGTCGGCGGCGAGAAAAGATATACTCTATACGATATCTATATCTTAGATACTAACCATTCCTACAATGTCACATTCCCATGCCTTGTATGTTACTTGAGTTACTCATTGTGTTTTGTGTGAGCAAATAAAGTGTTATCTTACCAACAATTAAACCTATGTAAAAACATGTTCTGAATTGTACAAAAGTATTTAGTTTTTACAATTTACTATGTAGTGTTTTTTTTTTTTTTAAGAAAAGAAGCAAAATCCATGCAACCGCAGTCAAATGATACCCCGTCATCATCCACGCGTGCCAACACACCGATTATTTTACGTGGGCCCTCCCCGTCCTTTACCACAGGCACATTTGACTGCGGTTGCCGACACTCGAACTCACGACCTCAGGCTTTGAGTGCATGGCCAGTGCACTACGTGTTGCCTTAACGATCATGGCTATCCGAGCCAGGCAGCTTCGCATTGCAGTTTATTTCAGATAGCGAAGTCTCGTAATATTACGTGGGCCCTCCCCGTCCTTTACCACAGGCACATTTGACTGCGGTTGCCGACACTCGAACTCACGACCTCAGGCTTTGAGTGCATGGCCAGTGCACTACGTGTTGCCTTAACGATCATGGCTATCCGAGCCAGGCAGCTTCGCATTGCAGTTTATTTCAGATAGCGAAGTCTCGTAATATTGCAAGAATAGGTGAATAGAGAAGCAAGAGAAGTTCATCCAGACGGCCTAATCTAAACGTAATCTAAGAAAGTAAAAATTTTAAAAACAAGAAAAAATGAAAAACTTAATGCCAACGGCACGTGGTGTTCCCAAGCGGTCACCCATCCAAGTACTAACCACGCCCAATGCTCCTTAAGTTCGGTGATCGGACGAGAACCGGTGTTTTCAGCATGGTATGGTCGTTGGCGAGAAAAGAAATACTCTATACGATATCTATATCTTAGATACTAACCATTCCTACAATGTCATATTCCCATGCCTTGTATGTTACTTGAGTTAAAGAAAAGTTTAAGAAAAGAAGCAAAATCCATGCAACCGCAGTCAAATGATACCCCGTCATCATCCACGCGTGCCAACACACCGATTATTTTACGTGGGCCCTCCCCGTCCTTTACCACAGGCCCATTTGACTGCGGTTGCCGACACTCGAACTCACTACCTCGGTGATTGGACGAGAACCGGTGTTTTCAGCATGGTATGGCCGTTGACGAAAGGAAATGTACTCTAGACGATATCTATATCTTAGATACTAACCATTCCTACAATTTCACATTCCCATGCCTTGTATGTTACTTGAGTTACTCATTGTGTTTTGTGTGAGCAAATAAAGTGTTATCTTACCAACAATTAAACCTATGTAAAAACATGTTCTGAATTGTACAAAAGTATTTAGTTTTTACAATTTACTATGTAGTGTTTTTTTTTTAAGAAAAGAAGCAAAATCCATGCAACCGCAGTCAAATGATACCCCGTCATCATCCACGCGTGCCAACACACCGATTATTTTACGTGGGCCCTCCCCGTCCTTTACCACAGGCACATTTGACTGCGGTTGCCGACACTCGAACTCACGACCTCAGGCTTTGAGTGCATGGCCAGTGCACTACGTGTTGCCTTAACGATCATGGCTATCCGAGCCAGGCAGCTTCGCATTGCAGTTTATTTCAGATAGCGAAGTCTCGTAATATTGCAAGAATAGGTGAATAGAGAAGCAAGAGAAGTTCATCCAGACGGCCTAATCTAAACGTAATCTAAGAAAGTAAAAATTTTAAAAACAAGAAAAAATGAAAAACTTAATGCCAACGGCACGTGGTGTTCCCAAGCGGTCACCCATCCAAGTACTAACCACGCCCAATGCTGGTTAACTTCGGTGATCGGACGAGAACTGGTGTTTTCAGCATGGTATGGTCGTTGGCGAGAAAAGATATACTCTATACGATATCTATATCTTAGATACTAACCATTCCTACAATGTCATATTCCCATGCCTTGTATGTTACTTGAGTTAAAGGCCGCACGAAATTATTGTTTATTTTGTGTCAGGCGAAAGGAAGCAATAATTTAAAAAAAAATATCATATTAATGAGCATATAATTTAACTATAATATAATTTTAATATAACCAAAAATGAAAAAGTTAATGCCAACGGCACGTGGTGTTCCCAAGCGGTCACCCATCCAAGTACTAACCACGCCCAATGCTGCTTAACTTCGGTGATCGGACGAGAACCGGTGTTTTCAGCATGGTATGGTCGGCGGCGAGAAAAGATATACTCTATACGATATCTATATCTTAGATACTAACCATTCCTACAATGTCACATTCCCATGCCTTGTATGTTACTTGAGTTACTCATTGTGTTTTGTGTGGGCAAATAAAGTGTTATCTTACCAACAATTAAACCTATGTAAAAACATGTTCTGAATTGTACAAAAGTATTTAGTTTTTACAATTTACTATGTAGTGTTTTTTTTTTTTTAAGAAAAGAAGCAAAATCCATGCAACCGCAGTCAAATGATACCCCGTCATCATCCACGCGTGCCAACACACCGATTATTTTACGTGGGCCCTCCCCGTCCTTTACCACAGGCACATTTGACTGCGGTTGCCGACACTCGAACTCACGACCTCAGGCTTTGAGTGCATGGCCAGTGCACTACGTGTTGCCTTAACGATCATGGCTATCCGAGCCAGGCAGCTTCGCATTGCAGTTTATTTCAGATAGCGAAGTCTCGTAATATTACGTGGGCCCTCCCCGTCCTTTACCACAGGCACATTTGACTGCGGTTGCCGACACTCGAACTCACGACCTCAGGCTTTGAGTGCATGGCCAGTGCACTACGTGTTGCGTTAACGATCATGGCTATCCGAGCCAGGCAGCTTCGCATTGCAGTTTATTTCAGATAGCGAAGTCTCCTAATATTGCAAGAATAGGTGAATAGAGAAGCAAGAGAAGTTCATCCAGACGGCCTAATCTAAACGTAATCTAAGAAAGTAAAAATTTTAAAAACAAGAAAAAATGAAAAACTTAATGCCAACGGCACGTGGTGTTCCCAAGCGGTCACCCATCCAAGTACTAACCACGCCCAATGCTGCTTAACTTCGGTGATCGGACGAGAACCGGTGTTTTCAGCATGGTATGGTCGTTGGCGAGAAAAGATATACTCTATACGATATCTATATCTTAGATACTAACCATTCCTACAATGTCATATTCCCATGCCTTGTATGTTACTTGAGTTAAAGGCCGCACGAAATTATTGTTTATTTTGTGTCAGGCGAAAGGAAGCAATAATTTTAAAAAAAATATCATATTAATGAGCATATAATATAACTATAATATAATTTTAATATAACCAAAAATGAAAAAGTTAATGCCAACGGCACGTGGTGTTCCCAAGCGGTCACCCATCCAAGTACTAACCACGCCCAATGCTGCTTAACTTCGGTGATCGGACGAGAACCGGTGTTTTCAGCATGGTATTGCCGTTGACGAAAGGAGATGTACTTTATACGATATCTATATCTTAGATACCAACCATTCCTAGAATGTCACATTCCCATGCCTTGTATGTTACTTGAGTTACTCATTGTGTTTTGTGTGAGCACATAAAGTGTTATCTTACCAACAATTAAACCTATGTAAAAACATGTTCTGAATTGTACAAAAGTATTTAGTTTTTACAATTTACTATGTAGTGTTTTTTTTTTTTAAGAAAAGAAGCAAAATCCATGCAACCGCAGTCAAATGATACCCCGTCATCATCCACGCGTGCCAACACACCGATTATTTTACGTGGGCCCTCCCCGTCCTTTACCACAGGCACATTTGACTGCGGTTGCCGACACTCGAACTCACGACCTCAGGCTTTGAGTGCATGGCCAGTGCACTACGTGTTGCCTTAACGATCATGGCTATCC
Organism: Tenodera sinensis; assembly: GCA_030765045.1. Taxonomy (NCBI): domain Eukaryota; kingdom Metazoa; phylum Arthropoda; class Insecta; order Mantodea; family Mantidae; genus Tenodera; species Tenodera sinensis. Next base: position 41,758,038 of record CM060972.1, on the reverse strand, counting down.
GAGCCAGGCAGCTTCGCATTGCAGTTTATTTCAGATAGCGAAGTCTCGTAATATTGCAAGAATAGGTGAATAGAGAAGCAAGAGAAGTTCATCCAGACGGCCTAATCTAAACGTAATCTAAGAAAGTAAAAATTTTAAAAACAAGAAAAAATGAAAAACTTAATGCCAACGGCACGTGGTGTTCCCAAGCGGTCACCCATCCAAGTACTAACCACGCCCAATGCTCCTTAACTTCGGTGATCGGACGAGAACCGGTGTTTTCAGCATGGTATGGTCGTTGGCGAGAAAAGATATACTCTATACGATATCTATATCTTAGATACTAACCATTCCTACAATGTCATATTCCCATGCCTTGTATGTTACTTGAGTTAAAGGCCGCACGAAATTATTGTTTATTTTGTGTCAGGCGAAAGGAAGCAATAATTTAAAAAAAAATATCATATTAATGAGCATATAATATAACTATAATATAATTTTAATATAACCAAAAATGAAAAAGTTAATGCCAACGGCACGTGGTGTTCCCAAGCGGTCACCCATCCAAGTACTAACCACGCCCAATGCTGCTTAACTTCGGTGATCGGACGAGAACCGGTGTTTTCAGCATGGTATGGCCGTTGACGAAAGGAGATGTACTCTATACGATATCTATATCTTAGATACTAACCATTCCTACAATGTCACATTCCCATGCCTTGTATGTTACTTGAGTTACTCATTGTGTTTTGTGTGAGCAAATAAAGTGTTATCTTACCAACAATTAAACCTATGTAAAAACATGTTCTGAATTGTACAAAAGTATTTAGTTTTTACAATTTACTATGTAGTGTTTTTTTTTAAGAAAAGAAGCAAAATCCATGCAACCGCAGTCAAATGATACCCCGTCATCATCCACGCGTGCCAACACACCGATTATTTTACGTGGGTCCTCCCCGTCCTTTACCACAGGCACATTTGACTGCGGTTGCCGACACTCGAACTCACGACCTCAGGCTTTGAGTGCATGGCCAGTGCACTACGTGTTGCCTTAACGATCATGGCTATCCGAGCCAGGCAGCTTCGCATTGCAGTTTATTTCAGATAGCGAAGTCTCGTAATATTGCAAGAATAGGTGAATAGAGAAGCAAGAGAAGTTCATCCAGACGGCCTAATCTAAACGTAATCTAAGAAAGTAAAAATTTTAAAAACAAGAAAAAATGAAAAGCTTAATGCCAACGGCACGTGGTGTTCCCAAGCGGTCACCCATCCAAGTACTAACCACGCCCAATGCTGCTTAACTTCGGTGATCGGACGAGAACCGGTGTTTTCAGCATGGTATGGTCGTTGGCGAGAAAAGATATACTCTATACGATATCTATATCTTAGATACTAACCATTCCTACAATGTCATATTCCCATGCCTTGTATGTTACTTGAGTTAAAGGCCGCACGAAATTATTGTTTATTTTGTTGCAGGCGAAAGGAAGCAATAATTTTAAAAAAAATATCATATTAATGAGCATATAATATAACTATAATATAATTTTAATATAACCAAAAATGAAAAAGTTAATGCCAACGGCACGTGGTGTTCCCAAGCGGTCACCCATCCAAGTACTATCCACAAAACACATGGCCGTTGACGAAAGGAGATGTACTCTATACGATATCTATATCTTAGATACTAACCATTCCTACAATGTCATATTCCCATGCCTTGTATGTTACTTGAGTTACTCATTGTGTTTTGTGTGAGCAAATAAAGTGTTATTTTATCAACAATTAAACCTATGTAAAAACATGTTCTGAATTGTACAAAAGTATTTAGTTTTTACAATTTACTATGTAGTGTTTTTTTCTTTTTTTTTTTTTAAGAAAAGAAGCAAAATCCATGCAACCGCAGTCAAATGATACCCCGTCATCATCCACGCGTGCCAACACACCGATTATTTTACGTGGGCCCTCCCCGTCCTTTACCACAGGCACATTTGACTGCGGTTGCCGACACTCGAACTCACGACCTCAGGCTTTGAGTGCATGGCCAGTGCACTACGTGTTGCCTTAACGATCATGGCTATCCGAGCCAGGCAGCTTCGCATTGCAGTTTATTTCAGATAGCGAAGTCTCGTAATATTGCAAGAATAGGTGAATAGAGAAGCAAGAGAAGTTCATCCAGACGGCCTAATCTAAACGTAATCTAAGAAAGTAAAAATTTTAAAAACAAGAAAAAATGAAAAACTTAATGCCAACGGCAGGTGGTGTTCCCAAGCGGTCACCCATCCAAGTACTAACCTCGCCCAATGCTCCTTAACTTCGGTGATCGGACGAGAACCGGTGTTTTCAGCATGGTATGGTCGTTGGCGAGAAAAGATATACTCTATACGATATCTATATCTTAGATACTAACCATTCCTACAATGTCATATTCCCATGCCTTGTATGTTACTTGAGTTAAAGGCCGCACGAAATTATTGTTTATTTTGTGTCAGGCGAAAGGAAGCAATAATTTAAAAAAAATATCATATTAATGAGCATATAATTTAACTATAATATAATTTTAATATAACCAAAAATGAAAAAGTTAATGCCAACGGCACGTGGTGTTCCCAAGCGGTCACCCATCCAAGTACTAACCACGCCCAATGCTGCTTAACTTCGGTGACCGGACGAGAACCGGTGTTTTCAGCATGGTATGGCCGTTGACGAAAGGAGATGTACTCTATACGATATCTATATCTTAGATACTAACCATTCCTACAATGTCACATTCCCATGCCTTGTATGTTACTTGAGTTACTCATTGTGTTTTGTGTGAGCAAATAAAGTGTTATCTTACCAACAATTAAACCTATGTAAAAACATGTTCTGAATTGTACAAAAGTATTTAGTTTTTACAATTTACTATGTAGTGTTTTTTTTTTTTTTTTTTTTTTTTTTTTTTTTTTTTTTTTTTTTTTTTTTTTTTTAAAAAGAAAAGAAGCAAAATCCATGCAACCGCAGTCAAATGATACCCCGTCATCATCCACGCGTGCCAACACACCGATTATTTTACGTGGGCCCTCCCAGTCCTTTACCACAGGCACATTTGACTGCGGTTGCCGACACTCGAACTCACGACCTCAGGCTTTGAGTGCATGGCCAGTGCACTACGTGTTGCCTTAACGATCATGGCTATCCGAGCCAGGCAGCTTCGCATTGCAGTTTATTTCAGATAGCGAAGTCTCGTAATATTGCAAGAATAGGTGAATAGAGAAGCAAGAGAAGTTCATCCAGACGGCCTAATCTAAACGTAATCTAAGAAAGTAAAAATTTTAAAAACAAGAAAAAATGAAAAACTTAATGCCAACGGCACGTGGTGTTCCCAAGCGGTCACCCATCCAAGTACTAACCACGCCCAATGCTGCTTAACTTCGGTGATCGGACGAGAACCGGTGTTTTCAGCATGGTATGGTCGGTGGCGAGAAAAGATATACTCTATACGATATCTATATCTTAGATACTAACCATTCCTACAATGTCACATTCCCATGCCTTGTATGTTACTTGAGTTACTCATTGTGTTTTGTGTGAGCAAATAAAGTGTTATCTTACCAACAATTAAACCTATGTAAAAACATGTTCTGAATTGTACAAAAGTATTTAGTTTTTACAATTTACTATGTAGTGTTTTTTTTTTTTTAAGAAAAGAAGCAAAATCCATGCAACCGCAGTCAAATGATACCCCGTCATCATCCACGCGTGCCAACACACCGATTATTTTACGTGGGCCCTCCCCGTCCTTTACCACAGGCCCATTTGACTGCGGTTGCCGACACTCGAACTCACTACCTCGGTGATTGGACGAGAACCGGTGTTTTCAGCATGGTATGGCCGTTGACGAAAGGAGATGTACTCTATACGATATCTATATCTTAGATACTAACCATTCCTACAATGTCATATTCCCATGCCTTGTATGTTACTTGAGTTACTCATTGTGTTTTGTGTGAGCAAATAAAGTGTTATTTTATCAACAATTAAACCTATGTAAAAACATGTTCTGAATTGTACAAAAGTATTTAGTTTTTACAATTTACTATGTAGTGTTTTTTTCTTTTTTTTTTTAAGAAAAGAAGCAAAATCCATGCAACCGCAGTCAAATGATACCCCGTCATCATCCACGCGTGCCAACACACCGATTATTTTACGTGGGCCCTCCCCGTCCTTTACCACAGGCACATTTGACTGCGGTTGCCGACACTCGAACTCACGACCTCAGGCTTTGAGTGCATGGCCAGTGCACTACGTGTTGCCTTAACGATCATGGCTATCCGAGCCAGGCAGCTTCGCATTGCAGTTTATTTCAGATAGCGAAGTCTCGTAATATTGCAAGAATAGGTGAATAGAGAAGCAAGAGAAGTTCATCCAGACGGCCTAATCTAAACGTAATCTAAGAAAGTAAAAATTTTAAAAACAAGAAAAAATGAAAAACTTAATGCCAACGGCACGTGGTGTTCCCAAGCGGTCACCCATCCAAGTACTAACCACGCCCAATGCTCCTTAACTTCGGTGATCGGACGAGAACCGGTGTTTTCAGCATGGTATGGTCGTTGGCGAGAAAAGATATACTCTATACGATATCTATATCTTAGATACTAACCATTCCTACAATGTCATATTCCCATGCCTTGTATGTTACTTGAGTTAAAGGCCGCACGAAATTATTGTTTATTTTGTGTCAGGCGAAAGGAAGCAATAATTAAAAAAAAAATATCATATTAATGAGCATATAACTTAACTATAATATAATTTTAATATAACCAAAAATGAAAAAGTTAATGCCAACGGCACGTGGTGTTCCCAAGCGGTCACCCATCCAAGTACTAACCACGCCCAATGCTGCTTAACTTCGGTGATCGGACGAGAACCGGTGTTTTCAGCATGGTATGGCCGTTGACGAAAGGAGATGTACTCTATACGATATCTATATCTTAGATACTAACCATTCCTACAATGTCACATTCCCATGCCTTGTATGTTACTTGAGTTACTCATTGTGTTTTGTGTGAGCAAATAAAGTGTTATCTTACCAACAATTAAACCTATGTAAAAGCATGTTCTGAATTGTACAAAAGTATTTAGTTTTTACAATTTACTATGTAGTGTTTTTTTTTTAAGAAAAGAAGCAAAATCCATGCAACCGCAGTCAAATGATACCCCGTCATCATCCACGCGTGCCAACACACCGATTATTTTACGTGGGCCCTCCCCGTCCTTTACCACAGGCACATTTGACTGCGGTTGCCGACACTCGAACTCACGACCTCAGGCTTTGAGTGCATGGCCAGTGCACTACGTGTTGCCTTAACGATCATGGCTATCCGAGCCAGGCAGCTTCGCATTGCAGTTTATTTCAGATAGCGAAGTCTCGTAATATTGCAAGAATAGGTGAATAGAGAAGCAAGAGAAGTTCATCCAGACGGCCTAATCTAAACGTAATCTAAGAAAGTAAAAATTTTAAAAACAAGAAAAAATGAAAAACTTAATGCCAACGGCAGGTGGTGTTCCCAAGCGGTCACCCATCCAAGTACTAACCTCGCCCAATGCTCCTTAACTTCGGTGATCGGACGAGAACCGGTGTTTTCAGCATGGTATGGTCGTTGGCGAGAAAAGATATACTCTATACGATATCTATATCTTAGATACTAACCATTCCTACAATGTCATATTCCCATGCCTTGTATGTTACTTGAGTTAAAGGCCGCACGAAATTATTGTTTATTTTGTGTCAGGCGAAAGGAAGCAATAATTTAAAAAAAAATATCATATTAATGAGCATATAATTTAACTATAATATAATTTTAATATAACCAAAAATGAAAAAGTTAATGCCAACGGCACGTGGTGTTCCCAAGCGGTCACCCATCCAAGTACTAACCACGCCCAATGCTGCTTAACTTCGGTGACCGGACGAGAACCGGTGTTTTCAGCATGGTATGGCCGTTGACGAAAGGAGATGTACTCTATACGATATCTATATCTTAGATACTAACCATTCCTACAATGTCACATTCCCATGCCTTGTATGTTACTTGAGTTACTCATTGTGTTTTGTGTGAGCAAATAAAGTGTTATCTTACCAACAATTAAACCTATGTAAAAACATGTTCTGAATTGTACAAAAGTATTTAGTTTTTACAATTTACTATGTAGTGGTTTTTTTTTTTTTTTTTTTTTTTTTTTTTTTTTTTTTTTTTTTTTTTTTTTTTTTTTTAAAGAAAAGAAGCAAAATCCATGCAACCGCAGTCAAATGATACCCCGTCATCATCCACGCGTGCCAACACACCGATTATTTTACGTGGGCCCTCCCAGTCCTTTACCACAGGCACATTTGACTGCGGTTGCCGACACTCGAACTCACGACCTCAGGCTTTGAGTGCATGGCCAGTGCACTACGTGTTGCCTTAACGATCATGGCTATCCGAGCCAGGCAGCTTCGCATTGCAGTTTATTTCAGATAGCGAAGTCTCGTAATATTGCAAGAATAGGTGAATAGAGAAGCAAGAGAAGTTCATCCAGACGGCCTAATCTAAACGTAATCTAAGAAAGTAAAAATTTTAAAAACAAGAAAAAATGAAAAACTTAATGCCAACGGCACGTGGTGTTCCCAAGCGGTCACCCATCCAAGTACTAACCACGCCCAATGCTGCTTAACTTCGGTGATCGGACGAGAACTGGTGTTTTCAGCATGGTATGGTCGGTGGCGAGAAAAGATATACTCTATACGATATCTATATCTTAGATACTAACCATTTCTACAATGTCACATTCCCATGCCTTGTATGTTACTTGAGTTACTCATTGTGTTTTGTGTGAGCAAATAAAGTGTTATCTTACCAACAATTAAACCTATGTAAAAGCATGTTCTGAATTGTACAAAAGTATTTAGTTTTTACAATTTACTATGTAGTGTTTTTTTTTTAAGAAAAGAAGCAAAATCCATGCAACCGCAGTCAAATGATACCCCGTCATCATCCACGCGTGCCAACACACCGATTATTTTACGTGGGCCCTCCCCGTCCTTTACCACAGGCACATTTGACTGCGGTTGCCGACACTCGAACTCACGACCTCAGGCTTTGAGTGCATGGCCAGTGCACTACGTGTTGCCTTAACGATCATGGCTATCCGAGCCAGGCAGCTTCGCATTGCAGTTTATTACAGATAGCGAAGTCTCGTAATATTGCAAGAATAGGTGAATAGAGAAGCAAGAGAAGTTCATCCAGACGGCCTAATCTATATACTCTATACGATATCTATATCTTAGATACTTACCATTCCTACAATGTCATATTCCCATGCCTTGTATGTTACTTGAGTTAAAGAAAAGTTTAAGAAAAGAAGCAAAATCCATGCAACCGCAGTCAAATGATACCCCGTCATCATCCACGCGTGCCAACACACCGATTATTTTACGTGGGCCCTCCCCGTCCTTTACCACAGGCCCATTTGACTGCGGTTGCCGACACTCGAACTCACTACCTCGGTGATTGGACGAGAACCGGTGTTTTCAGCATGGTATGGCCGTTGACGAAAGGAGATGTACTCTATACGATATCTATATCTTAGATACTAACCATTCCTACAATGTCACATTCCCATGCCTTGTATGTTACTTGAGTTACTCATTGTGTTTTGTGTGAGCAAATAAAGTGTTATCTTACCAACAATTAAACCTATGTAAAAGCATGTTCTGAATTGTACAAAAGTATTTAGTTTTTACAATTTACTATGTAGTGTTTTTTTTTTAAGAAAAGAAGCAAAATCCATGCAACCGCAGTCAAATGATACCCCGTCATCATCCACGCGTGCCAACACACCGATTATTTTACGTGGGCCCTCCCCGTCCTTTACCACAGGCACATTTGACTGCGGTTGCCGACACTCGAACTCACGACCTCAGGCTTTGAGTGCATGGCCAGTGCACTACGTGTTGCCTTAACGATCATGGCTATCCGAGCCAGGCAGCTTCGCATTGCAGTTTATTACAGATAGCGAAGTCTCGTAATATTGCAAGAATAGGTGAATAGAGAAGCAAGAGAAGTTCATCCAGACGGCCTAATCTAAACGTAATCTAAGAAAGTAAAAATTTTAAAAACAAGAAAAAATGAAAAACTTAATGCCAACGGCAGGTGGTGTTCCCAAGCGGTCACCCATCCAAGTACTAACCACGCCCAATGCTCCTTAACTTCGGTGATCGGACGAGAACCGGTGTTTTCAGCATGGTATGGTCGTTGGCGAGAAAAGATATACTCTATACGATATCTATATCTTAGATACTAACCATTCCTACAATGTCATATTCCCATGCCTTGTATGTTACTTGAGTTAAAGGCCGCACGAAATTATTGTTTATTTTGTGTCAGGCGAAAGGAAGCAATAATTTAAAAAAAAATATCATATTAATGAGCATATAATTTAACTATAATATAATTTTAATATAACCAAAAATGAAAAAGTTAATGCCAACGGCACGTGGTGTTCCCAAGCGGTCACCCATCCAAGTACTAACCACGCCCAATGCTGCTTAACTTCGGTGACCGGACGAGAACCGGTGTTTTCAGCATTGTATGGCCGTTGACGAAAGGAGATGTACTCTATACGATATCTATATCTTAGATACTAACCATTCCTACAATGTCACATTCCCATGCCTTGTATGTTACTTGAGTTACTCATTGTGTTTTGTGTGAGCAAATAAAGTGTTATCTTACCAACAATTAAACCTATGTAAAAACATGTTCTGAATTGTACAAAAGTATTTAGTTTTTACAATTTACTATGTAGTGTTTTTTTTTAAGAAAAGAAGCAAAATCCATGCAACCGCAGTCAAATGATACCCCGTCATCATCCACGCGTGCCAACACACCGATTATTTTACGTGGGCCCTCCCAGTCCTTTACCACAGGCACATTTGACTGCGGTTGCCGACACTCGAACTCACGACCTCAGGCTTTGAGTGCATGGCCAGTGCACTACGCGTTGCCTTAACGATCATGGCTATCCGAGCCAGGCAGCTTCGCATTGCAGTTTATTTCAGATAGCGAAGTCTCGTAATATTGCAAGAATAGGTGAATAGAGAAGCAAGAGAAGTTCATCCAGACGGCCTAATCTAAACGTAATCTAAGAAAGTAAAAATTTTAAAAACAAGAAAAAATGAAAAACTTAATGCCAACGGCACGTGGTGTTCCCAAGCGGTCACCCATCCAAGTACTAACCACGCCCAATGCTGCTTAACTTCGGTGATCGGACGAGAACCGGTGTTTTCAACATGGTATGGTCGGTGGCGAGAAAAGATATACTCTATACGATATCTATATCTTAGATACTAACCATTCCTACAAGGTCACATTCCCATGCCTTGTATGTTACTTGAGTTACTCATTGTGTTTTGTGTGAGCAAATAAAGTGTTATCTTACCAACAATTAAACCTATGTAAAAACATGTTCTGAATTGTACAAAAGTATTTAGTTTTTACAATTTACTATGTAGTGTTTTTTTTTTTTTAAGAAAAGAAGCAAAATCCATGCAACCGCAGTCAAATGATACCCCGTCATCATCCACGCGTGCCAACACACCGATTATTTTACGTGGGCCCTCCCCGTCCTTTACCACAGGCACATTTGACTGCGGTTGCCGACACTCGAACTCACGACCTCAGGCTTTGAGTGCATGGCCAGTGCACTACGTGTTGCCTTAACGATCATGGCTATCCGAGCCAGGCAGCTTCGCATTGCAGTTTATTTCAGATAGCGAAGTCTCGTAATATTACGTGGGCCCTCCCCGTCCTTTACCACAGGCACATTTGACTGCGGTTGCCGACACTCGAACTCACGACCTCAGGCTTTGAGTGCATGGCCAGTGCACTACGTGTTGCCTTAACGATCATGGCTATCCGAGCCAGGCAGCTTCGCATTGCAGTTTATTTCAGATAGCGAAGTCTCCTAATATTGCAAGAATAGGTGAATAGAGAAGCAAGAGAAGTTCATCCAGACGGCCTAATCTAAACGTAATCTAAGAAAGTAAAAATTTTAAAAACAAGAAAAAATGAAAAACTTAATGCCAACGGCACGTGGTGTTCCCAAGCGGTCACCCATCCAAGTACTAACCACGCCCAATGCTGCTTAACTTCGGTGATCGGACGAGAACCGGTGTTTTCAGCATGGTATGGTCGTTGGCGAGAAAAGATATACTCTATACGATATCTATATCTTAGATACTAACCATTCCTACAATGTCATATTCCCATGCCTTGTATGTTACTTGAGTTAAAGGCCGCACGAAATTATTGTTTATTTTGTGTCAGGCGAAAGGAAGCAATAATTTTAAAAAAAATATCATATTAATGAGCATATAATATAATAAATAAAGTGTTATCTTACCAACAATTAAACCTATGTAAAAACATGTTCTGAATTGTACAAAAGTATTTAGTTTTTACAATTTACTATGTAGTGTTTTTTTTTTTTTTTTTTTTTTTTTTTTAAAGAAAAGAAGCAAAATCCATGCAACCGCAGTCAAATGATACCCCGTCATCATCCACGCGTGCCAACACACCGATTATTTTACGTGGGCCCTCCCCGTCCTTTACCACAGGCACATTTGACTGCGGTTGCCGACACTCGAACTCACGACCTCAGGCTTTGAGTGCATGGCCAGTGCACTACGTGTTGCCTTAACGATCATGGCTATCCGAGCCAGGCAGCTTCGCATTGCAGTTTATTTCAGATAGCGAAGTCTCGTAATATTGCAAGAATAGGTGAATAGAGAAGCAAGAGAAGTTCATCCAGACGGCCTAATCTAAACGTAATCTAAGAAAGTAAAAATTTTAAAAACAAGAAAAAATGAAAAACTTAATGCCAACGGCACGTGGTGTTCCCAAGCGGTCACCCATCCAAGTACTAACCACGCCCAATGCTCCTTAACTTCGGTGATCGGACGAGAACCGGTGTTTTCAGCATGGTATGGTCGTTGGCGAGAAAAGATATACTCTATACGATATCTATATCTTAGATACTTACCATTCCTACAATGTCATATTCCCATGCCTTGTATGTTACTTGAGTTAAAGAAAAGTTTAAGAAAAGAAGCAAAATCCATGCAACCGCAGTCAAATGATACCCCGTCATCATCCACGCGTGCCAACACACCGATTATTTTACGTGGGCCCTCCCCGTCCTTTACCACAGGCCCATTTGACTGCGGTTGCCGACACTCGAACTCACTACCTCGGTGATTGGACGAGAACCGGTGTTTTCAGCATGGTATGGCCGTTGACGAAAGGAGATGTACTCTATACGATATCTATATCTTAGATACTAACCATTCCTACAATGTCACATTCCCATGCCTTGTATGTTACTTGAGTTACTCATTGTGTTTTGTGTGAGCAAATAAAGTGTTATCTTACCAACAATTAAACCTATGTAAAAGCATGTTCTGAATTGTACAAAAGTATTTAGTTTTTACAATTTACTATGAAGTGTTTTTTTTTTAAAGAAAAGAAGCAAAATCCATGCAACCGCAGTCAAATGATACCCCGTCATCATCCACGCGTGCCAACACAATGATTATTTTACGTGGGCCCTCCCCGTCCTTTACCACAGGCACATTTGACTGCGGTTGCCGACACTCGAACTCACGACCTCAGGCTTTGAGTGCATGGCCAGTGCACTACGTGTTGCCTTAACGATCATGGCTATCCGAGCCAGGCAGCTTCGCATTGCAGTTTATTTCAGATAGCGAAGTCTCGTAATATTGCAAGAATAGGTGAATAGAGAAGATAGAGAAGTTCATCCAGACGGCCTAATCTAAACGTAATCTAAGAAAGTAAAAATTTTAAAAACAAGAAAAAATGAAAAACTTAATGCCAACGGCACGTGGTGCTCCCAAGCGGTCACCCATCCAAGTACTAACCACGCCCAATGCTGCTTAACTTCGGTGATCGGACGAGAACCGGTGTTTTCAGCATGGTATGGTCGTTGGCGAGAAAAGATATACTCTATACGATATCTATATCTTAGATACTAACCATTCCTACAATGTCACATTCCCATGCCTTGTATGTTACTTGAGTTACTCATTGTGTTTTGTGTGAGCAAATAAAGTGTTATCTTACCAACAATTAAACCTATGTAAAAACATGTTCTGAATTGTACAAAAGTATTTAGTTTTTACAATTTACTATGTAGTGTTTTTTTTTTTTTTTTTTTTTTTTTTTTTTTTTTAAAGAAAAGAAGCAAAATCCATGCAACCGCAGTCAAATGATACCCCGTCATCATCCACGCGTGCCAACACACCGATTATTTTACGTGGGCCCTCCCAGTCCTTTACCACAGGCACATTTGACTGCGGTTGCCGACACTCGAACTCACGACCTCAGGCTTTGAGTGCATGGCCAGTGCACTACGTGTTGCCTTAACGATCATGGCTATCCGAGCCAGGCAGCTTCGCATTGCAGTTTATTTCAGATAGCGAAGTCTCGTAATATTGCAAGAATAGGTGAATAGAGAAGCAAGAGAAGTTCATCCAGACGGCCTAATCTAAACGTAATCTAAGAAAGTAAAAATTTTAAAAACAAGAAAAAATGAAAAACTTAATGCCAACGGCAGGTGGTGTTCCCAAGCGGTCACCCATCCAAGTACTAACCACGCCCAATGCTCCTTAACTTCGGTGATCGGACGAGAACCGGTGTTTTCAGCATGGTATGGTCGTTGGCGAGAAAAGATATACTCTATACGATATCTATATCTTAGATACTAACCATTCCTACAATGTCATATTCCCATGCCTTGTATGTTACTTGAGTTAAAGGCCGCACGAAATTATTGTTTATTTTGTGTCAGGCGAAAGGAAGCAATAATTTAAAAAAAAATATCATATTAATGAGCATATAATTTAACTATAATATAATTTTAATATAACCAAAAATGAAAAAGTTAATGCCAACGGCACGTGGTGTTCCCAAGCGGTCACCCATCCAAGTACTAACCACGCCCAATGCTGCTTAACTTCGGTGACCGGACGAGAACCGGTGTTTTCAGCATGGTATGGTCGTTGGCGAGAAAAGATATACTCTATACGATATCTATATCTTAGATACTAACCATTCCTACAATGTCATATTCCCATGCCTTGTATGTTACTTGAGTTAAAGGCCGCACGAAATTATTGTTTATTTTGTGTCAGGCGAAAGGAAGCAATAATTTTAAAAAAAATATCATATTAATGAGCATATAATATAATAAATAAAGTGTTATCTTACCAACAATTAAACCTATGTAAAAACATGTTCTGAATTGTACAAAAGTATTAATTTTTACAATTTACTATGTAGTGTTTTTTTTTTTTTTTTTTTTTTTTTTTAAAGAAAAGAAGCAAAATCCATGCAACCGCAGTCAAATGATACCCCGTCATCATCCACGCGTGCCAACACACCGATTATTTTACGTGGGCCCTCTCAGTCCTTTACCACAGGCACATTTGACTTCGGTTGCCGACACTCGAACTCACGACCTCAGGCTTTGAGTGCATGGCCAGTGCACTACGTGTTGCCTTAACGATCATGGCTATCCGAGCCAGGCAGCTTCGCATTGCAGTTTATTTCAGATAGCGAAGTCTCGTAATATTGCAAGAATAGGTGAATAGAGAAGCAAGAGAAGTTCATCCAGACGGCCTAATCTAAACGTAATCTAAGAAAGTAAAAATTTTAAAAACAAGAAAAAATGAAAAACTTAATGCCAACGGCACGTGGTGTTCCCAAGCGGTCACCCATCCAAGTACTAACCACGCCCAATGCTGCTTAACTTCGGTGATCGGACGAGAACCGGTGTTTTCAGCATGGTATGGTCGGTGGCGAGAAAAGATATACTCTATACGATATCTATATCTTAGATACTAACCATTCCTACAATGTCACATTCCCATGCCTTGTATGTTACTTGAGTTACTCATTGTGTTTTGTGTGAGCAAATAAAGTGTTATCTTACCAACAATTAAACCTATGTAAAAACATGTTCTGAATTGTACAAAAGTATTTAGTTTTTACAATTTACTATGTAGTGTTTTTTTTTTTTTTTAAGAAAACAAGCAAAATCCATGCAACCGCAGTCAAATGATACCCCGTCATCATCCACGCGTGCCAACACACCGATTATTTTACGTGGGCCCTCCCCGTCCTTTACCACAGGCACATTTGACTGCGGTTGCCGACACTCGAACTCACGACCTCAGGCTTTGAGTGCATGGCCAGTGCACTACGTGTTGCCTTAACGATCATGGCTATCCGAGCCAGGCAGCTTCGCATTGCAGTTTATTTCAGATAGCGAAGTCTCGTAATATTACGTGGGCCCTCCCCGTCCTTTACCACAGGCACATTTGACTGCGGTTGCCGACACTCGAACTCACGACCTCAGGCTTTGAGTGCATGGCCAGTGCACTACGTGTTGCCTTAACGATCATGGCTATCCGAGCCAGGCAGCTTCGTATTGCAGTTTATTTCAGATAGCGAAGTCTCCTAATATTGCAAGAATAGGTGAATAGAGAAGCAAGAGAAGTTCATCCAGACGGCCTAATCTAAACGTAATCTAAGAAAGTAAAAATTTTAAAAACAAGAAAAAATGAAAAACTTAATGCCAACGGCACGTGGTGTTCCCAAGCGGTCACCCATCCAAGTACTAACCACGCCCAATGCTGCTTAACTTCGGTGATCGGACCAGAACCGGTGTTTTCAGCATGGTATGGTCGTTGGCGAGAAAAGATATACTCTATACGATATCTATATCTTAGATACTAACCATTCCTACAATGTCATATTCCCATGCCTTGTATGTTACTTGAGTTAAAGGCCGCACGAAATTATTGTTTATTTTGTGTCAGGCGAAAGGAAGCAATAATTTTAAAAAAAATATCATATTAATGAGCATATAATATAACTATAATATAATTTTAATATAACCAAAAATGAAAAAGTTAATGCCAACGGCACGTGGTGTTCCCAAGCGGTCACCCATCCAAGTACTAACCACGCCCAATGCTGCTTAACTTCGGTGATCGGACGAGAACCGGTGTTTTCAGCATGGCATGGCCGTACTCTGAAATAAACTGCAATGCGAAGCTGCCTGGCTCGGATAGCCATGATCGTTAAGGCAACACGTAGTGCACTGGCCATGCACTCAAAGCCTGAGGTCGTGAGTTCGAGTGTCGGCAACCGCAGTCAAATGTGCCTGTGGTAAAGGACGGGGAGGGCCCACGTAAAATAATCGGTGTGTTGGCACGCGTGGATGATGACGGGGTATCATTTGACTGCGGTTGCATGGATTTTGCTTCTTTTCTTAAAAAAAAACACTACATAGTAAATTGTAAAAACTAAATACTTTTGTACAATTCAGAACATGTTTTTACATAGGTTTAATTGTTGGTAAGATAACACTTTATTTGCTCACACAAAACACAATGAGTAACTCAAGTAACATACAAGGCATGGGAATGTGACATTGTAGGAATGGTTAGTATCTAAGATATAGATATCGTATAGAGTACATCTCCTTTCGTCAACGGCCATACCATGCTGAAAACACCGGTTCTCGTCCGATCACCGAAGTTAAGCAGCATTGGGCGTGGTTAGCACTTGGATGGGTGACCGCTTGGGAACACCACGTGCCGTTGGCATTAACTTTTTCATTTTTGGTTATATTAAAATTATATTATAGTTATATTATATGCTCATTAATATGATATTTTTTTTTAAATTATTGCTTCCTTTCGCCTGACACAAAATAAACAATAATTTCGTGCGGCCTTTAACTCAAGTAACATACAAGGCATGGGAATATGACATTGTAGGAATGGTTAGTATCTAAGATATAGATATCGTATAGAGTATATGTTTTCTCGCCAACGACCATACCATGCTGAAAACACCGGTTCTCGTCCGATCACCGAACTTAAGCAGCATTGGGCGTGGTTAGTACTTGGATGGGTGACCGCTTGGGAACACCACGTGCCGTTGGCATTAAGTTTTTCATTTTTTCTTGTTTTTAAAATTTTTACTTTCTTAGATTACGTTTAGATTAGGCCGTCTGGATGAACTTCTCTTGCTTCTCTATTCACCTATTCTTGCAATATTACGAGACTTCGCTATCTGAAATAAACTGCAATGCGAAGTTGCCTGGCTCGGATAGCCATGATCGTTAAGGCAACACGTAGTGCACTGGCCATGCACTCAAAGCCTGAGGTCGTGAGTTCGAGTGTCGGCAACCGCAGTCAAATGTGCCTGTGGTAAAGGACGGGGAGGGCCCACGTAATATTACGAGACTTCGCTATCTGAAATAAACTGCAATGCGAAGCTGCCTGGCTCGGATAGCCATGATCGTTAAGGCAACACGTAGTGCACTGGCCATGCACTCAAAGCCTGAGGTCGTGAGTTCGAGTGTCGGCAACCGCAGTCAAATGTGCCTGTGGTAAAGGACGGGGAGGGCCCACGTAAAATAATCGGTGTGTTGGCACGCGTGGATGATGACGGGGTATCATTTGACTGCGGTTGCATGGATTTTGCTTCTTTTCTTAAAAAAAAAAAAACACTACATAGTAAATTGTAAAAACTAAATACTTTTGTACAATTCAGAACATGTTTTTACATAGGTTTAATTGTTGGTAAAATAACACTTTATTTGCTCACACAAAACACAATGAGTAACTCAAGTAACATACAAGGCATGAGAATATGACATTTCTTAAAAAAAAAACACTACATAGTAAATTGTAAAAACTAAATACTTTTGTACAATTCAGAACATGTTTTTACATAGGTTTAATTGTTGGTAAGATAGCACTTTATTTGCTCACACAAAACACAATGAGTGACTCAAGTAACATACAAGGCATGGGAATGTGACATTGTAGGAATGGTTAGTATCTAAGATATAGATATCGTATAGAGTACATCTCCTTTCGTCAACGGCCATACCATGCTGAAAACACCGGTTCTCGTCCGATCACCGAAGTTAAGCAGCATTGGGCGTGGTTAGTACTTGGATGGGTGACCGCTTGGGAACACCACGTGCCGTTGGCATTAACTTTTTCATTTTTGGTTATATTAAAATTATATTATAGTTATATTATATGCTCATTAATATGATATTTTTTTTTAAATTATTGCTTCCTTTCGCCTGACACAAAATAAACAATAATTTCGTGCGGCCTTTAACTCAAGTAACATACAAGGCATGGGAATATGACATTGTAGGAATGGTTAGTATCTAAGATATAGATATCGTATAGAGTATATCTTATCATGCTGAAAACACCGGTTCTCGTCCGATCACCGAAGTTAAGCAGCATTGGGCGTGGTTAGTACTTGGATGGGTGACCGCTTGGGAACACCACGTGCCGTTGGCATTAAGTTTTTCATTTTTTCTTGTTTTTAAAATTTTTACTTTCTTAGATTACGTTTAGATTAGGCCGTCTGGATGAACTTCTCTTGCTTCTCTATTCACCTATTCTTGCAATATTACGAGACTTCGCTATCTGAAATAAACTGCAATGCGAAGCTGCCTGGCTCGGATAGCCATGATCGTTAAGGCAACACGTAGTGCACTGGCCTTGCACTCAAAGCCTGAGGTCGTGAGTTCGAGGGTCGGCAACCGCAGTCAAATGTGCCTGTGGTAAAGGACGGGGAGGGCCCACGTAAAATAATCGGTGTGTTGGCACGCGTGGATGATGACGGGGTATCATTTGACTGCGGTTGCATGGATTTTGCTTCTTTTCTTAAAAAAAAAACACTACATAGTAAATTGTAAAAACTAAATACTTTTGTACAATTCAGAACATGTTTTTACATAGGTTTAATTGTTGGTAAAATAACACTTTATTTGCTCACACAAAACACAATGAGTAACTCAAGTAACATACAAGGCATGGGAATATGACATTGTAGGAATGGTTAGTATCTAAGATATAGATATCGTATAGAGTACATCTCCTTTCGTCAACGGCCATGTGTTGTGTGGATAGTACTTGGATGGGTGACCGCTTGGGAACACCACGTGCCGTTGGCATTAACTTTTTCATTTTTGGTTATATTAAAATTATATTATAGTTATATTATATGCTCATTAATATGATATTTTTTTTAAAATTATTGCTTCCTTTCGCCTGCAACAAAATAAACAATAATTTCGTGCGGCCTTTAACTCAAGTAACATACAAGGCATGGGAATATGACATTGTAGGAATGGTTAGTATCTAAGATATAGATATCGTATAGAGTACATCTCCTTTCGTCAACGGCCATACCATGCTGAAAACACCGGTTCTCGTCCGATCACCGAAGTTAAGCAGCATTGGGCGTGGTTAGTACTTGGATGGGTGACCGCTTGGGAACACCACGTGCCGTTGGCATTAACTTTTTCATTTTTGGTTATATTAAAATTATATTATAGTTATATTATATGCTCATTAATATGATATTTTTTTTTAAATTATTGCTTCCTTTCGCCTGAAACAAAATAAACAATAATTTCGTGCGGCCTTTAACTCAAGTAACATACAAGGCATGGGAATATGACATTGTAGGAATGGTTAGTATCTAAGATATAGATATCGTATAGAGTATATCTTTTCTCGCCAACGACCATACCATGCTGAAAACACCGGTTCTCGTCCGATCACCGAAGCTAAGGAGCATTGGGCGTGGTTAGTACTTGGATGGGTGACCGCTTGGGAACACCACGTGCCGTTGGCATTAAGTTTTTCATTTTTTCTTGTTTTTAAAATTTTTACTTTCTTAGATTACGTTTAGATTAGGCCGTCTGGATGAACTTCTCTTGCTTCTCTATTCACCTATTCTTGCAATATTACGAGACTTCGCTATCTGAAATAAACTGCAATGCGAAGCTGCCTGGCTCGGATAGCCATGATCGTTAAGGCAACACGTAGTGCACTGGCCATGCACTCAAAGCCTGAGGTCGTGAGTTCGAGTGTCGGCAACCGCAGTCAAGTGTGCCTGTGGTAAAGGACGGGGAGGGCCCACGTAAAATAATCGGTGTGTTGGCACGCGTGGATGACGACGGGGTATCATTTGACTGCGGTTGCATGGATTTTGCTTCTTTTCTTAAAAAAAAACACTACATAGTAAATTGTAAAAACTAAATACTTTTGTACAATTCAGAACATGTTTTTACATAGGTTTAATTGTTGGTAAGATAACACTTTATTTGCTCACACAAAACACAATGAGTAACTCAAGTAACATACAAGGCATGGGAGTGTGACATTGTAGGAATGGTTAGTATCTAAGATATAGATATCGTATAGAGTACATCTCCTTTCGTCAACGGCCATACCATGCTGAAAACACCGGTTCTCGTCCGATCACCGAAGTTAAGCAGCATTGGGCGTGGTTAGTACTTGGATGGGTGACCGCTTGGGAACACCACGTGCCGTTGGCATTAACTTTTTCATTTTTGGTTATATTAAAATTATATTATAGTTATATTATATGCTCATTAATATGATATTTTTTTTAAAATTATTGCTTCCTTTCGCCTGACACAAAATAAACAATAATTTCGTGGGGCCTTTAACTCAAGTAACATACAAGGCATGGGAATATGACATTGTAGGAATGGTTAGTATCTAAGATATAGATATCGTATAGAGTATATCTTTTCTCGCCAACGACCATACCATGCTGAAAACACCGGTTCTCGTCCGATCACCGAAGCTAAGGAGCATTGGGCGTGGTTAGTACTTGGATGGGTGACCGCTTGGGAACACCACGTGCCGTTGGCATTAAGTTTTTCATTTTTTCTTGTTTTTAAAATTTTTACTTTCTTAGATTACGTTTAGATTAGGCCGTCTGGATGAACTTCTCTTGCTTCTCTATTCACCTATTCTTGCAATATTACGAGACTTCGCTATCTGAAATAAACTGCAATGCGAAGCTGCCTGGCTCGGATAGCCATGATCGTTAAGGCAACACGTAGTGCACTGGCCATGCACTCAAAGCCTGAGGTCGTGAGTTCGAGTGTCGGCAACCGCAGTCAAATGTGCCTGTGGTAAAGGACGGGGAGGGCCCACGTAAAATAATCGGTGTGTTGGCACGCGTGGATGACGACGGGGTATCATTTGACTGCGGTTGCATGGATTTTGCTTCTTTTCTTAAAAAAAAAAAAAAAACACTACATAGTAAATTGTAAAAACTAAATACTTTTGTACAATTCAGAACATGTTTTTACATAGGTTTAATTGTTGGTAAGATAACACTTTATTTGCTCACACAAAACACAATTAGTAACTCAAGTAACATACAAGGCATGGGAGTGTGACATTGTAGGAATGGTTAGTATCTAAGATATAGATATCGTATAGAGTACATCTCCTTTCGTCAACGGCCATACCATACTGAAAACACCGGTTCTCGTCCGATCACCGAAGTTAAGCAGCATTGGGCGTGGTTAGTACTTGGATGGGTGACCGCTTGGGAACACCACGTGCCGTTGGCATTAACTTTTTCATTTTTGGTTATATTAAAATTATATTATAGTTATATTATATGCTCATTAATATGATATTTTTTTTAAAATTATTGCTTACTTTCGCCTGACACAAAATAAACAATAATTTCGTGCGGCCTTTAACTCAAGTAACATACAAGGCATGGGAATATGACATTGTAGGAATGGTTAGTATCTAAGATATAGATATCGTATAGAGTATATGTTTTCTCGCCAACGACCATACCATGCTGAAAACACCGGTTCTCGTCCGATCACCGAAGTTAAGCAGCATTGGGCGTGGTTAGTACTTGGATGGGTGACCGCTTGGGAACACCACGTGCCGTTGGCATTAAGTTTTTCATTTTTTCTTGTTTTTAAAATTTTTACTTTCTTAGATTACGTTTAGATTAGGCCGTCTGGATGAACTTCTCTTGCTTCTCTATTCACCTATTCTTGCAATATTACGAGACTTCGCTATCTGAAATAAACTGCAATGCGAAGCTGCCTGGCTCGGATAGCCATGATCGTTAAGGCAACACGTAGTGGACTGGCCATGCACTCAAAGCCTGAGGTCGTGAGTTCGAGTGTCGGCAACCGCAGTCAAATGTGCCTGTGGTAAAGGACGGGGAGGGCCCACGTAAAATAATCGGTGTGTTGGCACGCGTGGATGATGACGGGGTATCATTTGACTGCGGTTGCATGGATTTTGCTTCTTTTCTTAAAAAAAAAAAAAAAAAACACTACATAGTAAATTGTATAAACTAAATACTTTTGTACAATTCAGAACATGTTTTTACATAGGTTTAATTGTTGGTAAGATAACACTTTATTTGCTCACACAAAACACAATGAGTAACTCAAGTAACATACAAGGCATGGGAATGTGACATTGTAGGAATGGTTAGTATCTAAGGTATAGATATCGTATAGAGTACATCTCCGTTCGTCAACGGCCATACCATGCTGAAAACACCGGTTCTCGTCCGATCACCGAAGTTAAGCAGCATTGGGCGTGGTTAGTACTTGGATGGGTGACCGCTTGGGAACACCACGTGCCGTTGGCATTAACTTTTTCATTTTTGGTTATATTAAAATTATATTATAGTTATATTATATGCTCATTAATTTGATATTTTTTTTAAAATTACTGCTTCCTTTCGCCTGACACAAAATAAACAATAATTTCGTGCGGCCTTTAACTCAAGTAACATACAAGGCATGGGAATATGACATTGTAGGAATGGTTAGTATCTAAGATATAGATATCGTATAGAGTATATGTTTTCTCGCCAACGACCATACCATGCTGAAAACACCGGTTCTCGTCCGATCACCGAAGTTAAGCAGCATTGGGCGTGGTTAGTACTTGGATGGGTGGACCCACGTAAAATAATCGGTGTGTTGGCACGCGTGGATGATGACGGGGTATCATTTGACTGCGGTTGCATGGAATTTGCTTCTTTTCTTAAAAAAAAAAAAACACTACATAGTAAATTGTAAAAACTAAATACTTTTGTACAATTCAGAACATGTTTTTACATAGGTTTAATTGTTGGTAAGATAACACTTTATTTGCTCACACAAAACACAATGAGTAACTCAAGTAACATACAAGGCATGGGAATGTGACATTGTAGGAATGGTTAGTATCTAAGATATAGATATCGTATAGAGTACATCTCCTTTCGTCAACGGCCATACCATGCTGAAAACACCGGTTCTCGTCCGATCACCGAAGTTAAGCAGCATTGGGCGTGGTTAGTACTTGGATGGGTGACCGCTTGGGAACACCACGTGCCGTTGGCATTAACTTTTTCATTTTTGGTTATATTAAAATTATATTATAGTTATATTATATGCTCATTAATATGATATTTTTTTTAAAACTATTGCTTCCTTTCGCCTGACACAAAATAAACAATAATTTCGTGCGGCCTTTAACTCAAGTAACATACAAGGCATGGGAATATGACATTGTAGGAATGGTTAGTATCTAAGATATAGATATCGTATAGAGTATATGTTTTCTCGCCAACGACCATACCATGCTGAAAACACCGGTTCTCGTCCGATCACCGAAGTTAAGCAGCATTGGGCGTGGTTAGTACTTGGATGGGTGGACCCACGTAAAATAATCCGTGTGTTGGCACGCGTGGATGATGACGGGGTATCATTTGACTGCAATGAGTAACTCAAGTAACATACAAGGCATGGGAATGTGACATTGTAGGAATGGTTAGTATCTAAGATATAGATATCGTATAGAGTACATCTCCTTTCGTCAACGGCCATACCATGCTGAAAACACCGGTTCTCGTCCGATCACCGAAGTTAAGCAGCATTGGGCGTGGTTAGTACTTGGATGGGTGACCGCTTGGGAACACCACGTGGCGTTGGCATTAACTTTTTCATTTTTGGTTATATTAAAATTATATTATAGTTATATTATATGCTCATTAATATGATATTTTTTTTAAAACTATTGCTTCCTTTCGCCTGACACAAAATAAACAATAATTTCGTGCGGCCTTTAACTCAAGTAACATACAAGGCATGGGAATATGACATTGTAGGAATGGTTAGTATCTAAGATATAGATATCGTATAGAGTATATCTTTTCTCGCCAACGACCATACCATGCTGAAAACACCGGTTCTCGTCCGATCACCGAAGTTAAGGAGCATTGGGCGTGGTTAGTACTTGGATGGGTGACCGCTTGGGAACACCACGTGCCGTTGGCATTAAGTTTTTCATTTTTTCTTGTTTTTAAAATTTTTACTTTCTTAGATTACGTTTAGATTAGGCCGTCTGGATGAACTTCTCTTGCTTCTCTATT
Source organism: Tenodera sinensis (assembly GCA_030765045.1). Taxonomy (NCBI): domain Eukaryota; kingdom Metazoa; phylum Arthropoda; class Insecta; order Mantodea; family Mantidae; genus Tenodera; species Tenodera sinensis. The sequence continues at coordinate 41,734,681 of CM060972.1, read as the reverse complement.
CACCTATTACGAGACTTCGCTATCTGAAATAAACTGCAATGCGAAGCTGCCTGGCTCGGATAGCCATGATCGTTAAGGTAACACGTAGTGCACTGGCCATGCACTCAAAGCCTGAGGTCGTGAGTTCGAGTGTCGGCAACCGCAGTCAAATGTGCCTGTGGTAAAGGACGGGGAGGGCCCACGTAAAATAATCGGTGTGTTGGCACGCGTGGATGATGACGGGGTATCATTTGACTGCGGTTGCATGGATTTTGCTTCTTTTCTTAAAAAAAAAAAAAAACACTACATAGTAAATTGTATAAACTAAATACTTTTGTACAATTCAGAACATGTTTTTACATAGGTTTAATTGTTGGTAAGATAACACTTTATTTGCTCACACAAAACACAATGAGTAACTCAAGTAACATACAAGGCATGGGAATGTGACATTGTAGGAATGGTTAGTATCTAAGATATAGATATCGTATAGAGTACATCTCCTTTCGTCAACGGCCATACCATGCTGAAAACCCCGGTTCTCGTCCGATCACCGAAGTTAAGCAGCATTGGGCGTGGTTAGTACTTGGATGGGTGACCGCTTGGGAACACCACGTGGCTTTGGCATTAACTTTTTCATTTTTGGTTATATTAAAATTATATTATAGTTATATTATATGCTCATTAATATGATATTTTTTTAAAACTATTGCTTCCTTTCGCCTGACACAAAATAAACAATAATTTCGTGCGGCCATTAACTCAAGTAACATACAAGGCATGGGAATATGACATTGTAGGAATGGTTAGTATCTAAGATATAGATATGGTATAGAGTATATCTTTTCTCGCCAACGACCATACCATGCTGAAAACACCGGTTCTCGTCCGATCACCGAAGTTAAGGAGCATTGGGCGTGGTTAGTACTCGGATGGGTGACCGCTTGGGAACACCACGTGCCGTTGGCATTAAGTTTTTCATTTTTTCTTGTTTTTAAAATTTTTACTTTCTTAGATTACGTTTAGATTAGGCCGTCTGGATGAACTTCTCTTGCTTCTCTATTCACCTATTCTTGCAATATTACGAGACTTCGCTATCTGAAATAAACTGCAATGCGAAGCTGCCTGGCTCGGATAGCCATGATCGTTAAGGCAACACGTAGTGCACTGGCCATGCACTCAAAGCCTGAGGTCGTGAGTTCGAGTGTCGGCAACCGCAGTCAAATGTGCCTGTGGTAAAGGACGGGGAGGGCCCACGTAAAATAATCGGTGTGTTGGCACGCGTGGATGATGACGGGGTATCATTTGACTGCGGTTGCATGGATTTTGCTTCTTCTCTTAAAAAAAAAACACTACATAGTAAATTGTAAAAACTAAATACTTTTGTACAATTCAGAACATGTTTTTACATAGGTTTAATTGTTGGTAAGATAACACTTTATTTGCTCACACAAAACACAATGAGTAACTCAAGTAACATACGATAATATACTCTATATCTATATCTATAGATATCGTATAGAGTATATCTTTTCTCCCAACGACCATACCATGCTGAAAACACCGGTTCTCGTCCGATCACCGAAGTTAAGGAGCATTGGGCGTGGTTAGTACTCGGATGGGTGACCGCTTGGGAACACCACGTGCCGTTGGCATTAAGTTTTTCATTTTTTCTTGTTTTTAAAATTTTTACTTTCTTAGATTACGTTTAGATTAGGCCGTCTGGATGAACTTCTCTTGCTTCTCTATTCACCTATTCTTGCAATATTACGAGACTTCGCTATCTGAAATAAACTGCAATGCGAAGCTGCCTGGCTCGGATAGCCATGATCGTTAAGGCAACACGTAGTGCACTGGCCATGCACTCAAAGCCTGAGGTCGTGAGTTCGAGTGTCGGCAACCGCAGTCAAATGTGCCTGTGGTAAAGGACGGGGAGGGCCCACGTAAAATAATCGGTGTGTTGGCACGCGTGGATGATGACGGGGTATCATTTGACTGCGGTTGCATGGATTTTGCTTCTTTTCTTAAAAAAAAAAACACTACATAGTAAATTGTAAAAACTAAATACTTTTGTACAATTCAGAACATGTTTTTACATAGGTTTAATTGTTGGTAAGATAACACTTTATTTGCTCACACAAAACACAATGAGTAACTCAAGTAACATACAAGGCATGGGAACGTGACATTGTAGGAATGGTTAGTATCTAAGATATAGATATCGTATAGAGTACATCTCCTTTCGTCAACGGCCATACCATGCTGAAAACACCGGTTCTCGTCCGATCACCGAAGTTAAGCAGCATTGGGCGTGGTTAGTACTTGGATGGGTGACCGCTTGGGAACACCACGTGCCGTTGGCATTAACTTTTTCATTTTTGGTTATATTAAAATTATATTATAGTTATATTATATGCTCATTAATATGATATTTTTTTTAAAATTATTGCTTCCTTTCGCCTGACACAAAATAAACAATAATTTCGTGCGGCCTTTAACTCAAGTAACATACAAGGCATGGGAATATGACATTGTAGGAATGGTTAGTATCTAAGATATAGATATCGTATAGAGTATATGTTTTCTCGCCAACGACCATACCATGCTGAAAACACCGGTTCTCGTCCGATCACCGAAGTTAAGCAGCATTGGGCGTGGTTAGTACTTGGATGGGTGGACCCACGTAAAATAATCCGTGTGTTGGCACGCGCGGATGATGACGGGGTATCATTTGACTGCGGTTGCATGGATTTTGCTTCTTTTCTTAAAAAAAAAAACACTACATAGTAAATTGTATAAACTAAATACTTTTGTACAATTCAGAACATGTTTTTACATAGGTTTAATTGTTGGTAAGATAACACTTTATTTGCTCACACAAAACACAATGAGTAACTCAAGTAACATACAAGGCATGGGAATGTGACATTGTAGGAATGGTTAGTATCTAAGATATAGATATCGTATAGAGTACATCTCCTTTCGTCAACGGCCATACCATGCTGAAAACACCGGTTCTCGTCCGATCACCGAAGTTAAGCAGCATTGTCCGTGGTTAGTACTTGGATGGGTGACCGCTTGGGAACACCACGTGGCGTTGGCATTAACTTTTTCATTTTTGGTTATATTAAAATTATATTATAGTTATATTATATGCTCATTAATATGATATTTTTTTAAAACTATTGCTTCCTTTCGCCTGACACAAAATAAACAATAATTTCGTGCGGCCATTAACTCAAGTAACATACAAGGCATGGGAATATGACATTGTAGGAATGGTTAATATCTAAGATATAGATATGGTATAGAGTATATCTTTTCTCGCCAACGACCATACCATGCTGAAAACACCGGTTCTCGTCCGATCACCGAAGTTAAGGAGCATTGGGCGTGGTTAGTACTCGGATGGGTGACCGCTTGGGAACACCACGTGCCGTTGGCATTAAGTTTTTCATTTTTTCTTGTTTTTAAAATTTTTACTTTCTTAGATTACGTTTAGATTAGGCCGTCTGGATGAACTTCTCTTGCTTCTCTATTCACCTATTCTTGCAATATTACGAGACTTCGCTATCTGAAATAAACTGCAATGCGAAGCTGCCTGGCTCGGATAGCCATGATCGTTAAGGCAACACGTAGTGCACTGGCCATGCACTCAAAGCCTGAGGTCGTGAGTTCGAGTGTCGGCAACCGCAGTCAAATGTGCCTGTGGTAAAGGACGGGGAGGGCCCACGTAAAATAATCGGTGTGTTGGCACGCGTGGATGATGACGGGGTATCATTTGACTGCGGTTGCATGGATTTTGCTTCTTCTCTTAAAAAAAAAAACACTACATAGTAAATTGTAAAAACTAAATACTTTTGTACAATTCAGAACATGTTTTTACATAGGTTTAATTGTTGGTAAGATAACACTTTATTTGCTCACACAAAACACAATGAGTAACTCAAGTAACATACGATAATATACTCTATATTTATATCTATAGATATCGTATAGAGTATATCTTTTCTCCCAACGACCATACCATGCTGAAAACACCGGTTCTCGTCCGATCACCGAAGTTAAGGAGCATTGGGCGTGGTTAGTACTCGGATGGGTGACCGCTTGGGAACACCACGTGCCGTTGGCATTAAGTTTTTCATTTTTTCTTGTTTTTAAAATTTTTACTTTCTTAGATTACGTTTAGATTAGGCCGTCTGGATGAACTTCTCTTGCTTCTCTATTCACCTATTCTTGCAATATTACGAGACTTCGCTATCTGAAATAAACTGCAATGCGAAGCTGCCTGGCTCGGATAGCCATGATCGTTAAGGCAACACGTAGTGCACTGGCCATGCACTCAAAGCCTGAGGTCGTGAGTTCGAGTGTCGGCAACCGCAGTCAAATGTGCCTGTGGTAAAGGACGGGGAGGGCCCACGTAAAATAATCGGTGTGTTGGCACGCGTGGATGATGACGGGGTATCATTTGACTGCGGTTGCATGGATTTTGCTTCTTTTCTTAAAAAAAAAAACACTACATAGTAAATTGTAAAAACTAAATACTTTTGTACAATTCAGAACATGTTTTTACATAGGTTTAATTGTTGGTAAGATAACACTTTATTTGCTCACACAAAACACAATGAGTAACTCAAGTAACATACAAGGCATGGGAACGTGACATTGTAGGAATGGTTAGTATCTAAGATATAGATATCGTATAGAGTACTTCTCCTTTCGTCAACGGCCATACCATGCTGAAAACACCGGTTCTCGTCCGATCACCGAAGTTAAGCAGCATTGGGCGTGGTTAGTACTTGGATGGGTGACCGCTTGGGAACACCACGTGCCGTTGGCATTAACTTTTTCATTTTTGGTTATATTAAAATTATATTATAGTTATATTATATGCTCATTAATATGATATTTTTTTTAAAATTATTGCTTCCTTTCGCCTGACACAAAATAAACAATAATTTCGTGCGGCCTTTAACTCAAGTAACATACAAGGCATGGGAATATGACATTGTAGGAATGGTTAGTATCTAAGATATAGATATCGTATAGAGTATATCTTTTCTCGCCAACGACCATACCATGCTGAAAACACCGGTTCTCGTCCGATCACCGAAGTTAAGCAGCATTGGGCGTGGTTAGTACTTGGATGGGTGACCGCTTGGGAACACCACGTGCCGTTGGCATTAAGTTTTTCATTTTTTCTTGTTTTTAAAATTTTTACTTTCTTAGATTACGTTTAGATTAGGCCGTCTGGATGAACTTCTCTTGCTTCTCTATTCACCTATTCTTGCAATATTACGAGACTTCGCTATCTGAAATAAACTGCAATGCGAAGCTGCCTGGCTCGGATAGCCATGATCGTTAAGGCAACACGTAGTGCACTGGCCATGCACTCAAAGCCTGAGGTCGTGAGTTCGAGTGTCGGCAACCGCAGTCAAATGTGCCTGTGGTAAAGGACGGGGAGGGCCCACGTAATATTACGAGACTTCGCTATCTGAAATAAACTGCAATGCGAAGCTGCCTGGCTCGGATAGCCATGATCGTTAAGGCAACACGTAGTGCACTGGCCATGCACTCAAAGCCTGAGGTCGTGAGCTCGAGTGTCGGCAACCGCAGTCAAATGTGCCTGTGGTAAAGGACGGGGAGGGCCCACGTAAAATAATCGGTGTGTTGGCACGCGTGGATGATGACGGGGTATCATTTGACTGCGGTTGCATGGATTTTGCTTCTTTTCTTAAAAAAAAACACTACATAGTAAATTGTAAAAACTAAATACTTTTGTACAATTCAGAACATGTTTTTACATAGGTTTAATTGTTGGTAAGATAACACTTTATTTGCTCACACAAAACACAATGAGTAACTCAAGTAACATACAAGGCATGGGAATGTGACATTGTAGGAATGGTTAGTATCTAAGATATAGATATCGTATAGAGTACATCTCCTTTCGTCAACGGCCATACCATGCTGAAAACACCGGTTCTCGTCCAATCACCGAAGTTAAGCAGCATTGGGCGTGGTTAGTACTTGGATGGGTGACCGCTTGGGAACACCACGTGCCGTTGGCATTAACTTTTTCATTTTTGGTTATATTAAAATTCTATTATAGTTATATTATATGCTCATTAATATGATATTTTTTTTAAAATTATTGCTTCCTTTCGCCTGACACAAAATAAACAATAATTTCGTGCGGCCTTTAACTCAAGTAACATACAAGGCCTGGGAATATGACATTGTAGGAATGGTTAGTATCTAAGATATAGATATCGTATAGAGTATATCTTTTCTCGCCAACGACCATACCATGCTGAAAACACCGGTTCTCGTCCGATCACCGAAGTTAAGCAGCATTGGGCGTGGTTAGTACATGGATGGGTGACCGCTTGGGAACACCACGTGCCGTTGGCATTAAGTTTTTCATTTTTTCTTGTTTTTAAAATTTTTACTTTCTTAGATTACGTTTAGATTAGGCCGTCTGGATGAACTTCTCTTGCTTCTCTAGTCACCTATTCTTGCAATATTACGAGACTTCGCTATCGGAAATAAACTGCAATGCGAAGCTGCCTGGCTCGGATAGCCATGATCGTTAAGGCAACACGTAGTGCACTGGCCATGCACTCAAAGCCTGAGGTCGTGAGTTCGAGTGTCGGCAACCGCAGTCAAATGTGCCTGTGGTAATGGACGGGGAGGGCCCACGTAATATTACGAGACTTCGCTATCTGAAATAAACTGCAATGCGAAGCTGCCTGGCTCGGATAGCCATGATTGTTAAGGCAACACGTAGTGCACTGGCCATGCACTCAAAGCCTGAGGTCGTGAGTTCGAGTGTCGGCAACCGCAGTCAAATGTGCCTGTGGTAAAGGACGGGGAGGGCCCACGTAAAATAATCGGTGTGTTGGCACGCGTGGATGATGACGGGGTATCATTTGACTGCGGTTGCATGGATTTTGCTTCTTTTCTTAAAAAAAAAAACACTACATAGTAAATTGTAAAAACTAAATACTTTTGTACAATTCAGAACATGTTTTTACATAGGTTTAATTCTTGGTAAGATAACACTTTATTTGCTCACACAAAACACAATGAGTAACTCAAGTAACATACAAGGCATGGGAATGTGACATTGTAGGAATGGTTAGTATCTAAGATATAGATATCGTATAGAGTACATCTCCTTTCGTCAACGGCCATACCATGCTGAAAACACCGGTTCTCGTCCGATCACCGAAGTTAAGCAGCATTGGGCGTGGTTAGTACTTGGATGGGTGACCGCTTGGGAACACCACGTGCCGTTGTCATTAACTTTTTCATTTTTGGTTATATTAAAATTCTATTATAGTTATATTATATGCTCTTTAATATGATATTTTTTTTAAAATTATTGCTTCCTTTCGCCTGACACAAAATAAACAATAATTTCGTGCGGCCTTTAACTCAAGTAACATACAAGGCCTGGGAATATGACATTGTAGGAATGGTTAGTATCTAAGATATAGATATCGTATAGAGTATATCTTTTCTCGCCAACGACCATACCATGCTGAAAACACCGGTTCTCGTCCGATCACCGAAGTTAAGCAGCATTGGGCGTGGTTAGTACTTGGATGGGTGACCGCTTGGGAACACCACGTGCCGTTGGCATTAAGTTTTTCATTTTTTCTTGTTTTTAAAATTTTTACTTTCTTAGATTACGTTTAGATTAGGCCGTCTGGATGAACTTCTCTTGCTTCTCTATTCACCTATTCTTGCAATATTACGAAACTTCGCTATCTGAAATAAACTGCAATGCGAAGCTGCCTGGCCCGGATAGCCATGATCGTTAAGGCAACACGTAGTGCACTGGCCATGCACTCAAAGCCTGAGGTCGTGAGTTCGAGTGTCGGCAACCGCAGTCAAATGTGCCTGTGGTAAAGGACGGGGAGGGCCCACGTAAAATAATCGGTGTGTTGGCACGCGTGGATGATGACGGGGTATCATTTGACTGCGGTTGCATGGATTTTGCTTCTTTTCTTAAAAAAAAAAACACTACATAGTAAATTGTAAAAACTAAATACTTTTGTACAATTCAGAACATGTTTTTACATAGGTTTAATTGTTGGTAAGATAACACTTTATTTGCTCACACAAAACACAATGAGTAACTCAAGTAACATACAAGGCATGGGAATGTGACATTGTAGGAATGGTTAGTATCTAAGATATAGATATCGTATAGAGTACATCTCCTTTCGTCAACGGCCATACCATGCTGAAAACACCGGTTCTCGTCCGATCACCGAAATTAAGCAGCATTGGGCGTGGTTAGTACTTGGATGGGTGACCGCTTGGGAACACCACGTGCCGTTGGCATTAACTTTTTCATTTTTGGTTATATTAAAATTATATTATAGTTATATTATATGCTCCTTAATATGATATTTTTTTTAAAATTATTGCTTCCTTTCGCCTGACACAAAATAAACAATAATTTCGTGCGGCCTTTAACTCAAGTAACATACAAGGCATGGGAATATGACATTGTAGGAATGGTTAGTATCTTTAATATGATATTTTTTTTAAAATTATTGCTTCCTTTCGCCTGACACAAAATAAACAATAATTTCGTGCGGCCTTTAACTCAAGTAACATACAAGGCCTGGGAATATGACATTGTAGGAATGGTTAGTATCTAAGATATAGATATCGTATAGAGTATATCTTTTCTCGCCAACGACCATAACATGCTGAAAACACCGGTTCTCGTCCGATCACCGAAGTTAAGGAGCATTGGGCGTGGTTAGCACTTGGATGGGTGACCGCTTGGGAACACCACGTGCCGTTGGCATTAAGTTTTTCATTTTTTCTTGTTTTTAAAATTTTTACTTTCTTAGATTACGTTTAGATTAGGCCGTCTGGATGAACTTCTCTTGCTTCTCTATTCACCTATTCTTGCAATATTACGAGACTTCGCTATCTGAAATAAACTGCAATGTGAAACTGCCTGGCTCGGATAGCCATGATCGTTAAGGCAACACGTAGTGCACTGGCCATGCACTCAAAGCCTGAGGTCGTGAGTTCGAGTGTCGGCAACCGCAGTCAAATGTGCCTGTGGTAAAGGACGGGGAGGGCCCACGTAAAATAATCGGTGTGTTGGCACGCGTGGATGATGACGGGGTATCATTTGACTGCGGTTGCATGGATTTTGCTTCTTTTCTTAAAAAAAAAAAAAAAAACACTACATAGTAAATTGTAAAAACTAAATACTTTTGTACAATTCAGAACATGTTTTTACATAGGTTTAATTGTTGGTAAGATAACACTTTATTTGCTCACACAAAACACAATGAGTAACTCAAGTAACATACAAGGCATGGGAATGTGACATTGTAGGAATGGTTAGTATCTGAGATATAGATATCGTATAGAGTACATCTCCTTTCGTCAACGGCCATACCATGCTGAAAACACCGGTTCTCGTCCGATCACCGAAGTTAAGCAGCATTGGGCGTGGTTAGTACTTGGATGGGTGACCGCTTGGGAACACCACGTGCCGTTGGCATTAACTTTTTCATTTTTGGTTATATTAAAATTATATTATAGTTATACTATATGCTCATTAATATGATATTTTTTTTTAAATTATTGCTTCCTTTCGCCTGACACAAAATAAACAATAATTTCGTGCGGCCTTTAACTCAAGTAACATACAAGGCATGGGAATATGACATTGTAGGAATGGTTAGTATCTAAGATATAGATATCGTATAGAGTATATCTTTTCTCTCCAACGACCATACCATGCTGAAAACACCGGTTCTCGTCCGATCACCGAAGTTAAGCAGCATTGGGCGTGGTTAGTACTTGGATGGGTGACCGCTTGGGAACACCACGTGCCGTTGGCATTAAGTTTTTCATTTTTTCTTGTTTTTAAAATTTTTACTTTCTTAGATTACGTTTAGATTAGGCCGTCTGGATGAACTTCTCTTGCTTCTCTATTCACCTATTCTTGCAATATTACGAGACTTCGCTATCTGAAATAAACTGCAATGCGAAGCTGCCTGGCTCGGATAGCCATGATCGTTAAGGCAACACGTAGTGCACTGGCCATGCACTCAAAGCCTGAGGTCGTGAGTTCGAGTGTCGGCAACCGCAGTCAAATGTGCCTGTGGTAAAGGACGGGAAGGGCCCACGTAATATTACGAGACTTCGCTATCTGAAATAAACTGCAATGCGAAGCTGCCTGGCTCGGATAGCCATGATCGTTAAGGCAACACGTAGTGCACTGGCCATGCACTCAAAGCCTGAGGTCGTGAGTTCGAGTGTCGGCAACCGCAGTCAAATGTGCCGCTGGTAAAGGACGGGGAGGGCCCATGTAAAATAATCGGTGTGTTGGCACGCGTGGATGATGACGGGGTATCATTTGACTGCGGTTGCATGGATTTTGCTTCTTTTCTTAAAAAAAAAAAACACTACATAGTAAATTGTAAAAACTAAATACTTTTGTACAATTCAGAACATGTTTTTACATAGGTTTAATTGTTGGTAAGATAACACTTTATTTGCTCACACAAAACACAATGAGTAACTCAAGTAACATACAAGGCATGGGAATGTGACATTGTAGGAATGGTTAGTATCTAAGATATAGATATCGTATAGAGTACATCTCCTTTCGTCAACGGCCATACCATGCTGAAAACACCGGTTCTCGTCCGATCACCGAAGTTAAGCAGCATTGGGCATGGTTAGTACTTGGATGGGTGACCGTTTGGGAACACCACGTGCCGTTGGCATTAACTTTTTCATTTTTGGTTATATTAAAATTATATTATATGCTCATTAATATGATATTTTTTTTAAAATTATTGCTTCCTTTCGCCTGACACAAAATAAACAATAATTTCGTGCGGCCTTTAACTCAAGTAACATACAAGGCATGGGAATATGACATTGTAGGAATGGTTAGTATCTAAGATATAGATATCGTATAGAGTATATGTTTTCTCGCCAACGACCATACCATGCTGAAAACACCGGTTCTCGTCCGATCACCGAAGTTAAGCAGCATTGGGCGTGGTTAGTACTTGGATGGGTGACCGCTTGGGAACACCACGTGCCGTTGGCATTAAGTTTTTCATTTTTTCTTGTTTTTAAAATTTTTACTTTCTTAGATTACGTTTAGATTAGGCCGTCTGGATGAAGTTCTCTTGCTTCTCTATTCACCTATTCTTGCAATATTACGAGACTTCGCTATCTGAAATAAACTGCAATGCGAAGCTGCCTGGCTCGGATAGCCATGATCGTTAAGGCAACACGTAGTGCACTGGCCATGCACTCAAAGCCTGAGGTCGTGAGTTCGAGTGTCGGCAACCGCAGTCAAATGTGCCTGTGGTAAAGGACGGGGAGGGCCCACGTAAAATAATCGGTGTGTTGGCACGCGTGGATGATGACGGGGTATCATTTGAATGCGGTTGCATGGATTTTGCTTCTTTTCTTAAAAAAAAAAAACACTACATAGTAAATTGTAAAAACTAAATACTTTTGTACAATTCAGAACATGTTTTTACATAGGTTTAATTGTTGATAAAATAACACTTTATTTGCTCACACAAAACACAATGAGTAACCAAAATAACCAAAAATGAAAAAGTTAATGCCAACGCCACGTGGTGTTCCCAAGCGGTCACCCATCCAAGTACTAACCACGCCCAATGCTGCTTAACTTCGGTGATCGGACGAGAACCGGTGTTTTCAGCATGGTATGGCCGTTGACGAAAGGAGATGTACTCTATACGATATCTATATCTTAGATACTAACCATTCCTACAATGTCACATTCCCATGCCTTGTATGTTACTTGAGTTACTCATTGTGTTTTGTGTGAGCAAATAAAGTGTTATCTTACCAACAATTAAACCTATGTAAAAACATGTTCTGAATTGTACAAAAGTATTTAGTTTTTACAATTTACTATGTAGTGTTTTTTTTTTAAGAAAAGAAGCAAAATCCATGCAACCGCAGTCAAATGATACCCCGTCATCATCCACGCGTGCCAACACACCGATTATTTTACGTGGGCCCTCCCCGTCCTTTACCACAGGCACATTTGACTGCGGTTGCCGACACTCGAACTCACGACCTCAGGCTTTGAGTGCATGGCCAGTGCACTACGTGTTGCCTTAACGATCATGGCTATCCGAGCCAGGCAGCTTCGCATTGCAGTTTATTTCAGATAGCGAAGTCTCGTAATATTGCAAGAATAGGTGAATAGAGAAGCAAGAGAAGTTCATCCAGACGGCCTAATCTAAACGTAATCTAAGAAAGTAAAAATTTTAAAAACAAGAAAAAATGAAAAACTTAATGCCAACGGCACGTGGTGTTCCCAAGCGGTCACCCATCCAAGTACTAACCACGCCCAATGCTGCTTAACTTCGGTGATCGGACGAGAACCGGTGTTTTCAGCATGGTATGGTCGTTGGCGAGAAAAGATATACTCTATACGATATCTATATCTTAGATACTAACCATTCCTACAATGTCATATTCCCATGCCTTGTATGTTACTTGAGTTAAAGGCCGCACGAAATTATTGTTTATTTTGTTGCAGGCGAAAGGAAGCAATAATTTTAAAAAAAAATCATATTAATGAGCATATAATATAACTATAATATAATTTTAATATAACCAAAAATGAAAAAGTTAATGCCAACGGCACGTGGTGTTCCCAAGCGGTCACCCATCCAAGTACTATCCACACAACACATGGCCGTTGACGAAAGGAGATGTACTCTATACGATATCTATATCTTAGATACTAACCATTCCTACAATGTCACATTCCCATGCCTTGTATGTTACTTGAGTTACTCATTGTGTTTTGTGTGAGCAAATAAAGTGTTATCTTACCAACAATTAAACCTATGTAAAAACATGTTCTGAATTGTACAAAAGTATTTAGTTTTTACAATTTACTATGTAGTGTTTTTTTTTTAAGAAAAGAAGCAAAATCCATGCAACCGCAGTCAAATGATACCCCGTCATCATCCACGCGTGCCAACACACCGATTATTTTACGTGGGCCCTCCCCGTCCTTTACCACAGGCACATTTGACTGCGGTTGCCGACACTCGAACTCACGACCTCAGGCTTTGAGTGCATGGCCAGTGCACTACGTGTTGCCTTAACGATCATGGCTATCCGAGCCAGGCAGCTTCGCATTGCAGTTTATTTCAGATAGCGAAGTCTCGTAATATTGCAAGAATAGGTGAATAGAGAAGCAAGAGAAGTTCATCCAGACGGCCTAATCTAAACGTACTCTAAGAAAGTAAAAATTTTAAAAACAAGAAAAAATGAAAAACTTAATGCCAACGGCACGTGGTGTTCCCAAGCGGTCACCCATCCAAGTACTAACTACGCCCAATGCTGCTTAACTTCGGTGATCGGACGAGAACCGGTGTTTTCAGCATGGTATGGCCGTTGACGAAAGGAGATGTACTCTATACGATATCTATATCTTAGATACTAACCATTCCTACAATGTCACATTCCCATGCCTTGTATGTTACTTGAGGTACTCATTGTGTTTTGTGTGAGCAAATAAAGTGTTATCTTACCAACAATTAAACCTATGTAAAAACATGTTCTGAATTGTACAAAAGTATTTAGTTTTTACAATTTACTATGTAGTGTTTTTTTTTTTTAAGAAAAGAAGCATAATCCATGCAACCGCAATCAAATGATACCCCGTCATCATCCACGCGTGCCAACACACCGATTATTTTACGTGGGTCCTCCCCGTCCTTTACCACAGGCACATTTGACTGCGGTTGCCGACACTCGAACTCACGACCTCAGGCTTTGAGTGCATGGCCAGTGCACTACGTGTTGCCTTAATGATCATGGCTATCCGAGCCAGGCAGCTTCGCATTGCAGTTTATTTCAGATAGCGAAGTCTCGTAATATTGCAAGAATAGGTGAATAGAGAAGCAAGAGAAGTTCATCCAGACGGCCTAATCTAAACGCAATCTAAGAAAGTAAAAATTTTAAAAACAAGAAAAAATGAAAAACTTAATGCCAACGGCACGTGGTGTTCCCAAGCGGTCACCCATCCAAGTACTAACCACGCCCAATGCTGCTTAACTTCGGTGATCGGACGAGAACCGGTGTTTTCAGCATGGTATGGCCGTTGACGAAACGAGATGTACTCTATACGATATCTATATCTTAGATACTAACCATTCCTACAATGTCACATTCCCATGCCTTGTATGTTACTTGAGTTACTCATTGTGTTTTGTGTGAGCAAATAAAGTGTTATCTTACCAACAATTAAACCTATGTAAAAACATGTTCTGAATTGTACAAAAGTATTTAGTTTTTACAATTTACTATGTAGTGTTTTTTTTTTAAGAAAAGAAGCAAAATCCATGCAACCGCAGTCAAATGATACCCCGTCATCATCCACGCGTGCCAACACACCGATTATTTTACGTGGGCCCTCCCCGTCCTTTACCACAGGCACATTTGACTGCGGTTGCCGACACTCGAACTCACGACCTCAGGCTTTGAGTGCATGGCCAGTGCACTACGTGTTGCCTTAACGATCATGGCTATCCGAGCCAGGCAGCTTCGCATTGCAGTTTATTTCAGATAGCGAAGTCTCGTAATATTACGTGGGCCCTCCCCGTCCTTTACCACAGGCACATTTGACTGCGGTTGCCGACACTCGAACTCACGACCTCAGGCTTTGAGTGCATGGCCAGTGCACTACGTGTTGCCTTAACGATCATGGCTATCCGAGCCAGGCAGCTTCGCATTGCAGTTTATTTCAGATAGCGAAGTCTCGTAATATTGCAAGAATAGGTGAATAGAGAAGCAAGAGAAGTTCATCCAGACGGCCTAATCTAAACGTAATCTAAGAAAGTAAAAATTTTATAAACAAGAAAAAATGAAAAACTTAATGCCAACGGCACGTGGTGTTCCCAAGCGGTCACCCATCCAAGTACTAACCACGCCCAATGCTGCTTAACTTCGGTGATCGGACGAGAACCGGTGTTTTCAGCATGGTATGGCCGTTGACGAAAGGCGATGTACTCTATACGATATCTATATCTTAGATACTAACCTTTCCTACAATGTCACATTCCCATGCCTTGTATGTTACTTGAGTTACTCATTGTGTTTTGTGTGAGCAAATAAAGTGTTATCTTACCAACAATTAAACCTATGTAAAAACATGTTCTGAATTGTACAAAAGTATTTAGTTTTTACAATTTACTATGTAGTGTTTTTTTTTTAAGAAAAGAAGCAAAATCCATGCAACCGCAGTCAAATGATACCCCGTCATCATCCACGCGTGCCAACACACCGATTATTTTACGTGGGCCCTCCCCGTCCTTTACCACAGGCACATTTGACTGCGGTTGCCGACACTCGAACTCACGACCTCAGGCTTTGAGTGCATGGCCAGTGCACTACGTGTTGCCTTAACGATCATGGCTATCCGAGCCAGGCAGCTTCGCATTGCAGTTTATTTCAGATAGCGAAGTCTCGTAATATTGCAAGAATAGGTGAATAGAGAAGCAAGAGAAGTTCATCCAGACGGCCTAATCTAAACGTAATCTAAGAAAGTAAAAATTTTAAAAACAAGAAAAAATGAAAAACTTAATGCCAACGGCACGTGGTGTTCCCAAGCGGTCACCCATCCAAGTACTAACCACGCCCAATGCTGCTTAACTTCGCTGATCGGACGAGAACCGGTGTTTTCAGCATGGTATGGTCGTTGGCGAGAAAAGATATACTCTATACGATATCTATATCTTAGATACTAACCATTCCTACAATGTCATATTCCCATGCCTTGTATGTTACTTGAGTTAAAGGCCGCACGAAATTATTGTTTATTTTGTTGCAGGCGAGAGGAAGCAATAATTTTAAAAAAAATATCATATTAATGAGCATATAATATAACTATAATATAATTTTAATATAACCAAAAATGAAAAAGTTAATGCCAACGGCACGTGGTGTTCCCAAGCGGTCACCCATCCAAGTACTATCCACACAACACATGGCTGTTGACGAAAGGAGATGTACTCTATACGATATCTATATCTTAGATACTAACCATTCCTACAATGTCATATTCCCATGCCTTGTATGTTACTTGAGTTACTCATTGTGTTTTGTGTGAGCAAATAAAGTGTTATTTTACCAACAATTAAACCTATGTAAAAACATGTTCTGAATTGTACAAAAGTATTTAGTTTTTACAATTTACTATGTAGTGTTTTTTTTTAAGAAAAGAAGCAAAATCCATGCAACCGCAGTCAAATGATACCCCGTCATCATCCACGCGTGCCAACACACCGATTATTTTACGTGGGCCCTCCCCGTCCTTTACCACAGGCACATTTCACTGCGGTTGCCGACACTCGAACTCACGACCTCAGGCTTTGAGTGCATGCTCAGGGCACTACGTGTTGCCTTAACGATCATGGCTATCCGAGCCAGGCAGCTTCGCATTGCAGTTTATTTCAGATAGCGAAGTCTCGTAATATTACGTGGGCCCTCCCCGTCCTTTACCACAGGCACATTTGACTGCGGTTGCCGACACTCGAACTCACGACCTCAGGCTTTGAGTGCATGGCCAGTGCACTACGTGTTGCCTTAACGATCATGGCTATCCGAGCCAGGCAGCTTCGCATTGCAGTTTATTTCAGATAGCGAAGTCTCGTAATATTGCAAGAATAGGTGAATAGAGAAGCAAGAGAAGTTCATCCAGACGGCCTAATCTAAACGTAATCTAAGAAAGTAAAAATTTTAAAAACAAGAAAAAATGAAAAACTTAATGCCAACGGCACGTGGTGTTCCCAAGCGGTCACCCATCCAAGTACTAACCACGCCCAATGCTGCTTAACTTCGGTGATCGGACGAGAACCGGTGTTTTCAGCATCGTATGGCCGTTGACGAAAGGAGATGTACTCTATACGATATCTATATCTTAGATACTAACCATTCCTACAATGTCACATTCCCATGCCTTGTATGTTACTTGAGTTACTCATTGTGTTTTGTGTGAGCAAATAAAGTGTTATCTTACCAACAATTAAACCTATGTAAAAACATGTTCTGAATTGTACAAAAGTATTTAGTTTTTACAATTTACTATGTAGTGTTTTTTTTTTAAGAAAAGAAGCAAAATCCATGCAACCGCAGTCAAATGATACCCCGTCATCATCCACGCGTGCCAACACACCGATTATTTTACGTGGGCCCTCCCCGTCCTTTACCACAGGCACATTTGACTGCGGTTGCCGACACTCGAACTCACGACCTCAGGCTTTGAGTGCATGGCCAGTGCACTACGTGTTGCCTTAACGATCATGGCTATCCGAGCCAGGCAGCTTCGCATTGCAGTTTATTTCAGATAGCGAAGTCTCGTAATATTGCAAGAATAGGTGAATAGAGAAGCAAGAGAAGTTCATCCAGACGGCCTAATCTAAACGTAATCTAAGAAAGTAAAAATTTTAAAAACAAGAAAAAATGAAAAACTTAATGCCAACGGCACGTGGTGTTCCCAAGCCGTCACCCATCCAAGTACTAACCACGCCCTATGCTGCTTAACTTCGGTGATCGGACGAGAACCGGTGTTTTCAGCATGGTATGGTCGTTGGCGAGAAAAGATATACTCTATACGATATCTATATCTAAGATACTAACCATTCCTACAATGTCATATTCCCATGCCTTGTATGTTACTTGAGTTAAAGGCCGCACGAAATTATTGTTTATTTTGTGTCAGGCGAAAGGAAGCAATAATTTAAAAAAAAATATCAT
Source organism: Tenodera sinensis (assembly GCA_030765045.1). Taxonomy (NCBI): domain Eukaryota; kingdom Metazoa; phylum Arthropoda; class Insecta; order Mantodea; family Mantidae; genus Tenodera; species Tenodera sinensis. The sequence goes on along the minus strand of CM060972.1, from coordinate 41,716,879 downwards.
ATTAATGAGCATATAATATAACTATAATATAATTTTAATATAACCAAAAATGAAAAAGTTAATGCCAACGGCACGTGGTGTTCCCAAGCGGTCACCCATCCAAGTACTATCCACACAACACATGGCCGTTGACGAAAGGAGATGTACTCCTTACGATATCGATATCTTAGATACTAACCATTCCTACAATGTCATATTCCCATGCCTTGTATGTTACTTGAGTTACTCATTGAGCAAATAAAGTGTTATTTTACCAACAATTAAACCTATGTAAAAACATGTTCTGAATTGTACAAAAGTATTTAGTTTTTACAATTTACTATGTAGTGTTTTTTTTTTAAGAAAAGAAGCAAAATCCTTGCAACCGCAGTCAAATGATACCCCGTCATCATCCACGCGTGCCAACACACCGATTATTTTACGTGGGCCCTCCCCGTCCTTTACCACAGGCACATTTGACTGCGGTTGCCGACACTCCAACTCACGACCTCAGGCTTTGAGTGCATGGCCAGTGCACTATGTGTTGCCTTAACGATCATGGCTATCCGAGCCAGGCAGCTTCGCATTGCAGTTTATTTCAGATAGCGAAGTCTCGTAATATTGCAAGAATAGGTGAATAGAGAAGCAAGAGAAGTTCATCCAGACGGCCTAATCTAAACGTAATCTAGGAAAGTAAAAATTTTAAAAACAAGAAAAGATGAAAAACTTAATGCCAACGGCACGTGGTGTTCCCAAGCGGTCACCCATCCAAGTACTAACCACGCCCAATGCTCCTTAACTTCGGTGATCGGACGAGAACCGGTGTTTTCAGCATGGTATGGTCGTTGGCGAGAAAAGATATACTCTATACGATATCTATATCTTAGATACTAACCATTCCTACAATGTCATATTCCCATGCCTTGTATGTTACTTGAGTTAAAGGCCGCACGAAATTATTGTTTATTTTGTGTCAGGCGAAAGGAAGCAATAATTTTAAAAAAAATATCATATTAATGAGCATATAATATAACTATAATATAATTTTAATATAACCAAAAATGAAAAAGTTAATGCCAACGGCACGTGGTGTTCCCAAGCGGTCACCCATCCAAGTACTAACCACGCCCAATGCTGCTTAACTTCGGTGATCGGACGAGAACCGGTGTTTTCAGCATGGTATGGCCGTTGACGAAAGGAGATGTACTCTATACGGTATCTATATCTTAGATACTAATCATTCCTACAATGCCATATTCCCATGCCTTGTATGTTACTTGAGTTACTCAGTGTGTTTTGTGTGAGCAAATAAAGTGTTATTTTACCAACAATTAAACCTATGTAAAAACATGTTCTGAATTGTACAAAAGTATTTAGTTTTTACAATTTACTATGTAGTATTTTTTTTTTTTTTTAAGAAAAGAAGCAAAATCCATGCAACCGCAGTCAAATGATACCCCGTCATCATCCACGCGTGCCAACACACCGATTATTTTACGTGGGCCCTCCCCGTCCTTTACACACAGGCACATTTGACTGCGGTAGCCGACACTCGAACTCACGACCTCAGGCTTTGAGTGCATGGCCAGTGCACTACGTGTTGCCTTAACGATCATGGCTATCCGAGCCAGGCAGCTTCGCATTGCAGTTTATTTCAGATAGCGAAGTCTCGTAATATTACGTGGGCCCTCCCCGTCCTTTACCACAGGCACATTTGACTGCGGTTGCCGACACTCGAACTCACGACCTCAGGCTTTGAGTGCATGGCCAGTGCACTACGTGTTGCCTTAACGATCATGGCTATCCGAGCCAGGCAGCTTCGCATTGCAGTTTATTTCAGATAGCGAAGTCTCGTAATATTGCAAGAATAGGTGAATAGAGAAGCAAGAGAAGTTCATCCAGACGGCCTAATCTAAACGTAATATAAGAAAGTAAAAATTTTAAAAACAAGAAAAAATGAAAAACTTAATGCCAACGGCACGTGGTGTTCCCAAGCGGTCACCCATCCAAGTACTAACCACGCCCAATGCTGCTTAACTTCGGTGATCGGACGAGAACCGGTGTTTTCAGCATCGTATGGCCGTTGACGAAAGGAGATGTACCCTATACGATATCTATATCTTAGATACTAACCATTCCTACAATGTCACATTCCCATGCCTTGTATCTTACTTGAGTTACTCATTGTGTTTTGTGTGAGCAAATAAAGTGTTATCTTACCAACAATTAAACCTATATAAAAACATGTTCTGAATTGTACAAAAGTATTTACTTTTTACAATTTACTATGTAGTGTTTTTTTTTTTTTTTTTTTTTTTAAGAAAAGAAGCAAAATCCATGCAACCGCAGTCAAATGATACCCCGTCATCATCCACGCGTGCCAACACACCGATTATTTTACGTGGGCCCTCCCCGTCCTTTACCACAGGCACATTTGACTCGAACTCACGACCTCAGGCTTTGAGTGCATGGCCAGTGCACTACGTGTTGCCTTAACGATCATGGCTATCCGAGCCAGGCAGCTTCGCATTGCAGTTTATTTCAGATAGCGAAGTCTCGTAATATTGCAAGAATAGGTGAATAGAGAAGCAAGAGAAGTTCATCCAGACGGCCTTATCTAAACGTAATCTAAGAAAGTAAAAATTTTAAAAACAAGAAAAAATGAAAAACTTAATGCCAACGGCACGTGGTGTTCCCAAGCGGTCACCCATCCAAGTACTAACCACGCCCAATGCTGCTTAACTTCGGTGATCGGACGAGAACCGGAATTTTCAGCATGGTATGGTCGTTGGCGAGAAAAGATATACTCTATAGGATATCTATATCTTAGATACTAACCATTCCTACAATGTCATATTCCCATGCCTTGTATGTTACTTGAGTTAAAGGCCGCACGAAATTATTGTTTATTTTGTGTCAGGCGAAAGGAAGCAATAATTTATAAAAAATATCATATTAATGAGCATATAATATAACTATAATATAACTTTAATATAACCAAAAATGAAAAAGTTAATGCCAACGGCACGTGGTGTTCCCAAGCGGTCACCCATCCAAGTACTAACCACGCCCAATGCTGCTTAACTTCGGTGATCGGACGAGAACCGGTGTTTTCAGCATGGTATGGCCGTTGACGAAAGGAGATGTACTCTATACGATATCTATATCTTAGATACTAACCATTCCTACAATGTCACATTCCCATGCCTTGTATGTTACTTGAGTTACTCATTGTGTTTTGTGTGAGCAAATAAAGTGTTATCTTACCAACAATTAAACCTATGTAAAAACATGTTCTGAATTGTACAAAAGTATTTAGTTTTTACAATTTACTATGTAGTGTTTTTTTTTTTTTTAAGAAAAGAAGCAAAATCCATGCAACCGCAGTCAAATGATACCCCGTCATCATCCACGCGTGCCAACACACCGATTGTTTTACGTGGGCCCTCCCCGTCCTTTACCACAGGCACATTTGACTGCGGTTGCCGACACTCGAACTCACGACCTCAGGCTTTGAGTGCATGGCCAGTGCACTACGTGTTGCCTTAACGATCATGGCTATCCGAGCCAGGCAGCTTCGCATTGCAGTTTATTTCAGATAGCGAAGTCTCGTAATATTGCAAGAATAGGTGAATAGAGAAGCAAGAGAAGTTCATCCAGACGGCCTAATCTAAACGTAATCTAAGAAAGTAAAAATTTTAAAAACAAGAAAAAATGAAAAACTTAATGCCAACGGCACGTGGTGTTCCCAAGCGGTCACCCATCCAAGTACTAACCACGCCCAATGCTGCTTAACTTCGGTGATCGGACGAGAACCGGTGTTTTCAGCATGGTATGGTCGTTGGCGAGAAAAGATATACTCTATACGATATCTATATCTTAGATACTAACCATTCCTACAATGTCATATTCCCATGCCTTGTATGTTACTTGAGTTAAAGGCCGCACGAAATTATTGTTTATTTTGTTGCAGGCGAAAGGAAGCAATAATTTTAAAAAAAATATCATATTAATGAGCATATAATATAACTATAATATAATTTTAATATAACCAAAAATGAAAAAGTTAATGCCAACGGCACGTGGTGTTCCCAAGCGGTCACCCATCCAAGTACTATCCACACAACACATGGCCGTTGACGAAAGGAGATGTACTCTATACGATATCTATATCTTAGATACTAACCATTCCTACAATGTCATATTCCCATGCCTTGTGTGTTACTTGAGTTACTCATTGTGTTTTGTGTGAGCAAATAAAGTGTTATTTTACCAACAATTAAACCTATGTAAAAACATGTTCTGAATTGTACAAAAGTATTTAGTTTTTACAATTTACTATGTAGTGTTTTTTTTTTAAGAAAAGAAGCAAAATCCATGCAACCGCAGTCAAATGATACCCCGTCATCATCCACGCGTGCCAACACACCGATTATTTTACGTGGGCCCTCCCCGTCCTTTACCACAGGCACATTTGACTGCGGTTGCCGACACTCGAACTCACGAGCTCAGGCTTTGAGTGCATGGCCAGTGAACTACGTGTTGCCTTAACGATCATGGCTATCCGAGCCAGGCAGCTTCGCATTGCAATTTATTTCAGATAGCGAAGTCTCGTAATATTGCAAGAATAGGTGAATAGAGAAGCAAGAGAAGGTCATTCAGACGGCCTAATCTAAACGTAATCTAAGAAAGTAAAAATTTTAAAAACAAGAAAAAATGAAAAACTTAATGCCAACGGCACGTGGTGTTCCCAAGCGGTCACCCATCCAAGTACTAACCACGCCCAATGCTGCTTAACTACGGTGATCGGACGAGAACCGGTGTTTTCAGCATGGTATGGTCGTTGGCGAGAAAAGATATACTCTATACGATATCTATATCTTAGATACTAACCATTCCTACAATGTCATATTCCCATGCGTTGTATGTTACTTGAGTTACTCATTGTGTTTTGTGTGAGCAAATAAAGTGTTATTTTACCAACAATTAAACCTATGTAAAAACATGTTCTGAATTGTACAAAAATATTTAGTTTTTACAATTTACTACGTAGTGTTTTTTTTTTTTTAAGAAAAGAAGCAAAATCCATGCAACCGCAATCAAATGATACCCAGTCATCATCCACGCGTGCCAACACACCGATTATTTTACGTGGGCCCTCCCCGTCCTTTACCACAGGCACATTTGACTGCGGTTGCCGACACTCGAACTCACGACCTCAGGCTTTGAGTGCATGGCCAGTGCACTACGTGTTGCCTTAACGATCATGGCTATCCGAGCCAGGCAGCTTCGCATTGCAGTTTATTTCAGAAAGCGAAGTCTCGTAATATTGCAAGAATAGGTGAATAGAGAAGCAAGAGAAGGTCATCCAGACGGTCTAATCTAAACGTAATCTAAGAAAGTAAAAATTTTAAAAACAAGAAAAAATGAAAAACTTAATGCCAACGGCACGTGGTGTTCCCAAGCGGTCACCCATCCAAGTACTAACCACGCCCAATGCTGCTTAACTTCGGTGATCGGACGAGAACCGGTGTTTTCAGCATGGTATGGCCGTTGACGAAAGGAGATGTACTCTATACGATATCTATATCTTAGATACTAACCATTCCTACAATGTCATATTCCCATGCCTTGTATGTTACTTGAGTTACTCATTGTGTTTTGTGTGAGCAAATAAACTGTTATTTTACCAACAATTAAACCTATGTAAAAACATGTTCTGAATTGTACAAAAGTATTTAGTTTTTACAATTTACTGTGTAGTGTTTTTTTTTAAGAAAAGAAGCAAAATCCATGCAACCGCAGTCAAATGATACCCCGTCATCATCCACGCGTGCCAACACACCGATTATTTTACGTGGGCCCTCCCCGTCCTTTACCACAGGCACATTTGACTGCGGTTGCCGACACTCGAACTCACGACCTCAGGCTTTGAGTGCATGGCCAGTGCACTACGTGTTGCCTTAACGATCATGGCTATCCGAGGCAGGCAGCTTCGCATTGCAATTTATTTCAGATAGCGAAGTCTCGTAATATTGCAAGAATAGGTGAATAGAGAAGCAAGAGAAGGTCATCCAGACGGCCTAATCTAAACGTAATCTAAGAAAGTAAAAATTTTAAAAACAAGAAAAAATGAAAAACTTAATGCCAACGGCACGTGGTGTTCCCAAGCGGTCACCCATCCAAGTACTAACCACGCCCAATGCTGCTTAACTTCGGTGATCGGACGAGAACCGGTGTTTTCAGCATGGTATGGTCGTTGGCGAGAAAAGATATACTCTATACGATATCTATATCTTAGATACTAACCATTCCTACAATGTCATATTCCCATGCCTTGTATGTTACTTGAGTTACTCATTGTGTTTTGTGTGAGCAAATAAAGTGTTATTTTACCAACAATTAAACCTATGTAAAAACATGTTCTGAATTGTACAAAAATATTTAGTTTTTACAATTTACTATGTAGTGTTTTTTTTTAAGAAAAGAAGCAAAATCCATGCAACCGCAATCAAATGATACCCCGTCATCATCCACGCGTGCCAACACACCGATTATTTTACGTGGGCCCTCCCCGTCCTTCACTCGAACTCACGACCTCAGGCTTTGAGTGCATGGCCAGTGCACTACGTGTTGCCTTAACGATCATGGCTATCCGAGCCAGGTAGCTTCGCATTGCAGTTTATTTCAGAAAGCGAAGTCTCGTAATATTGCAAGAATAGGTGAATAGAGAAGCAAGAGAAGGTCATCCAGACGGTCTAATCTAAACGTAATCTAAGAAAGTAAAAATTTTAAAAACAAGAAAAAATGAAAAACTTAATGCCAACGGCACGTGGTGTTCCCAAGCGGTCACCCATCCAAGTACTAACCACGCCCAATGCTGCTTAACTTCGGTGATCGGACGAGAACCGGTGTTTTCAGCATGGTATGGCCGTTGACGAAAGGAGATGTACTCTATACGATATCTATATCTTAGATACTAACCATTCCTACAATGTCATATTCCCATGCCTTGTATGTTACTTGAGTTACTCATTGTGTTTTGTGTGAGCAAATAAACTGTTATTTTACCAACAATTAAACCTATGTAAAAACATGTTCTGAATTGTACAAAAGTATTTAGTTTTTACAATTTACTGTGTAGTGTTTTTTTTTAAGAAAAGAAGCAAAATCCATGCAACCGCATTCAAATGATACCCCGTCATCATCCACGCGTGCCAACACACCGATTATTTTACGTGGGCCCTCCCCGTCCTTTACCACAGGCACATTTGACTGCGGTTGCCGACACTCGAACTCACGACCTCAGGCTTTGAGTGCATGGCCAGTGCACTACGTGTTGCCTTAACGATCATGGCTATCCGAGCCACGCAGCTTCGCATTGCAATTTATTTCAGATAGCGAAGTCTCGTAATATTGCAAGAATAGGTGAATAGAGAAGCAAGAGAAGGTCATCCAGACGGCCTAATCTAAACGTAATCTAAGAAAGTAAAAATTTTAAAAACAAGAAAAAATGAAAAACTTAATGCCAACGGCACGTGGTGTTCCCAAGCGGTCACCCATCCAAGTACTAACCACGCCCAATGCTGCTTAACTTCGGTGATCGGACGAGAACCGGTGTTTTCAGCATGGTATGGTCGTTGGCGAGAAAAGATATACTCTATACGATATCTATATCTTAGATACTAACCATTCCTACAATGTCATATTCCCATGCCTTGTATGTTACTTGAGTTACTCATTGTGTTTTGTGTGAGCAAATAAAGTGTTATTTTACCAACAATTAAACCTATGTAAAAACATGTTCTGAATTGTACAAAAATATTTAGTTTTTACAATTTACTATGTAGTGTTTTTTTTTAAGAAAAGAAGCAAAATCCATGCAACCGCAATCAAATGATACCCCGTCATCATCCACGCGTGCCAACACACCGATTATTTTACGTGGGCCCTCCCCGTCCTTCACTCGAACTCACGACCTCAGGCTTTGAGTGCATGGCCAGTGCACTACGTGTTGCCTTAACGATCATGGCTATCCGAGCCAGGTAGCTTCGCATTGCAGTTTATTTCAGAAAGCGAAGTCTCGTAATATTGCAAGAATAGGTGAATAGAGAAGCAAGAGAAGGTCATCCAGACGGCCTAATCTAAACGTAATCTAAGAAAGAAAAAATTTTAAAAACAAGAAAAAATGAAAAACTTAATGCCAACGGCACATGGTGTTCCCAAGCGGTCACCCATCCAAGTACTAACCACGCCCAATGCTGCTTAACTTCGGTGATCGGACGAGAACCGGTGTTTTCAGCATGGTATGGTCGTTGGCGAGAAAAGATATACTCTATACGATATCTATATCTTAGATACTAACCATTCCTACAATGTCATATTCCCATGCCTTGTATGTTACTTGAGTTAAAGGCCGCACGAAATTATTGTTTATTTTGTTGCAGGCGAAAGGAAGCAATAATTTTAAAAAAATATCATATTAATGAGCATATAATATAACTATAATATAATTTTAATATAACCAAAAATGAAAAAGTTAATGCCAACGGCACGTGGTGTTCCCAAGCGGTCACCCATCCAAGTACTATCCACACAACACATGGCCGTTGACGAAAGGAGATGTACTCTATACGATATCTATATGTTAGATACTAACCATTCCTACAATGTCATATTCCCATGCCTTGTATGTTACTTGAGTTACTCATTGTGTTTTGTGTGAGCAAATGAAGTGTTATTTTACCAACAATTAAACCTATGTAAAAACATGTTCTGAATTGTACAAAAGTATTTAGTTTTTACAATTTACTATGTAGTGTTTTTTTTTAAGAAAAGAAAAGAAGCAAAATCCATGCAACCGCAGTCAAATGATACCCCGTCATCATCCACGCGTGCCAACACACCGATTATTTTACGTGGGCCCTCCCCGTCCTTTACCACAGGCACATTTGACTGCGGTTGCCGACACTCGAACTCACGACCTCAGGCTTTGAGTGCATGGCCAGTGCACTACGTGTTGCCTTAACGATCATGGCTATCCGAGCCAGGCAGCTTCGCATTGCAGTTTATTTCAGATAGCGAAGTCTCGGAATATTGCAAGAATAGGTGAATAGAGAAGCAAGAGAAGTTCATCCAGACGGCCTAATCTAAACGTAATCTAAGAAAGTAAAAATTTTAAAAACAAGAAAAAATGAAAAACTTAATGCCAACGGCACGTGGTGTTCCCAAGCGGTCACCCATCCAAGTACTAACCACGCCCAATGCTGCTTAACTTCGGTGATCGGACGAGAACCGGTGTTTTCAGCATGGTATGGCCGTTGACGAAAGGAGATGTACTCTATACGATATCTATATCTTAGATACTAACCATTCCTACAATGTCATATTCCCATGCCTTGTGTGTTACTTGAGTTACTCATTGTGTTTTGTGTGAGCAAATAAAGTGTTATTTTACCAACAATTAAACCTATGTAAAAACATGTTCTGAATTGTACAAAAGTATTTAGTTTTTACAATTTACTATGTAGTGTTTTTTTTTTTAAGAAAAGAAGCAAAATCCATGCAACCGCAGTCAAATGATACCCCGTCATCATCCACGCGTGCCAACACACCGATTATTTTACGTGGGCCCTCCCCGTCCTTTACCACAGGCACATTTGACTGCGGTTGCCGACACTCGAACTCACGACCTCAGGCTTTGAGTGCATGGCCAGTGCACTACGTGTTGCCTTAACGATCATGGCTATCCGAGCCAGGCAGCTTCGCATAGCAATTTATTTCAGATAGCGAAGTCTCGTAATATTGCAAGAATAGGTGAATAGAGAAGCAAGAGAAGGTCATTCAGACGGCCTAATCTAAACGTAATCTAAGAAAGTAAAAATTTTAAAAACAAGAAAAAATGAAAAACTTAATGCCAACGGCACGTGGTGTTCCCAAGCGGTCACCCATCCAAGTACTAACCACGCCCAATGCTGCTTAACTACGGTGATCGGACGAGAACCGGTGTTTTCAGCATGGTATGGTCGTTGGCGAGAAAAGATATACTCTATACGATATCTATATCTTAGATACTAACCATTCCTACAATGTCATATTCCCATGCGTTGTATGTTACTTGAGTTACTCATTGTGTTTTGTGTGAGCAAATAAGTGTTATTTTACCAACAATTAAACCTATGTAAAAACATGTTCTGAATTGTACAAAAATATTTAGTTTTTACAATTTACTATGTAGTGTTTTTTTTTTTTTAAGAAAAGAAGCAAAATCCATGCAACCGCAATCAAATGATACCCAGTCATCATCCACGCGTGCCAACACACCGATTATTTTACGTGGGCCCTCCCCGTCCTTTACCACAGGCACATTTGACTGCGGTTGCCGACACTCGAACTCACGACCTCAGGCTTTGAGTGCATGGCCAGTGCACTACGTGTTGCCTTAACGATCATGGCTATCCGAGCCAGGCAGCCTCGCATTGCAGTTTATTTCAGAAAGCGAAGTCTCGTAATATTGCAAGAATAGGTGAATAGAGAAGCAAGAGAAGGTCATCCAGACGGCCTAATCTAAACGTAATCTAAGAAAGTAAAAATTTTAAAAACAAGAAAAAATTAAAAACTTAATGCCAACGGCACGTGGTGTTCCCAAGCGGTCACCCATCCAAGTACTAACCACGCCCAATGCTGCTTAACTTCGGTGATCGGACGAGAACCGGTGTTTTCAGCATGGTATGGTCGTTGGCGAGAAAAGATATACTCTATATACAGGTAGCTTCGCATTGCAGTTTATTTCAGAAAGCGAAGTCTCGTAATATTGCAAGAATAGGTGAATAGAGAAGCAAGAGAAGGTCATCCAGACGGTCTAATCTAAACGTAATCTAAGAAAGTAAAAATTTTAAAAACAAGAAAAAATGAAAAACTTAATGCCAACGGCACGTGGTGTTCCCAAGCGGTCACCCATCCAAGTACTAACCACGCCCAATGCTGCTTAACTTCGGTGATCGGACGAGAACCGGTGTTTTCAGCATGGTATGGCCGTTGACGAAAGGAGATGTACTCTATACGATATCTATATCTATGTCATATTCCCATGCCTTGTATGTTACTTGAGTTACTCATTGTGTTTTGTGTGAGCAAATAAAGTGTTATTTTACCAACAATTAAACCTATGTAAAAACATGTTCTGAATTGTAAAAAAATATTTAGTTTTTACAATTTACTATGTAGTGTTTTTTTTTAAGAAAAGAAGCAAAATCCATGCAACCGCAATCAAATGATACCCCGTCATCATCCACGCGTGCCAACACACCGATTATTTTACGTGGGCCCTCCCCGTCCTTCACTCGAACTCACGACCTCAGGCTTTGAGTGCATGGCCAGTGCACTACGTGTTGCCTTAACGATCATGGCTATCCGAGCCAGGTAGCTTCGCATTGCAGTTTATTTCAGAAAGCGAAGTCTCGTAATATTGCAAGAATAGGTGAATAGAGAAGCAAGAGAAGGTCATCCAGACGGCCTAATCTAAACGTAATCTCAGAAAGAAAAAATTTTAAAAACAAGAAAAAATGAAAAACTTAATGCCAACGGCACATGGTGTTCCCAAGCGGTCACCCATCCAAGTACTAACCACGCCCAATGCTGCTTAACTTCGGTGATCGGACGAGAACCGGTGTTTTCAGCATGGTATGGTCGTTGGCGAGAAAAGATATACTCTATACGATATCTATATCTTAGATACTAACCATTCCTACAATGTCATATTCCCATGCCTTGTATGTTACTTGAGTTAAAGGCCGCACGAAATTATTGTTTATTTTGTTGCAGGCGAAAGGAAGCAATAATTTTAAAAAAATATCATATTAATGAGCATATAATATAACTATAATATAATTTTAATATAACCAAAAATGAAAAAGTTAATGCCAACGGCACGTGGTGTTCCCAAGCGGTCACCCATCCAAGTACTATCCACACAACACATGGCCGTTGACGAAAGGAGATGTACTCTATACGATATCTATATGTTAGATACTAACCATTCCTACAATGTCATATTCCCATGCCTTGTATGTTACTTGAGTTACTCATTGTGTTTTGTGTGAGCAAATGAAGTGTTATTTTACCAACAATTAAACCTATGTAAAAACATGTTCTGAATTGTACAAAAGTATTTAGTTTTTACAATTTACTATGTAGTGTTTTTTTTTTAAGAAAAGAAAAGAAGCAAAATCCATGCAACCGCAGTCAAATGATACCCCGTCATCATCCACGCGTGCCAACACACCGATTATTTTACGTGGGCCCTCCCCGTCCTTTACCACAGGCACATTTGACTGCGATTGCCGACACTCGAACTCACGACCTCAGGCTTTGAGTGCATGGCCAGTGCACTACGTGTTGCCTTAACGATCATGGCTATCCGAGCCAGGCAGCTTCGCATTGCAGTTTATTTCAGATAGCGAAGTCTCGGAATATTGCAAGAATAGGTGAATAGAGAAGCAAGAGAAGTTCATCCAGACGGCCTAATCTAAACGTAATCTAAGAAAGTAAAAATTTTAAAAACAAGAAAAAATGAAAAACTTAATGCCAACGGCACGTGGTGTTCCCAAGCGGTCACCCATCCAAGTACTAACCACGCCCAATGCTGCTTAACTTCGGTGATCGGACGAGAACCGGTGTTTTCAGCATGGTATGGCCGTTGACGAAAGGAGATGTACTCTATACGATATCTATATCTTAGATACTAACCATTCCTACAATGTCATATTCCCATGCCTTGTGTGTTACTTGAGTTACTCATTGTGTTTTGTGTGAGCAAATAAAGTGTTATTTTACCAACAATTAAACCTATGTAAAAACATGTTCTGAATTGTACAAAAGTATTTAGTTTTTACAATTTACTATGTAGTGTTTTTTTTTTTTAAGAAAAGAAGCAAAATCCATGCAACCGCAGTCAAATGATACCCCGTCATCATCCACGCGTGCCAACACACCGATTATTTTACGTGGGCCCTCCCCGTCCTTTACCACAGGCACATTTGACTGCGGTTGCCGACACTCGAACTCACGACCTCAGGCTTTGAGTGCATGGCCAGTGCACTACGTGTTGCCTTAACGATCATGGCTATCCGAGCCAGGCAGCTTCGCATAGCAATTTATTTCAGATAGCGAAGTCTCGTAATATTGCAAGAATAGGTGAATAGAGAAGCAAGAGAAGGTCATTCAGACGGCCTAATCTAAACGTAATCTAAGAAAGTAAAAATTTTAAAAACAAGAAAAAATGAAAAACTTAATGCCAACGGCACGTGGTGTTCCCAAGCGGTCACCCATCCAAGTACTAACCACGCCCAATGCTGCTTAACTACGGTGATCGGACGAGAACCGGTGTTTTCAGCATGGTATGGTCGTTGGCGAGAAAAGATATACTCTATACGATATCTATATCTTAGATACTAACCATTCCTACAATGTCATATTCCCATGCGTTGTATGTTACTTGAGTTACTCATTGTGTTTTGTGTGAGCAAATAAGTGTTATTTTACCAACAATTAAACCTATGTAAAAACATGTTCTGAATTGTACAAAAATATTTAGTTTTTACAATTTACTATGTAGTGTTTTTTTTTTTAAGAAAAGAAGCAAAATCCATGCAACCGCAATCAAATGATACCCAGTCATCATCCACGCGTGCCAACACACCGATTATTTTACGTGGGCCCTCCCCGTCCTTTACCACAGGCACATTTGACTGCGGTTGCCGACACTCGAACTCACGACCTCAGGCTTTGAGTGCATGGCCAGTGCACTACGTGTTGCCTTAACGATCATGGCTATCCGAGCCAGGCAGCCTCGCATTGCAGTTTATTTCAGAAAGCGAAGTCTCGTAATATTGCAAGAATAGGTGAATAGAGAAGCAAGAGAAGGTCATCCAGACGGCCTAATCTAAACGTAATCTAAGAAAGTAAAAATTTTAAAAACAAGAAAAAATTAAAAACTTAATGCCAACGGCACGTGGTGTTCCCAAGCGGTCACCCATCCAAGTACTAACCACGCCCAATGCTGCTTAACTTCGGTGATCGGACGAGAACCGGTGTTTTCAGCATGGTATGGTCGTTGGCGAGAAAAGATATACTCTATATACAGGTAGCTTCGCATTGCAGTTTATTTCAGAAAGCGAAGTCTCGTAATATTGCAAGAATAGGTGAATAGAGAAGCAAGAGAAGGTCATCCAGACGGTCTAATCTAAACGTAATCTAAGAAAGTAAAAATTTTAAAAACAAGAAAAAATGAAAAACTTAATGCCAACGGCACGTGGTGTTCCCAAGCGGTCACCCATCCAAGTACTAACCACGCCCAATGCTGCTTAACTTCGGTGATCGGACGAGAACCGGTGTTTTCAGCATGGTATGGCCGTTGACGAAAGGAGATGTACTCTATACGATATCTATATCTTAGATACTAACCATTCCTACAATGTCATATTCCCATGCCTTGTATGTTACTTGAGTTACTCATTGTGTTTTGTGTGAGCAAATAAACTGTTATTTTACCAACAATTAAACCTATGTAAAAACATGTTCTGAATTGTACAAAAGTATTTAGTTTTTACAATTTACTGTGTAGTGTTTTTTTTTAAGAAAAGAAGCAAAATCCATGCAACCGCATTCAAATGATACCCCGTCATCATCCACGCGTGCCAACACACCGATTATTTTACGTGGGCCCTCCCCGTCCTTTACCACAGGCACATTTGACTGCGGTTGCCGACACTCGAACTCACGACCTCAGGCTTTGAGTGCATGGCCAGTGCACTACGTGTTGCCTTAACGATCATGGCTATCCGAGCCAGGCAGCTTCGCATTGCAATTTATTTCAGATAGCGAAGTCTCGTAATATTGCAAGAATAGGTGAATAGAGAAGCAAGAGAAGGTCATCCAGACGGCCTAATCTAAACGTAATCTAAGAAAGTAAAAATTTTAAAAACAAGAAAAAATGAAAAACTTAATGCCAACGGCACGTGGTGTTCCCAAGCGGTCACCCATCCAAGTACTAACCACGCCCAATGCTGCTTAACTTCGGTGATCGGACGAGAACCGGTGTTTTCAGCATGGTATGGTCGTTGGCGAGAAAAGATATACTCTATACGATATCTATATCTTAGATACTAACCATTCCTACAATGTCATATTCCCATGCCTTGTATGTTACTTGAGTTACTCATTGTGTTTTGTGTGAGCAAATAAAGTGTTATTTTACCAACAATTAAACCTATGTAAAAACATGTTCTGAATTGTACAAAAATATTTAGTTTTTACAATTTACTATGTAGTGTTTTTTTTTAAGAAAAGAAGCAAAATCCATGCAACCGCAATCAAATGATACCCCGTCATCATCCACGCGTGCCAACACACCGATTATTTTACGTGGGCCCTCCCCGTCCTTCACTCGAACTCACGACCTCAGGCTTTGAGTGCATGGCCAGTGCACTACGTGTTGCCTTAACGATCATAGCTAAGTCTCGTAATATTGCAAGTATAGGTGAATAGAGAAGCAAGAGAAGTTCATCCAGACGGCCTAATCTAAACGTAATCTAAGAAAGTAAAAATTTTAAAAACAAGAAAAAATGAAAAACTTAATGCCAACGGCACGTGGTGTTCCCAAGCGGTCACCCATCCAAGTACTAACCACGCCCAATGCTGCTTAACTTCGGTGATCGGACGAGAGCCGGTGTTTTCAGCATGGTATGGCCGTTGACGAAAGGAGATGTACTCTATACGATATCTATATCTTAGATACTAACCATTCCTACAATGTCATATTCCCATGCCTTGTATGTTACTTGAGTTACTCATTGTGTTTTGTGTGAGCAAATAAAGTGTTATTTTACCAACAATTAAACCTATGTAAAAACATGTTCTGAATTGTACAAAAGTATTTAGTTTTTACAATTTACTATGTAGTGTTTTTTTTTAAGAAAAGAAGCAAAATCCATGCAACCGCAGTCAAATGATACCCCGTCATCATCCACGCGTGCCAACACACCGATTATTTTACGTGGGCCCTCCCCGTCCTTTACCACAGGCACATTTGACTGCGGTTGCCGACACTCGAACTCACGACCTCAGGCTTTGAGTGCATGGCCAGTGCACTACGTGTTGCCTTAACGATCATGGCTATCCGAGCCAGGCAGCTTCGCATTGCCGTTTATTTCAGAAAGCGAAGTCTCGTAATATTGCAAGAATAGGTGAATAGAGAAGCAAGAGAAGGTCATCCAGACGGCCTAATCTAAACGTAATCTAAGAAAGTAAAAATTTTAAAAACAAGAAAAAATGAAAAACTTAATGCCAACGGCACGTGGTGTTCCTAAGCGGTCACCCATCCAAGTACTAACCACGCCTAATGCTGCTTAACTTCGGTGATCGGACGAGAACCGGTGTTTTCAGCATGGTATGGTCGTTGGCGAGAAAAGATATACTCTATACGATATCTATATCTTAGATACTAACCATTCCTACAATGTCATATTCCCATGCCTTGTATGTTACTTGAGTTACTCATTGTGTTTTGTGTTAGCAAATAAACTGTTATTTTACCAACAATTAAACCTATGTAAAAACATGTTCTGAATTGTACAAAAGTATTTAGTTTTTACAATTTACTATGTAGTGTTTTTTTAAGAAAAGAAGCAAAATCCATGCAACCGCAGTCAAATGATACCCCGTCATCATCCACGCGTGCCAACACACCGATTATTTTACGTGGGCCCTCCCCGTCCTTTACCACAGGCACATTTGACTGCGGTTGCCGACACTCGAACTCACGACCTCAGGCTTTGAGTGCATGGCCAGTGCACTACGTGTTGCCTTAACGATCATGGCTATCCGAGCCAGGCAGCTTCGCATTGCAGTTTATTTCAGATAGCGAAGTCTCGGAATATTGCAAGAATAGGTGAATAGAGAAGCAAGAGAAGTTCATCCAGACGGCCTAATCTAAACGTAATCTAAGAAAGTAAAAATTTTAAAAACAAGAAAAAATGAAAAACTTAATGCCAACGGCACGTGGTGTTCCCAAGCGGTCACCCATCCAAGTACTAACCACGCCCAATGCTGCTTAACTTCGGTGATCGGACGAGAACCGGTGTTTTCAGCATGGTATGGCCGTTGACGAAAGGAGATGTACTCTATACGATATCTATATCTTAGATACTAACCATTCCTACAATGTCATATTCCCATGCCTTGTGTGTTACTTGAGTTACTCATTGTGTTTTGTGTGAGCAAATAAAGTGTTATTTTACCAACAATTAAACCTATGTAAAAACATGTTCTGAATTGTACAAAAGTATTTAGTTTTTACAATTTACTATGTAGTGTTTTTTTTTTAAGAAAAGAAGCAAAATCCATGCAACCGCAGTCAAATGATACCCCGTCATCATCCACGCGTGCCAACACACCGATTATTTTACGTGGGCCCTCCCCGTCCTTTACCACAGGCACATTTGACTGCGGTTGCCGACACTCGAACTCACGACCTCAGGCTTTGAGTGCATGGCCAGTGCACTACGTGTTGCCTTAACGATCATGGCTATCCGAGCCAGGCAGCTTCGCATAGCAATTTATTTCAGATAGCGAAGTCTCGTAATATTGCAAGAATAGGTGAATAGAGAAGCAAGAGAAGGTCATTCAGACGGCCTAATCTAAACGTAATCTAAGAAAGTAAAAATTTTAAAAACAAGAAAAAATGAAAAACTTAATGCCAACGGCACGTGGTGTTCCCAAGCGGTCACCCATCCAAGTACTAACCACGCCCAATGCTGCTTAACTACGGTGATCGGACGAGAACCGGTGTTTTCAGCATGGTATGGTCGTTGGCGAGAAAAGATATACTCTATACGATATCTATATCTTAGATACTAACCATTCCTACAATGTCATATTCCCATGCGTTGTATGTTACTTGAGTTATTCATTGTGTTTTGTGTGAGCAAATAAGTGTTATTTTACCAACAATTAAACCTATGTAAAAACATGTTCTGAATTGTACAAAAATATTTAGTTTTTACAATTTACTATGTAGTGTTTTTTTTTTTTTAAGAAAAGAAGCAAAATCCATGCAACCGCAATCAAATGATACCCAGTCATCATCCACGCGTGCCAACACACCGATTATTTTACGTGGGCCCTCCCCGTCCTTTACCACAGGCACATTTGACTGCGGTTGCCGACACTCGAACTCACGACCTCAGGCTTTGAGTGCATGGCCAGTGCACTACGTGTTGCCTTAACGATCATGGCTATCCGAGCCAGGCAGCCTCGCATTGCAGTTTATTTCAGAAAGCGAAGTCTCGTAATATTGCAAGAATAGGTGAATAGAGAAGCAAGAGAAGGTCATCCAGACGGCCTAATCTAAACGTAATCTAAGAAAGTAAAAATTTTAAAAACAAGAAAAAATTAAAAACTTAATGCCAACGGCACGTGGTGTTCCCAAGCGGTCACCCATCCAAGTACTAACCACGCCCAATGCTGCTTAACTTCGGTGATCGGACGAGAACCGGTGTTTTCAGCATGGTATGGTCGTTGGCGAGAAAAGATATACTCTATACGATATCTATATCTTAGATACTAACCATTCCTACAATGTCATATTCCCATGCCTTGTATGTTACTTGAGTTACTCATTGTGTTTTGTGTGAGCAAATAAACTGTTATTTTACCAACAATTAAACCTATGTAAAAACATGTTCTGAATTGTACAAAAGTATTTAGTTTTTACAATTTACTATGTAGTGTTTTTTTAAGAAAAGAAGCAAAATCCATGCAACCGCAATCAAATGATACCCAGTCATCATCCACGCGTGCCAACACACCGATTATTTTACGTGGGCCCTCCCCGTCCTTTACCACAGGCACATTTGACTGCGGTTGCCGACACTCGAACTCACGACCTCAGGCTTTGAGTGCATGGCCAGTGCACTACGTGTTGCCTTAACGATCATGGCTATCCGAGCCAGGCAGCTTCGCATTGCAGTTTATTTCAGATAGCTAAGTCTCGTAATATTGCAAGTATAGGTGAATAGAGAAGCAAGAGAAGTTCATCCAGACGGCCTAATCTAAACGTAATCTAAGAAAGTAAAAATTTTAAAAACAAGAAAAAATGAAAAACTTAATGCCAACGGCACGTGGTGTTCCCAAGCGGTCACCCATCCAAGTACTAACCACGCCCAATGCTGCTTAACTTCGGTGATCGGACGAGAGCCGGTGTTTTCAGCATGGTATGGCCGTTGACGAAAGGAGATGTACTCTATACGATATCTATATCTTAGATACTAACCATTCCTACAATGTCATATTCCCATGCCTTGTATGTTACTTGAGTTACTCATTGTGTTTTGTGTGAGCAAATAAAGTGTTATTTTACCAACAATTAAACCTATGTAAAAACATGTTCTGAATTGTACAAAAGTATTTAGTTTTTACAATTTACTATGTAGTGTTTTTTTTTTAAGAAAAGAAGCAAAATCCATGCAACCGCAGTCAAATGATACCCCGTCATCATCCACGCGTGCCAACACACCGACTATTTTACGTGGGCCCTCCCCGTCCTTTACCACAGGCACATTTGACTGCAGTTGCCGACACTCGAACTCACGACCTCAGGCTTTGAGTGCATGGCCAGTGCACTACGTGTTGCCTTAACGATCATGGCTATCCGAGCCAGGCAGCTTCGCATTGCAGTTTATTTCAGATAGCGAAGTCTCGTAATATTGCAAGAATAGGTGAATAGAGAAGCAAGAGAAGGTCATCCAGACGGCCTAATCTAAACGTAATCTAAGAAAGTAAAAATTTTAAAAACAAGAAAAAATGAAAAACTTAATGCCAACGGCACGTGGTGTTCCCAAGCGGTCACCCATCCAAGTACTAACCACGCCCAATGCTGCTTAACTTCGGTGATCGGACGAGAACCGGTGTTTTCAGCATGGTATGGTCGTTGGCGAGAAAAGATATACTCTATACGATATCTATATCTTAGATACTAACCATTCCGACAATGTCATATTCCCATGCCTTGTATGTTACTTGAGTTACTCATTGTGCTTTGTGTGAGCAAATAAAGTGTTATTTTACCAACAACTAAACCTATGTAAAAACATGTTCTGAATTGTACAAAAATATTTAGTTTTTACAATTTACTATGTAGTGTTTTTTTTTTTTTAAGAAAAGAAGCAAAATCCATGCAACCGCAGTCAAATGATACCCCGTCATCATCCACGCGTGCCAACACACCGATTATTTTACGTGGGCCCTCCCCGTCCTTTACCACAGGCACATTTGACTGCGGTTGCCGACACTCGAACTCACGACCTCAGGCTTTGAGTGCATGGCCAGTGCACTACGTGTTGCCTTAACGATCATGGCTATCCGAGCCAGGCAGCTTCGCATTGCCGTTTATTTCAGAAAGCGAAGTCTCGTAATATTGCAAGAATAGGTGAATAGAGAAGCAAGAGAAGGTCATCCAGACGGCCTAATCTAAACGTAATCTAAGAAAGTAAAAATTTTAAAAACAAGAAAAAATGAAAAACTTAATGCCAACGGCACTTGGTGTTCCCAAGCGGTCACCCATCCAAGTACTAACCACGCCCAATGCTGCTTAACTTCGGTGATCGGACGAGAACCGGTGTTTTCAGCATTGTATGGTCGTTGGCGAGAAAAGATATACTCTATACGATACCTATATCTTAGATACTAGCAAGAGAAGGTCATCCAGACGTAATCTAAGACAGAAAAAATTTTAAAAACAAGATTAAGATGATTCCCCGTCATCATCCACGCGTGCCAACACACCGATTATTTTACGTGGGCCCTCCCCGTCCTTTACCACAGGCACATTTGACTGCGGTTGCCGACACTCGAACTCACGACCTCAGGCTTTGAGTGCATGGCCAGTGCACTACGTGTTGCCTTAACGATCATGGCTATCCGAGCCAGGCAGCTTCGCATTGCAGTTTATTTCAGATAGCGAAGTCTCGTAATATTGCAAGAATAGGTGAATAGAGAAGCAAGAGAAGTTCATCCAGACGGCCTAATCTAAACGTAATCTAAGAAAGTAAACATTTTAAAAACAAGAAAAAATGAAAAACTTAATGCCAACGGCACGTGGTGTTCCCAAGCGGTCACCCATCCAAGTACTAACCACGCCCAATGCTGCTTAACTTCGGTGATCGGAGGAGAACCGGTGTTTTCAGCATGGTATGGTCGTTGGCGAGAAAAGATATACTCTATACGAAACCTATATCTTAGATACTAGCAAGAGAAGGTCATCCAGACGTAATCTAAGACAGTAAAAATTTTAAAAACAAGATTAAGATGATTTCATGTCATCATCCACGCGTGCCAACACACCGATTATTTTACGTGGGCCCTCCCCGTCCTTTACCACAGGCACACTTGACTGCGGTTGCCGACACTCGAACTCACGACCTCAGGCTTTGAGTGCATGACCATTTCTATTATGTCATATTCCCATGCTGCACGAAATTATTGTTTATTTTATTGCAGGCGAAAGGAAGCAATAATTTTAAAAAAAATATCATATTAATGAGCATATAATATAACTATAATATAATTTTAATATAACCAAAAATGAAAAAGTTAATGCCAAAGGCACGTGGTGTTCCTAGGCGGTCACCCATCCAGGTACTAATCACGCCCAATGCTGCTTAACTTCGGTGATCGGGCGAGAACCGGTGTTTTCAGCATGGTATTGCCGTTGACGAAAGGAGATGTACTCTATACGATATCTATATCTTAGATACTAACCATTCCTACAATGTCATATTGCCATGCCTTGTATGTTACTTGAGTTACTCATTGTGTTTTGTGTGAGCAAATAAAGTGTTATCTTACCAACAATTAAACCTATGTAAAAACATGTTCTGAATTGTACAAAAGTATTTAGTTTTTACAATTTACTATGTAGTGTTTTTTTTTTTTTTTTTTAAGAAAAGAAGCAAAATCCATGCAACCGCAGTCAAATGATACCCCGTCATCATCCACGCGTGCCAACACACCGATTATTTTACGTGGGCCCTCCCCGTCCTTTACCACAGGCACACTTGACTGCGGTTGCCGACACTCGAACTCACGACCTCAGGCTTTGAGTGCATGACCATTTCTATTATCTAATATTCCCATGCTGCACGAAATTATTGTTTATTTTATTGCAGGCGAAAGGAAGCAATAATTTTAAAAAAAATATCATATTAATGAGCATATAATATAACTATAATATAATTTTAATATAACCAAAAATGAAAAAGTTAATGCCAACGGCACGTGGTGTTCCCAGGCGGTCACCCATCCAGGTACTAACCACGCCCAATGCTGCTTAACTTCGGTGATCGGGCGAGAACCGGTGTTTTCAGCATGGTATGGCCGTTGACGAAAGGAGATGTACTCTATACGATATCTATATCTTAGATACTAACCATTCCTACAATGTCATATTCCCATGCCTTGTATGTTACTTGAGTTACTCATTGTGTTTTGTGTGAGCAAATAAAGTGTTATCTTACCAACAATTAAACCTATGTAAAAACATGTTCTGAATTGTACAAAAGTATTTAGTTTTTACAATTTACTATGTAGTGTTTTTTTAAGAAAAGAAGAAAAATCCATGCAACCGCAGTCAAATGATACCCCGTCATCATCCACGCGTGCCAACACACCGATTATTTTACGTGGGCCCTCCCCGTCCTTTACCACAGGCACATTTGACTGCGGTTGCCGACACTCGAACTCACGACCTCAGGCTTTGAGTGCATGGCCAGTGCACTACGTGTTGCCTTAACGATCATGGCTATCCGAGCCAGGCAGCTTCGCATTGCAGTTTATTTCAGATAGCGAAGTCTCGTAATATTGCAAGAATAGGTGAATAGAGAAGCAAGAGAAGTTCATCCAGACGGCCTAATCTAAACGTAATCTAAGAAAGTAAACATTTTAAAAACAAGAAAAAATGAAAAACTTAATGCCAACGGCACGTGGTGTTCCCAAGCGGTCACCCATCCAAGTACTAACCACGCCCAATGCTGCTTAACTTCGGTGATCGGACGAGAACCGGTGTTTTCAGCATGGTATGGTCGTTGGCGAGAAAATATATACTCTATACGATACCTATATCTTAGATACTAGCAAGAGAAGGTCATCCAGACGTAATCTAAGACAGTAAAAATTTTAAAAACAAGATTAAGATGATTCCCCGTCATCATCCACGCGTGCCACCACACCGATTATTTTACGTGGGCCCTCCCCGTCCTTTACCACAGGCACACTTGACTGCGGTTGCCGACACTCGAACTCACGACCTCAGGCTTTGAGTGCATGACCATTTCTATTATGTCATATTCCCATGCTGCACGAAATTATTGTTTATTTTATTGCAGGCGAAAGGAAGCAATAATTTTAAAAAAAATATCATATTAATGAGCATATAATATAACTATAATATAATTTTAATATAACCAAAAATGAAAAAGTTAATGCCAACGGCACGTGGTGTTCCCAGGCGGTCACCCATCCAGGTACTAATCACGCCCAATGCTGCTTAACTTCGGTGATCGGGCGAGAACCGCTGTTTTCAGCATGGTATGGCCGTTGACGAAAGGAGATGTACTCTATACGATATCTATATCTTAGATACTAACCATTCCTACAATGTCATATTCCCATGCCTTGTATGTTACTTGAGTTACTCATTGTGTTTTGTGTGAGCAAATAAAGTGTTATCTTACCAACAATTAAACCTATGTAAAAACATGTTCTGAATTGTACAAAAGTATTTAGTTTTTACAATTTACTATGTAGTGTTTTTTTCTTTTTTTTTTAAGAAAAGAAGCAAAATCCATGCAACCGCAGTCAAATGATACCCCGTCATCATCCAAGCGTGCCAACACACCGATTATTTTGCGTGGGCCCTCCCCGTCCTTTACCGCAGGCACATTTGACTGCGGTTGCGGTTGCAGTTTATTTCAGATAGCGAAGTCTCGTAATATTGCAAGAATAGGTGAATAGAGAAGCAAGAGAAGTTCATCCAGACGGCCTAATCTAAACGTAATCTAAGAAAGTAAAAATTTTAAAAACATGAAAAAATGAAAAACTTAATGCCAACGGCACGTGGTGTTCCCAAGCGGTCTCCCATCCAAGTACTAACCACGCCCAATGCTGCTTAACTTCGGTGATCGGACGAGAACCGGTGTTTTCAGCATGGTATGGTCGTTGGCGAGAAAAGATATACTCTATACGATACCTATATCTTAGATACTAGCAAGAGAAGGTCATCCAGACGTAATCTAAGACAGTAAAAATTTTAAAAACAAGATTAAGATGATTTCCCGTCATCATCCACGCGTGCCAACAGACCTATTATTTTACGTGGGCCCTCCCCGTCCTTTACCACAGGCACACTTGACTGCGGTTGCCGACACTCGAACTCACGACCTCAGGCTTTGAGTGCATGACCATTTCTATTATGTCATATTCCCATGCTGCACGAAATTATTGTTTATTTTATTGCAGGCGAAAGGAAGCAATAATTTTAAAAAAAATATCATATTAATGAGCATATAATATAACTATAATATAATTTTAATATAACCAAAAATGAAAAAGTTAATGCCAACGGCACGTGGTGTTCCCAGGCGGTCACCCATCCAGGTACTAATCACGCCCAATGCTGCTTAACTTCGGTGATCGGGCGAGAACCGGTGTTTTCAGCATGGTATTGCCGTTGACGAAAGGAGATGTACTCTATACGATATCTATATCTTAGATACTAACCATTCCTACAATGTCATATTCCCATGCCTTGTATGTTACTTGAGTTACTCATTGTGTTTTGTGTGAGCAAATAAAGTGTTATCTTACCAACAATTAAACCTATGTAAAAACATGTTCTGAATTGTACAAAAGTATTTAGTTTTTACAATTTACTATGTAGTGTTTTTTTTAAGAAAAGAAGCAAAATCCATGCAACCGCAGTCAAATGATACCCCGTCATCATCCACGCGTGCCAACACACCTTTTATTTTACGTGGGCCCTCCCCGTCCTTTACCACAGGCACATTTGACTGCGGTTGCCGACACTCGAACTCACGACCTCAGGCTTTGAGTGCATGGCCAGTGCACTACGTGTTGCCTTAACGATCATGGCTATCCGAGCCAGGCAGCTTCGCATTGCAGTTTATTTCAGATAGCGAAGTCTCGTAATATTGCAAGAATAGGTGAATAGAGAAGCAAGAGAAGTTCATCCAGACGGCCTAATCTAAACGTAATCTAAGAAAGTAAACATTTTAAAAACAAGAAAAAATGAAAAACTTAATGCCAACGGCACGTGGTGTTCCCAAGCGGTCACCCATCCAAGTACTAACCACGCCCAATGCTGCTTAACTTCGGTGATCGGACGAGAACCGGTGTTTTCAGCATCGTATGGTCGTTGGCGAGAAAAGATATACTCTATACGATACCTATATCTTAGATACTAACAAGAGAAGGTCATCCAGACGTAATCTAAGACAGTAAAAATTTTAAAAACAAGATTAAGATGATTCCCCGTCATCATCCACGCGTGGCAACACACCGATTATTTTACGTGGGCCCTCCCCGTCCTTTACCACAGGCACACTTGACTGCGGTTGCCGACACTCGAACTCACGACCTCAGGCTTTGAGTGCCTGACCATTTCTATTATGTCATATTCCCATGCTGCACGAAATTATTGTTTATTTTATTTTACCAACAACTAAACCTATGTAAAAACATGTTCTGAATTGTACAAAAATATTTAGTTTTTACAATTTACTATGTAGTGTTTTTTTTTTTTTTTTAAGAAAAGAAGCAAAATCCATGCAACCGCAGTCAAATGATACCCCGTCATCATCCACGCGTGCCAACACACCGATTATTTTACGTGGGCCCTCCCCGTCCTTTACCACAGGCACATTTGACTGCGGTTGCCGACACTCGAACTCACGACCTCAGGCTTTGAGTGCATGACCAGTGCACTACGTGTTGCCTTAACGATCATGGCTATCCGAGCCAGGCAGCTTCGCATTGCCGTTTATTTCAGAAAGCGAAGTCTCGTAATATTGCAAGAATAGGTGAATAGAGAAGCAAGAGAAGGTCATCCAGACGGCCTAATCTAAACGTAATCTAAGAAAGTAAAAATTTTAAAAACAAGAAAAAATGAAAAACTTAATGCCAACGGCACGTGGTGTTCCTAAGCGGTCACCCATCCAAGTACTAACCACGCCTAATGCTGCTTAACTTCGGTGATCGGACGAGAACCGGTGTTTTCAGCATGGTATGGTCGTTGGCGAGAAAAGATATACTCTATACGATATCTATATCTTAGATACTAACCATTCCTACAATGTCATATTCCCATGCCTTGTATGTTACTTGAGTTACTCATTGTGTTTTGTGTGAGCAAATAAACTGTTATTTTACCAACAATTAAACCTATGTAAAAACATGTTCTGAATTGTACAAAAGTATTTAGTTTTTACAATTTACTATGTAGTGTTTTTTTAAGAAAAGAAGCAAAATCCATGCAACCGCAGTCAAATGATACCCCGTCATCATCCACGCGTGCCAACACACCGATTATTTTACGTGGGCCCTCCCCGTCCTTTACCACAGGCACATTTGACTGCGGTTGCCGACACTCGAACTCACGACCTCAGGCTTTGAGTGCATGGCCAGTGCACTACGTGTTGCCTTAACGATCATGGCTATCCGAGCCAGGCAGCTTCGCATTGCAGTTTATTTCAGATAGCGAAGTCTCGTAATATTGCAAGAATAGGTGAATAGAGAAGCAAGAGAAGTTCATCCAGACGGCCTAATCTAAACGTAATCTAAGAAAGTAAACATTTTAAAAACAAGAAAAAATGAAAAACTTAATGCCAACGGCACGTGGTGTTCCCAAGCGGTCACCCATCCAAGTACTAACCACGCCCAATGCTGCTTAACTTCGGTGATCGGAGGAGAACCGGTGTTTTCAGCATGGTATGGTCGTTGGCGAGAAAAGATATACTCTATACGAAACCTATATCTTAGATACTAGCAAGAGAAGGTCATCCAGACGTAATCTAAGACAGTAAAAATTTTAAAAACAAGATTAAGATGATTTCCCGTCATCATCCACGCGTGCCAACACACCGATTATTTTACGTGGGCCCTCCCCGTCCTTTACCAAAGCACACTTGACTGCGGTTGCCGACACTCGAACTCACGACCTCAGGCTTTGAGTGCATGACCATTTCTATTATGTCATATTCCCATGCTGCACGAAATTATTGTTTATTTTATTGCAGGCGAAAGGAAGCAATAATTTTAAAAAACATATCATATTAATGAGCATATAATATAACTATAATATAATTTTAATATAACCAAAAATGAAAAAGTTAATGCCAAAGGCACGTGGTGTTCCTAGGCGGTCACCCATCCAGGTACTAATCACGCCCAATGCTGCTTAACTTCGGTGATCGGGCGAGAACCGGTGTTTTCAGCATGGTATTGCCGTTGGCGAAAGGAGATGTACTCTATACGATATCTATATCTTAGATACTAACCATTCCTACAATGTCATATTGCCATGCCTTGTATGTTACTTGAGTTACTCATTGTGTTTTGTGTGAGCAAATAAAGTGTTATCTTACCAACAATTAAACCTATGTAAAAACATGTTCTGAATTGTACAAAAGTATTTAGTTTTTACAATTTACTATGTAGTGTTTTTTTTTTTTTTTTTTTTAAGAAAAGAAGCAAAATCCATGCAACCGCAGTCAAATGATACCCCGTCATCATCCACGCGTGCCAACACACCGATTATTTTACGTGGGCCCTCCCCGTCCTTTACCACAGGCACACTTGACTGCGGTTGCCGACACTCGAACTCACGACCTCAGGCTTTGAGTGCATGACCATTTCTATTATGTCATATTCCCATGCTGCACGAAATTATTGTTTATTTTATTGCAGGCGAAAGGAAGCAATAATTTTAAAAAAAATATCATATTAATGAGCATATAATATAACTATAATATAATTTTAATATAACCAAAAATGAAAAAGTTAATGCCAACGGCACGTGGTGTTCCCAGGCGGTCACCCATCCAGGTACTAACCACGCCCAATGCTGCTTAACTTCGGTGATCGGGCGAGAACCGGTGTTTTCAGCATGGTATGGCCGTTGACGAAAGGAGATGTACTCTATACGATATCTATATCTTAGATACTAACCATTCCTACAATGTCATATTCCCATGCCTTGTATGTTACTTGAGTTACTCATTGTGTTTTGTGTGAGCAAATAAAGTGTTATCTTACCAACAATTAAACCTATGTAAAAACATGTTCTGAATTGTACAAAAGTATTTAGTTTTTACAATTTACTATGTAGTGTTTTTTTAAGAAAAGAAGAAAAATCCATGCAACCGCAGTCAAATGATACCCCGTCATCATCCACGCGTGCCAACACACCGATTATTTTACGTGGGCCCTCCCCGTCCTTTACCACAGGCACATTTGACTGCGGTTGCCGACACTCGAACTCACGACCTCAGGCTTTGAGTGCATGGCCAGTGCACTACGTGTTGCCTTAACGATCATGGCTATCCGAGCCAGGCAGCTTCGCATTGCAGTTTATTTCAGATAGCGAAGTCTCGTAATATTGCAAGAATAGGTGAATAGAGAAGCAAGAGAAGTTCATCCAGACGGCCTAATCTAAACGTAATCTAAGAAAGTAAACATTTTAAAAACAAGAAAAAATGAAAAACTTAATGCCAACGGCACGTGGTGTTCCCAAGCGGTCACCCATCCAAGTACTAACCACGCCCAATGCTGCTTAACTTCGGTGATCGGACGAGAACCGGTGTTTTCAGCATGGTATGGTCGTTGGCGAGAAAATATATACTCTATACGATACCTATATCTTAGATACTAGCAAGAGAAGGTCATCCAGACGTAATCTAAGACAGTAAAAATTTTAAAAACAAGATTAAGATGATTCCCCGTCATCATCCACGCGTGCCACCACACCGATTATTTTACGTGGGCCCTCCCCGTCCTTTACCACAGGCACACTTGACTGCGGTTGCCGACACTCGAACTCACGACCTCAGGCTTTGAGTGCATGACCATTTCTATTATGTCATATTCCCATGCTGCACGAAATTATTGTTTATTTTATTGCAGGCGAAAGGAAGCAATAATTTTAAAAAAAATACCATATTAATGAGCATATAATATAACTATAATATAATTTTAATATAACCAAAAATGAAAAAGTTAATGCCAACGGCACGTGGAGTTCCCAGGCGGTCACCCATCCAGGTACTAATCACGCCCAATGCTGCTTAACTTCGGTGATCGGGCGAGAACCGCTGTTTTCAGCATGGTATGGCCGTTGACGAAAGGAGATGTACTCTATACGATATCTATATCTTAGATACTAACCATTCCTACAATGTCATATTCCCATGCCTTGTATGTTACTTGAGTTACTCATTGTGTTTTGTGTGAGCAAATAAAGTGTTATCTTACCAACAATTAAACCTATGTAAAAACATGTTCTGAATTGTACAAAAGTATTTAGTTTTTACAATTTACTATGTAGTGTTTTTTTCTTTTTTTTTTAAGAAAAGAAGCAAAATCCATGCAACCGCAGTCAAATGATACCCCGTCATCATCCACGCGTGCCAACACACCCATTATTTTGCGTGGGCCCTCCCCGTCCTTTACCGCAGGCACATTTGACTGCGGTTGCCGACACTCGAACTCACGACCTCAGGCTTTGAGTGCATGGCCAGTGCACTACGTGTTGCCTTAACGATCATGGCTATCCGAGCCAGGCAGCTTCGCATTGCAGTTTATTTCAGATAGCGAAGTCTCGTAATATTGCAAGAATAGGCGAATAGAGAAGCAAGAGAAGTTCATCCAGACGGCCTAATCTAAACGTAATCTAAGAAAGTAAAAATTTTAAAAACAAGAAAAAATGAAAAACTTAATGCCAACGGCACGTAACGTCTCGTAATATTGCAAGAATAGGTGAGTAGAGAAGCAAGAGAAGGTCATCCAGACGGCCTAATCTAAACGTAATCTAAGAAAGTAAAAATTTTAAAAACAAGAAAAAATGAAAAACTTAATGCCAACGGCACGTGGTGTTCCCAAGCGGTCACCCATCCAAGTACTAACCACACCCAATGCTGCTTAACTTCGGTGATCGGACGAGAACCGGTGTTTTCAGCATGGTATGGTCGTTGGCGAGAAAAGATATACTCTATACGATATCTATATCTTAGCTACTAACCATTCCTACAATGTCATATTCCCATGCCTTGTATGTTACTTGAGTTACTCATTGTGTTTTGTGTGAGCAAATAAACTGTTATTTTACCAACAATTAAACCTATGTAAAAACATGTTCTGAATTGTACAAAAGTATTTAGTTTTTACAATTTACTATGTAGTGTTTTTTTTTAAGAAAAGAAGCAAAATCCATGCAACCGCAGTCAAATGATACCCCGTCATCATCCACGCGTGCCAACACACCGATTATTTTACGTGGGCCCTCCCCGTCCTTTACCACAGGCACATTTGACTGCGGTTGCCGACACTCGAACTCACGACCTCAGGCTTTGAGTGCATGGCCAGTGCACTACGTGTTGCCTTAACGATCATGGCTATCCGAGCCAGGCAGCTTCGCATTGCAGTTTATTTCAGATAGCGAAGTCTCGTAATATTGCAAGAATAGGTGAATAGAGAAGCAAGAGAAGTTCATCCAGACGGCCTAATCTAAACGTAATCTAAGAAAGTAAACATTTTAAAAACAAGAAAAAATGAAAAACTTAATGCCAACGGCACGTGGTGTTCCCAAGCGGTCACCCATCCATGTACTAACCACGCCCAATGCTGCTTAACTTCGGTGATCGGACGAGAACCGGTGTTTTCAGCATGGTATGGTCGTTGGCGAGAAAAGATATACTCTATACGATACCTATATCTTAGATACTAGCAAGAGAAGGTCATCCAGACGTAATCTAAGACAGTAAAAATTTTAAAAACAAGATTAAGATGATACCCCGTCATCATCCACTCGTGCCAACACACCGATTATTTTACGTGGGCCCTCCCCGTCCTTTACCACAGGCACACTTGACTGCGGTTGCCGACACTCGAACTCACGACCTCAGGCTTTGAGGATTTGGATTTGGTTTAAGGGCGCTCAACTTCTAGGTCATCAGCGCCCTTAACAGACTCATGGCAATAGCCAGATATAAATTTCACTCAAAAAATAAAAATACTAGAAACAACAAAATATACAAGGTAGAAATCAGTGGCAATAGCCGGATATGAAACAAGGTGATAAATATGTCCAAAAGCAGAACAAGGTAATTAAAAAATTTAAATCTAAATCAAAATTTAAATCCTCAAATTTATATTGTACTGCGCTAAAAAATTAAGAACTCTATCAACCGCTGTTTTGTCGTCCGCTAGGACCTCTGCAAGTCTGGCAGGCAGCTGCAGAGAATCCCGAAGGTGCGCTAGAGAGTAACACTCTAGGAGCACGTGGCGAACCGACAAAACGTTGTCACACAGCGGACATAGAGGCGCAGGGTCCCTTTTAAATAGGTAACCGTGCGAAAAATTGCAGTGCCCTATTCTTAATCGAGCCAAACTAACCTCCTCGCGACGAGATGTGCGACAGGAAGTTACCCAGTTTATCGGAAGTTCTTTCACTTCTCTAAGCTTATTACCGCGGAGAGCTGACCACTCGTCGTGCCAGGACGACAGCACCGCTCTCCGCACTTCTAGCCTAAAGTCTTCCGAAGTAACACGTGAGATGATAATTCTGGGTTCTGTAGTTGCCGTCTTTGCTGCTAAATCTGCCTTTTCATTCCCAGGCAAACCTACGTGACCAGGAATCCATGCACACACCACGTCAACGCCAGAAGCGTGTAAAACATGGAGGGCATCCTGGATACGTTGTACAATAGGGTGGGGGTTGTACAACTGACAAAGGCTCTGCAGTGCACTAAGGGAATCGCTCAAAATCAGGCAGTCACCTAATTTACGACGGCGAACATACAAAACGGCTCGATAGATTGCATAAAGCTCTGCAGTAAAAATGGAAGTGCTATTTGGAAAACCGAATGTATATGGTTCGGTTCCATAAACATAAGCACATCCAACACCGTTGGTGTTCTTTGATCCATCGGTGTAAATATATTTACGGTCAGAGTAGCCTGACAAAAATTCTAAGAAACACGTGCGGATACTTGAAATAGGCATCGTGGACTTCTGGTGTATGGTCATCCCAAGATCTACATGGGGCGTACCAGATAGCCAAGGGGGGTAAAGTCTCTCGCCCTTGGCGAACATCACAGGCAGTTCCACTCCAAGCTTCACTAGGAGCTCTTGGAACCGGAACCCCGCAGGCTTTGGATTAAGGGTGTTATTTCTATATCGTTCTCTTAGCGTGGTGGTGAAAAAAGAAGCGAACGTTGGGTGCTTAGGCATACATCTAAGCGCACAACCATAATTTGCCAAGAGAATCTCACGCCGATATTGCAGAGGAGCATCTGCGGACTCGGCGTAAAGGCTCACCACTGGGCTTGTTGGAAAAGCTCCTGTTGCAATGCGGATGCCCCTATTATGGACCACGTCTAATCTTCTCAGCACAGATGGTCGTGCTGACGAATAAACAATACACCCATAGCCCAAAATTGTTCGATCCGCTCCCCACGATTTGCCATTCAGTACTCGCATAATATTTAGGGAACGGTCACATCTCGCTCTTAGCTGTGCAATATGCGACGACCAACTAAGCTTCCTGTCCAAGATCAAACCCAGGAAGCGCGTCTCTTCTGCGAAGGGAAGTTCATCTGGACCAAATCGGAGCGAAGGTGGTAATCGTCTCCTACGGCGCCAGAAATTAACGCAGATTGACTTCTCAGTTGAGAAACGGAAGCCGTTTTTCATGCTCCATTCTCTAAGGTTGTCCAAACATTGCTGCAGGCGCCGTTGTAAGAACGCCGTGCGCTGAGAAGTGCAATAGACAGCGAAGTCGTCTACGAATAGGCATGACGAAACTCCAGGTGGAACACATTTCCAGATGGAGTTAATTGCTATAGCAAAGAGCGTGACACTTAGCACCGAACTCTGAGGTACTCCCTCCTCCTGAACAAAAGAATTAGAAAAAACCGAGCCGACCCTTACTCGGAAAAAGCGGTCCTTCATAAACTCCTGAATGAAAAGTGGTAGGCGTCCACGTATGTTCCAGGCATACAGGGAACGTAGAATCCCTGCTCGCCAGCACCTATCATAAGCCTTCTCAAGATCGAAAAATATGCCAACGGTTTGACAGTTCTTCATAAACCCGTCCATTATCTGTGTCGATATTGACACAAGATGGTCAACAGTTGAACGGCGTCGTCGAAAACCACACTGGATGTTAGTCAGTAGGTTACGACTTTCTAACCACCATACCAATCGTCCATTGATCATGCGTTCCATCACCTTGCAAACGCAACTGGTGAGGGAAATAGGACGATAGCTGGAGGGAAGATGACGGTCCTTCCCAGCCTTCAAGATGGGAATAACGGTGGCCTCCCGCCAATTTTCTGGGAGTATACTGTCAACCCAAACACGATTATAGACCTCGAGCAGGAATGCCTTACCTTCAGGAGAGAGCTGTTGTAACATTTGTACATGAATACCGTCCGGTCCTGGTGCTGAACATCGCGAAGATTTCAGGGAATGCTCCAGCTCCGCCATGGTGAAAAGGCGATTGTAATCTTCTACGTTTCTAGAACGAAACGTGAAGCCTTGAGATTCCACCTGAGTTTTAAATGGAAGGAACTCAGGGGAGTAGTTTTCCGAGCTAGACACTTGTGCGAAAGCACTGCCAAAGGTATTGGCCACTTCAAATGAATCAACAACAGCTCCTGTGGCTGTTTTTAGTCCCGCTATTGGTATTTGGATCGCTTTAGCTGCAACACGCCTTAATCTATCCCACACAACCGAGGAAGGTGTGTGTCGGTTAAATGAAGCTACAAATTTGCTCCATGATGACTTTTTGCTATCCTTAATGACTTGTCTGGACCTGGCGCGCATTTTCTTGTATTCAATCAGGTTTTCCAAAGTAGGGTGACGTTGGAAAACCCTAAGTGCACGCCTTCGAGCACGAATGGCATTCCGACATTCTTCCGTCCACCAGGGGACGGGAAATCGACGGGGGTGTGTAGTCGACCGCGGAATCGACTGTTCAGCAGCAGAGAGAATCGTCTCCGTGAGATGCTGCGCCAAATTATGCACTGAGTCGTGCTCGTTGTACGTAAAGACAGCCAACTGGGTGTAGAGGTTCCAGTTGGCATGGTCCAAACGCCATCTGGGCATACGTGTGGAATACGTATGTTGCGTCAAGAGACTAATAAGACATGGGAAGTGGTCACTAGAGTGTAAATCAGAGATGACATTCCATTGTAAGGAGACTGCCAACTGAGGTGAACAAACTGCAAGGTCAAGGTGTGAGAAGCTGTTATGAGAGTCCGAAATGAATGTAGGCTCTCCAGTGTTGAGGAGAGCTAGGTTGTGACTGTCCAAAAAATCGGAAATGAGTGTACCTCTCGCACAAGCGCGACTTGAACCCCAAAGTGGGTGGTGCGCATTGAAGTCTCCCACCAACAGAAAAGGTGTTGGCAACTGGGAAACTAGATCTTCTAAATCAATGTGCGAGAAGTCATGGGAGGGAGGCAAATAAACATTACAGATAGTGAAATGTATGTTTGGCAGTTTAATCCATACAGCAACTGATTGTATATCAGAGTGCAAAGGTAGAGTTTGCATATATACGTCATCTCTGACAAGTATCATAGCGCCGCCATGTGCCGGTACACCCTCTTCTGGTGTAACATCACACCGTACTGGGGTGTATCGCCTTAGATGGAAAGCGTCTCGAGGACGCAGCTTAGTCTCTTGCAAACATGCGACCAGAGGTTCGTTTTCTTTGAGCAAGAGCTCAAGTTCTGGCCTTTGAGTTCGAATGCCACGTACGTTCCATTGTAGGATAGTCATATTGCATTGTGTATGGGTTAGGTAATTCCAAGGTAACTCTTCATTACTTTGGAGCAGGCGGTTGTCGAACTAATTTAGCCCTTTTCTCTCTTGGGCTGACGTTCTTTTCGGACGCTTTTTCGCGCCTCTTTTCCACTGGGGGTCTCCCAGTGTGGGCAGATTGGTCCAGATCCATGTCCTCTGCCGAGGACGTGCGTCTTCCCATAGCAAACTTGGGTTCGAGTGTCTCGAACCAGTTGCTAATGGGGACCGGCGAAGATGAAAGACGCCGGTCTGAGTCCACCCCTGAAGATTCCCCAGAAGAGGATCTTCGAGGAGATCTCCTTGGACTCTTATACCCCTTTGATGTACTGGGGTGAGCCTTATCTTCCTTGAGGAAATCGTTCTTTGTGTAGTTCTTTTTAAACTTTATCGGCGAGCCATTGTAAATAACGGGTTTGCTAGTCTTCTGTGTCGAGTTTGGCATTTTCGTTGGTGATCGAACAGTTGAATTTTTTTCACCAACAGATTTTGTACACGTTGATACAGATGTGCGCGCTGATGTTGAAGGCTTTGGTATAGAGCTACGGGCAACAAGTGTTTTTTCAGAAATTGTTGCCCCATTGAAATCGCTGGTCTGAGTTGCGATCTCTCTGCTCGCTACCGCTTTAGCTGCAACTGAGCTATAGGTTCCGGATCTGGGAACAGAGGGTTGGCGTAGACGCAAGAGCTTCCGCGCTTCTGAGAAGGGCACCTTCTCTTTGACCCGTATCTCTTGGATCGCTCTTTCCTCTACAAAGCGGGGGCAGTCTCGGGAACTAGATGGATGTTCACTTCTGCAGTTCACACATGAAGGAGCTGTAGTACATGCACCATCGTGGGATTCGTCTCCACATTGCGGGCATGTAGCTAGTCCCTTACAAAGCTCACTTGTATGACCAAAGCGCTGGCACTTAAAGCACCTGAGTGGGTTCGGGATGAACGGCCTAACTTCGATGGATTCATACCCTGCCTTAATCCTTTGTGGGAGATCTACCCGATCAAAGGTCAGGAACAGGGTATTAGTTGGCTTTAACTCACCACCTTCTTTGCGTTGAACCCGGTAAACGTGTATGACGCCTTGTTCCGCCAGATTCTCTTGAATCTCCTCATTGGATAATCCTTCCAATGCACGGGTGTTAATCACACCGCGCGAGGAGTTCAAGGTTCTGTGCATCTCGACGCGTACTGGATAACTTGCTAGCATGTTCGCTTTCAATATCTTAGCTGCCTGGGTAGCTGAATGTGCTTCAACCAGGAGCGTTCCATTGCGAGATCTAGTGCAAGATTTTACTGGACCAGCAATATTATCCAAACGCTTTTGAATTGTAAATGGGCTCACCGATAGGAATTTTTTATCTCCCTCAGTTCTAGATATGACTAAGTAGCGAGGACCACTCGACTCTGCTACTTCCTTTACACAGAATTTACTTTGTTTGGTTTTGTTGTGAGTTTTCGTACTCATGGCGATGTTATCCTCCACCATTGCAGATGTCTCCGATGGCATGCTCACATCCTGGGCGCCACCCCGGCTTAGGTGAGAGTCCTGGCCTGGACCTTGCTCACCCTAGGGTCTCACCTCCCAATTCATAGACAGAGGGACCCAATCGCCTTCAGGAGTGCATCAGCTCATGCAATGGCCCCTCCCCGGGACTGACCTTTATCAGCGGATACGTACACAGATCCTACATGATAACCAGGGGCTGGGACTTGCGCGATTACCCAGTCACCCCTTGCGTCACCCCATCCTCCAACCCGCGCGTAGGTTATCCGTCAGACTGTGTACAGGGAGGTAATAGGTGGGAGGTCAAACACAAAAGTGGACCAAAGTTGATTGGGCGTTTGGCATGTGCCCTCTCACCTCTTGGAGGAGCCCAGTCGAGAGTATGGCTCGGGGCCCCGGGTACGCCAAACCCGTACCTACCGTAGTAGGAGCCCCTGGGGGAGTTTGATTTCGGAGTCCTCTTCTCCTAGATGAGTCCTCGACCAAGACTAACGAGCCTCATCTACCCGTTTGGA
The DNA here is from genome assembly GCA_030765045.1 of Tenodera sinensis. Lineage (NCBI taxonomy): Eukaryota > Metazoa > Arthropoda > Insecta > Mantodea > Mantidae > Tenodera > Tenodera sinensis. The sequence continues at coordinate 41,679,733 of CM060972.1, read as the reverse complement.
ATGTTCTTAGCTTCCCCTCACCTCTTGCCTACCAGTAATCAAAATGACACTTAGTAGGCCGTCTGGTTCGGGTACTGAGCCCCTCCGCCACGACAAGGCGACACTCCTTCGGAGGGGCTCAGGCTTTGAGTGCATGACCATTTCTATTATGTCATATTCCCATGCTGCACGAAATTATTGTTTATTTTATTGCAGGCGAAAGGAAGCAATAATTTTAAAAAATATATCATATTAATGAGCATATAATATAACTATAATATAATTTTAATATAACCAAAAATGAAAAAGTTAATGCCAACGGCACGTGGTGTTCCCAGGCGGTCACCCATCCAGGTACTAACCACGCCCAATGCTGCTTAACTTCGGTGATCGGGCGAGAACCGGTGTTTTCAGCATGGTATGGCCGTTGACGAAAGGAGATGTACTCTATACAATATCTATATCTTAGATACTAACCATTCCTACAATGTCATATTCCCATGCCTTGTATGTTACTTGAGTTACTCATTGTGTTTTGTGTGAGCAAATAAAGTGTTATCTTACCAACAATTAAACCTATGTAAAAACATGTTCTGAATTGTACAAAAGTATTTAGTTTTTACAATTTACTATGTAGTGTTTTTTTTTTTTTTTTTTAAGAAAAGAAGCAAAATCCATGCAACCGCAGTCAAATGATACCCCGTCATCATCCACGCGTGCCAACACACCGATTATTTTACGTGGGCCCTCCCCGTCCTTTACCACAGGCACATTTGACTGCGGTTGCCGACACTCGAACTCACGACCTCAGGCTTTGAGTGCATGGCCAGTGCACTACGTGTTGCCTTAACGATCATGGCTATCCGAGCCAGGCAGCTTCGCATTGCAGTTTATTTCAGATAGCGAAGTCTCGTAATATTGCAAGAATAGGTGAATAGAGAAGCAAGAGAAGTTCATCCAGACGGCCTAATCTAAACGTAATCTAAGAAAGTAAACATTTTAAAAACAAGAAAAAATGAAAAACTTAATGCCAACGGCACGTGGTGTTCCCAAGCGGTAACCCATCCAAGTACCAACCACGCCCAATGCTGCTTAACTTCGGTGATCGGACGAGAACCGGTGTTTTCAGCATGGTATGGTCGTTGGCGAGAAAAGATATACTCTATACGATATCTATATCTTAGATACTAACCTTTCCTAAAATGTCATATTCCCATGCCTTGTATGTTACTTGAGTTACTCATTGTGTTTTGTGTGAGCAAATAAAGTGTTATTTTACCAACAATTAAACCTATGTAAAAACATGTTCTGAATTGTACAAAAATATTTAGTTTTTACAATTTACTATGTAGTGTTTTTTTTTTTAAGAAAAGAAGCAAAATCCATGCAACCGCAGTCAAATGATACCCCGTCATCATCCACGCGTGCCAACACACCGATTATTTTACGTGGGCCCTCCCCGTCCTTTACCACAGGCACATTTGACTGCGGTTGCCGACACTCGAACTCACGACCTCAGGCTTTGAGTGCATGGCCAGTGCACTACGTGTTGCCTTAACGATCATGGCTATCCGAGCCAGGCAGCTTCGCATTGCAGTTTATTTCAGAAAGCGAAGTCTCGTAATATTGCAAGAATAGGTGAATAGAGAAGCAAGAGAAGGTCATCCAGACGGCCTAATCTAAACGTAATCTAAGAAAGTAAAAATTTTAAAAACAAGAAAAAATGAAAAACTTAATGCCAACGGCACGTGGTGTTCCCAAGCGGTCACCCATCCAAGTACTAACCTCGCCCAATGCTGCTTAACTTCGGTGATCGGACGAGAACCGGTGTTCTCAGCATGGTATGGTCGTTGGCGAGAAAAGATATACTCTATACGATATCTATATCTTAGATACTAACCATTCCTAAAATGTCATATTCCCATGCCTTGTATGTTACTTGAGTTACTCATTGTGTTTTGTGTGAGCAAATAAACTGTTATTTTACCAACAATTAAACCTATGTAAAAACATGTTCTGAATTGTACAAAAGTAATTAGTTTTTACAATTTACTATGTAGTGTTTTTTTTAAGAAAAGAAGCAAAATCCATGCAACCGCAGTCAAATGATACCCCGTCATCATCCACGCGTGCCAACACACCCATTATTTTACGTGGGCCCTCCCCGTCCTTTACCACAGGCACATTTGACTGCGGTTGCCGACACTCGAACTCACGACCTCAGGCTTTGAGTGCATGGCCAGTGCACTACGTGTTGCCTTAACGATCATGGCTATCCGAGCCAGGCAGCTTCGCATTGCAGTTTATTTCAGATAGCGAAGTCTCGTAATATTGCAAGAATAGGTGAATAGAGAAGCAAGAGAAGTTCATCCAGACGGCCTAATCTAAACGTAATCTAAGAAAGTAAAAATTTTAAAAACAAGAAAAAATGAAAAACTTAATGCCAACGGCACGTGGTGTTCCCAAGCGGTCACCCATCCAAGTACTAACCACGCCCAATGCTGCTAAACTTCGGTGATCGGACGAGAACCGGTGTTTTCAGCATGGTATGGTCGTTGGTGAGAAAAGATATACTCTATACGATACCTATATCTTAGATACTAGCAAGAGAAGGTCATCCAGACGTAATCTAAGACAGTAAAAATTTTAAAAACAAGATTAAGATGATACCCCGTCATCATCCACGCGTGCCAACACACCGATTATTTTACGTGGGCCCTCCCTGTCCTTTACCACAGGCACACTTGACTGCGGTTGCCGACACTCGAACTCACGACCTCAGGCTTTGAGTGCATGACCATTTCTATTATGTCATATTCCCATGCTGCACGAAATTATTGTTTATTTTATTGCAGGCGAAACGAAGCAATAATTTAAAAAAAAATATCATATTAATGAGCATATAATATAACTATAATATAATTTTAATATAACCAAAAATGAAAAAGTTAATGCCAACGGCACGTGGTGTTCCCAGGCGGTCACCCATCCAGGTACTAATCACGCCCAATGCTGCTTAACTTCGGTGATCGGGCGAGAACCGGTGTTTTCAGCATGGTATGGCCGTTGACGAAAGGAGATGTACTCTATACGATATCTATATCTTAGATACTAACCATTCCTACAATGTCATATTCCCATGCCTTGTATGTTACTTGAGTTACTCATTGTGTTTTGTGTGAGCAAATAAAGTGTTATCTTACCAACAATTAAACCTATGTAAAAACATGTTCTGAATTGTACAAAAGTATTTAGTTTTTACAATTTACTATGTAGTGTTTTGTTTTTTTTTTTTTTAAGAAAAGAAGCAAAATCCATGCAACCGCAGTCAAATGATACCCCGTCATCATCCACGCGTGCCAACACACCGATTATTTTACGTGGGCCCTCCCCGTCCTTTACCACAGGCACATTTGACTGCGGTTGCCGACACTCGAACTCACGACCTCAGGCTTTGAGTGCATGGCCAGTGCACTACGTGTTGCCTTAACGATCATGGCTATCCGAGCCAGGCAGCTTCGCCAGGCGAAAGGAAGCAATAATTTTAAAAAATATATCATATTAATGAGCATATAATATAACTATAATATAATTTTAATACGACCTCAGGCTTTGAGTGCATGGCCAGTGCACTACGTGTTGCCTTAACGATCATGGCTATCCGAGCCAGGCAGCTTCGCCAGGCGAAAGGAAGCAATAATTTTAAAAAATATATCATATTAATGAGCATATAATATAACTATAATATAATTTTAATATAACCAAAAATGAAAAAGTTAATGCCAACGGCACGTGGTGTTCCCAGGCGGTCACCCATCCAGGTACTAACCACGCCCAATGCTGCTTAACTTCGGTGATCGGGCGAGAACCGGTGTTTTCAGCATGGTATGGCCGTTGACGAAAGGAGATGTACTCTATACGATATCTATATCTTAGATACTAACCATTCCTACAATGTCATATTCCCATGCCTTGTATGTTACTTGAGTTACTCATTGTGTTTTGTGTGAGCAAATAAAGTGTTATCTTACCAACAATTAAACCTATGTAAAAACATGTTCTGAATTGTACAAAAGTATTTAGTTTTTACAATTTACTATGTAGTGTTTTTTTTTAAGAAAAGAAGCAAAATCTATGCAACCGCAGTCAAATGCTACCCCGTCATCATCCACGCGTGCCAACACACCGATTATTTTACGTGGGCCCTCCCCGTCCTTTACCACAGGCACATTTGACTGCGGTTGCCGACACTCGAACTCACGACCTCAGGCTTTGAGTGCATGGCCAGTGCACTACGCGTTGCCTTAACGATCATGGCTATCCGAGCCAGGCAGCTTCGCATTGCAGTTTATTTCAGATAGCGAAGTCTCGTAATATTGCAAGAATAGGTGAATAGAGAAGCAAGAGAAGTTCATCCAGACGGCCTAATCTAAACGTAATCTAAGAAAGTAAAAATTTTAAAAACAAGAAAAAATGAAAAACTTAATGCCAACGGCACGTGGTGTTCCCAAGCGGTCACCCATCCAAGTACTAACCACGCCCAATGCTGCTTAACTTCGGTGATCGGACGAGAACCGGTGTTTTCAGCATGGTATGGTCGTTGGCGAGAAAAGATATACTCTATACGATATCTATATCTTAGATACTAACCATTCCTACAATGTCATATTCCCATGCCTTGTATGTTACTTGAGTTACTCATTGTGTTTTGTGTGAGCAAATAAAGTGTTATCTTACCAACAATTAAACCTATGTAAAAACATTGTTCTGAATTGTACAAAAGTATTTAGTTTTTACAATTTACTATGTAGTGTTTTTTTTTTTTTTTTTTTAAGAAAAGAAGCAAAATCCATGCAACCGCAGTCAAATGCTACCCCGTCATCATCCACGCGTGCCAACACACCGATTATTTTACGTGGGCCCTCCCCGTCCTTTACCACAGGCACATTTGACTGCGGTTGCCGACACTCGAACTCACGACCTCAGGCTTTGAGTGCATGGCCAGTGCACTACGTGTTGCCTTAACGATCATGGCTATCCGAGCCAGGCAGCTTCGCCAGGCGAAAGGAAGCAATAATTTTGAAAAATATATCATATTAATGAGCATATAATATAACTATAATATAATTTTAATACGACCTCAGGCTTTGAGTGCATGGCCAGTGCACTACGTGTTGCCTTAACGATCATGGCTATCCGAGCCAGGCAGCTTCGCCAGGCGAAAGGAAGCAATAATTTTAAAAAATATATCATATTAATGAGCATATAATATAACTATAATATAATTTTAATATAACCAAAAATGAAGAAGTTAATGCCAACGGCACATGGTGTTCCCAGGCGGTCACCCATCCAGGTACTAACCACGCCCAATGCTGCTTAACTTCGGTGATCGGGCGAGAACCGGTGTTTTCAGCATGGTATGGCCGTTGACGAAAGGAGATGTACTCTATACGATATCTATATCTTAGATACTAACCATTCCTACAATGTCATATTCCCATGCCTTGTATGTTACTTGAGTTACTCATTGTGTTTTGTGTGAGCAAATACAGTGTTATCTTACCAACAATTAAACCTATGTAAAAACATGTTCTGAATTGTACAAAAGTATTTAGTTTTTACAATTTACTATTTACTAGCATGGATTTTGCTTCTTTTCTTAAAAAAACACTACATAGTAAATTGTAAAAACTAAATACTTTTGTACAATTCAGAACATGTTTTTACATAGGTTTAATTGTTGGTAAAATAACAGTTTATTTGCTCACACAAAACACAATGAGTAACTCAAGTAACATACAAGGCATGGGAATATGACATTTTACGTGGGCCCTCCCCGTCCTTTACCACAGGCACATTTGACTGCGGTTGCCGACACTCGAACTCACGACCTCAGGCTTTGAGTGCATGGCCAGTGCACTACGTGTTGCCTTAACGATCATGGCTATCCGAGCCAGGCAGCTTCGCATTGCAGTTTATTTCAGATAGCGAAGTCTCGTAATATTGCAAGAATAGGTGAATAGAGAAGCAAGAGAAGTTCATCCAGACGGCCTAATCTAAACGTAATCTAAGAAAGTAAAAATTTTAAAAACAAGAAAAAATGAAAAACTTAATGCCAACGGCACGTGGTGTTCCCAAGCGGTCACCCATCCAAGTACTAACCACGCCCAATGCTGCTTAACTTCGGTGATCGGAGGAGAACCGGTGTTTTCAGCATGGTATGGTCGTTGGCGAGAAAAGATATACTCTATACGATATCTATATCTTAGATACTAACCATTCCTACAATGTCATATTCCCATGCCTTGTATGTTACTTGAGTTACTCATTGTGTTTTGTGTGAGCAAATAAAGTGTTATTTTACCAACAATTAAACCTATGTAAAAACATGTTCTGAATTGTACAAAAATATTTAGTTTTTACAATTTACTATGTAGTGTTTTTTTTTTTTTTTTAAGAAAAGAAGCAAAATCCATGCAACCGCAGTCAAATGATACCCCGTCATCATCCACGCGTGCCAACACACCGATTATTTTACGTGGGCCCTCCCCGTCCTTTACCACAGGCACATTTGACTGCGGTTGCCGACACTCGAACTCACGACCTCAGGCTTTGAGTGCATGGCCAGTGCACTACGTGTTGCCTTAACGATCATGGCTATCCGAGCCAGGCAGCTTCGCATTTCAGTTTATTTCAGAAAGCGAAGTCTCGTAATATTGCAAGAATAGGTGAATAGAGAAGCAAGCGAAGGTCATCCAGACGGCCTAATCTAAACGTAATCTAAGAAAGTAAAAATTTTAAAAACAAGAAAAAATGAAAAACTTAATGCCAACGGCACGAGGTGTTCCCAAGCGGTCACCCATCCAAGTACTAACCACGCCCAATGCTGCTTAACTTCGGTGATCGGACGAGAACCGGTGTTTTCAGCATGGTATGGTCGTTGGCGAGAAAAGATATACTCTATACGATATCTATATCTTAGATACTAACCATTCCTAAAATGTCATATTCCCATGCCTTGTATGTTACTTGAGTTACTCATTGTGTTTTGTGTGAGCAAATAAACTGTTATTTTACCAACAATTAAACCTATGTAAAAACATGTTCTGAATTGTACAAAAGTATTTAGTTTTTACAATTTACTATGTAGTGTTTTTTTAAGAAAAGAAGCAAAATCCATGCAACCGCAGTCAAATGATACCCCGTCATCATCCACGCGTGCCAACACACCCATTATTTTACGTGGGCCCTCCCCGTCCTTTACCACAGGCACATTTGACTGCGGTAGCCGACACTCGAACTCACGACCTCAGTCTTTGAGTGCATGGCCAGTGCACTACGTGTTGCCTTAACGATCATGCCTATCCGAGCCAGGCAGCTTCGCATTGCAGTTTATTTCAGATAGCGAAGTCTCGTAATATTGCAAGAATAGGTGAATAGAGAAGCAAGAGAAGTTCATCCAGACGGCCTAATCTAAACGTAATCTAAGAAAGTAAAAATTTTAAAAACAAGAAAAAATGAAAAACTTAATGCCAACGGCACGTGGTGTTCCCAAGCGGTCACCCATCCAAGTACTAACCACGCCCAATGCTGCTTAACTTCGGTGATCGGACGAGAACCGGTGTTTTCAGCATGGTATGGTCGTTGGCGAGAAAAGATATACTCTATACGATACCTATATCTTAGATACTAGCAAGAGAAGGTCATCCAGACGTAATCTAAGACAGTAAAAATTTTAAAAACAAGATTAAGATGATACCCCGTCATCATCCACGCGTGCCAACACACCCATTATTTTACGTGGGCCCTCCCCGTCCTTTACCACAGGCACACTTGACTGCGGTTGCCGACACTCGAACTCACGACCTCAGGCTTTGAGTGCATGGCCAGTGCACTACGTGTTGCCTTAACGATCATGGCTATCCGAGCCAGGCAGCTTCGCATTGCAGTTTATTTCAGATAGCGAAGTCTCGTAATATTGCAAGAATAGGTGAATAGAGAAGCAAGAGAAGGTCATCCAGACGGCCTAATCTAAACGTAATCTAAGAAAGTAAAAATTTTAAAAACAAGAAAAAATGAAAAACTTAATGCCAACGGCACGTGGTGTTCCCAAGCGGTCACCCATCCAAGTACTAACCACGCCCAATGCTGCTTAACTTCGGTGATCGGACGAGAACCGGTGTTTTCAGCATGGTATGGTCGTTGGCGAGAAAAGATATACTCTATACGATATCTATATCTTAGATACTAACCATTCCTAAAATGTCATATTCCCATGCCTTGTATGTTACTTGAGTTACTCATTGTGTTTTGTGTGAGCAAATAAACTGTTATTTTACCAACAATTAAACCTATGTAAAAACATGTTCTGAATTGTACAAAAGTATTTAGTTTTTACAATTTACTATGTAGTGTTTTTTTAAGAAAAGAAGCAAAATCCATGCAACCGCAGTCAAATGATACCCCGTCATCATCCACGCGTGCCAACACACCCATTATTTTACGTGGGCCCTCCCCGTCCTTTACCACAGGCACATTTGACTGCGGTAGCCGACACTCGAACTCACGACCTCAGTCTTTGAGTGCATGGCCAGTGCACTACGTGTTGCCTTAACGATCATGGCTATCCGAGCCAGGCAGCTTCGCATTGCAGTTTATTTCAGATAGCGAAGTCTCGTAATATTGCAAGAATAGGTGAATAGAGAAGCAAGAGAAGTTCATCCAGACGGCCTAATCTAAACGTAATCTAAGAAAGTAAAAATTTTAAAAACAAGAAAAAATGAAAAACTTAATGCCAACGGCACGTGGTGTTCCCAAGCGGTCACCCATCCAAGTACTAACCACGCCCAATGCTGCTTAACTTCGGTGATCGGACGAGAACCGGTGTTTTCAGCATGGTATGGTCGTTGGCGAGAAAAGATATACTCTATACGATATCTATATCTTAGATACTAACCATTCCTACAATGTCATATTCCCATGCCTTGTATGTTACTTGAGTTACTCATTGTGTTTTGTGTGAGCAAATAAAGTGTTATTTTACCAACAATTAAACCTATGTAAAAACATGTTCTGAATTGTACAAAAATATTTAGTTTTTACAATTTACTATGTAGTGTTTTTTTTTTTTTTTAAGAAAAGAAGCAAAATCCATGCAACCGCAGTCAAATGATACCCCGTCATCATCCACGCGTGCCAACACACCGATTATTTTACGTGGGCCCTCCCCGTCCTTTACCACAGGCACATTTGACTGCGGTTGCCGACACTCGAACTCACGACCTCAGGCTTTGAGTGCATGGCCAGTGCACTACGTGTTGCCTTAACGATCATGGCTATCCGAGCCAGGCAGCTTCGCATTGCAGTTTATTTCAGAAAGCGAAGTCTCGTAATATTGCAAGAATAGGTGAATAGAGAAGCAAGAGAAGGTCATCCAGACGGCCTCATCTAAACGTAATCTAAGAAAATAAAAATTTTAAAAACAAGAAAAAATGAAAAACTTAATGCCAACGGCACGTGGTGTTCCCAAGCGGTCACCCATCCAAGTACTAACCACGCCCAATGCTGCTTAACTTCGGTGATCGGACGAGAACCGGTGTTTTCAGCATGGTATGGTCGTTGGCGAGAAAAGATATACTCTATACGATATCTATATCTTAGATACTAACCATTCCTAAAATGTCATATTCCCATGCCTTGTATGTTACTTGAGTTACTCATTGTGTTTTGTGTGAGCAAATAAACTGTTATTTTACCAACAATTAAACCTATGTAAAAACATGTTCTGAATTGTACAAAAGTATTTAGTTTTTACAATTTACTATGTAGTGTGTTTTTAAGAAAAGAAGCAAAATCCATGCAACCGCAGTCAAATGATACCCCGTCATCATCCACGCGTGCCAACACACCCATTATTTTACGTGGGCCCTCCCCGTCCTTTACCACAGGCACATTTGACTGCGGTAGCCGACACTCGAACTCACGACCTCAGTCTTTGAGTGCATGGCCAGTGCACTACGTGTTGCCTTAACGATCATGGCTATCCGAGCCAGGCAGCTTCGCATTGCAGTTTATTTCAGATAGCGAAGTCTCGTAATATTGCAAGAATAGGTGAATAGAGAAGCAAGAGAAGTTCATCCAGACGGCCTAATCTAAACTTAATCTAAGAAAGTAAAAATTTTAAAAACAAGAAAAAATGAAAAACTTAATGCCAACGGCACGTGGTGTTCCCAAGCGGTCACCCATCCAAGTACTAACCACGCCCAATGCTGCTTAACTTCGGTGATCGGACGAGAACCGGTGTTTTCAGCATGGTATGGTCCTTGGCGAGAAAAGATATACTCTATACGATACCTATATCTTAGATACTAGCAAGAGAAGGTCATCCAGACGTAATCTAAGACAGTAAAAATTTTAAAAACAAGATTAAGATGATACCCCGTCATCATCCACGCGTGCCAACACACCGATTATTTTACGTGGGCCCTCCCCGTCCTTTACCACAGGCACACTTGACTGCGGTTGCCGACACTCGAACTCACGACCTCAGGCTTTGAGTGCATGGCCAGTGCACTACGTGTTGCCTTAACGATCATGGCTATCCGAGCCAGGCAGCTTCGCATTGCAGTTTATTTCAGATAGCGAAGTCTCGTAATATTGCAAGAATAGGTGAATAGAGAAGCAAGAGAAGGTCATCCAGACGGCCTAATCTAAACGTAATCTAAGAAAGTAAAAATTTTAAAAACAAGAAAAAATCAAAAACTTAATGCCAACGGCACGTGGTGTTCCCAAGCGGTCACCCATCCAAGTACTAACCACGCCCAATGCTGCTTAACTTCGGTGATCGGACGAGAACCGGTGTTTTCAGCATGGTATGGTCGTTGGCGAGAAAAGATATACTCTATACGATATCTATATCTTAGATACTAACCATTTCTACAATGTCATATTCCCATGCCTTGTATGTTACTTGAGTTAAAGGCTGCACGAAATTATTGTTTATTTTTTGCAGGCGAAAGGAAGCAATAATTTTAAAAAAAAATATCATATTAATGAGCATATAATATAATTATACCATAATTTTAATATAACCAAAAATGAAAAAGTTAATGTGACACGTGGTGTTCCAAAGCGGTCACCCATCCAAGTACTAACCACGCCCAGTGCTGCTTAACTTCGGTGATCGGGCCAGAAATTTTAAAAACAAGAAAAAATGAAAAACTTAATGCCAACGGCACGTGGTGTTCCCAAGCGGTCACCCACCCAAGTACTAACCACGCCCAATGCTGCTTAACTTCGGTGATCGGACGAGAACCGGTGTTTTCAGCATGGTATGGTCGTTGGCGAGAAAAGATATACTCTATACGATATCTATATCTTAGATACTAACCATTCCTACAATGTCATATTCCCATGCCTTGTATGTTACTTGAGTTAAAGGCCGCACGAAATTATTGTTTATTTTGTGTCAGGCGAAAGGAAGCAATAATTTTAAAAAAAATATCATATTAATGAGCATATAATATAACTATAATATAATTTTAATATAACCAAAAATGAAAAAGTTAATGTGACACGTGGTGTTCCAAAGCGGTCACCCATCCAAGTACTAACCACGCCCAGTGCTGCTTAACTTCGGTGATCGGGCGAGAAATTTTAAAAACAAGAAAAAATGAAAAACTTAATGCCAACGGCACGTGGTGTTCCCAAGCGGTCACCCATCCAAGTACTAACCACGCCCAATGCTGCTTAACTTCGGTGATCGGACGAAAACCGGCGTTTTCAGCATGGTATGGCCGTTGACGAAAGGAGATGTACTCTATACGATATCTATATCTTAGATACTAACCATTCCTACAATGTCACATTCCCATGCCTTGTATGTTACTTGAGTTACTCATTGTGTTTTGTGTGAGCAAATAAAGCAAAAGAAGCATAATCCATGCAACCGCAGTCAAATGATACCCCGTCATCATCCACGCGTGCCAACACACCGATTATTTTACGTGGGCCCTCCCCGTCCTTTACCACAGGCACATTTGACTGCGGTTGCCGACACTCGAACTCACGACCTCAGGCTTTGAGTGCATGGCCAGTGCACTACGTGTTGCCTTAACGATCATGGCTATCCGAGCCAGGCAGCTTCGCATTGCAGTTTATTTCAGATAGCGAAGTCTCGCAATATTGCAAGAATAGGTGAATAGAGAAGCAAGAGAAGTTCATCCAGACGGCCTAATCTAAACGTAATCTAAGAAAGTAAAAATTTTAAAAACAAGAAAAAATGAAAAACTTAATGCCAACGGCACGTGGTGTTCCCAAGCGGTCACCCATCCAAGTACTAACCACGCCCAATGCTGCTTAACTTCGGTGATCGGACGAGAACCGGTGTTTTCAGCATGGTATGGTCGTTGGGGAGAAAAGATATACTCTATACGATATCTATATCTTAGATACTAACCATTCCTACAATGTCATATTCCCATGCCTTGTATGTTACTTGAGTTAAAGGCCGCACGAAATTATTGTTTATTTTGTTGCAGGCGAAAGGAAGCAATAATTTTAAAAAAAAATATCATATTAATGAGCATATAATATAACTATAATATAATTTTAATATAACCAAAAATGATTAAAGTTAATGCCAACGGCACGTTGTGTTCCCAAGCGGTCACCCATCCAAGTACTATCCACGCCCAATGCTGCTTAACGTCGGTGATCGGACAAGAACCGGTGTTTTCAGCATGGTATGGCCGTTGACGAAAGGAGATGTACTCTATACGATATCTATATCTTAGATACTAACCATTCCTACAATGTCACATTCCCATGCCTTGTATGTTACTTGAGTTACTCATTGTGTTTTGTGTGAGCAAATAAAGTGTTATTTTACCAACAATTAAACCTATGTAAAAACATGTTCTGAATTGTACAAAAGTATTTAGTTTTTACAATTTACTATGTAGTGTTTTTTTTTTTAAGAAAAGAAGAAAAATCCATGCAACCGCAGTCAAATGATACCCCGTCATCATCCACGCGTGCCAACACACCGATTATTTTACGTGGGCCCTCCCCGTCCTTTACCACAGGCACATTTGACTGCGGTTGCCGACACTCGAACTCACGACCTCAGGCTTTGAGTGCATGGCCAGTGCACTACGTGTTGCCTTAACGATCATGGCTATCCGAGCCAGGCAGCTTCGCATTGCAGTTTATTTCAGATAGTGAAGTCTCGTAATATTGCAAGAATAGGCGAATAGAGAAGCAAGAGAAGGTCATCCATATTGTTTATTTTGTTGCAGGCGAAAGGAAGCAATAATTTTAAAAAAAATATCATATTAATGAGCATATAATATAACTATAATATAATTTTAATATAACCAAAAATGAAAAAGTTAATGCCAACGGCACGTGGTGTTCCCAAGCGGTCACCCATCCAAGTACTATCCACGCCCAATGCTGCTTAACGTCGGTGATCGGACAAGAACCGGTGTTTTCAGCATGGTATGGCCGTTGACGAAAGGAGATGTACTCTATACGATATCTATATCTTAGATACTAACCATTCCTACAATGTCATATTCCCATGCCTTGTATGTTACTTGACTTACTCATTGTGTTTTGTGTGAGCAAATAAAGTGTTATCTTACCAACAATTAAACCTATGTAAAAACATGTTCTGAATTGTACAAAAGTATTTAGTTTTTACAATTTACTATGTAGTGTTTTTTTTTTTAAGAAAAGAAGAAAAATCCATGCAACCGCAGTCAAATGATACCCCGTCATCATCCACGCGTGCCAACACACCGATTATTTTACGTGGGCCCTCCCCGTCCTTTACCACAGGCACATTTGACTGCGGTTGCCGACACTCGAACTCACGACCTCAGGCTTTGAGTGCATGGCCAGTGCACTACGTGTTGCCTTAACGATCATGGCTATCCGAGCCAGGCAGCTTCGCATTGCAGTTTATTTCAGATAGCGAAGGCTCGTAATATTGCAAGAATAGGTGAATAGAGAAGCAAGAGAAGTTCATCCAGACGGCCTAATCTAAACGTAATCTAAGAAAGTAAAAATTTTAAAAACAAGAAAAAATGAAAAACTTAATGCCAACGGCACGTGGTGTTCCCAAGCGGTCACCCATCCAAGTACTAACCACGCCCAATGCTGCTTAACTTCGGTGATCGGACGATAACCGGTGTTTTCAGCATGGTATGGTCGTTGGCGAGAAAAGATATACTCTATACGATATCTATATCTTAGATACTAACCATCATCATGCAGGCGAAAGGAAGCAATAATTTTAAAAAAAAATATCATATTAATGAGTATATAATATAATTATAATATAATTTTAATATAACCAAAAATGAAAAAGTTAATGTGACACGTGGTGTTCCAAAGCGGTCACCCATCCAAGTACTAACCACGCCCAGTGCTGCTTAACTTCGGTGATCGGACGAGAACCGGTGTTTTCAGCATGGTATGGTCGTTGGCGAGAAAAGATATACTCTATACGATATCTATATCTTAGATACTAACCATTCCTACAATGTCATATTCCCATGCCTTGTATGTTACTTGAGTTAAAGGCCGCACTAAATTATTGTTTATTTTGTGTCAGGCGAAAGGAAGCAATAATTTTAAAAAAAAATATCATATTAATGAGCATATAATATAACTATAATATAATTTTAATATAACCAAAAATGAAAAAGTTAATGCCAACGGCACGTGGTGTTCCCAAGCGGTCACCCATCCAAGTACTAACCACGCCCAATGCTGCTTAACTTCGGTGATCGGACGAGAACCAGGAGTCCAGGAGTCCAGGAGTGAGTACTAGTCGTCTGGGTTAACCCAGGCGGATGGTAAGGTGGTCACGGTACCTATCCGTTTAAATACGGATTTACCCGTGTGGTGGTATAGGTTGGTATATGTAACAGGCTTTTTTGTCTTTGTAATGTCTGATGGTGCAGGGTGGGTTCCTGTGATGTCACTGGCGGCGGGATCTGTCGGATCTTGGATGCCTAGCCATCCAAGCGACCATTTCGCTACTGCTTACTTCGTCAGCCTTGGCCGGCGAGCAATGCAGTGCCAGTGACAGGAAACCGAGGGGAATAGGTGATAGGTGTGGAGGATGATGAAGGCAAAGCGGTACCTACCAGCCAAGGGCGTCCTTGGGCAGACGGTAGCTCTGTCTCCGCCTAGGGAGGCGATGGTCATATTGCCCCAGGCTGTTCACCAGCTGGTTTGGGTGAGGTATGAGTTTGTCATACATTGTGCGAGTCCTGTCCCGCACTACGTCCACAATGTATGGGATGCCGGAATGAGTGTGAAGGATGTGTGATGGAAACCTACGATCGGTACCGTAGATCATCCTAAGCGCCCTATTCTGCACGGTCTGCAGCCTGCGGATGGTGGAACGAGCCACCGTACCCCAGACCTCGCACCCGTACAGGATCAGGGGCGGGATGATCGCACGGTACAAGCGTAGTTTCAGGTATGTGGGCATGGTTGATTGGAGTATGGGATATAGCTGTCTCAGGGCGCCATGTCCCTGACCGACCTTTGTTTTGACATGTGGAGTGAAGGTTAGACCACGGTCAAGTAGTACCCCCAGGTATTTGGCAGAGTTAACCCAAGGGATTCTTCTCCGCCGCATTGTCAGGGATACACCCGGCCGCCAGTTTCGAACTTTGCCCAGTAGTAGAGCTTGGCTCTTCTGCGGGCTAATGGCCATTCTCCACTGTTCACTCCACCTGCCGATAGCGTCGAGCTGTCGCTGAAGTGGAGGGAAGCAGTACCGAACATTTTTGTTCTGTGCCAGTATGAGGACATCGTCAGCATACTGGCACGTAACAGTATGCGGTTCCACGGGTAGGTCAGACATGTAGGCAGCAAAGAGCAACGGCGATAGCACGCTACCCTCCGGAACTCCAGCCGCTATGGGTCTGACCGAGGACAACTTCCCCTCCACCCGCACCCGAAAAGAGCGATCCCGAAGGAAGCTACCAATCAGGGTGAGGTAGGGGGGAGGGATTTCAGCCTCTCTGAGTTTGTACAGTAACCCCTGGTGCCATGTGGTTGCAAAGGCTTTTTCTACATCCAGAAGCACCGCGACTGTTTTGAAGTTTTCCTGGAAGCCCAGGGCAACCTTCTCAACCAGCCGCAGCAGCTGTAGTGTAGTGGAATGTCCATGACGGAAACCGAACTGATGATCCGGGATAAGTTGCCTTTCCTCGAAGAGAGGAGTGAGGCGGGATAGGAATAATCGTTCAAAGATTTTTGAAACGATAGGTAATAGGCTTATGGAACGGTAATTGGAAGGGAAAACCGGGTCCTTGCCGGGCTTCAAAATGCAGACCACCCTCGCCTCCTTCCAACAAGTAGGAAAGTGACGAAGCTGCAGACATGCATTATAAATCCTCGTCAGGTGGACTACGGCCTTTCGGGGAAGGTGCTGGAGCATGGGCGCCGTGACGCCATCATGACCAGGGGATTTGCCAGGTTTTAATCTTCTGATTTCAGAAGCTACCTGTCTTGGGGTGACTAAGGGGATTTGGATCTCTGTGCGTGGCGGCGGAGGTGCCTCATAGAGGTAATCTACCGTCGCCTCCACGAGTTCAGTAAAGTCTTCGTCCTGGACATCTTCCCGGGGTTCGAATTGGGACTCTAGATGGTCTGCGAAAGCCGTGGCTTTCTCTTGGGGCTCAAAAGAGAGTCTCCCGCGAGTGCCATGTAGAGGATGCTGATGTGCGTTTTTGTCCTTTCTAAGGGACCTAATTATCCGCCATGGTTGTTTCTCGGATAGGTCTACGTTTGCCATCGTGTTTTCCCAAGCTGTTTTGCGGTGTAAACGCAGCAGGCGTCGTGACAGGGACTTGAACCGCTGGTAGACGGCCTGTATCCTGGGATGGCGGAAACGCTGCCAGAGCCTTCGGACAGTTGCTTTGGCTTTGAGCAACTGTCTGAGTTCGATGGGAATGGTGCGAGGGTTAGGTATGTCGGATGGAATGCGGTGCGTGTGGGCACGCACTACATCCCGGATGTGTTGGGAGAATGCCGTGGCTGCCGCCTCCAGTGTATCGATAGAATCGACACGCGGACGCGGGTCCACAGACTGGTTGAGTTCATGGATGGCTGCATCCCAGTCGACCTCGTATGTCCAGTCTGGAGTGACCAGAGCTGGCAGGTCAATGTTGGAATCCACCAAGACAGGGTCATGGTCGGAGTCCAGTTCATTGACCGCTGAGAGGTCTAGATGAAAAGGGATGTTTTTGGTGACCATGATATCGAGCACATCTGGCCTCCCTCGTGCCGGATGGAACGTAGGTCCTCTCGGTCCATGCGCAAGAATGCTTGGGTTACCGCTGATCAGGCGGTAGAGCCCTCGCCCCTTGGCATTGGTAGCGCGGCTATGCCAATGTGCATGCTTAGCGTTGAGGTCGCCGGCGATGCAAACCGCAGGATGCAGGTTCAGGAGGGTGTTAATATCAGCTTCGTAGAAGCGGTTATCAGGAGGGTCGTATGCCACTACCAACACCGTGTCCACCCCGCCAATGGCAAGCCTAATGGCACAGGCCTCCACGTGTTGTAGTGGTGGGATAGGGAAGGATGTGTGAGTGATGTGGTTCTTGATGAAAATGGCTGTACCGCCCCCCGGTCGGCCGACCCGATCAGACCGATGGGTGACGTAACTCGGCAGCGAGAAGTTGGTTGCAGCATCCAAGTGGGTTTCGCAGACCATCAGAATGTCAATTCCATACGACTGCACAAACTCAACGAGGCTTGGGTAATGGCCCCTTATGCCATTTGCGTTCCAGAACGCAGCCCTGAATGGTCTCCGGACAAGTCTGGAGGCCATTACTTGGCTGAGTTAGGGAACAGCTGGGCCAGGGTTTGGACCAGTAGGGCATGCTTCTGCATGGGGCTCAGGTTAGGGCTTTCGTATTGCAGCTTGAATTTACGAAGTGCAGGCAAGATTCGATTAATTATGTTGTTGAACCACAGGGTTAGGTCCTGAAATTCCTCCAGATCCGCCTGCAAGAGCGTTCCCCCTAATGCAGGGGGGGTCATGGGTACAGCGGGGACCACAGGTGTCACCTGTGGGCCGGCTGTAACAGCAGTATCCCTTGGTGCCAGAGCTGCCTCAGTGGACTGCTCTGCCGGCGCCTTGGGAGGCTGTTGAGGAGCTGTGCTTGCTCTCTCCGCGGCTTGACGCTTGCTCTTGTGTTTCCTTCGCCGCTTAGGTTTAGGAGGAGCATTGGCCACAACAGACTCCTCTGTATGGCCTGGAGGTGGTGCCGAAACTTCAGTCGTGGCAGGGGCAGGTACTATTGCCTGGGCCAGTGTCTTTTCTGCCCTATTAAGGGCGTATGAGAAGGAAACGCCGGGGCGGGCCTCTGCCGCTTCCGCACGTCCCTTGCGACGGCTATCTATGATTTTCAGACGCGTCGCGCATCCTTTGTAGACACTGCAGTGCGCGCCTTTGCAGTTGACACATTCCCTGTCCGTATCCGGCTTAGGGCAGTCCTGCACTCTGTGGGTTCCACCACATCGCAGACATGCGAGCGGGCGCTCACATGCCATGCTGGAATGGTGAAATCCCAGGCAATTGCGACACTGCACGGGACCCTCCTTACCGTAAAAGCGTTCAACCTTTACGGCAGTGTAGATTAGGTGACGCACAGTGTCAATGGGCTGAACTTGTTGGTCGCGCACTTTGTCCACCACGACCAGAAACAGTGGCATGGGCACCTTTACAGGTCCTCTGTCGGAGGCGATAGTCTTCTTCAACTGGGCCACTGTTGCTGTAATGTCATGTTCTTCGAGGAGTGCCAGCCTGACTTCCTCGGTAGAGCAGTCGGAGGCAAGGCCTCTGATTATTCGCCTTTCCACGTAAGGACGTATGGGCGAATAACTGTAAAACGGGATTTTTAATTCCCGAAGTACAGCCTTGGCTGCCTCAAAATCCTCAAGTGAGGAGGTCTTGATGTTGACTTTCCGTGGCCTCCTTATTGCCTCAAAGCGTCTTTTCAGGCGCGAAGCTAGGAGCCGCATGGTTTTTGTATGCTCCTTGAAAGCATCCGCTACTATTGGCGGTATTTTCTCCCCCTCTTTGGTTGGGGGTTGGGTAGTAACCTGTGGTTCTTGCTGCTGAGAGCCCGTGGAGTTACGCCTGCTCCGGCGTCCCTTCACCTCAGTGAAGCCCTCGGTGTCAGTTTCCATGTCTGCCTCTGAGTCAGAGGGAGAGAAGGGATGATAGGAAACCAGTGGTGGTGGTGACTCACTATCTATGACCTGTCGCGGGGCAGAACACTTGCGCTTTTTACGCGCAGGTGGTACCGCCTCGGGGACAGAGATGCATGATGATGATGTTGTTGGTCCGTCGGTCAGCACGGTTGCCCTCCGGCTGCTTGCAGAGGACCGGACCCCCTCCTTAGAGGAGGAGGCGCCTGGGCAAGCCATTACGGCTTGAGGTGTTGGACCAGGGGTCCTCACCTTTGGCTGCAGCCTTGCAAGCCCGTAGTCACGTGGTCCGTCAGTCAGTTTGTCTGAGTCGGGAATGGTGATGAAGGAAGGGGTATAGTTACCTGGCTCCGCTATGTACCTGCACGCACCCCTCCGGGAGCAGGATCGATGTCGAAGAAGCGCAAGTGATGACTGGTGCGACACGCTACCGTTTGCTGTCAAACGTCTTGCAGCGTGCCGCGAAACTGTGCTTTCACCTGAGTAGGTGCGTAGTTTTTAGCTCCACCACCACGTCGCCGCGGTCGTTCTCCCGCTTATTCCCCTGAATCGAGGATCCAAGCAGTCCAAGCACTCCAAGCTCCCAATGGTCCCGCAGAGTCGAGGTGTAGACGCAGCGAGTTCCAATGAAGGAATCTATGATGGACGAGAACCGGTGTTTTCAGCATGGTATGGCCGTTGACGAAAGGAGATGTACTCTATACGATATCTATATCTTAGATACTAACCATTCCTACAATGTCACATTCCTATGCCTTGTATGTTACTTGAGTTACTCATTGTGTTTTGTGTGAGCAAATAAAGTGTTATCTTACCAACAATTAAACCTATGTAAAAACATGTTCTGAATTGTACAAAAGTATTTAGTTTTTACAATTTACTATGTAGTGTTTTTTTTTTTTTTTTTAAGAAAAAAAGCAAGTTTATTTCAGATAGCGAAGTCTCGTAATATTGCAAGAATAGGTGAATAGAGAAGCAAGAGAAGTTCATCCAGACGGCCTAATCTAAACGTAATCTAAGAAAGTAAAAATTTTAAAAACAAGAAAAAATGAAAAACTTAATGCCAACGTTGGTATGGTCGTTGGCGAGAAAAGATATACTCTATACGATATCTATATCTTAGATACTAACCATTTCTACAATGTCATATTCCCATGCCTTGTATGTTACTTGAGTTAAAGGCTGCACGAAATTATTGTTTATTTTTTTGCAGGCGAAAGGAAGCAATAATTTTAAAAAAAATATCATATTAATTAGCATATAATATAATTATAATATAATTTTAATATAACCAAAAATGAAAAAGTTAATGTGACACGTGGTGTTCCAAAGCTGTCACCCATCCAAGTACTAACCACGCCCAGTGCTGCTTAACTTCGGTGATCGGGCGAGAAATTTTAAAAACAAAAAAAATGAAAAACTTAATTCCAACGGCACGTGGTGTTCCCAAGCGGTCACCCATCCAAGTACTAACCACGCCCAATGCTGCTTAACTTCGGTGATCGGACGAGAACCGGTGTTTTCAGCATGGTATGGTCGTTGGCGAGAAAAGATATACTCTATACGATATCTATATCTTAGATACAAACCATTCCTACAATGTCATCCAAGTACTAACCACGCCCAGTGCTGCTTAACTTCGGTGATCGGGCGAGAAGTTTTAAAAACAAGAAAAAATGAAAAACTTAATGCCAACGGCACGTGGTGTTCCCAAGCGGTCACCCATCCAAGTACTAATCACGCCCAATGCTGCTTAACTTCGGTGATCGGACGAGAACCGGTGTTTTCAGCATGGTATGGCCGTTGACGAAAGGAGATGTACTCTATACGACATCTATATCTTAGATACTAACCATTCCCACAATGTCATATTCCCATGCCTTGTATGTTACTTGAGTTAAACGCCGCACGAAATTATTGTTTATTTTGTTGCAGGCGAAAGGAAGCAATAATTTTAAAAAAATATCATATTAATGAGCATATAATATAACTATAATATAATTTTAATATAACCAAAAATGAAAAAGTTAATGCCAACGGCACGTGGTGTTCCCAAGCGGTCACCCATCCAAGTACTATCCACGCCCAATGCTGCTTAACTTCGGTGATCGGGCGAGAAATTTTAAAAACAAGAAAAAATGGAAAACTTAATGCCAACGGCACGTGGTGTTCCCAAGCGGTCACCCATCCAAGTACTAACCACGCCCAATGCTGCTTAACTTCGGTGATCGGACGAGAACCGGTGTTTTCAGCATGGTATGGTCGTTGGCGAGAAAAGATATACTCTATACGATATCTATATCTAAGATACTAACCATTCCTACAATGTCATATTCCCATGCCTTGTATGTTACTTGAGTTAAACGCCGCACGAAATTATTGTTTATTTTGTTGCAGGCGAAAGGAAGCAATAATTTTAAAAAAATATCATATTAATGAGCATATAATATAACTATAATATAATTTTAATATAACCAAAAATGAAAAAGTTAATGCCAACGGCACGTGGTGTTCCCAAGCGGTCACCCATCCAAGTACTAACCACGCCCAATGCTGCTTAACGTCGGTGATCGGACAAGAACCGGTGTTTTCAGCATGGTATGGCCGTTGAATAAAGGAGATGTACTCTATACGATATCTATATCTTAGATACTAACCATTCCTACAATGTCACATTCCCATGCCTTGTATGTTACTTGAGTTAAAGGCCGCACGAAATTATTGTTTATTTTGTGTCAGGCGAAAGGAAGCAATAATTTTAAAAAAAATATCATATTAATGAGCATATAATATAATTATAATATAATTTTAATATAACCAAAAATGAAAAAGTTAATGTGACACGTGGTGTTCCAAAGCGGTCACCCATCCAAGTACTAACCACGCCCAGTGCTGCTTAACTTCGGTGATCGGGCGAGAAATTTTAAAAACAAGAAAAAATGGAAAACTTAATGCCAACGGCACGTGGTGTTCCCAAGCGGTCACCCATCCAAGTACTAACCACGCCCAATGCTGCTTAACTTCGGTGATCGTACGAGAACCGGTGTTTTCAGCATGGTATGGTCGTTTGCGAGAAAAGATATACTCTATACGATATCTATATCTTAGATACTAACCATCATCATGCAGGCGAAAGGAAGCAATAATTTTAAAAAAAATATCATATTAATGAGCATATAATATAATTATAATATAATTTTAATATAACCAAAAATGAAAAAGTTAATGTGACACGTGGTGTTCCAAAGCGGTCACCCATCCAAGTACTAACCACGCCCAGTGCTGCTTAACTTCGGTGATCGGGCGAGAAATTTTAAAAACAAGAAAAAATGGAAAACTTAATGCCAACGGCACGTGGTGTTCCCAAGCGGTCACCCATCCAAGTACTAACCACGCCCAATGCTGCTTAACTTCGGTGATCGGACGAGAACCGGTGTTTTCAGCATGGTATGGTCGTTGGCGAGAAAGGATATACTCTATACGATATCTATATCTTAGATACTAACCATTTCTAATATGTCATATTCCCATGCCTTGTATGTTACTTGAGTTAAAGGCTGCACGAAATTATTGTTTATTTTTTTGCAGACGAAAGGAAGCAATAATTTTAAAAAAAATATCATATTAATGAGCATATAATATAATTATAATATAATTTTAATATAACCAAAAATGAAAAAGTTAATGTGACACGTGGTGTTCCAAAGCGGTCACCCATCCAAGTACTAACCACTAAATGCTGCTTAACTTCGGTGATCGGACGAGAACCGGTGTTTTCAGCATGGTATGGTCGTTTGCGAGAAAAGATATACTCTATACGAAATCTATATCTTAGATACTAACCATTCCTACAATGTCATATTCCCATGCCTTGTATGTTACTTGAGTTAAAGGCCGCACGAAATTATTGTTTATTTTGTGTCAGGCGAAAGGAAGCAATAATTTTAAAAAAAAATATCATATTAATGAGCATATAATATAACTATAATATAATTTTAATATAACCAAAAATGAAAAACTTAATGCCAACGGCACGTGGTGTTCCCAAGCGGTCACCCATCCAAGTACTAACCACGCCCAATGCTGCTTAACTTCGGTGATCGGACGAGAACCGGTGTTTTCAGCATGGTAGTTAGTTAGTTAGTTAGTTTATTTTAAAAAAGTATTGGCCTGGTGCCGGTACATTGGGCCCGGCTTACAGGCTATATTTACATTGATTTACAGTTGACTTTGTTCATATTTACAGTTTTCGCTATATACAAAAACCCATACGGTGACCATCTGTAGGTCACCGAGAATAGTTTTCTTTTGTCTTTTGTCTGTTTCGTCTTTGGGTTATATATACATATGTACATATTTACAAATTATATACAGACACATACACGCACGCATTCACCCACACACACACTCGTACAGACATACACACACATCTTCACTGGGCACACCAGAAATATGCGTCCCAGCGCACTACACTATTTACACTATGTACACTGTCCCGCGGTGGCAGCTCCTGAATATTTTCCGAGGCGAGGGCCTCTGCCGGAACATGTATGTGGCTTAGGGACGAGGTTGCGTGGACGCGCATTAGTCGGCGAGCCGAGCCGCTTCTAGAACATTTTTATCCTAGTATGCTTGCGGTGCTTCGGCTCGCCTTTGCCGATATTAGCGATCACGTCATTTTCGTGGTTCCTAATGCGCGTCCATGCCGCCATTGCTCTTTTGTCTATTGCCTCCGGGATGAACGGGATATGAGTTTCGAGGTGAAGAGTTTGGGTGGTGGTGAGGAGTGGAGCAGAGAGGATTTTTCTGAGGGAGAGGTTTTGGAGGGTTTGGAGTTGTTTGAGGGCAGTTTTGGAGGCATTAGCCCAGGCCACACATGCATACAGGACCACCGAGAGAATAAATGACCTATATAGTATAAGTTTTGACTTTAGTCGCAACTGTTTACTACGGAAGATGGGGGCGCACAGCTTTAGCCGCTGTCTGCCTTATTGGCGCTATTTTTTATGTGGGTGGACCAACACATTGTGCGGTCCAAGGTGACACCTAAGTATTTAACTTGCTGACGGCAGTGCAATATTTGACCACCGACCGTTAGGTCCGTTGCCAAAGTGTGACGCCGCTTAGAAAAATGAATCAGCTGGCATTTGTCGGGATTAATTTTGATTTTCCAGTCATGTTGCCATGAGAGGAAGTTGTTCACATAACGTTGCATTTCTGCAAGGCCGAAACGTGGATTTCTATGGTGGTTGTATATTGCAGTGTCGTCAGCATACATGGCGACCTTGCATCTGGCGTCCACTGGGAAATCATTGGTGAACAATATATACAGAAAAGGGGACATTATTGCCCCTTGTGGGACGCCAGCCCGCATCACTCGCTCCCGTGAGGAGGAGCGGCCCACTTGGACGTAAAACTGCCGATTTTCTAGAAAATTGTGCAGCAAGTATAGATAATTTTGAAGAGCCGGGAAATTGTGGTGCAGTTTATAAATAAGGCCATTGTGCCAGCACCGGTCAAATGCAGCTTCTACGTCCAGAAATAGCGCCAACGTTGAAGCCCCATTGTTAAATTGCTCTGTTACGTCATCAGTTAGTCTGAGGAGCTGTAGTTCAGTGGAATGTCCTTTTCTAAAGCCAAACTGTGAATTTGAGAGTTCATGTGTTGCGGAGACTTGTTTTTGAAGCCGAGAAAGGATACATTTTTCCAGCAGTTTACCAATAGTAGACAAAAGACTAATGGGACGGTAGTTTTGCGGTTGTCTGGTGCTTTTCCCTTGCTTTGGGAGCATGATAACCTTAGCTCGTTTCCAAGTAGAGGGGAAATAGCCTTGCTGCAAACAGGCGTTAAATATCTTTGTTAGTTGCACCAGAGCTTTTCTCGGGAGATGCTTAAGTTCCTCATTAGTCACTTTGTCTGGACCGGCAGCTTTCCCATTAGGCAATTTCCTAATGAGCTTGTAAATTTCCTGCGGTGTTATGGTGGGTAGTTGTTGCTCTTGCTTCTGCGCCACCCAGGTTTGTACCCATGTCTGGACCTCCCGTTCTATTTCACAGTTGGTCACTGGGTTTTCGGTGAATCTGTCTTGGAGACAGTCAGCGAAGACCTCGGCTTTCTCCTCTGCGGAGAAGTGCAAGCCGCTTTGAGTGTGCAGCGCCTCAGTTGCGGAGTTGACGCTCGTGGAAACTTTGAAAGCCTTGAGTAATTTCCACAAAGAAGAGTCCGAATGTGTGGTACTCAGCATTTTGTTTTCCCATTGTTCAGTTTTATTGATTTTAATTTGTTGCCGAATGATGTTGCGTAGCCATTTTGCTAGCACTTTATATTCAGGCTGACGGGTGTATCGCCACAGTTTTGTCAAGCGTCGTCTCCGCGCAATGAGTTGCTCTACCTCGGGGTACGTGCAAAAACCGGGTGGTCTTGTGGTGTATGTGGTAGCATTTCTCTTGGCTGTGTGTAGCGAGGCAGTAAAGTTTTCAATGGCGACATCTATGTCTGCCTCGCTATAGTATGACAGTCTGGGTTGCGCCATCCCGTGCATTTCAGTGGTGAACTTATTCCAGTCGGTCTCAGCTCTACTTTGAGGGCCAGAGGCACTGGCTGAAATGCCACCCTGTATGTCGAAATGCACAGGAAGATGGTCGGAGTCCAGGCTGTGATAAACAGTAAAGTTATTTAACAGTGTCGCATTTTTTGTTAGTACGATGTCCAAAATCTCAGCGTCAAAGTGCCCTGATCGATGCCAAAAAGTGGGTTCTGGGGGAAGATGTACCTCAATGTCATCATTATCAGTTATAAATTCAACCAGGAGATTTCCCGCCGCGTTTGCCAGGCGTGAAAACCACCAGGGGTGCCGGGCATTGAAATCTCCTGCAATTATAACGTGCTCCTCTAAAGCGAGGATCTGCTCGAGGTCTTGTGTAAAGTCTGGGGAGTTAGGGGGCCGATAAAGTGCTACCAGCATAACCGTTTTACTATTTACACGTGTTTTAAGTGCTGTGCACTCTAACGCTGCCATTACAGGCAACGTAACAGAAGCATGAGCAATAGTATTTCTAAGCAAAATAGCAGTCCCTCCCCCTTGTCTGCCAATTCTGTCGTTCCGAAAGATTTGATACCCCTGGAGCTTAAAAGTGTGCTCGTGCTTTAATTTTGTTTCGCAGATGAATGCGACGTCAATTTTGTTACGCCGTAGGTAGTTTTCAAGTTCGTGTTGCTTCCTGTGGATGCCATCTGCATTCCACAGTAGTGCGCGAGTTAAAGTTGTGCCTCCCCTTACGTGGGCCATTTATTCTAAAAGGGCTGAGAGGAGACATATGATGGTCTCTATTTTCTCCCAAGTGTTGCTGCAGCTTTTGAATTTGGCCAGGAAAGGCTGCGCCTTCATCAATAGTGATGGTAAATTTAGGTCTCTGAACATGTTTAATATATCTTTTATCCCACTCAGGTCACCCGTGGGCGCCTGTTGGGGTAGTGGAGGGGGACCATTCTGTGGTGGCGCTGGTGCGTTTTGCCCTCCGGTAGTTCCCGCATAGGAGATACCTGTTTGAACCAGGGCCGGGTGTATGATGGGTTTTGGCCCTGGCTGAGCACTGGGAGAGCTCCTGGCTATGGATGCCAGTTGACGGCGGTGACGTTCGTTGCGAAACGTCTCGCACCCCCTGTAGCTGGCAGGATGCGTTTCCCCACAATTAGCACAGTGGGGTACAACGCCCTGCTTGGCCTTTTTCGGGCAATCAGCCAGGCGGTGGAGGTCACCGCAAAGGACACACCGGGAGGTCATATTGCAGTTCCTAAAAGTGTGCCCCAACTGCTGGCAGTTGTAACATTGCGTTATGTTTTGGTTTGTTTTCAGGACCTCCACGGTGACCATCATATGGCACACCTCTCGTTCCTGTAGAAGTTTTTGGTTTTCGGTGGTCCTGTCAAGACTAACCTGAAAATTTGGCAGAGGCCTCCCACGTGAAATCATCTGTCGTACTTGGACGCCGGTGTAGCCTTTTAGGACCAGGTCCTCTTTCACGTAATCTTCCTCTAAGTCAGCTGGAAGACGTTTGATTACGTAGCGAAGAGGTTGATCCCCACGTGGAGTAAAACTGTAGTTTTCTACTCCGGCGTCCTTCAGGAGCTGCATTGTCGGGTTCGCGTCCTGCTTCCGTTGGAGGAAGAGCTTAAGGCAGTCCCTCGTCGTCTGCAATTTATATGTGCCGGCAGGAAGGGAGCCACGCAGGATGCGGAGGACCTTTACCGTGTGTTGGACGTCAGGGATTATTATTCTTGGTGGTTTCTGGTTGTCTGATGCTTTTGCTGCGTTGTTGGATGTGCTTGGGGCGGGAGTGGGGGTGGGAATGGTGGGCTGGGTGGTGTGTTTCTTCTGTGTCTGTGTTTGAATGGGGGCTTTGGTGGGGGGTAGCTTGGGGAAGGGGTCTCTAGAGGTGGAGGCTATTGCGGGTTGTGGTGGTGGATCCTCTGACGTCTCGTCGTCGGATTCTGCATCAATTTGTACCCTCAGCGGCGCGTAGGTGTTTCTCGTGGTGAGGGGATATGGCGGCGTTTTTTGTTTTGAGACGCGCTTGGGGCGCTGCTGGTCGGGACGTTCACTGTCTGAATCGCTTTCCCGGCCGCTTCTTCTATTCCTCTTATTTCTTGCAGGCACTTGTTGCCACCCCTCGCTGAGGATGACTAATCGCCGCTTCTTGAGGGCATGCTCTTTGTAGCAGAACCCGAGGTCCTGTGCGAATTTTGAAAATTGTTGGGATTCCCCATCCATATTTGCCAGCACATTCTGGTAGTAGATGATCTCTCCCTTTAGTTCATCTACTTCTTTCTGAAGTTTCTCTATTTCCATTTCCTTACGCTCTTCCTCTGTCATCTGGATCTTCTTGGTTGGTTGGTCCGTGGTTCGTTGGCCGTTGGGAGCTGTAGTCAATGGGGCTGTAGTGGGCGGGGCGAGTGCGGTGGCAGTCACGGCTGCTGCGCTGGATGCCATCACTTGCCTGACTCCGCTCTCGGCGGCCGGCGGATCAGGGGCATTCTCCATCCCCTTCTTGTTCCCGCTCCCAGTCGCAAGTGCTTCTGGGAGCCTCCACTTAGCGTGGGTACACTATATTTCGCGCGCTTTTTATACTGTCACTTACACACTATATTTACACTATAATTATACGTAGAATTATTTACACAGGGGACGGAGTACTATTGATACTCATTCACATATTAGTTATTGCACTTCACTCAAAATATACGTCCAGGTGTACACGGACACACTAAACAAAACACTATATAACAACGCTTATATAACTACACTCTGTACTCAATATCCCTAATCAAATGTGTGTGGAGAGCGCCACAGCCACTTGATACGTCTTTCCCGCCAAAATTATGGCAGTTGACAATGATCCCGCTAAACCGTTTCACGTGACCGATTCTCGCGCGCACCAACAAACTCCTCTTCTCACAACGGTCACAACACCTCTAAAAAGGGTATCTCGAGCACTTTACTTACAGTTACTCCTTATTTGTCCTCTGAAGCACTCTACTCACAGTCACTTATTTGAACACGCTTTTCCCGACAAAATTTGGTCGTTGGCGAGAAAAGATATACTCTATACGATATCTATATCTTAGATACTAACCATTTCTACAATGTCATATTCCCATGCCTTGTATGTTACTTGAGTTAAAGGCTGCACGAAATTATTGTTTATTTTTTTGCAGGCGAAAGGAAGCAATAATTTTAAAAAAAATATCATATTAATGAGCATATAATATAATTATAATATAATTTTAATATAACAAAAAATGAAAAAGTTAATGTGACACGTGGTGTTCCAAAGCGGTCACCCATCCAAGTACTAACCACGCCCAGTGCTGCTTAACTTCGGTGATCGGGCGAGAAATTTTAAAAACAAGAAAAAATGGAAAACTTAATGCCAACGGCACGTGGTGTTCCCAAGCGGTCACACATCCAAGTACTAACCACGCCCAATGCTGCTTAACTTCGGTGATCGGACGAGAACCGGTGTTTTCAGCATGGTATGGTCGTTGGCGAGAAAAGATATACTCTATACGATATCTATATCTTAGATACTAACCATTCCTACAATGTCATATTCCCATGCCTTGTATGTTACTTGAGTTAAAGGCCGCACGAAATTATTGTTTATTTTGTGTCAGGCGAAAGGAAGCAATAATTTTAAAAAAAATACCATATTAATGAGCATATAATATAATTATAATATAATTTTAATATAACCAAAAATGAAAAAGTTAATGTGACACGTGGTGTTCCAAAGCGGTCACCCATCCAAGTACTAACCACGCCCAGTGCTGCTTAACTTCGGTGATCGGGCGAGAAATTTTAAAAACAAGAAAAAATGAAAAACTTAATTCCAACGGCACGTGGTGTTCCCAAGCGGTCACCCATCCAACTACTAACCACGCCCAATGCTGCTTAACTTCGGTGATCGGACGAGAACCGGTGTTTTCAGCATGGTATGGTCGTTGGCGAGAAAAGATATACTCTATACGATATCTATATCTTAGATACTAACCATTTCTAATATGTCATATTCCCATGCCTTGTATGTTACTTGAGTTAAAGGCTGCACGAAATTATTGTTTATTTTTTTGCAGGCGAAAGGAAGCAATAATTTTAAAAAAAATATCATATTAATGAGCATATAATATAATTATAATATAATTTTAATATAGCCAAAAATGAAAAAGTTAATGCCAACGGCACGTGGTGTTCCCAAGCGGTCACCCATCCAAGTACTATCCACGCCCAATGCTGCTTAACGTCGGTGATCGGACAAGAACCGGTGTTTTCAGCATGGTATGGCCGTTGACGAAAGGAGATGTACTCTATACGATATCTATATCTTAGATACTAACCATTCCTACAATGTCATATTCCCATGCCTTGTATGTTATCTTACCAACAATTAAACCTATGTAAAAACATGTTCTGAATTGTACAAAAGTATTTAGTTTTTACAATTTACTATGTAGTGTTTTTTTTTTTTTTTTTTTTTTTTTTTAAGAAAAGAAGCAAGTTTATTTCAGATAGCGAAGTCTCGTAATATTGCAAGAATAGGTGAATAGAGAAGCAAGAGAAGTTCATCCAGACGGCCTAATCTAAACGTAATCTAAGAAAGTAAAAATTTTAAAAACAAGAAAAAATGAAAAACTTAATGCCAACGGCACGTGGTGTTCCCAAGCGGTCACCCATCCAAGTACTAACCACGCCCAATGCTGCTTAACTTCGGTGATCGGACGAGAACCGGTGTTTTCAGCATGGTATGGCCGTTGACGAAAGGAGATGTACTCTATACGATATCTATATCTTAGATACTAACCATTCCTACAATGTCACATTCCCATGCCTTGTATGTTACTTGAGTTACTCATTTTTTTTGTGTGAGCAAATAAAGTGTTATCTTACCAACAATTAAACCTATGTAAAAACATGTTCTGAATTGTACAAAAGTATTTAGTTTTTACAATTTACTATGTAGTGTTTTTTTTTTTTTTTTTTTTTTTTAAGAAAAGAAGCAAGTTTATTTCAGATAGCGAAGTCTCGTAATATTGCAAGAATAGGTGAATAGAGAAGCAAGAGAAGTTCATCCAGACGGCCTAATCTAAACGTAATCTAAGACAGTAAAAATTTTAAAAACAAGAAAAAATGAAAAACTTAATGCCAACGGCACGTGGTGTTCCCAAGCGGTCACCCATCCAAGTACTAACCACGCCCATTGCTGCTTAACTTCGGTGATCGGACGAGAACCGGTGTTTTCAGCATGGTATGGCCGTTGACGAAAGGAGATGTACTCTATACGATATCTATATCTTAGATACTAACCATTTCTAATATGTCATATTCCCATGCCTTGTATGTTACTTGAGTTAAACGCTGCACGAAATTATTGTTTATTTTTTTGCAGGCGAAAGGAAGCAATAATTTTAAAAAAAATATCATATATCATACTAACCACTAACCACGCCCTATGCTGCTTAACTTCGGTGATCGGACGAGAACCGGTGTTTTCAGCATGGTATGGTCGTTGGCGAGAAAAGATATACTCTATACGATATCTATATCTTAGATACTAACCATTTCTAATATGTCATATTCCCATGCCGTGTATGTTACTTGAGTTAAACGCTGCACGAAATTATTGTTTATTTTTTTGCAGGCGAAAGGAAGCAATAATTTTAAAAAAAATATCATATTAATGAGCATATAATATAATTCCTACAATGTCATATTCCCATGCCTTGTATGTTACTTGAGTTAAAGGCCGCACGAAATTATTGTTTATTTTGTGTCAGGCGAAAGGAAGCAATAATTTTAAAAAAAATATCATATTAATGAGCATATAATATAATTCCTACAATGTCATATTCCCATGCCTTGTATGTTACTTGAGTTAAAGGCCGCACGAAATTATTGTTTATTTTGTGTCAGGCGAAAGGAAGCAATAATTTTAAAAAAATATCATATTAATGAGCATATAATATAACTATAATATAATTTTAATATAACCAAAAATGAAAAAGTTAATGCCAACGGCACGTGGCGTTCCCAAGCGGTCACCCATCCAAGTACTAACCACGCCCAATGCTGCTTAACTTCGGTGATCGGACGAGAACCGGTGTTTTCAGCATGGTATGGCCGTTGACGAAAGGAGATGCACTCTATACGATATCTATATCTTAGATACTAACCATTCCTACAATGTCACATTCCCATGCCTTGTATGTTACTTGAGTTACTCATTGTGTTTTGTGTGAGCAAATAAAGTGTTATCTTACCAACAATTAAACCTATGTAAAAACATGTTCTGAATTGTACAAAAGTATTTAGTTTTTACAATTTACTATGTAGTGTTTTTTTTTTTTTTTTTAAGAAAAGAAGCAAGTTTATTTCAGATAGCGAAGTCTCGTAATATTGCAAGAATAGGTGAATAGAGAAGCAAGAGAAGTTCATCCAGACGGCCTAATCTAAACGTAATCTAAGAAAGTAAAAATTTTAAAAACAAGAAAAAATGAAAAACTTAATGCCAACGTTGGTATGGTCGTTGGCGAGAAAAGATATACTCTATACGATATCTATATCTTAGATACTAACCATTTCTACAATGTCATATTCCCATGCCTTGTATGTTACTTGAGTTAAAGGCTGCACGAAATTATTGTTTATTTTTTTGCAGGCGAAAGGAAGCAATAATTTTAAAAAAAATATCATATTAATTAGCATATAATATAACTATAATATAATTTTAATATAACCAAAAATGAAAAAGTTAATGTGACACGTGGTGTTCCAAAGCTGTCACCCATCCAAGTACTAACCACGCCCAATGCTGCTTAACTTCGGTGATCGGACGAGAACCGGTGTTTTCAACATGGTATGGTCGTTGGCGAGAAAAGATATACTCTATACGATATCTATATCTTAGATACAAACCATTCCTACAATGTCATCCAAGTACTAACCACGCCCAGTGCTGCTTAACTTCGGTGATCGGGCGAGAAGTTTTAAAAACAAGAAAAAATGAAAAACTTAATGCCAACGGCACGTGGTGTTCCCAAGCGGTCACCCATCCAAGTACTAATCACGCCCAATGCTGCTTAACTTCGGTGATCGGACGAGAACCGGTGTTTTCAGCATGGTATGGCCGTTGACGAAAGGAGATGTACTCTATACGATATCTATATCTTAGATACTAACCATTTCTAATATGTCATATTCCCATGCCTTGTATGTTACTTGAGTTAAACGCTGCACGAAATTATTGTTTATTTTTTTGCAGGCGAAAGGAAGCAATAATTTTAAAAAAAATATCATATATCATACTAACCACTAACCACGCCCTATGCTGCTTAACTTCGGTGATCGGACGAGAACCGGTGTTTTCAGCATGGTATGGTCGTTGGCGAGAAAAGATATACTCTATACGATATCTATATCTTAGATACTAACCATTTCTAATATGTCATATTCCCATGCCGTGTATGTTACTTGAGTTAAACGCTGCACGAAATTATTGTTTATTTTTTTGCAGGCGAAAGGAAGCAATAATTTTAAAAAAAATATCATATTAATGAGCATATAATATAATTCCTACAATGTCATATTCCCATGCCTTGTATGTTACTTGAGTTAAAGGCCGCACGAAATTATTGTTTATTTTGTGTCAGGCGAAAGGAAGCAATAATTTTAAAAAAAATATCATATTAATGAGCATATAATATAATTCCTACAATGTCATATTCCCATGCCTTGTATGTTACTTGAGTTAAAGGCCGCACGAAATTATTGTTTATTTTGTGTCAGGCGAAAGGAAGCAATAATTTTAAAAAAAATATCATATTAATGAGCATATAATATAACTATAATATAATTTTAATATAACCAAAAATGAAAAAGTTAATGCCAACGGCACGTGGTGTTCCCAAGCGGTCACCCATCCAAGTACTAACCACGCCCAATGCTGCTTAACTTCGGTGATCGGACGAGAACCGGTGTTTTCAGCATGGTATGGCCGTTGACGAAAGGAGATGCACTCTATACGATATCTATATCTTAGATACTAACCATTCCTACAATGTCACATTCCCATGCCTTGTATGTTACTTGAGTTACTCATTGTGTTTTGTGTGAGCAAATAAAGTGTTATCTTACCAACAATTAAACCTATGTAAAAACATGTTCTGAATTGTACAAAAGTATTTAGTTTTTACAATTTACTATGTAGTGTTTTTTTTTTTTTTTTTTAAGAAAAGAAGCAAGTTTATTTCAGATAGCGAAGTCTCGTAATATTGCAAGAATAGGTGAATAGAGAAGCAAGAGAAGTTCATCCAGACGGCCTAATCTAAACGTAATCTAAGAAAGTAAAAATTTTAAAAACAAGAAAAAATGAAAAACTTAATGCCAACGTTGGTATGGTCGTTGGCGAGAAAAGATATACTCTATACGATATCTATATCTTAGATACTAACCATTTCTACAATGTCATATTCCCATGCCTTGTATGTTACTTGAGTTAAAGGCTGCACGAAATTATTGTTTATTTTTTTGCAGGCGAAAGGAAGCAATAATTTTAAAAAAAATATCATATTAATTAGCATATAATATAACTATAATATAATTTTAATATAACCAAAAATGAAAAAGTTAATGTGACACGTGGTGTTCCAAAGCTGTCACCCATCCAAGTACTAACCACGCCCAATGCTGCTTAACTTCGGTGATCGGACGAGAACCGGTGTTTTCAGCATGGTATGGTCGTTGGCGAGAAAAGATATACTCTATACGATATCTATATCTTAGATACAAACCATTCCTACAATGTCATCCAAGTACTAACCACGCCCAGTGCTGCTTAACTTCGGTGATCGGGCGAGAAGTTTTAAAAACAAGAAAAAATGAAAAACTTAATGCCAACGGCACGTGGTGTTCCCAAGCGGTCACCCATCCAAGTACTAATCACGCCCAATGCTGCTTAACTTCGGTGATCGGACGAGAACCGGTGTTTTCAGCATGGTATGGCCGTTGACGAAAGGAGATGTACTCTATACGATATCTATATCTTAGATACTAACCATTCCTACAATGTCATATTCCCATGCCTTGTATGTTACTTGAGTTAAACACCGCACGAAATTATTGTTTATTTTGTTGCAGGCGAAAGGAAGCAATAATTTTAAAAAAATATCATATTAATGAGCATATAATATAACTATAATATAATTTTAATATAACCAAAAATGAAAAAGTTAATGCCAACGGCACGTGGTGTTCCCAAGCGGTCACCCATGTTTTCAGCATGGTATGGTCGTTGGCGAGAAAAGATATACTCTATACGATATCTATATCTTAGATACTAACCATTTCTAATATGTCATATTCCCATGCCTTGTATGTTACTTGGGTTAAAGGCTATACGAAATTATTGTTTTTTTTTTTTGCAGGCGAAAGGAAGCAATAGTTTTAAAAAAAATATCATATTAATGAGCATATAATATAATTATAATATAATTTTAATATAACCAAAAATGAAAAAGTTAATGTGACACGTGGTGTTCCAAAGCGGTCACCCATCCAAGTACTAACCACGCCCAGTGCTGCTTAACTTCGGTGATCGGGCGAGAAATTTTAAAAACAAGAAAAAATGAAAAACTTAATGCCAACGGCACGTGGTGTTCCCAAGTGGTCACCCATCCAAGTACTAACCACGCCCAATGCTGCTTAACTTCGGTGATCGGACGAGAACCGGTGTTTTCAGCATGGTATGGTCGTTGGCGAGAAAAGATATACTCTATACGATACCTATATCTTAGATACTAGCAAGAGAAGGTCATCCAGACGTAATCTAAGACAGTAAAAATTTTAAAAACAAGATTAAGATGATACCCCGTCATCATTCACGCGTGCCAAAACACCGATTATTTTACGTGGGCCCTCCCCGTCCTTTACCACAGGCACACTTGACTGCGGTTGCCGACACTCGAACTCACGACCTCAGGCTTTGAGTGCATGACCATTTCTATTATGTCATATTCCCATGCAGCACGAAATTATTGTTTATTTTATTGCAGGCGAAAGGAAGCAATAATTTTAAAAAAAAAATAACATATTAATGAGCATATAATATAACTATAATATAATTTTAATATAACCAAAAATGTTATCTATATCTTAGATACTAACCATTCCTACAATGTCATATTCCCATGCCTTGTATGTTACTTGAGTTAAAGGCCGCACGAAATTATTGTTTATTTTGTGTCAGGCGAAAGGAAGCAATAATTTTAAAAAAAATATCATATTAATGAGCATATAATATAACTATAATATAATTTTAATATAACCAAAAATGAAAAAGTTAATGCCAACGGCACGTGGTGTTCCCAAGCGGTCACCCATCCAAGTACTAACCACGCCCAATGCTGCTTAACTTCGGTGATCGGACGAGAACCGGTGTCTTCAGCATGGTATGGTCGTTGGCGAGAAAGGATATACTCTATACGATATCTATATCTTAGATACTAACCATTCCTACAATGTCACATTCCTATGCCTTGTATGTTACTTGAGTTACTCATTGTGTTTTGTGTGAGCAAATAAAGTGATATCTTACCAACAATTAAACCTATGTAAAAACATGTTCTGAATTGTACAAAAGTATTTAGTTTTTACAATTTACTATGTAGTGTTTTTTTTTTTTTTTTTTTAAAGAAAAGAAGCAAGTTTATTTCAGATAGCGAAGTCTCGTAATATTGCAAGAATAGGTGAATAGAGAAGCAAGAGAAGTTCATCCAGACGGCCTAATCTAAACGTAATCTAAGAAAGTAAAAATTTTAAAAACAAGAAAAAATGAAAAACTTAATGCCAACGTTGGTATGGTCGTTGGCGAGAAAAGATATACTCTATACGATATCTATATCTTAGATACTAACCATTTCTACAATGTCATATTCCCATGCCTTGTATGTTACTTGAGTTAAAGGCTGCACGAAATTATTGTTTATTTTTTTGCAGGCGAAAGGAAGCAATAATTTTAAAAAAAATATCATATTAATTAGCATATAATATAACTATAATATAATTTTAATATAACCAAAAATGAAAAAGTTAATGTGACACGTGGTGTTCCAAAGCTGTCATCCATCCAAGTACTAACCACGCCCAGTGCTGCTTAACTTCGGTGATCGGGCGAGAAATTTTAAACACAAAAAAAATGAAAAACTTAATTCCAACGGCACGTGGTGTTCCCAAGCGGTCACCCATCCAAGTACTAACCACGCCCAATGCTGCTTAACTTCGGTGATCGGACGAGAACCGGTGTTTTCAGCATGGTATGGTCGTTGGCGAGAAAAGATATACTCTATACGATATCTATATCTTAGATACAAACCATTCCTACAATGTCATCCAAGTACAAACCACGCCCAGTGCTGCTTAACTTCGGTGATCGGGCGAGAAGTTTTAAAAACAAGAAAAAATGAAAAACTTAATGCCAACGGCACGTGGTGTTCCCAAGCGGTCACCCATCCAAGTACTAATCACGCCCAATGCTGCTTAACTTCGGTGATCGGACGAGAACCGGTGTTTTCAGCATGGTATGGCCGTTGACGAAAGGAGATGTACTCTATACGATATCTATATCTTAGATACTAACCATTCCTACAATGTCATATTCCCATGCCTTGTATGTTACTTGAGTTAAACACCGCACGAAATTATTGTTTATTTTGTTGCAGGCGAAAGGAAGCAATAATTTTAAAAAAATATCATATTAATGAGCATATAATATAACTATAATATAATTTTAATATAACCAAAAATGAAAAAGTTAATGCCAACGGCACGTGGTGTTCCCAAGCGGTCACCCATGTTTTCAGCATGGTATGGTCGTTGGCGAGAAAAGATATACTCTATACGATATCTATATCTTAGATACTAACCATTTCTAATATGTCATATTCCCATGCCTTGTATGTTACTTGGGTTAAAGGCTGCACGAAATTATTGTTTTTTTTTTGCAGGCGAAAGGAAGCAATAGTTTTAAAAAAAATATCATATTAATGAGCATATAATATAATTATAATATAATTTTAATATAACCAAAAATGAAAAAGTTAATGTGACACGTGGTGTTCCAAAGCGGTCACCCATCCAAGTACTAACCACGCCCAGTGCTGCTTAACTTCGGTGATCGGGCGAGAAATTTTAAAAACAAGAAAAAATGAAAAACTTAATGCCAACGGCACGTGGTGTTCCCAAGCGGTCACCCATCCAAGTACTAACCACGCCCAATGCTGCTTAACTTCGGTGATCGGACGAGAACCGGTGTTTTCAGCATGGTATGGTCGTTGGCGAGAAAAGATATACTCTATACGATACCTATATCTTAGATACTAGCAAGAGAAGGTCATCCAGACGTAATCTAAGACAGTAAAAATTTTAAAAACAAGATTAAGATGATACCCCGTCATCATCCACGCGTGCCAAAACACCGATTATTTTACGTGGGCCCTCCCCGTCCTTTACCACAGGCACACTTGACTGCGGTTGCCGACACTCGAACTCACGACCTCAGGCTTTGAGTGCATGACCATTTCTATTATGTCATATTCCCATGCAGCACGAAATTATTGTTTATTTTATTGCAGGCGA
Source organism: Tenodera sinensis (assembly GCA_030765045.1). Taxonomy (NCBI): domain Eukaryota; kingdom Metazoa; phylum Arthropoda; class Insecta; order Mantodea; family Mantidae; genus Tenodera; species Tenodera sinensis. The sequence continues at coordinate 41,641,323 of CM060972.1, read as the reverse complement.
AAGGAAGCAATAATTTTAAAAAAAAATAACATATTAATGAGCATATAATATAACTATAATATAATTTTAATATAACCAAAAATGTTATCTATATCTTAGATACTAACCATTCCTACAATGTCATATTCCCATGCCTTGTATGTTACTTGAGTTAAAGGCCGCACGAAATTATTGTTTATTTTGTGTCAGGCGAAAGGAAGCAATAATTTTAAAAAAAATATCATATTAATGAGCATATAATATAACTATAATATAATTTTAATATAACCAAAAATGAAAAAGTTAATGCCAACGGCACGTGGTGTTCCCAAGCGGTCACCCATCCAAGTACTAACCACGCCCAATGCTGCTTAACTTCGGTGATCGGACGAGAACCGGTGTTTTCAGCATGGTATGGTCGTTGGCGAGAAAAGATATACTCTATACGATATCTATATCTTAGATACTAACCATTTCTACAATGTCATATTCCCATGCCTTGTATGTTACTTGAGTTAAACGCTGCACGAAATTATTGTTTATTTTTTTGCAGGCGAAAGGAAGCAATAATTTTAAAAAAAATATCATATTAATGAGCATATTATATAATTATAATCTAATTTTAATATAACCAAAAATGAAAAAGTTAATGTGTAACGTGGTGTTCCAAAGCGGTCACCCATCCAAGTACTAACCACGCTCAATGCTGCTTAACTTCGGTGATCGGACGAGAACCGGTGTTTTCAGCATGGTATGGTCGTTGGCGAGAAAAGATATACTCTATACGATATCTATATCTTAGATACTAACCATTCCTACAATGTCATATTCCCATGCCTTGTATGTTACTTGAGTTAAAGGCCGCACGAAATTATTGTTTATTTTGTGTCAGGCGAAAGGAAGCAATAATTTAAAAAAAAATATCATATTAATGAGCATATAATATAACTATAATATAATTTTAATATAACCAAAAATGAAAAAGTTAATGCCAACGGCACGTGGTGTTCCCAAGCGGTCACCCATCCAAGCACTAACCACGCCCAATGCTGCTTAACTTCGGTGATCGGACGAGAACCGGTGTTTTCAGCATGGTATGGTCGTTGGCGAGAAAAGATATACTCTATACGATATCTATATCTTAGATACTAACCATTCCTACAATGTCATATTCCCATGCCTTGTATGTTACTTGAGTTACTCATTGTGTTTTGTGTGAGCAAATAAAGTGTTATTTTACCAACAATTAAACCTATGTAAAAACATGTTCTGAATTGTACAAAAGTATTTAGTTTTTACAATTTACTATGTAGTGTTTTTTTTTTTTTTTTTTTGGTTTTTAAGAAAAGAAGCAAAATCCATGCAACCGCAGTCAAATGATACCCCGTCATCATCCACGCGTGCCAACACACCGATTATTTTACGTGGGCCCTCCCCGTCCTTTACCACAGGCACACTTGACTGCGGTTGCCGAAGATATACTCTATTCGATATGTATATCTTAGATACTAACCATTCCTACAATGTCATATTCCCATGCCTTGTATGTTACTTGAGTTAAAGGCCGCACGAAATTATTGTTTATTTTGTTGCAGGCGAAAGGAAGCAATAATTTTAAAAAAAAATATCATATTAATGAGCATATAATATAACTATAATATAATTTTAATATAACCAAAAATGAAAAAGTTAATGCCAACGGCACGTGGTGTTCCCAAGCGGTCACCCATCCAAGTACTAACCACGCCCAATGCTGCTTCACTTCGGTGATCGGACGAGAACCGGTGTTTTCAGCATGGTATGGCCGTTAACGAAAGGACATGTACTCTATACGATATCTATATCTTAGATACTAACCATTCCTACAATGTCACATTCCCATGCCTTGTATGTTACTTGAGTTACTCATTGTGTTTTGTGTGAGCAAATAAAGTGTTATCTTACCAACAATTAAACCTATGTAAAAACATGTTCTGAATTGTACAAAAGTATTAAGTTTTTACAATTTACTATGCAGTGTTTTTTTTTTATTAAGAAAAGAAGCAAAATCCATGCAACCGCAGTCAAATGATACCCCGTCATCATCCACGCGTGCCAACACACCGATTATTTTACGTGGGCCCTCCCCGTCCTTTACCACAGGCACATTTGACTGCGGTTGCCGACACTCGAACTCACGACCTCAGGCTTTGAGTGCATGGCCAGTGCACTACGTGTTGCCTTAACGATCATGGCTATCCGAGCCAGGCAGCTTCGCATTGCAGTTTATTTCAGATAGCGAAGTCTCGTAATATTGCAAGAATAGGTGAATAGAGAAGCAAGAGAAGTTCATCCAGACGGCCTAATCTAAACGTAATCTAAGAAAGTAAAAATTTTAAAAACAAGAAAAAATGAAAAACTTAATGCCAACGGCACGTGGTGTTCCCAAGCGGTCACCCATCCAAGTACTAACCACGCCCAATGCTGCTTAACTTCGGTGATCGGACGAGAACCGCTGTTTTCCGCATGGTATGGTCTTTGGCGAGAAAAGATATACTCTATACGATATCTATATCTTAGATACTAACCATTCCTACAATGTCATATTCCCATGCCTTGTATGTTACTTGAGTTAAAGGCCGCACGAAATTATTGTTTATTTTGTGTCAGGCGAAAGGAAGCAATAATTTAAAAAAAAATATCATTTTAATGAGCATATAATATAACTATAATATAATTTTAATATAACCAAAAATGAAAAAGTTAATGCCAACGGCACGTGGTGTTCCCAAGCGGTCACCCATCCAAGTACTAACCACGCCCAATGCTGCTTAACTTCAGTGATCGGACGAGAACCGGTGTTTTCAGCATGGTATGGTCGTTGACGTTTGTGTGAGCAAATAAAGTGTTATCTTACCAACAATTAAACCTATGTAAAAACATGTTCTGAATTGTACAAAAGTATTTAGTTTTTACAATTTACTATGCAGTGTTTTTTTTTTTTAAGAAAAGAAGCAAAATCCATGCAACCGCAGTCAAATGATACCTCGTCATCATCCACGCGTGCCAACACACCGATTATTTTACGTGGGCCCTCCCCGTCCTTTACCACAGGCACATTTGACTGCGGTTGCCGACACTCGAACTCACGACCTCAGGCTTTGAGTGCATGGCCAGTGCACTACGTGTTGCCTTAACGATCATGGCTATCCGAGCCAGGCAGCTTCGCATTGCAGTTTATTTCAGATAGCGAAGTCTCGTAATATTGCAAGAATAGGTGAATAGAGAAGCAAGAGAAGTTCATCCAGACGGCCTAATCTAAACGTAATCTAAGAAAGTAAAAATTTTAAAAACAAGAAAAAATGAAAAACTTAATGCCAACGGCACGTGGTGTTCCCAAGCGGTCACCCATCCAAGTACTAACCACGCCCAATGCTGCTTAACTTCGGTGATCGGACGAGAACCGGTGTTTTCAGCATGGTATGGTCGTTGGCGAGAAAAGATATACTCTATACGATATCTATATCTTAGATACTAACCATTCCTACAATGTCATATTCCCATGCCTTGTATGTTACTTGAGTTTAAGGCCGCACGAAATTATTGTTTATTTTTGTCAGGCGAAAGGAAGCAATAATTTTAAAAAAAAATATCATATTAATGAGCATATAATATAACTATAATATAATTTTAATATAACCAAAAATGAAAAACTTAATGCCAACGGCACGTGGTGTTCCCAAGCGGTCACCCATCCAAGTACTAACCACGCCCAATGCTGCTTAACTTCGGTGATCGGACGAGAACCGGTGTTTTCAGCATGGTATGGTCGTTGGCGAGAAAAGATATACTCTATACGATATCTATATCTTAGATACTAACCATTCCTACAATGTCATATTCCCATGCCTTGTATGTTACTTGAGTTTAAGGCCGCACGAAATTATTGTTTATTTTTGTCAGGCGAAAGGAAGCAATAATTTTAAAAAAAAAATATCATATTAATGAGCATATAATATAACTATAATATAATTTTAATATAACCAAAAATGAAAAACTTAATGCCAACGGCACGTGGTGTTCCCAAGCGGTCACCCATCCAAGTACTAACCACGCCCAATGCTGCTTAACTTCGGTGATCGGACGAGAACCGGTGTTTTCAGCATGGTATGGTCGTTGGCGAGAAAAGATGTACTCTATACGATATCTATATCTTAGATACTAACCATTCCTACAATGTCATATTCCCATGCCTTGTATGTTACTTGAGTTTAAGGCCGCACGAAATTATTGTTTATTTTTGTCAGGCGAAAGGAAGCAATAATTTTAAAAAAAAATATCATATTAATGAGCATATAATATAACTATAATATAATTTTAATATAACCAAAAATGAAAAAGTTAATGCCAACGGCACGTGGTGTTCCCAAGCGGTCACCCATCCAAGTACTAACCACGCCCAATGCTGCTTAACTTCGGTGATCGGACGAGAACCGGTGTTTTCAGCATGGTATGGTCGTTGGCGAGAAAAGATATACTCTATACGATATCTATATCTTAGATACTAACCATACCTACAATGTCACATTCCCATGCCTTGTATGTTACTTGAGTTACTCATTGTGTTTTGTGTGAGCAAATAAAGTGTTATCTTACCAACAATTAAACCTATGTAAAAACATGTTCTGAATTGTACAAAAGTATTTAGTTTTTACAATTTACTATGTAGTGTTTTTCTTTTTTTTAAGAAAAGAAGCAAAATCCATGCAACCGCAGTCAAATGATACCCCGTCATCATCCACGCGTGCCAACACACCGATTATTTTACGTGGGCCCTCCCCGTCCTTTACCACAGGCACATTTGACTGCGGTTGCCGACACTCGAACTCACGACCTCAGGCTTTGAGTGCATGGCCAGTGCACTACCTGTTGCCTTAACGATCATGGCTATCCGAGCCAGGCAGCTTCACATTGCAGTTTATTTCGGATAGCGAAGTCTCGTAATATTGCAAGAATAGGTGAATAGAGAAGCAAGAGAAGTTCATCCAGACGGCCTAATCTAAACGTAATCTAAGAAAGTAAAAATTTTAAAAACAAGAAAAAATGAAAAACTTAATGCCAACGTACTCTACACGATATCTATATCTTAGATACTAACCATTCCTACAATGTCATATTCCCATGCCTTGTATGTTACTTGAGTTTAAGGCCGCACGAAATTATTGTTTATTTTTGTCAGGCGAAAGGAAGCAATAATTTTAAAAAAAAATATCATATTAATGAGCATATAATATAACTATAATATAATTTTAATATAACCAAAAATGAAAAAGTAAATGCCAACGGCACGTGGTGTTCCCAAGCGGTCACCCATCCAAGTACTAACCACGCCCAATGCTGCTTAACTTCGGTGATCGGACGAGAACCGGTGTTTTCAGCATGGTATGGCCGTTGACGTAAGGAGATGTACTCTATACGATATCTATATCTTAGATACTAACCATACCTACAATGTCACATTCCCATGCCTTGTATGTTACTTGAGTTACTCATTGTGTTTTGTGTGAGCAAATAAAGTGTTATCTTACCAACAATTAAACCTATGTAAAAACATGTTCTGAATTGTACAAAAGTATTTAGTTTTTACAATTTACTATGTAGTGTTTTTTTTTATTAAGAAAAGAAGCAAAATCCATGCAACCGCAGTCAAATGATACCCCGTCATCATCCACGCGTGCCAACACACCGATTATTTTACGTGGGCCCTCCCCGTCCTTTACCACAGGCACATTTGACTGCGGTTGCCGACACTCGAACTCACGACCTCAGTCTTTGAGTGCATGGCCAGTGCACTACGTGTTGCCTTAACGATCATGGCTATCCGAGCCAGGCAGCTTCTCATTGCAGTTTATTTCAGATAGCGAAGTCTCGTAATATTGCAAGAATAGGTGAATAGAGAAGCAAGAGAAGTTCATCCAGACGGCCTAATCTAAACGTAATCTAAGAAAGTAAAAATTTTAAAAACAAGAAAAAATGAAAAACTTAATGCCAACGGCACGTGGTGTTCCCAAGCGGTCACCCATCCAAGTACTAACCACGCCCAATGCTGCTTAACTTCTGTGATCGGACGAGAACCGGTGTTTTCAGCATGGTATGGTCGTTGGCGAGAAAAGATATACTCTATACGATATCTATATCTTAGATACTAACCATTCCTACAATGTCATATTCCCATGCCTTGTATGTTACTTGAGTTAAAGGCCGCACGAAATTATTGTTTATTTTGTGTCAGGCGAAAGGAAGCAATAATTTTAAAAAAAATATCATATTAATGAGCATATAATATAACTATAATATAATTTTAATATAACCAAAAATGAAAAAGTTAATGCCAACGGCACGTGGTGTTCCCAAGCGGTCACCCATCCAAGTACTAACCACGCCCAATGCTGCTTAACTTCGGTGATCGGACGAGAACCGGTGTTTTCAGCATGGTATGGCCGTTGACGATAGGAGATGTACTCTATACGATATCTATATCTTAGATACGAACCATACCTACAATGTCACATTCCCATGCCTTGTATGTTACTTGAGTTACTCATTGTGTTTTGTGTGAGCAAATAAAGTGTTATCTTACCAACAATTAAACCTATGTAAAAACATGTTCTGAATTGTACAAAAGTATTTAGTTTTTACAATTTACTATGTAGTGTTTTTCTTTTTTTTAAGAAAAGAAGCAAAATCCATGCAACCGCAGTCAAATGATACCCCGTCATCATCCACGCGTGCCAACACACCGATTATTTTACGTGGGCCCTCCCCGTCCTTTACCACAGGCACATTTGACTGCGGTTGCCGACACTCGAACTCACGACCTCAGGCTTTGAGTGCATGGCCAGTGCACTACCTGTTGCCTTAACGATCATGGCTATCCGAGCCAGGCAGCTTCACATTGCAGTTTATTTCAGATAGCGAAGTCTCGTAATATTGCAAGAATAGGTGAATAGAGAAGCAAGAGAAGTTCATCCAGACGGCCTAATCTAAACGTAATCTAAGAAAGTTAAAATTTTAAAAACAAGAAAAAATGAAAAACTTAATGCCAACGGCACGTGGTGTTCCCAAGCGGTCACCCATCCAAGTACTAACCACGCCCAATGCTGCTTAACTTCGGTGATCGGACGAGAACCGGTGTTTTCAGCATGGTATGGCCGTTGACGAAAGGAGATGTACTCTATACGATATCTATATCTTAGATACTAACCATACCTACAATGTCACATTCCCATGCCTTGTATGTTCCTTGAGTTACTCATTGTGTTTTGTGTGAGCAAATAAAGTGTTATCTTACCAACAATTAAACCTATGTAAAAACATGTTCTGAATTGTACAAAAGTATTTAGTTTTTACAATTTACTATGTAGTGTTTTTTTTTTTTTTTTTTTAAGAAAAGAAGCAAAATCCATGCAACCGCAGTCAAATGATACCCCGTCATCATCCACGCGTGCCAACACACCGATTATTTTACGTGGGCCCTCCCCGTCCTTTACCACAGGCACATTTGACTGCGGTTGCCGACACTCGAACTCACGACCTCAGGCTTTGAGTGCATGGCCAGTGCACTACCTGTTGCCTTAACGATCATGGCTATCCGAGCCAGGCAGCTTCACATTGCAGTTTATTTCAGATAGCGAAGTCTCGTAATATTGCAAGAATAGGTGAATAGAGAAGCAAGAGAAGTTCATCCAGACGGCCTAATCTAAACGTAATCTAAGAAAGTAAAAATTTTAAAAACAAGAAAAAATGAAAAACTTAATGCCAACGGCACGTGGTGTTCCCAAGCGGTCACCCATCCAAGTACTAACCACGCCCAATGCTGCTTAACTTCGGTGATCGGACGAGAACCGGTGTTTTCAGCATGGTATGGCCGTTCACGAAAGGAGATGTACTCTATACGATATCTATATCTTAGATACTAACCATTCCTATAATGTCACATTCCCATACCTTGTATGTTACTTGAGTTACTCATTGTGTTTTTTGTGAGCAAATAAAGTGTTATTTTACCAACAATTAAACCTATGTAAAAACATGTTCTGAATTGTACAAAAGTATTTAGTTTTTACAATTTACTATGTAGTGTTTTTTTTTTTTTTTTTTTTTTTTAAGAAAAGAAGCAAAATCCATGCAACCGCAGTCAAATGATACCCCGTCATCATCCACGCGTGCCAACACACCGATTATTTTACGTGGGCCCTCCCCGTCCTTTACCACAGGCACATTTGACTGCGGTTGCCGACACTCGAATTCACGACCTCAGGCTTTGAGTGCATGGCCAGTGCACTACGTGTTGCCTTAACGATCATGGCTATCCGAGCCAGGCAGCTTCGCATTGCAGTTTATTTCAGATAGCGAAGTCTCGTAATATTGCAAGAATAGGTGAATCGAGAAGCAAGAGAAGGTCATCCAGACGGCCTAATCTAAACGTAATCTAAGAAAGTAAAAATTTTAAAAACAAGAAAAAATGAAAAACTTAATGCCAACGGCACGTGGTGTTCCCAAGCGGTCACCCATCCAAGTACTAACCACGCCCAATGCTGCTTAACTTCGGTGATCGGACGAGAACCGGTGTTTTCAGCATGGTATGGCCGTTGACGAAAGGAGATGTACTCTATACGATATCTATATCTTAGATACTAACCATTCCTACAATGTCACATTCCCATGCCTTGTATGTTACTTGAGTTACTCATTGTGTTTTGTGTGAGCAAATAAAGTGTTATTTTACCAACAATTAAACCTATGTAAAAACATGTTCTGAATTGTACAAAAGTATTTAGTTTTTACAATTTACTATGTAGTGTTTTTTTTTTTAAGACAAGAAGCAAAATCCATGCAACCGCAGTCAAATGATACCCCGTCATCATCCACGCGTGCCAACACACCGATTATTTTACGTGGGCCCTCCCCGTCCTTTACCACAGGCACATTTGACTGCAGTTGCCGACACTCGAATTCACGACCTCAGGCTTTGAGTGCATGGCCAGTGCACTACGTGTTGCCTTAACGATCATGGCTATCCGAGCCAGGCAGCATCGCATTGCAGTTTATTTCAGATAGCGAAGTCTCGTAATATTGCAAGAATAGGTGAATAGAGAAGCAAGAGAAGGTCATCCAGACGGCCTAATCTAAATGTAATCTAAGAAAGTACCCCGTCATCATCCACGCGTGCCAACACACCGATTATTTTACGTGGGTCCTCCCCGTCCTTTACCATAGGCACACTTGACTGCGGTTGCCGACACTCGAACTCACGACCTCAGGCTTTGAGTGCATGACCATTTCTATTATGTCATATTCCCATGCTGCACGAAATTATTGTTTATTTTGTTGCAGGCGAAAGGAAGCAATAATTTTAAAAAAAATATCATATTAATGAGCATATAATATAACTATAGTATAATTTTAATATAACCAAAAATGAAAAACTTAATGCCAACGGCACGTGGTGTTCCCAAGCGGTCACCCATCCAAGTACTAACCACGCCCAATGCTGCTTAACTTCGGTGATCGGGCGAGAACCGGTGTTTTCAGCATGGTATGGCCGTTGACGAAAGGAGATGTACTCTATACGATATCTATATCTTAGATACTAACCATTCCTACAATGTCATATTCCCATGCCTTGTATGTTACTTGAGTTAAAGGCCGCACGAAATTATTGTTTATTTTGTTGCAGGCGAAAGGAAGCAATAATTTTAAAAAAAAATATCATATTAATGAGCATATAATATAACTATAATATAATTATAATATAACCAAAAATGAAAAAGTTAATGCCAACGGCACGTGGTGTTCCCAAGCGGTCATCCAGACGTAATCTAAGACAGTAAAAATTTTAAAAACAAGATTAAGATGATACCCCGTCATCATCCACGCGTACCAACACACCGACTATTTTACGTGGGCCCTCCCCGTCTTTTACCACAGGCACACTTGACTGCGGTTGCCGACACTCGAACTCACGACCTCAGGCTTTGAGTGCATGACCATTCCTACAATGTCACATTCCCATGCCTTGTATGTTACTTGAGTTACTCATTGTGTTTTGTGTGAGCAAATAAACTGTTATTTTACCAACAATTAAACCTATGTAAAAACATGTTCTGAATTGTACAAAAGTATTTAGTATTTAAAATTTACTATGTAGTGTTTTGTTTTTTTTTTTTTTTAAGAAAAGAAGCAAAATCCATGCAACCGCAGTCAAATGATACCCCGTCATCATCCACGCGTGCCAACACACCGATTATTTTACGTGGGCGCTCCCCGTCCTTTACCACAGGCACATTTGACTGCGGTTGCCGACACTCGAATTCACGACCTCAGGCTTTGAGTGCATGGCCAGTGCACTACGTGTTGCCTTAACGATCATGGCTATCCGAGCCAGGCAGCTTCGCATTGCAGTTTATTTCAGATAGCGAAGTCTCGTAATATTGCAAGAATAGGTGAATAGAGAAGCAAGAGAAGGTCATCCAGACGGCCTAATCTAAACGTAATCTAAGAAAGTAAAAATTTTAAAAACAAGAAAAAATGAAAAACTTAATGCCAACGGCACGTGGTGTTCCCAAGCGGTCACCCGTCCAAGTACTAACCACGCCCAATGCTGCTTAACTTCGGTGATCGGACGAGAACCGGTGTTTTCAGCATCGTATGGTCGTTGGCGAGAAAAGATATACTCTATACGATATCTATATCTTAGATACTAACCATTCCTACAATGTCATATTCCCATGCCTTGTATGTTACTTGAGTTAAAGGCTGCACGAAATTATTGTTTATTTCTTTGCAGGCCAATAGGAAGCAATAATTTTAAAAAAAAATATCATATTAATGAGCATATAATTATAATATAATTTTAATATAACCAAAAATGAAAAAGTTAATGTGACACGTGGTGTTCCAAAGCGGTCACCCATCCAAGTACTAACCACGCCCAGTGCTGCTTAACTTCGGTGATCGGACGAGATCCGGTGTTTTCAGCATGGTATGGCCGCTGACGAAAGGAGATGTACTCTATACGATATCTATATCTTAGAAATTTGGGTGGATTACAGTAGTTCCACTACTTACCGCTAGTGAAAATCAGATGTGAGCGCTCACATGACCTATGTTACTTGAGTTACTCATTGTGTTTTGTGTGAGCAAATAAAGTGTTATTTTACCAACAATTAAACCTATGTAAAAACATGTTCTGAATTGTACAAAAGTATTTAGCAAGAGAAGGTCATCCAGACGTAATCTAAGACAGTAAAAATTTTAAAAACAAGATTAAGATGATACCCCGTCATCATCCACGCGTGCCAACACACCGATTATTTTACGTGGGCCCTCCCCGTCCTTTACCACAGGCACACTTGACACACTTGCGGTTGCCGACACTCGAACTCACGACCTCAGGCTTTGAGTGCATGACCATTTCTATTATGTCATATTCCCATGCTGCACGAAATTATTGTTTATTTTGTTGCAGGCGAAAGGAAGCAATAATTTTAAAAAAAAATATCATATTAATGAGCATATAATATAACTATAATATAATTTTAATATAACCAAAAATGAAAAAGTTAATGCCAACGGCACGTGGTGTTCCCAAGCGGTCACCCATCCAAGTACTAACCACGCCCAATGCTGCTTAACTTCGGTGATCGGGCGAGAACCGGTGTTTTCAGCATGGTATGGCCGTTGACGAAAGGAGATGTACTCTATACGATATCTATATCTTAGATACTAACCATTCCTACAATGTCATATTCCCATGCCTTGTATGTTACTTGAGTTACTCATTGTGTTTTGTGTGAGCAAATAAAGTGTTATCTTACCAACAATTAAACCTATGTAAAAACATGTTCTGAATTGTACAAAAGTATTTAGTTTTTACAATTTACTATGTAGTGTTTTTTTTTTTTTTTAAGAAAAGAAGCAAAATCCATGCAACCGCAGTCAAATGATACCCCGTCATCATCCACGCGTGCCAACACACCGATTATTTTACGTGGGCCCTCCCCGTCCTTTACCACAGGCACATTTGACTGCGGTTGCCGACACTCGAACTCACGACCTCAGGCTTTGAGTGCATGGCCAGTGCACTACGTGTTGCCTTAACGATCATGGCTATCCGAGCCAGGCAGCTTCGCATTGCAGTTTATTTCAGATAGCGAAGTCTCGTAATATTGCAAGAATAGGTGAATAGAGAAGCAAGAGAAGTTCATCCAGACGGCCTAATCTAAACGTAATCTAAGAAAGTAAAAATTTTAAAAACAAGAAAAAATGAAAAACTTAATGCCAACGGCACGTGGTGTTCCCAAGCGGTCACCCATCCAAGTACTAACCACGCCCAATGCTGCTTAACTTCGGTGATCGAACGAGAACCGGTGTTTTCAGCATGGTATGGTCGTTGGCGAGAAAAGATATACTCTATACGATATCTATATCTTAGATACTAACCATTCCTACAATGTCATATTCCCATGCCTTGTATGTTACTTGAGTTAAAGGCCGCACGCACTACGTGTTGCCTTAACGATCATGGCTATCCGAGCCTGGCAGCTTCGCATTGCAGTTTATTTCAGATAGCGAAGTCTCGTAATATTGCAAGAATAGGTGAATAGAGAAGCAAGAGAAGGTCATCCAGACGGCCTAATCTAAACGCAATCTAAGAAAGATTGAGTGCATGGCCAGTGCACTACGTGTTGCCTTAACGATCATGGCTATCCGAGCCAGGCAGCTTCGCATTGCAGTCTATTTCAGATAGCGAAGTCTCGTAATATTGCAAAAATAGGTGAATAGAGAAGCAAGAGAAGGTCATCCAGACGTAATCTAAGACAGTAAAAATTTTAAAAACAAGATTAAGATGATACCCCGTCATCATCCACGCGTGCCAACACACCGATTATTTTACGTGGGCCCTCACCGTCCTTTACCACAGGCACACTTGACTGCGGTTGCCGACACTCGAACTCACGACCTCAGGCTTAACTTCGGTGATCGGGCGAGAACCGGTGTTTTCAGCATGGTATGGCCGTTGACGAAAGGAGATGTACTCTATACGATATCTATATCTTAGATACTAACCATTCCTACAATGTCATATTCCCATGCCTTGTATGTTACTTGAGTTACTCATTGTGTTTTGTGTGAGCAAATAAAGTGTTATCTTACCAACAATTAAACCTATGTAAAAACATGTTCTGAATTGTACAAAAGTATTTAGTTTTTACAATTTACTATGTAGTGTTTTTTTTTTTTTTTTTTTAAGAAAAGAAGCAAAATCCATGCAACCGCAGTCAAATGATACCCCGTCATCATCCACGCGTGCCAACACACCGATTATTTTACGTGGGCCCTCCCCGTCCTTTACCACAGGCACATTTGACTGCGGTTGCCGACACTCGAACTCACGACCTCAGGCTTTGAGTGCATGGCCAGTGCACTACGTGTTGCCTTAACGATCATGGCTATCCGAGCCAGGCAGCTTCGCATTGCAGTTTATTTCAGATAGCGAAGTCTCGTAATATTGCAAGAATAGGTGAATAGAGAAGCAAGAGAAGTTCATCCAGACGGCCTAATCTAAACGTAATCTAAGAAAGTAAAAATTTTAAAAACAATAAAAAATGAAAAACTTAATGCCAACGGCACGTGGTGTTCCCAAGCGGTCACCCATCCAAGTACTAACCACGCCCAATGCTGCTTAACTTCGGTGATCGAACGAGAACCGGTGTTTTCAGCATGGTATGGTCGTTGGCGAGAAAAGATATACTCTATACGATATCTATATCTTAGATACTAACCATTCCTACAATGTCATATTCCCATGCCTTGTATGTTACTTGAGTTAAAGGCCGCACGCACTACGTGTTGCCTTAACGATCATGGCTATCCGAGCCTGGCATCTTCGCATTGCAGTTTCTTTCACATAGCGAAGTCTCGTAATATTGCAAGAATAGGTGAATAGAGAAGCAAGAGAAGGTCATCCAGACGGCCTAATCTAAACGCAATCTAAGAAAGATTGAGTGCATGGCCAGTGCACTACGTGTTGCCTTAACGATCATGGCTATCCGAGCCAGGCAGCTTCGCATTGCAGTCTATTTCAGATAGCGAAGTCTCGTAATATTGCAAAAATAGGTGAATAGAGAAGCAAGAGAAGGTCATCCAGACGTAATCTAAGACAGTAAAAATTTTAAAAACAAGATTAAGATGATACCCCGTCATCATCCACGCGTGCCAACACACCGATTATTTTACGTGGGCCCTCACCGTCCTTTACCACAGGCACACTTGACTGCGGTTGCCGACACTCGAACTCACGACCTCAGGCTTTGAGTGCATGACCATTTCTATTATGTCATGGCCGCTGACGAAAGGAGATGTACTCTATACGATATCTATATCTTAGAAATTTGGGTGGATTACAGTAGTTCCACTACTTACCGCTAGTGAAAATCAGATGTGAGCGCTCACATGACCTATGTTACTTGATTTACTCATTGTGTTTTGTGTGAGCAAATAAAGTGTTATTTTACCAACAATTAAACCTATGTAAAAACATGTTCTGAATTGTACAAAAGTATTTAGCAAGAGAAGGTAATCCAGACGTAATCTAAGACAGTAGAAATTTTAAAAACAAGATTAAGATGATACCCCGTCATCATCCACGCGTGCCAACACACCGATTATTTTACGTGGGCCCTCCCCGTCCTTTACCACAGGCACACTTGACACACTTGCGGTTGCCGACACTCGAACTCACGACCTCAGGCTTTGAGTGCATGACCATTTCTATTATGTCATATTCCCATGCTGCACGAAATTATTGTTTATTTTGTTGCAGGCGAAAGGAAGCAATAATTTTAAAAAAGATATCATATTAATGAGCATATAATATAACTATAATATAATTTTAATATAACCAAAAATGAAAAAGTTAATGCCAACGGCACGTGGTGTTCCCAAGCGGTCACCCATCCTAGTACTAACCACGCCCAATGCTGCTTAACTTCGGTGATCGGGCGAGAACCGGTGTTTTCAGCATGGTATGGCCGTTGACGAAAGGAGATGTACTCTATACGATATCTATATCTTAGATACTAACCATTCCTACAATGTCATATTCCCATGCCTTGTATGTTACTTGAGTTACTCATTGTGTTTTGTGTGAGCAAATAAAGTGTTATCTTACCAACAATTAAACCTATGTAAAAACATGTTCTGAATTGTACAAAAGTATTTAGTTTTTACAATTTACTATGTAGTGTTTTTTTTTTTTTTAAGAAAAGAAGCAAAATCCATGCAACCGCAGTCAAATGATACCCCGTCATCATCCACGCGTGCCAACACACCGATTATTTTACGTGGGCCCTCCCCGTCCTTTACCACAGGCACATTTGACTGCGGTTGCCGACACTCGAACTCACGACCTCAGGCTTTGAGTGCATGGCCAGTGCACTACGTGTTGCCTTAACGATCATGGCTATCCGAGCCAGGCAGCTTCGCATTGCAGTTTATTTCAGATAGCGAAGTCTCGTAATATTGCAAGAATAGGTGAATAGAGAAGCAAGAGAAGTTCATCCAGACGGCCTAATCTAAACGTAATCTAAGAAAGTAAAAATTTTAAAAACAAGAAAAAATGAAAAACTTAATGCCAACGGCACGTGGTGTTCCCAAGCGGTCACCCATCCAAGTACTAACCACGCCCAATGCTGCTTAACTTCGGTGATCGAACGAGAACCGGTGTTTTCAGCATGGTATGGTCGTTGGCGAGAAAAGATATACTCTATACGATATCTATATCTTAGATACTAACCATTCCTACAATGTCATATTCCCATGCCTTGTATGTTACTTGAGTTAAAGGCCGCACGCACTACGTGTTGCCTTAACGATCATGGCTATCCGAGCCTGGCAGCTTCGCATTGCAGTTTATTTCAGATAGCGAAGTCTCGTAATATTGCAAGAATAGGTGAATAGAGAAGCAAGAGAAGGTCATCCAGACGGCCTAATCTAAACGCAATCTAAGAAAGATTGAGTGCATGGCCAGTGCACTACGTGTTGCCTTAACGATCATGGCTATCCGAGCCAGGCAGCTTCGCATTGCAGTCTATTTCAGATAGCGAAGTCTCGTAATATTGCAAAAATAGGTGAATAGAGAAGCAAGAGAAGGTCATCCAGACGTAATCTAAGACAGTAAAAATTTTAAAAACAAGATTAAGATGATACCCCGTCATCATCCACGCGTGCCAACACACCGATTATTTTACGTGGGCCCTCACCGTCCTTTACCACAGGCACACTTGACTGCGGTTGCCGACACTCGAACTCACGACCTCAGGCTTAACTTCGGTGATCGGGCGAGAACCGGTGTTTTCAGCATGGTATGGCCGTTGACGAAAGGAGATGTACTCTATACGATATCTATATCTTAGATACTAACCATTCCTACAATGTCATATTCCCATGCCTTGTATGTTACTTGAGTTACTCATTGTGTTTTGTGTGAGCAAATAAAGTGTTATCTTACCAACAATTAAACCTATGTAAAAACATGTTCTGAATTGTACAAAAGTATTTAGTTTTTACAATTTACTATGTAGTGTTTTTTTTTTTTTTTTTTTAAGAAAAGAAGCAAAATCCATGCAACCGCAGTCAAATGATACCCCGTCATCATCCACGCGTGCCAACACACCGATTATTTTACGTGGGCCCTCCCCGTCCTTTACCACAGGCACATTTGACTGCGGTTGCCGACACTCGAACTCACGACCTCAGGCTTTGAGTGCATGGCCAGTGCACTACGTGTTGCCTTAACGATCATGGCTATCCGAGCCAGGCAGCTTCGCATTGCAGTTTATTTCAGATAGCGAAGTCTCGTAATATTGCAAGAATAGGTGAATAGAGAAGCAAGAGAAGTTCATCCAGACGGCCTAATCTAAACGTAATCTAAGAAAGTAAAAATTTTAAAAACAATAAAAAATGAAAAACTTAATGCCAACGGCACGTGGTGTTCCCAAGCGGTCACCCATCCAAGTACTAACCACGCCCAATGCTGCTTAACTTCGGTGATCGAACGAGAACCGGTGTTTTCAGCATGGTATGGTCGTTGGCGAGAAAAGATATACTCTATACGATATCTATATCTTAGATACTAACCATTCCTACAATGTCATATTCCCATGCCTTGTATGTTACTTGAGTTAAAGGCCGCACGCACTACGTGTTGCCTTAACGATCATGGCTATCCGAGCCTGGCATCTTCGCATTGCAGTTTCTTTCACATAGCGAAGTCTCGTAATATTGCAAGAATAGGTGAATAGAGAAGCAAGAGAAGGTCATCCAGACGGCCTAATCTAAACGCAATCTAAGAAAGATTGAGTGCATGGCCAGTGCACTACGTGTTGCCTTAACGATCATGGCTATCCGAGCCAGGCAGCTTCGCATTGCAGTCTATTTCAGATAGCGAAGTCTCGTAATATTGCAAAAATAGGTGAATAGAGAAGCAAGAGAAGGTCATCCAGACGTAATCTAAGACAGTAAAAATTTTAAAAACAAGATTAAGATGATACCCCGTCATCATCCACGCGTGCCAACACACCGATTATTTTACGTGGGCCCTCACCGTCCTTTACCACAGGCACACTTGACTGCGGTTGCCGACACTCGAACTCACGACCTCAGGCTTTGAGTGCATGACCATTTCTATTATGTCATGGCCGCTGACGAAAGGAGATGTACTCTATACGATATCTATATCTTAGAAATTTGGGTGGATTACAGTAGTTCCACTACTTACCGCTAGTGAAAATCAGATGTGAGCGCTCACATGACCTATGTTACTTGATTTACTCATTGTGTTTTGTGTGAGCAAATAAAGTGTTATTTTACCAACAATTAAACCTATGTAAAAACATGTTCTGAATTGTACAAAAGTATTTAGCAAGAGAAGGTAATCCAGACGTAATCTAAGACAGTAGAAATTTTAAAAACAAGATTAAGATGATACCCCGTCATCATCCACGCGTGCCAACACACCGATTATTTTACGTGGGCCCTCCCCGTCCTTTACCACAGGCACACTTGACACACTTGCGGTTGCCGACACTCGAACTCACGACCTCAGGCTTTGAGTGCATGACCATTTCTATTATGTCATATTCCCATGCTGCACGAAATTATTGTTTATTTTGTTGCAGGCGAAAGGAAGCAATAATTTTAAAAAAGATATCATATTAATGAGCATATAATATAACTATAATATAATTTTAATATAACCAAAAATGAAAAAGTTAATGCCAACGGCACGTGGTGTTCCCAAGCGGTCACCCATCCTAGTACTAACCACGCCCAATGCTGCTTAACTTCGGTGATCGGGCGAGAACCGGTGTTTTCAGCATGGTATGGCCGTTGACGAAAGGAGATGTACTCTATACGATATCTATATCTTAGATACTAACCATTCCTACAATGTCATATTCCCATGCCTTGTATGTTACTTGAGTTACTCATTGTGTTTTGTGTGAGCAAATAAAGTGTTATCTTACCAACAATTAAACCTATGTAAAAACATGTTCTGAATTGTACAAAAGTATTTAGTTTTTACAATTTACTATGTAGTGTTTTTTTTTTTTTTAAGAAAAGAAGCAAAATCCATGCAACCGCAGTCAAATGATACCCCGTCATCATCCACGCGTGCCAACACACCGATTATTTTACGTGGGCCCTCCCCGTCCTTTACCACAGGCACATTTGACTGCGGTTGCCGACACTCGAACTCACGACCTCAGGCTTTGAGTGCATGGCCAGTGCACTACGTGTTGCCTTAACGATCATGGCTATCCGAGCCAGGCAGCTTCGCATTGCAGTTTATTTCAGATAGCGAAGTCTCGTAATATTGCAAGAATAGGTGAATAGAGAAGCAAGAGAAGTTCATCCAGACGGCCTAATCTAAACGTAATCTAAGAAAGTAAAAATTTTAAAAACAAGAAAAAATGAAAAACTTAATGCCAACGGCACGTGGTGTTCCCAAGCGGTCACCCATCCAAGTACTAACCACGCCCAATGCTGCTTAACTTCGGTGATCGAACGAGAACCGGTGTTTTCAGCATGGTATGGTCGTTGGCGAGAAAAGATATACTCTATACGATATCTATATCTTAGATACTAACCATTCCTACAATGTCATATTCCCATGCCTTGTATGTTACTTGAGTTAAAGGCCGCACGCACTACGTGTTGCCTTAACGATCATGGCTATCCGAGCCTGGCAGCTTCGCATTGCAGTTTATTTCAGATAGCGAAGTCTCGTAATATTGCAAGAATAGGTGAATAGAGAAGCAAGAGAAGGTCATCCAGACGGCCTAATCTAAACGCAATCTAAGAAAGATTGAGTGCATGGCCAGTGCACTACGTGTTGCCTTAACGATCATGGCTATCCGAGCCAGGCAGCTTCGCATTGCAGTCTATTTCAGATAGCGAAGTCTCGTAATATTGCAAAAATAGGTTAATAGAGAAGCAAGAGAAGGTCATCCAGACGTAATCTAAGACAGTAAAAATTTTAAAAACAAGATTAAGATGATACCCCGTCATCATCCACGCGTGCCAACACACCGATTATTTTACGTGGGCCCTCACCGTCCTTTACCACAGGCACACTTGACTGCGGTTGCCGACACTCGAACTCACGACCTCAGGCTTAACTTCGGTGATCGGGCGAGAACCGGTGTTTTCAGCATGGTATGGCCGTTGACGAAAGGAGATGTACTCTATACGATATCTATATCTTAGATACTAACCATTCCTACAATGTCATATTCCCATGCCTTGTATGTTACTTGAGTTACTCATTGTGTTTTGTGTGAGCAAATAAAGTGTTATCTTACCAACAATTAAACCTATGTAAAAACATGTTCTGAATTGTACAAAAGTATTTAGTTTTTACAATTTACTATGTAGTGTTTTTTTTTTTTTTTTTTTTTTTTTAAGAAAAGAAGCAAAATCCATGCAACCGCAGTCAAATGATACCCCGTCATCATCCACGCGTGCCAACACACCGATTATTTTACGTGGGCCCTCCCCGTCCTTTACCACAGGCACATTTGACTGCGGTTGCCGACACTCGAACTCACGACCTCAGGCTTTGAGTGCATGGCCAGTGCACTACGTGTTGCCTTAACGATCATGGCTATCCGAGCCAGGCAGCTTCGCATTGCAGTTTATTTCAGATAGCGAAGTCTCGTAATATTGCAAGAATAGGTGAATAGAGAAGCAAGAGAAGTTCATCCAGACGGCCTAATCTAAACGTAATCTAAGAAAGTAAAAATTTTAAAAACAATAAAAAATGAAAAACTTAATGCCAACGGCACGTGGTGTTCCCAAGCGGTCACCCATCCAAGTACTAACCACGCCCAATGCTGCTTAACTTCGGTGATCGAACGAGAACCGGTGTTTTCAGCATGGTATGGTCGTTGGCGAGAAAAGATATACTCTATACGATATCTATATCTTAGATACTAACCATTCCTACAATGTCATATTCCCATGCCTTGTATGTTACTTGAGTTAAAGGCCGCACGCACTACGTGTTGCCTTAACGATCATGGCTATCCGAGCCTGGCAGCTTCGCATTGCAGTTTATTTCAGATAGCGAAGTCTCGTAATATTGCAAGAATAGGTGAATAGAGAAGCAAGAGAAGGTCATCCAGACGGCCTAATCTAAACGCAATCTAAGAAAGATTGAGTGCATGGCCAGTGCACTACGTGTTGCCTTAACGATCATGGCTATCCGAGCCAGGCAGCTTCGCATTGCAGTCTATTTCAGATAGCGAAGTCTCGTAATATTGCAAAAATAGGTGAATAGAGAAGCAAGAGAAGGTCATCCAGACGTAATCTAAGACAGTAAAAATTTTAAAAACAAGATTAAGATGATACCCCGTCATCATCCACGCGTGCCAACACACCGATTATTTTACGTGGGCCCTCACCGTCCTTTACCACAGGCACACTTGACTGCGGTTGCCGACACTCGAACTCACGACCTCAGGCTTTGAGTGCATGACCATTTCTATTATGTCATGGCCGCTGACGAAAGGAGATGTACTCTATACGATATCTATATCTTAGAAATTTGGGTGGATTACAGTAGTTCCACTACTTACCGCTAGTGAAAATCAGATGTGAGCGCTCACATGACCTATGTTACTTGATTTACTCATTGTGTTTTGTGTGAGCAAATAAAGTGTTATTTTACCAACAATTAAACCTATGTAAAAACATGTTCTGAATTGTACAAAAGTATTTAGCAAGAGAAGGTAATCCAGACGTAATCTAAGACAGTAGAAATTTTAAAAACAAGATTAAGATGATACCCCGTCATCATCCACGCGTGCCAACACACCGATTATTTTACGTGGGCCCTCCCCGTCCTTTACCACAGGCACACTTGACACACTTGCGGTTGCCGACACTCGAACTCACGACCTCAGGCTTTGAGTGCATGACCATTTCTATTATGTCATATTCCCATGCTGCACGAAATTATTGTTTATTTTGTTGCAGGCGAAAGGAAGCAATAATTTTAAAAAAGATATCATATTAATGAGCATATAATATAACTATAATATAATTTTAATATAACCAAAAATGAAAAAGTTAATGCCAACGGCACGTGGTGTTCCCAAGCGGTCACCCATCCTAGTACTAACCACGCCCAATGCTGCTTAACTTCGGTGATCGAACGAGAACCGGTGTTTTCAGCATGGTATGGTCGTTGGCGAGAAAAGATATACTCTATACGATATCTATATCTTAGATACTAACCATTCCTACAATGTCATATTCCCATGCCTTGTATGTTACTTGAGTTAAAGGCCGCACGCACTACGTGTTGCCTTAACGATCATGGCTATCCGAGCCTGGCAGCTTCGCATTGCAGTTTATTTCAGATAGCGAAGTCTCGTAATATTGCAAGAATAGGTGAATAGAGAAGCAAGAGAAGGTCATCCAGACGGCCTAATCTAAACGCAATCTAAGAAAGATTGAGTGCATGGCCAGTGCACTACGTGTTGCCTTAACGATCATGGCTATCCGAGCCAGGCAGCTTCGCATTGCAGTCTATTTCAGATAGCGAAGTCTCGTAATATTGCAAAAATAGGTGAATAGAGAAGCAAGAGAAGGTCATCCAGACGTAATCTAAGACAGTAAAAATTTTAAAAACAAGATTAAGATGATACCCCGTCATCATCCACGCGTGCCAACACACCGATTATTTTACGTGGGCCCTCACCGTCCTTTACCACAGGCACACTTGACTGCGGTTGCCGACACTCGAACTCACGACCTCAGGCTTTGAGTGCATGACCATTTCTATTATGTCATGGCCGCTGACGAAAGGAGATGTACTCTATACGATATCTATATCTTAGAAATTTGGGTGGATTACAGTAGTTCCACTACTTACCGCTAGTGAAAATCAGATGTGAGCGCTCACATGACCTATGTTACTTGATTTACTCATTGTGTTTTGTGTGAGCAAATAAAGTGTTATTTTACCAACAATTAAACCTATGTAAAAACATGTTCTGAATTGTACAAAAGTATTTAGCAAGAGAAGGTAATCCAGACGTAATCTAAGACAGTAGAAATTTTAAAAACAAGATTAAGATGATACCCCGTCATCATCCACGCGTGCCAACACACCGATTATTTTACGTGGGCCCTCCCCGTCCTTTACCACAGGCACACTTGACACACTTGCGGTTGCCGACACTCGAACTCACGACCTCAGGCTTTGAGTGCATGACCATTTCTATTATGTCATATTCCCATGCTGCACGAAATTATTGTTTATTTTGTTGCAGGCGAAAGGAAGCAATAATTTTAAAAAAGATATCATATTAATGAGCATATAATATAACTATAATATAATTTTAATATAACCAAAAATGAAAAAGTTAATGCCAACGGCACGTGGTGTTCCCAAGCGGTCACCCATCCTAGTACTAACCACGCCCAATGCTGCTTAACTTCGGTGATCGGGCGAGAACCGGTGTTTTCAGCATGGTATGGCCGTTGACGAAAGGAGATGTACTCTATACGATATCTATATCTTAGATACTAACCATTCCTACAATGTCATATTCCCATGCCTTGTATGTTACTTGAGTTACTCATTGTGTTTTGTGTGAGCAAATAAAGTGTTATCTTACCAACAATTAAACCTATGTAAAAACATGTTCTGAATTGTACAAAAGTATTTAGTTTTTACAATTTACTATGTAGTGTTTTTTTTTTTTTTTTTTTTAAGAAAAGAAGCAAAATCCATGCAACCGCAGTCAAATGATACCCCGTCATCATCCACGCGTGCCAACACACCGATTATTTTACGTGGGCCCTCCCCGTCCTTTACCACAGGCACATTTGACTGCGGTTGCCGACACTCGAACTCACGACCTCAGGCTTTGAGTGCATGGCCAGTGCACTACGTGTTGCCTTAACGATCATGGCTATCCGAGCCAGGCAGCTTCGCATTGCAGTTTATTTCAGATAGCGAAGTCTCGTAATATTGCAAGAATAGGTGAATAGAGAAGCAAGAGAAGTTCATCCAGACGGCCTAATCTAAACGTAATCCAAGAAAGTAAAAATTTTAAAAACAAGAAAAAATGAAAAACTTAATGCCAACGGCACGTGGTGTTCCCAAACGACGAAAGGAGATGTACTCTATACGATATCTATATCTTAGAAATTTGGGTGGATTACAGTAGTTCCACTACTTACCGCTAGTGAAAATCAGATGTGAGCGCTCACATGACCTATGTTACTTGAGTTACTCATTGTGTTTTGTGTGAGCAAATAAAGTGTTATTTTACCAACAATTAAACCTATGTAAAAACATGTTCTGAATTGTACAAAAGTATTTAGTTTTTACAATTTACTATGTAGTGTTTTTTTTTTACGAAAAGAAGCAAAATCCATGCAACCGCAGTCAAATGATACCCCGTCATCATCCACGCGTGCCAACACACCGATTATTTTACGTGGGCCCTCCCCGTCCTTTACCAAAGGCACATTTGACTGCGGTTTCCGACACTCGAACTCACGACCTCAGGCCTTGAGTGCATGGCCAGTGCACTACGTGTTGCCTTAACGATCATGGCTATCCGAGCCTGGCAGCTTCACATTGCAGTTTATTTCAGATAGCGAAGTCTCGTAATATTGCAAGAATAGGTGAATAGAGAAGCAAGAGAAGGTCATCCAGACGGCCTAATCTAAACGTAATCCAAGAAAGATTGAGTGCATGGCCAGTGCACTACGTGTTGCCTTAACGATCATGGCTATCCGAGCCAGGCAGCTTCGCATTGCAGTCTATTTCAGATAGCGAAGTCTCGTAATATTGCAAAAATAGGTGAATAGAGAAGCAAGAGAAGGTCATCCAGACGTAATCTAAGACAGTAAAAATTTTAAAAACAAGATTAAGATGATACCCCGTCATCATCCACGCGTGCCAACACACCGATTATTTTACGTGGGCCCTCCCCGTCCTTTACCACAGGCACACTTGACACACTTGCGGTTGCCGACACTCGAACTCACGACCTCAGGCTTTGAGTGCATGACCATTTCTATTATGTCATATTCCCATGCTGCACGAAATTATTGTTTATTTTGTTGCAGGCGAAAGGAAGCAATAATTTTAAAAAAAATATCATATTAATGAGCATAGAATATAACTATAATATAATTTTAATATAACCAAAAATGAAAAAGTTAATGCCAACGGCACGTGGTGTTCCCAAGCGGTCACCCATCCAAGTACTAACCACGCCCAATGCTGCTTAACTTCGGTGATCGGGCGAGAACCGCTGTTTTCAGCATGGTATGGCCGTTGACGAAAGGAGATGTACTCTATACGATATCTATATCTTAGATACTAACCATTCCTACAATGTCATATTCCCATGCCTTGTATGTTACTTGAGTTACTCATTGTCTTTTGTGTGAGCAAATAAAGTGTTATCTTACCAACAATTAAACCTATGTAAAAACATGTTCTGAATTGTACAAAAGTATTTAGTTTTTACAATTTACTATGTAGTGTTTTTTTTTTTTTTTTTTTTTTTTTTTAAGAAAAGAAGCAAAATCCATGCAACCGCAGTCAAATGATACCCCGTCATCATCCACGCGTGCCAACACACCGATTATATTACGTGGGCCCTCCCCGTTCTTTACCACAGGCACATTTGACTGCGGTTGCCGACACTCGAACTCACGACCTCAGGCTTTGAGTGCATGGCCAGTGCACTACGTGTTGCCTTAACGATCATGGCTATCCGAGCCAGGCAGCTTCGCATTGCAGTTTATTTCAGATAGCGAAGTCTCGTAATATTGCAAGAATAGGTGAATAGAGAAGCAAGAGAAGTTCATCCAGACGGCCTAATCTAAACGTAATCTAAGAAAGTAAAAATTTTAAAAACAAGAAAAAATGAAAAACTTAATGCCAACGGCACGTGGTGTTCCCAAGCGGTCACCCATCCAAGTACTAACCACGCCCAATGCTGCTTAACTTCGGTGATCGAACGAGAACCGGTGTTTTCAGCATGGTATGGTCGTTGGCGAGAAAAGATATACTCTATACGATATCTATATCTTAGATACTAACCATTCCTACAATGTCATATTCCCATGCCTTGTATGTTACTTGAGTTAAAGGCCGCACGCAATTATTGTTTATTTTGTTGCAGGCGAAAGGAAGCAATAATTTTAAAAAAAATATCATATTAATGAGCATATAATATAACTATAATATAATTTTAATATAACCAAAAATGAAAAAGCTAATGCCAACGGCACGAGGTGTTCCCAAGCGGTCACCCATCCAAGTACTAACCACGCCCAATGCTGCTTAACTTCGGTGATCGGACGAGAACCGGTGTTTTCAGCATGGTATGGCCGTTGACGAAAGGAGATGTACTCTATACGATATCTATATCTTAGATACTAACCATTCCTACAGTGTCACATTCCCATGCCTTGTATGTTACTTGAGTTACTCATTGTGTTTTGTGTGAGCAAATAAAGTGTTATTTTACCAACAATTAAACCTATGTAAAAACATGTTCTGAATTGTACAAAAGTATTTAGTTTTTACAATTTACTATGTAGTGTTTTTTTTTTTTTTTTAAGAAAAGAAGCAAAATCCATGCAACCGCAGTCAAATGATACCCCGTCATCATCCACGCGTGCCAACACACCGATTATTTTACGTGGGCCCTCCCCGTCCTTTACCACAGGCACATTTGACTGCGGTTGCCGACACTCGAATTCACGACCTCAGGCTTTGAGTATATGGCCAGTGCACTACGTGTTGCCTTAACGATCATGGCTATCCGAGCCAGGCAGCTTCGCATTGCAGTCTATTTCAGATAGCGAAGTCTCGTAATATTGCAAAAATAGGTGAATAGAGAAGCAAGAGAAGGTCATCCAGACGTAATCTAAGACAGTAAAAATTTTAAAAACAAGATTAAGATGATACCCCGTCATCATCCACGCGTGCCAACACACCGATTATTTTACGTGGGCCCTCCCCGTCCTTTACCACAGGCACACTTGACTGCGGTTGCCGACACTCGAACTCACGACCTCAGGCTTTGAGTGCATGACCATTTCTATTATGTCATGGCCGCTGACGAAAGGAGATGTACTCTATACGATATCTATATCTTAGAAATTTGGGTGGATTACAGTAGTTCCACTACTTACCGCTAGTGAAAATCAGATGTGAGCGCTCACATGACCTATGTTACTTGATTTACTCATTGTGTTTTGTGTGAGCAAATAAAGTGTTATTTTACCAACAATTAAACCTATGTAAAAACATGTTCTGAATTGTACAAAAGTATTTAGCAAGAGAAGGTAATCCAGACGTAATCTAAGACAGTAGAAATTTTAAAAACAAGATTAAGATGATACCCCGTCATCATCCACGCGTGCCAACACACCGATTATTTTACGTGGGCCCTCCCCGTCCTTTACCACAGGCACACTTGACACACTTGCGGTTGCCGACACTCGAACTCACGACCTCAGGCTTTGAGTGCATGACCATTTCTATTATGTCATATTCCCATGCTGCACGAAATTATTGTTTATTTTGTTGCAGGCGAAAGGAAGCAATAATTTTAAAAAAGATATCATATTAATGAGCATATAATATAACTATAATATAATTTTAATATAACCAAAAATGAAAAAGTTAATGCCAACGGCACGTGGTGTTCCCAAGCGGTCACCCATCCTAGTACTAACCACGCCCAATGCTGCTTAACTTCGGTGATCGGGCGAGAACCGGTGTTTTCAGCATGGTATGGCCGTTGACGAAAGGAGATGTACTCTATACGATATCTATATCTTAGATACTAACCATTCCTACAATGTCATATTCCCATGCCTTGTATGTTACTTGAGTTACTCATTGTGTTTTGTGTGAGCAAATAAAGTGTTATCTTACCAACAATTAAACCTATGTAAAAACATGTTCTGAATTGTACAAAAGTATTTAGTTTTTACAATTTACTATGTAGTGTTTTTTTTTTTTTTTTTTTTTTAAGAAAAGAAGCAAAATCCATGCAACCGCAGTCAAATGATACCCCGTCATCATCCACGCGTGCCAACACACCGATTATTTTACGTGGGCCCTCCCCGTCCTTTACCACAGGCACATTTGACTGCGGTTGCCGACACTCGAACTCACGACCTCAGGCTTTGAGTGCATGGCCAGTGCACTACGTGTTGCCTTAACGATCATGGCTATCCGAGCCAGGCAGCTTCGCATTGCAGTTTATTTCAGATAGCGAAGTCTCGTAATATTGCAAGAATAGGTGAATAGAGAAGCAAGAGAAGTTCATCCAGACGGCCTAATCTAAACGTAATCCAAGAAAGTAAAAATTTTAAAAACAAGAAAAAATGAAAAACTTAATGCCAACGGCACGTGGTGTTCCCAAACGACGAAAGGAGATGTACTCTATACGATATCTATATCTTAGAAATTTGGGTGGATTACAGTAGTTCCACTACTTACCGCTAGTGAAAATCAGATGTGAGCGCTCACATGACCTATGTTACTTGAGTTACTCATTGTGTTTTGTGTGAGCAAATAAAGTGTTATTTTACCAACAATTAAACCTATGTAAAAACATGTTCTGAATTGTACAAAAGTATTTAGTTTTTACAATTTACTATGTAGTGTTTTTTTTTTACGAAAAGAAGCAAAATCCATGCAACCGCAGTCAAATGATACCCCGTCATCATCCACGCGTGCCAACACACCGATTATTTTACGTGGGCCCTCCCCGTCCTTTACCAAAGGCACATTTGACTGCGGTTTCCGACACTCGAACTCACGACCTCAGGCTTTGAGTGCATGGCCAGTGCACTACGTGTTGCCTTAACGATCATGGCTATCCGAGCCTGGCAGCTTCACATTGCAGTTTATTTCAGATAGCGAAGTCTCGTAATATTGCAAGAATAGGTGAATAGAGAAGCAAGAGAAGGTCATCCAGACGGCCTAATCTAAACGTAATCCAAGAAAGATTGAGTGCATGGCCAGTGCACTACGTGTTGCCTTAACGATCATGGCTATCCGAGCCAGGCAGCTTCGCATTGCAGTCTATTTCAGATAGCGAAGTCTCGTAATATTGCAAAAATAGGTGAATAGAGAAGCAAGAGAAGGTCATCCAGACGTAATCTAAGACAGTAAAAATTTTAAAAACAAGATTAAGATGATACCCCGTCATCATCCACGCGTGCCAACACACCGATTATTTTACGTGGGCCCTCCCCGTCCTTTACCACAGGCACACTTGACTGCGGTTGCCGACACTCGAACTCACGACCTCAGGCTTTGAGTGCATGACCATTTCTATTATGTCATATTCCCATGCTGCACGAAATTATTGTTTATTTTGTTGCAGGCGAAAGGAAGCAATAATTTTAAAAAAAATATCATATTAATGAGCATATAATATAACTATAATATAATTTTAATATAACCAAAAATGAAAAACTTAATGCCAACGGCACGTGGTGTTCCCAAGCGGTCACCCATCCAAGTACTAACCACGCCCAATGCTGCTTAACTTCGGTGATCGGGCGAGAACCGGTGTTTTCAACATGGTATGGCCGTTGACGAAAGGAGATGTACTCTATACGATATCTATATCTTAGATACTAACCATTCCTACAATGTCATATTCCCATGCCTTGTATGTTACTTGAGTTACTCATTGTGTTTTGTGTGAGCAAATAAAGTGTTATCTTCCCAACAATTAAACCTATTTAAAAACATGTTCTGAATTGTACAAAAGTATTTAGTTTTTACAATTTACTATGTAGCGTTTTTTTTTTTTAAGAAAAGAAGCAAAATCCATGCAACCGCAGTCAAATGATACCCCGTCATCATCCACGCGTGCCAACACACCGATTATTTTACGTGGGCCCTCCCCGTCCTTTACCACAGGCACATTTGACTGCGGTTGCCGACACTCGAACTCACGACCTCAGGCTTTGAGTGCATGGCCAGTGCACTACGTGTTGCCTTAACGATCATGGCTATCCGAGCCAGGCAGCTTCGCATTGCAGTTTATTTCAGATAGCGAAGTCTCGTAATATTGCAAGAATAGGTGAATAGAGAATAAAGAGAAGGTCATCCAGACGGCCTAATCTAAACGTAATCTAAGAAAGATTGAGTCCATGGCCAGTGCACTACGTGTTGCCTTAACGATCATGGCTATCCGAGCCAGGCAGCTTCGCATTGCAGTCTATTTCAGATAGCGAAGTCTCGTAATATTGCAAAAATAGGTGAATAGAGAAGCAAGAGAAGGTCATCCAGACGTAATCTAAGACAGTAAAAATTTTAAAAACAAGATTAAGATGATACCCCGTCATCATCCACGCGTGCCAACACACCGATTATTTTACGTGGGCCCTCCCCGTCCTTTACCACAGGCACACTTGACTGCGGTTGCCGACACTCGAACTCACGACCTCAGGCTTTGAGTGCATGACCATTTCTATTATGTCATATTCCCATGCTGCACGAAATTATTGTTTATTTTGTTGCAGGCGAAAGGAAGCAATAATTTTAAAAAAAATATCATATTAATGAGCATATAATATAACTATAATATAATTTTAATATAACCAAAAATGAAAAACTTAATGCCAACGGCACGTGGTGTTCCCAAGCGGTCACCCATCCAAGTACTAACCACGCCCAATGCTGCTTAACTTCGGTGATCGGACGAGAACCGGTGTTTTCAGCATGGTATGGTCGTTGGCGAGAAAAGATATACTCTATACGATATCTATATCTTAGATACTAACCATTCCTACAATGTCATATTCCCATGCCTTGTATGTTACTTGAGTTAAAGGCCGCACGCAATTATTGTTTATTTTGTTGCAGGCGAAAGCAAGCAATAATTTTAAAAAAAATATCATATTAATGAGCATATAATATAACTATAATATAATTTTAATATAACCAAAAATGAAAAAGTTAAGGCCAACGGCACGAGGTGTTCCCAAGCGGTCACCCATCCAAGTACTAACCACGCCCAATGCTGCTTAACTTCGGTGATCGGACGAGAACCGGTGTTTTCAGCATGGTATGGCCGTTGACGAAAGGAGATGTACTCTATACGATATCTATATCTTAGATACTAACCATTCCTAAAATGTCACATTCCCATGCCTTGTATGTTACTTGAGTTACTCATTTGGATTTGGATTTGGATTTGGTTTAAGGGCGCTCAACTTCTAGGTCATCAGCGCCCTTAACAGACTCATGGCAATAGCCAGATATAAATTTCACTCAAAAAATAAAAGTACTAGCAACAAGAAAAATATACCAAGGTAAAAAGCAGTGGCAATAGCCAGATATGAAACAAGGTGATAAATATGTCCAAAATCAGAAACAGATAATTAAACATTTTAAATCCTCAAATTTATATTGCACTGCGCTAAAAAATTAAAAACTCTATCAACCGCTGTTTTGTCGTCCGCTAGGACCTCTGCAAGTCTGGCAGGCAGCTGCAGAGAATCCCGAAAGTGCGCTAGAGAGTAACAGTCTAGGAGCACGTGGCGAACCGACAAAACGTTGTCACACAGCGGACATAGAGGCGCAGGGTCCCTTTTAAATAGGTAACCGTGCGAAAAATTGCAGTGCCCTATTCTTAATCGAGCCAAACTAACCTCCTCGCGACGAGATGTGCGACAGGAAGTTACCCAGTTTATCGGAAGTTCTTTCACTTCTCTAAGCTTATTACCGCGGAGAGCTGACCACTCGTCGTGCCAGGACGACAGCACCGCTCTCCGCACTTCAAGCCTAAAGTCTTCCGAAGTAACACGTGAGATGGTAATTCTGGGTTCTGTAGTTGCCGTCTTTGCTGCTAAATCTGCCATTTCATTCCCGGGCAAACCTACGTGACCAGGAATCCATGCACACACCACTTCAACACCAGAAGCGTGTAAAACATGGAGGGCATCCTGGATACGTTGTACAATAGGGTGGGGGTTGTACAACTGACAAAGGCTCTGCAGTGCACTAAGGGAATCGCTCAAAATGAGGCAGTCACCTAATTTACGACGGCGAACATACAAAACGGCTCGATAAATTGCATAAAGCTCTGCAGTAAAGATGGAAGTGCTATTTGGAAAACCGAATGTATATGGTTCGGTTCCATAAACATAAGCACATCCAACACCGTTGGTGTTCTTTGATCCATCGGTGTAAATATATTTACGGTCAGAGTAGCCTGACAAAAATTCTAAGAAACACGTGCGGATACTTGAAATAGGCATCGTGGACTTCTGGTGTACGGTCATCCCAAGATCTACATGGGGAGTACCAGATAGCCAAGGGGGGTAAAGTCTCTCGCCCTTGGCGAACATCACAGGCAGTTCCACTCCAAGCTTCACTAGGAGCTCTTGGAAGCGGAACCCCGCAGGCTTTGGATTAAGGGTGCTATTTCCATATCGTTCTCTTAGCGTGGTGGTGAAAAAAGAAGCGAACGTTGGGTGCTTAGGCATACATCTAAGCGCACAACCATAATTTGCCAAGAGAATCTCACGCCGATAATGCAGAGGAAGTTCTGCGGACTCGGCGTAAAGGCTCACCACTGGGCTTGTTGGAAAAGCTCCTGTTGCAATGCGGATGCCCCTATTATGGACCACGTCTAATCTTCTCAGCACAGATGGTCGTGCTGACGAATAAACAATACACCCATAGTCTAGCTTGGATCGGACCAATGCGCGATATATTCGCAACAAAATTGTCCGATCCGCTCCCCACGATTTGCCATTCAGTACTCGCATAATATTTAGGGAACGGTCACATCTCGCTCTTAGCTGTGCAATATGCGACGACCAACTAAGCTTCCTGTCCAAGATCAAACCCAGGAAGCGCGTCTCTTCTGCGAAGGGAAGTGAATCTGGACCAAATCGGAGCGAAGGTGGTAATCGTCTCCTACGGCGCCAGAAATTAACGCAGATTGACTTCTCAGTTGAGAAACGGAAGCCGTTTTTCATGCTCCACTCTCTAAGGTTGTCCAAACATTGCTGCAGGCGCCGTTGTAAGAACGCCGTTCGCTGAGAAGTGCAATAGACAGCAAAATCGTCTACGAATAAGCATGACGAAACTCCAGGTGGAACACATTTCCAGATGGAGTTAATTGCAATAGCAAAGAGCGTGACACTTAGCACCGAACCCTGAGGTACTCCCTCCTCCTGAACAAAAGAATTAGAAAAAACCGAGCCGATCCTTACTCGGAAAAAGCGGTCCTTCATAAACTCCTGAATGAAAAGTGGCAGGCGTCCACGCATATTCCAGGCATACAGGGACCGTAGAATCCCTGCTCGCCAGCACGTATCATAAGCCTTCTCAAGATCGAAAAATATGCCAACGGTTTGACAGTTCTTCATAAAGCCGTCCATTATCTGTGTCGATATTGACACAAGATGGTCAACAGTTGAACGGCGTCGTCGAAAACCACACTGGATGTTAGTCAGTAGGTTGCGACTTTCTAACCACCATACCAATCGTCCATTGATCATGCGTTCCATCACCTTGCAAACGCAACTGGTGAGGGAAATAGGACGATAGCTGGAGGGAAGATGACGGTCCTTCCCAGCCTTCAAGATGGGAATAACGGTGGCCTCCCGCCAATTTTCTGGGAGTATACTGTCAACCCAAACACGATTATAGACCTCGAGCAGGAATGCCTTACCTTCAGGAGAGAGCTGTTGTAACATTTGTACATGAATACCGTCCGGTCCTGGTGCTGAACATCGCGAAGATTTCAGGGAATGCTCCAGCTCCGCCATGGTGAAAAGGCGATTGTAATCTTCTACGTTTCTAGAACGAAACGCGAAGCCTTGAGATTCCACCTGAGTTTTAAATGGAAGGAACTCAGGGGAGTAGTTTTCCGAGCTAGACACTTGTGCGAAAGCACTGCCAAAGGTATTGGCCACTTCAAATGAATCAACAACAGCTCCTGTGGCTGTTTTTAGTCCCGCTATTGGTATTTGGGTCGTTTTAGCTGCAACACGCCTTAATCTATCCCACACAACCGAGGAAGGTGTGTGTCGGTTAAATGAAGCTACAAATTTGCTCCATGATGACTTTTTGCTATCCTTAATGACTTGTCTGGACCTGGCGCGCATTTTCTTGTACTCGATTAGGTTTTCCAAAGTAGGATGATGTTGGAAAACCCTAAGTGCACGCCTTCGAGCACGAATGGCATTCCGACATTCTTTCGTCCACCAGGGAACGGGAAATCGACGGGGGTGTGTAGTCGACCGCGGAATCGATTGTTCAGCAGCAGAGAGAATCGTCTCCGTGAGATGCTGCGCCAAATTATTTACTGAGTCATGCTCGTTGTAGGTAAAGACAGCCAACTGGGTGTAAAGGTTCCAGTTGGCATGGTCCAAACGCCATCTGGGCATACGAGTGGAAAAAGTATGTTGCATCAAGAGACTAATAAGACATGGGAAGTGGTCACTAGAGTGTGAATCAGAGATGACATTCCATTGTAAGGAGACTGCCAACTGAGGTGAACAAATTGCAAGGTCAAGATGCGAGAAACTATTGTGAGAGTCCGAAATGAATGTAGGCTCTCCAGTGTTGAGGAGAGCTAGGTTGTGACTGTCCAAAAAATCGGAAATGAGTGTACCTCTCGCACAAGCGCGACTTGAACCCCAAAGTGGGTGGTGCGCATTGAAGTCTCCCACCAACAGAAACGGTGTTGGCAACTGGGAAACTAGATCTTCTAAATCAATGTGCGAGAAGTCATGGGACGGAGGCAAATATATATTACAGATGGTGAAATGGATGTCTGGCAGTATAATCCTTATTGCAACTGATTGGATATCAGACTGTATTGGTACAGATTGCATATATATGTCATCTCTGACAAGTATCATAGCGCCGCCATGTGCCGGAACACCCTCTTCTGGTATAACATCACACCGTACTGGGGTGTATCGCCTTAGATGGAAAGCGTCTTGAGGACGCAGCTTAGTCTCTTGCAAACATGCGACCAGAGGTTCGTTTTCTTTGAGCAAGAGCTCAAGTTCTGGTCTTTGAGTTCGAATTCCACGTATGTTCCATTGTAGGATAGTCATATTGCATTGTGTATGGGATAGGTAATTCCAAGGTAACTCTTCATTACTTTGGAGTAGGCGGTTGGCGAACTAATTTCGCCCGTTTCTTTTCTCTTGGGCTTATAGTTTTGTCAGACGCTTTTTCGCGCCTCTTTTCCACTGGGGGTCTTCCAGTGTGGGCAGATTCTAGTTCCATGTCCTCTGCCGAGGACGTGCGTTTTCCCATAGCAAACTTGGGTTCGAGTGTCTCGAACCGGTTGCTAATGGGGACCGGCGAAGATGAAAGACGCCGGTCTGAGTCCACCCCTGAAGATTCTCCAGAAGAAGATTTTCGGGATCTTCGAGGAGATGTTCGGGGACTCCTATATCCCTTCGATGTACTGGGATCGGACGTACCATTTTCCTTGAGGAAGTCGTTTCTTGTATAGGTCTTCTTGAACTTAATCGGTGAGGCATCATATCTTACGGGCTTGCTTCTATCTTGTGTTGATCTTGATGCTTTTGATGGTGATGTAGAGCTGATGTTCTTTGCACTTACGGACGTTGTAGACGTTGACACAGATTTGCGTGCCGATGTAGAAGGCTTTGGAATTGAGCTACGGGGTACGAGTATCTTTTCTGATATTGTTGCCCCATTTATATCGCTGGTTTGTGTTGCGATTTCTCGTTTCGGTACCGTTTTAGCTGTAACTGAGCTATAGGTACCGGATCTTGGAACAGAGGGTTGGCGTAGACGCAAGAGCTTCCGGGCTTCTGAGAAGGGCACCTTCTCTCTAACCCGTATCTCTTGGATCGCTCTTTCCTCTATAAAACGGGGACAATCTCGGGAACTGGATGCATGTTCACCCTTGCAGTTTACGCATGACGGCGCTGCAGCACAATCACCATCATGAAATGCATCCCCACAGTTATTACAAGTAGGTATTCCCTTGCAAAACTCGTTTGTATGCCCAAAGCGCTGGCATTTAAAACATCTCAGCGGGTTCGGGATGAACGGCCTAACTTCGATGGACTCATACCCTGCCTTAATCCTTTGCGGGAGATCTACCCGATCAAAGGTCAGGAACAGGGTACGCGTTGGCTTCAGTTCACCACCCTCTTTGCGTTGAACCCGGTAAACATTAGTAACGCCTTGTTCCGTAAGATTTTCTTGAATCTCCTCATTGCTTAAATCATCCAATGCACGGGTGTTTATCACTCCGCGCGAGGAGTTCAAAGTTCTGTGCATCTGAACACTGACAGGATAACTTGCTAGCATATTCGCTTTCAGTATCTTAGCTGCCTGGGTAGCTGAATGTGCTTCAACCAGGAGCGTGCCATTGCGAGATCTAGTGCATGACTTTACTGGACCAGCAATGTTATCCAAACCCTTTTGAATGGTAAATGGGCTCACCGTTAAAAATTTCTTATCTCCCTCAGTTCGAGATATAACTAAGTAGCGAGGACCACTCGACTCAGCTACTTCCTTTACGCAAACTTTAAAATTTTTTTTGTTGTGAGTTTTTTGTGAACTCATGGCGATGTCATCCTCCACCATTGCAGATGTCTCCGATGGCATGCTCACTTCCTGGGCGCCACCCCGGCTTAGGTGAGAGTCCTGGCCTGGACCTTGCTCACCCTAGGGTCTCACCTCCCAATGTATAGATAGAGGGACCCAATCGCCTTCAGGAGTGCATCAGCTCATGCAATGGCCCCTCCCCGGGACTGACCTTTATCAGCGGATACGCACACAGATCCTACATGATAACCAGGGGCTGGGACTTACGCGATTACCCAGTCACCCCTTGCGTCACCCCATCCACCGACGACCCGCGCGTAGGTTATCCATCAGACTGTGTACAGGGAGGTATCAGGTGGGAGGTCAAACACAAAAGTGGACCAAAGTTAATTGGGCGTTTGGCATATGCCCTCTCACCTCTTGGAGGAGCCCAATCGAGAGTATGGCTCGGGGCCCCGGGTACGCCAAACCCGTACCTACCGTAGTAGGAGCCCCTGGGGGAGTTTGATTTCGGAGTCCTCTTCTCCTAGATGAGTCGTCGACCAAGACTACCGAGCCTCATCTACCCGTTTGGAATGTTCTTAGCTTCCCCTCACCTCTTGCCTACCAGTAGTCAAAATGACACTTAGTAGGCCGTCTGGTTCAGGTACTGAGCCCCTCCGCCACGACAAGGCGACACTCCTTCGGAGGGGAGAGTTACTCATTGTGTTTTGTGTGAGTAAATAAAGTGTTATTTTACCAACAATTAAACCTATGTAAAAACATGTTCTGAATTGTACAAAAGTATTTAGTTTTTACAATTTACTATGTAGTGTTTTTTTTTTTTTAAGAAAAGAAGCAAAATCCATGCAACCGCAGTCAAATGATACCCCGTCATCATCCACGCGTGCCAACACACCGATTATTTTACGTGGGCCCTCCCCGTTCTTTACCACAGGCACATTTGACTGCGGTTGCCGACACTCGAACTCACGACCTCAGGCTTTGAGTGCATGGCAAGTGCATTACGTGTTGCCTTAACGATCATGGCTATCCGAGCCAGGCAGCTTCGCATTGCATTTTATTTCAGATAGCGAAGTCTCGTTATATTGCTAGAATAGGTGAATAGAGAAGCAAGAGAAGGTGATCCAGATGGCCTAATCTAAACCTAATCTAAGAAAGTAAAAATTTTAAAAACAAGAAAAAATGTAAAAGTTAAGGCCAACGGCACGTGGTGTTCCCAAGCGGTCACCCATCCAAGTACTAACCACGCCCAATGCTGCTTAACTTCGGTGATCGGACGAGAACCGGTGTTTACAGCATGGTATGGTCGTTGACGAAAGGAGATGTACTCTACACGATATCTATATCTTAGAATTTTGGGTGGATTACAGTAGTTCTTCTACTTAATTATAATATAATTTTAATATACACAAAAATGAAAAAGTTAATGCCAACGGCACGCGGTGTTCCCAAGCGGTCACCCATCCAAGTACTAACCACGCCCAATGCTGCTTAACTTCGGTGATCGGACGAGAAGCGGTGTTTTCAGCATGGTATGGTCGTTGACAAAAGGAGATGTACTCTACACGATATCTATACCTTAGAAATTTGGGTGGATTACAGTAGTTCCTCTACTTACCCCTAGTGAAAACCAAATGTGAGCGCTCACATGACCTTCCCTACTCATGTACACATGTAGTATTTTTTTTAAGAAAAGAAGCAAAATCCATGCAACCGTAGTCAAATGATACCCCGTCATCATCCACGCGTGCCAACACACCGATTATTTTAAGTGGGCCCTCCCCGTCCTTTACCACAGGCACATTTGACTGCGGTTGCCGACACTCGAACTCACGACCTCAGGCTTTGAGTGCATGGCCAGTGCACTACGTGTTGCCTTAACGATCATGGCTATCCGAGCCAGGCAGCTTCGCATTGCATTTTATTTCAGATAGCGAAGTCTCGTTATATTGCTAGAATAGGTGAATAGAGAAGCAAGAGAAGGTTATCCAGACGGCCTAATCTAAACCTAATCTAAGAAAGTAAAAATTTTAAAAACAAGAAAAAATGTGAAAGTACTAACCACCCCAATGCTGCTTAACTTCGGTGATCGGACGAGAACCGGTGTTTTCAGCATGGTATGGTCGTTGACGAAAGGAGATGTACTCTACACCATATCTATATCTTAGAAATTTGGGTGGATTACAGTAGTTCCTCTACTTACCCCTAGTGAAAACCAGATGTGAGCGCTCACATGACCTTCCCTACTTATGTACTAACCATTTCTACAATCTCATATTCCCATGCCTTTTGTGGCACATAATATAATTATAATATAATTTTAATATAAACAAAAATGAAAAAGTTAATGCCGATTATTTTACGTGGGCCCTCCCCGTCCTTTACCACAGGCACATTTGACTGCGGTTGCCGACACTCGAATTCACGACCTCAGGCTTTGAGTGCATGGCCAGTGCACTACGTGTTGCCTTAACGATCATGGCTATCTGAGCCAGGCAGCTTCGCATTGCAGTTTATTTCAGATAGCGAAGTCTCGTAATATTGCAAGAATAGGTGAATAGAGAAGCAAGAGAAGGTCATCCAGACGGCCTAATCTAAACGTAATCTAAGAAAGTAAAAACTTTAAAAACAAGAAAAAATGAAAAGCTTAATGCCAACGGCACGTGGTGTTCCCAAGCGGTCACCCATCCAAGTACTAACCACGCCCAATGCTGCTTAACTTCGGTGATCGGACGAGAACCGGTGTTTTCAGCATGGTATGGTCGTTGGCGAGAAAAGATATACTCTATACGATATCTATATCTTAGATACTAACCATTCCTACAATGTCATATTCCCATGCCTTGTATGTTACTTGAGTTAAAGGCTGCACGAAATTATTGTTTATTTCTTTGCAGGCGAAAGGAAGCAATAATCTATATCTTAGAAATTTGGGTGGATTACAGTAGTTCCACTACTTACCGCTAGTGAAAATCAGATGTGAGCGCTCACATGACCTATGTTACTTGAGTTACTCATTGTGTTTTGTGTGAGCAAATAAATGTTATTTTACCAACAATTAAACCTATGTAAAAACATGTTCTGAATTGTACAAAAGTATTTAGTTTTTACAATTTACTATGTAGTGTTTTTTTTTTAAAGAAAAGAAGCAAAATCCATGCAACCGCAGTCAAATGATACCCCGTCATCATCCACGCGTGCCAACACACCGATTATTTTACGCACACTTGACTGCGGTTGCCGACACTCGAACTCACGACCTCAGGCTTTGAGTGCATGACCATTTCTATTATGTCATATTCCCATGCTGCACGAAATTATTGTTTATTTTGTTGCAGGCGAAAGGAAGCAATAATTTTAAAAAAAATATCATATTAATGAGCATATAATATAACTATAATATAATTTTAATATAACCAAAAATGAAAAAGTTAATGCCAACGGCACGAGGTGTTCCCAAGCGGTCACCCATCCAAGTACTAACCACGCCCAATGCTGCTTAACTTCGGTGATCGGACGAGAACCGGTGTTTTCAGCATGGTATGGCCGTTGACGAAAGGAGATGTACTCTATACGATATCTATATCTTAGATACTAACCATTCCTAAAATGTCACATTCCCATGCCTTGTATGTTACTTGAGTTACTCATTGTGTTTTGTGTGAGTAAATAAAGTGTTATTTTACCAACAATTAAACCTATGTAAAAACATGTTCTGAATTGTACAAAAGTATTTAGTTTTTACAATTTACTATGTAGTGTTTTTTTTTTTTTTTAAGAAAAGAAGCAAAATCCATGCAACCGCAGTCAAATGATACCCCGTCATCATCCACGCGTGCCAACACACCGATTATTTTACGTGGGCCCTCCCCGTTCTTTACCACAGGCACATTTGACTGCGGTTGCCGACACTCGAACTCACGACCTCAGGCTTTGAGTGCATGGCAAGTGCATTACGTGTTGCCTTAACGATCATGGCTATCCGAGCCAGGCAGCTTCGCATTGCATTTTATTTCAGATAGCGAAGTCTCGTTATATTGCTAGAATAGGTGAATAGAGAAGCAAGAGAAGGTGATCCAGATGGCCTAATCTAAACCTAATCTAAGAAAGTAAAAATTTTAAAAACAAGAAAAAATGTAAAAGTTAAGGCCAACGGCACGTGGTGTTCCCAAGCGGTCACCCATCCAAGTACTAACCACGCCCAATGCTGCTTAACTTCGGTGATCGGACGAGAACCGGTGTTTACAGCATGGTATGGTCGTTGACGAAAGGAGATGTACTCTACACGATATCTATATCTTAGAATTTTGGGTGGATTACAGTAGTTCTTCTACTTAATTATAATATAATTTTAATATACACAAAAATGAAAAAGTTAATGCCAACGGCACGCGGTGTTCCCAAGCGGTCACCCATCCAAGTACTAACCACGCCCAATGCTGCTTAACTTCGGTGATCGGACGAGAAGCGGTGTTTTCAGCATGGTATGGTCGTTGACAAAAGGAGATGTACTCTACACGATATC
This sequence comes from Tenodera sinensis, assembly GCA_030765045.1. NCBI lineage: Eukaryota > Metazoa > Arthropoda > Insecta > Mantodea > Mantidae > Tenodera > Tenodera sinensis. Next base: position 41,600,638 of record CM060972.1, on the reverse strand, counting down.
TATACCTTAGAAATTTGGGTGGATTACAGTAGTTCCTCTACTTACCCCTAGTGAAAACCAAATGTGAGCGCTCACATGACCTTCCCTACTCATGTACATATGTAGTATTTTTTTTAAGAAAAGAAGCAAAATCCATGCAACCGTAGTCAAATGATACCCCGTCATCATCCACGCGTGCCAACACACCGGTTATTTTAAGTGGGCCCTCCCCGTCCTTTACCACAGGCACATTTGACTGCGGTTGCCGACACTCGAACTCACGACCTCAGGCTTTGAGTGCATGGCCAGTGCACTACGTGTTGCCTTAACGATCATGGCTATCCGAGCCAGGCAGCTTCGCATTGCATTTTATTTCAGATAGCGAAGTCTCGTTATATTGCTAGAATAGGTGAATAGAGAAGCAAGAGAAGGTTATCCAGACGGCCTAATCTAAACCTAATCTAAGAAAGTAAAAATTTTAAAAACAAGAAAAAATGTGAAAGTACTAACCACCCCAATGCTGCTTAACTTCGGTGATCGGACGAGAACCGGTGTTTTCAGCATGGTATGGTCGTTGACGAAAGGAGATGTACTCTACACCATATCTATATCTTAGAAATTTGGGTGGATTACAGTAGTTCCTCTACTTACCCCTAGTGAAAACCAGATGTGAGCGCTCACATGACCTTCCCTACTTATGTACTAACCATTTCTACAATCTCATATTCCCATGCCTTTTGTGGCACATAATATAATTATAATATAATTTTAATATAAACAAAAATGAAAAAGTTAATGCCAACGCACGTGGTGTTCCCAAGCGGTCGCCCATCCAAGTACTAACCACGCCCAATGCTGCTTAACTTCGGTGATCGGACGAGAACCGGTGTTTTCAGCATGGTATGGTCGTTGACGAAAGGAGATGTACTCTACACGATATCTATATCATAGAAATTTGGGTGGATTACAGTAGTTCCTCTACTTCCCCCTAGTGAAAACCAGATGTGAGCGCTCACATGACCTTCCCTACTCATGTACATATGTAGTGTTTTTTTTTAAGAAAAGATGCAAAATAAATGCAACCGCAGTCAAATGATACCCCGTCATCATCCACGCGTGCCAACACACCGATTATTTTACGTGGGCCCTCCCCGTCCTTTACCACAGGCACATTTGACTGCGGTTGCCGACACTCGAACTCACGACCTCAGGCTTTGAGTGCATGGTCAGTGCACTACATGTTGCCTTAACGATCGTGGCTATCCGAGCCAGGCAGCTTCGCATTGCAGTTTATTTCAGATAGCGAAGTCTCGTTATATTGCAAGAATAGGTGAATAGAGAAGCAAGAGAAGGTGATCCAGACGGCCTAATCTAAACCTAATCTAAGAAAGTAAAAATTTTAAAAACAAGAAAAAATGTAAAAGTTCATGCCAGCGGCAGGTGGTGTTCCCAAGCGGTCACCCATCCAAGTACTAACCACGCCCAATGCTGCTTAACTTCGGTGATCGGACGAGAACCGGTGTTTTCAGCATGGTATGGTCGTTAGCGAGAGAACTTCTACTCTATACGCTGCAAGAAATTATTGCTTATTTTCTTGCAGGCGCAAGGAAGCTAAAATTTTAAACAATTCAAACTAATGGGCAAATAAAGTATTATTTTAGCAAGATCTGTAGTTTTTGTACAGTAAGATTTTGTCAAATTACGAGTTAATAACCCCATCAGCCCTAGTTTCCATTCTAATGCACACAGGCTTTATTTTGCATACTTGTATTACTTTTAACGATTTTTTCTGCTATATTCTTGTTATACTGTTCGTAAACAATTAAACCTATGTAAAAACATGTTCTGAATTGTACAAAAGTATTTAGTTTTATCAATTTACTATGTTGTGTTTTTTTTTAAGAAAAGAAGCAAAATCCATCCAACCGCAGTCAAATGATGCCCCGTCATCATCCCCGCGTGCCAACACACCGATTATTTTACGTGGGCCCTCCCCGTCCTTTACCGCAGGCACATTTGACTGCGGTTGCCAACACTCGAACTCGCGACTTCAGGCTTTGAGTGTATGGCCAGAGATGGTGATCCAGACGGCCTAATCTAAACCTAATCTAAGAAAGTAAAAATTTTAAAAACAAGAAAAAATGTAAAAGTTGAGGCCAACGGCACGTGGTGTTCCCAAGCGGTCACCCGTCCAAGTACTAACCACGCCCAATGCTGCTTAACTTCGGTGATCGGACGGGAACCGGTGTTTTCAGCATGGTATGGTCGTTGACGAAAGGAGATGTACTCTATACGATATCTATATCTTAGAAATTTAGGTGGATTGCAGTAGTTCCTCTACTTGCCCCTAGTGAAAACCAGATGTGAGCGCTCACATGACCTTCCCTACTCATGTACTAACCATTTCTACAATGTCATATTCCCATGCCTTTTGTGTGTTACTTGAGTTAAACTCTGCAAGAAATTATTGCTTATTTTCTTGCAGGCGCAAGGAAGCTAAAATTTTACACAATTCAAACTAATGAGCAAATAAAGTGTTATTTTAGCAAGATCTGTAGTTTTTGTACAGTAAGATTTTGTCAAATTACGAGTTAATAATCCCATCAGCCCTGATTTCCATTATAATGCACACAGGCTTTCTTTTGCCTACTTGTATTACGTTTAACGATTTTTTCTGCTATATTCTTGTTATACTGTTCGTCAATTAAACCTATGTAAAAACATGTTCTGAATTGTACAAAAGTATTTAGTTTTTACAATTTACTATGTAGTGTTTTTTTTTCATAAGAAAAGAAGCAAAATCCATGCAACCGCAGTCAAATGATACCCCGTCCTCATCCACGCGTGCCAACACACCGATTATTTTATGTGGGCCCTCCCCGTCCAGAGGCAGTTCGAGTCGAGTGGGGAAGCTTATTCCCCCACCCGAAGTGTCTTTGCCGCAGTACCTAGCCGTTATACGGCTTAACCTGCGCGATAGTATGATGTTTTGGTCTACGGGGATTTAACTCTGGGAATCCAGAGGCTCCAGAGGCAGTTCGAGTCGAGTGGGGAAGCTTATTCCCCCACACGAGGTGTCTTTACCGCAGTACCTAGCCGTTATAGGGCTTAACCTGCGCGATAGTATGATGTTTTGGTCTACAGGGATTTAATACTCTGGGAATCCAGAGGCTCCAGAGGCAGTTCGGGTCGAGTGGGGAAGCTTATTCCCCCACCCGAAGTGTCTTTACCGCAGTACCTAGCCGTTATAAGGCTTTACCTGCGCGATAGTATGGTGTTTTGATCTACAGGGATTTAATCTCTGTGAATGTTTGGAATCAGGGGTATTTATAGGTTCAAGATGGATGGTTGTTAGGGATTGGTCCATGAGCGGGCAGTGCCCGTACATGCTGATTGGCTGGTTAGTCAATCAGGTGACGCGCTAATCTCCTCCAGGTTCTGGCCGTCAGTCACTCACTGAGAGGTGATCTGAGGTAGGCCTTCTACTCTGTTTCAAGTACAGATATTAATTTTGCCTTTCCCATCTTCGAAAATTAGGCCGTTGGACCTAAGATGTCCTTCGGCAATTTTTTAGATGGTAGTCGGCGCGGCTCTCTCTGGTCATATTGTCCCAGAGTGTTCACCAGTGGATTAGGGTGGTTCTGGAATCTGTTATACATTGTTCGAGCGCGGGTTTTAATCACGTCGACAATGTACGGGATGCCGGAATGTTCGTGAAGGATGTGGGCAGGAAATCTCCAACCAGTGTCATAGATCATCCTTAATGCCCGATTCTGCAACGTCTGGAGTCTGATGAAGGTGGACTTTGCCACCACTCCTCAGATCTCACATCCGTACAGGACCAGAGGCGGGATGATCGCACGATACAGCTGGAGCTTCAGGCGAATGGGCATGGTTTTGGAGCTGAGGATGGGATACAACTGCCGGAGGGCTGCGTGACCTTGTGGTACTTTGCCCCTGACGTGATGCCTATACGTTAGCCGCCGGTCCAACGTGATCCCGAGATACTTTGCCGTAGTGACCCAGGGGATCCGACGGCGCCGAAGCATGAGGTCCTGCGGGAGCCGGTTTGCCAGCGTGTTGGCCAGGAGAATCGCAGAGCTTTTCTCCGGGTTAATAGACATGCGCCAGTTCTCGCACCATCTACTGATGGCACAGAGGTGGGCTTGTACTTGACGGTAGCTGTAGCGCGGGTTCTTGTTAGTTGCGAAGATCATGAGATCGTCCGCATACTGACAGATGTGGGTGTTGGGGTGCGTGGGGAGATCGGCCATGTAAGCGTTAAAGAGTGCCGGTGACAGTACACTGCCCTCGGGAACTCCTGCGCCAATGGACCTTTCTAGGGAAAATGAACCCTCCACCTTCACTCGGAAGCTACGTTCCTGTAGGCAACCAGCCACCAAGTAAATGTATGGAGGGGGGATTTCGTGCTGTATGAGCTTGTAGATAAACCCTTCGTGCAAGGTGGTAGAGAACGCCTTTTCCACGTCAAGCAACACTGCCACCATTTTGGCCCTTTCCTGGTAAGCCAGGGAGGCCTTTTCGGCTACTCGCAGTAGTTGCTCGGTTGTGGAATTGTCATAACGAAAACCAAACTGATGTTCCGGTAGGAGGCCTTTTTCCTCTAAAAGAGGTCGAAGGCGGGTCAGGAACAGTTTCTCGAAAACTTTCGAGATAACTGGTAGGAGGCTGATGGAACGGTAGCTAGAAGGAAAGATCGGATTCTTGCCCGGCTTCAACACGCATACCACACGTGCCCTCTTCCAGACTTCCGGAAAATGGCGCATGCTTAGGCACGCGTTGTAGATCCGAGTCAAGTGCATCACGGCTCTAAAGGGGAGGTGCTGGAGCATTTCCGCTGTTACCCGGTCCTGCCCAGGGGCTTTTCTAGGTTTTAGGTGTTGGATGGTGTTAGTTACTTCGCGAGGGGTAACTATCGGGATGTGGAAATCTTCGTGGCCCGCAGGTCGAACTTCTAAGAAGTCTTCTACTGCTTGTTCCACGATGTCAGTATGAACGTCGTTCTGAGGGTCGACTCTAGGCTGGAATTGAGTTTCCAGATAGTCTGCTAGCGCCTCTGCTTTTTCCCTCGGTTCAAAGACAAGTCTTCCCCGAGGGCTATGCACAGGGTGCTGGTGTACAGTTTTATCTTTCCTCAAGCCTCGGACGATGCGCCATGGTTTCCTCTCCTGGAGGTTTACATGACGCAACGTGTTTTCCCAAGCTGCTTGCCTATGTTTTCTTAGGAGTCGTCTCACCAGGGATTTGAACCTCTGGTGTATTACTCCTATCCTAGGATGACGGAATCTCTGCCATAGCCTTCTAACAGCGTTTTTCGCTTGAATGAGGCGTTTCAGTGGGACAGGGATAGCTGTAGGGTTTGGTGCGTCGGTAGAAATGCGGTGCGTATGAGCACGCACCGCATTTAGGATAGAGGTTGAGAACCCCGTGGCTGCCTCCTCGAGAGCCTCTATCGAGTCTATTCGAGGATATGCTTCCACGGAGTTGTGGAGGGCTAGGACGGCTGCATCCCAGTCGACTTCCTCAACCCACTCAGGCACTCCCAGCGCAGTTACATTAACGTCTGAGTCGACCACAACAGGGTGTGATCAGAATCCAGAGCGTTAATCACTGAGAGATCCAGGTGAAATGGAATGTTCTTAGAGACAATGAAGTCTATGACATCCGCGGCGCCGCGTGCCGGGTAGTATGTTGGACCTCTCGGCCCGTGTGCATGTAGGGCGGGGTTCCCGCTAATGAGACGGTACAGTCCCCGACCCTTTACGTTCTGGGTGCGGCTGTGCCAGCTTGGGTGTTTAGCGTTGAAATCGCCTGCAATGCAAACCCTTTGGTGTAGGTTTAGGAGTGCCGTGATGTCCGCTTCATAGAAGCGCCCATCCGGAGTATCATATACCGCTACAAGTACTACGTCGCAACCGCCTAAGGATAGCCTTATGGCGGTTGCCTCTAGGTGTTGTAGCGGAGGAATGGTAACAGGAATATATGTGAGATGGTTCTTTATGAAAATGGCAGTACCACCGCCCTGTCGGCCGACCCGATCAGACCGATGAGCGACGTAACTTGGCAGACTGAACTGTACACCGGCGTGCAAGTGTGTTTCGCAGACCATAAGGATATCAATCCCATGGCTGTCTACAAACTCTAACAGGCCAGGTCTCTGCTCTCTAACTCCATTTGCGTTCCAGAACGCAGCTCTAAATGATCGCACATTTCTATGCGCCATTTAAGAGCTTGTGGACTTAGCGTAGAGTTCCTTGGCCGTTTGAAGCACTATAAGGTGGTTCTTCACAGCCGATAATTCGGGGTTGAGGATTTGCTCCTTGCAGCACCGTAGAATGGGGAGGGAACGTTGTACAAGGTCCGCAAACCAAGTTGCCAGTTCAACAAACTCCGCCATGTCCTCTGAGCCGAAGGCGTCTCCCAAGACCTGTGACTGAGTGCTTATTTGTGACGACGACGACTATCTGGCAGGCTGAGAACAGCCCGAGGTAGGTGTCTGCAGCCATGCCCCAGATTTCGCAGGCATACAGAAGGATAGGGATAATGAGAGCCCGAAAGAGACGTAGCTTTAAGGGGATTGGCATCCCCGACCGCAGCATAGGGTACAGTGAGGCAATTGCCCCGCTGGTCCGTGCTGATAGGTCGTTGATGTGTCCCCGAAAAGTTAGGCCCTTGTCGAGCTCTACTCCCAGGTAGGTAAGGGAATCTACCCACTCAATCCTTCGGCGAAGGTAAGTGAATGTGGGGAAGTTGGCGGGAAAGCGGCGTTTGGTGAAAAGTATGGCGCGGCTTTTCTCCGGGTTGATGGACCATCGCCAACGCCTACACCACTCTTGGATGAGGCGGAGGTGTCGCTGTATGTGGAGAAAGTTTCTGCGAGGGTGTTTATTTGTACAGTATAGCAGCACGTCGTCAGCATACTGGGCTATGTTAACGTGCTGCTCGGATGGAATGTCGGCCACATATACGCTGAACAGGGGACAATACAGAACCTTCAGGGACTCCGCCTCTGATTGGCCTTCGTGTGGATTTGGTTCCCGCAACTGCGACCACAAAGGATCTATGTTTTAGGAATGAGTGTAGCAGGTGTATTAGATGTGTGGGTAACTCCAGTTGGATGAGTTTGTGAAGGAGACCGGCATGCCAGGTCGTAGAGAAGGCCTTCTCAACATCTAGAGAAACCGCGGCGGTATAGGCTTTGCCCTGGAAACCCAGGGCGGCTGCCTCCACCACACGCAGCAACTGCTGAGATGTTGAGTGGCCAGGCCGGAACCCAAACTGATGGGGAGGGATGGCTTGAATGTCCCCTAAGATGGGAGACAAGCGGACTAGAATAAGCCTCTCGAGTACTTTCGAGAGTACAGACACGAGACTTATGGATCGGTAGTTGGCAGGATGAACCGGGTCTTTCCCTGGCTTCAATATGCAGATCACCCGGGCCTCCCTCCACTCGCGTGGAAAGTGACCAAGGGCGAGGCACATATTGAAGACCTTAGTAAGGAAGAGCACGGCCTTGAAAGGAAGGTGGCGGAGCATGGCAGGGGTTAACCCGTCAGGCCCCGCAGCCTTTTTGCGGTCGAGGCGTCGGAGTACGCCCTGGAGTTCGCTTGGTTTGATGATGGGAAGCCGATCCGCCTCCCCATGAGGGCGCCGAAGGTACGTACCTCATGGCGGACACGGTCGGAGAAGTCTAGGTCCTGCGGATCATCTCTAGGACGCATAGTCCTCTCCAGGTAGTCAGCAAGCACATTTGCTTTGGCTTGGGGTTCATAGGCCAGGCCTCGGGTGCCTTGGATGGGTGAGGTGTGTGACCCTCCTCGGTTCCTGAGTCGCTTGGCGATCTTCCACACGTCACCATCTTCCGGGTTCAAACGAGTTATCGTATCCTCCCACGCGCGCACTCGGTGCTCGCGTAGACGGAGGCGAACCTCATGGCGTAAACGCCTTAGAACCGCTAGATGATGGGGCGTGCGTTGCCTCTGGTAGCGCCTGCGAGCCGCCCAAGAGCGGCGGATGAGCAAAAGAAGCTCTAAAGGTAGGACATCAGGATGAAGAGGAGCTGGGGTGTGGATGGTGAGGTTGTGGACCGTTCGCTTCACGACAGAGGTGAAGGAAGAGACCGCAACCTCTAGGGTTAGGATGTCTGTGATGGGGTTGGCGGGGATGGAGCCATTCAGGCAACTTCTGACGCAGTCCCAGTCTACGTTCCGATGTTGGATCGGGACCTCATGACTGGCAACCTGGGTGTTAATGATGGCCAACACGGGATTATGATCTGAATGAAGTTCGTTGACCGATGTGAGTGATAGATGATATGGAAAGTGCTTGATGATTGCGAAGTCTATGACGGATGGCCGCCCTAGACCTCGCGGGTAATGGGTAGGTTGCCAGGGACCCTCTACTCTAAGTTGAGGGTCCGCGTCTACCATTCTGATGATGTCGTTGCCTCTAGCGTCTGCTCGGGGGCCGCTATGCCAGCGCTGAGGCTTAGCATTTAAGTCCCCGGCAATAATGGCATGAGGATGTAGGGCAAGGATGGAGAGGTAGTCGTTTGGAACGAACTGCCTCTGGGGTGGGTGATAAGCAGACCCCATCAGGACTTCAGTACCTCCGAGGTGGACACAAGTGGCCGTGGCCTCTAGGGTTTGAAGTGGAGGGAGCTGGATGGGTTTGTGGACCACACTGTTCTTCACGAAGATCGCTGTGCCGCCCCCACGGCGGCCGACGCGGTCCGATCTGAGACAGTGATAGCCCTGGAGTCGGAATGTGACGTTCTGATGGAGATGTGTCTCTGACACCAGAATGAGGTCTAGGGCATGCGCTCCAGCAAAATGGTGGAGCTCATTCTCCTGACCGGCCAGGCCACACGCGTTCCAAAACGCGAACCTAAACGAGGTACGAGACCTAGTCTGATCCGCCATTCTGGGTCGTGCGGATGACGGTGGTTGCTTATTTGTGGTGCTGTTTTGTTTCTATTTATGGAGCCAGTCTGTGATGACGGTGCTGTTGTCTGGTTGGCTGTAACAGCTGATGCCTGGTTTTCTCTAGCACTCAGAGGTGCATCCCGAGCTGTGGCTGTTGGTGGGGGAAGTTGGGCAACACTTTTGTTACCAGCCTCCACCGTGGCTGTTTCTGGCTCTGCACTTTCAGTCACATGAGCCTTTCTCTCCTTCCTCCTCTTTTTAGGAGGGCGTTTGTCCTTTGGGGCAACACTGGGGGGTGGCACTGTATGATCTGTGCCCGCCTTTGGAGTTACGCTTGGGACTGGCGTTGTCATTTGACTGACAACCTGGTTCTGTGGGGTTGCTTCCGCACTCTCGGCTTGTATTAGAACACTTTCGTGCTCCGACATTGCCTGTGCAAAAGACACCCCCTGTCGGATCTCTGGTACTTTGCCCTGTCTTCCTTGCATAATTGCAAGTCGCTTCGGGCAACCGCGATAGATGCCTCTGTGGCTCCCGTCGCAGTTGGCACACTTTTTATTGTCTACTGGTGTCGGGCAATCCTTCACCAGGTGCTCTCCTGCACAGCGAAGGCACTTGAGTTGCCTCTCACAAGCATGGCTCGAGTGGTGAAAGCCCAAGCAATTATAGCATTGGGCTGGCCCCTCCCTGCTGTGGTAGGGCTCAATGGTGACCTTCGTGTTGTACAGGTGGGTCACCTGATCGATTTTTGGGGTTCCCTCCCCATGTTTGTCAACTACCACTAAAAATAGTGGCAGGGGTACCTTGGTGGGTTTCCCCTCCTTTTCCTTTGTGGTGGTTAATTGCACCACGGACCTCGGATTGATGCCGTGTTCGTGCTGTAGGCCGTCCCGGATATTTTGGGGGTCTGTCTCCGAATCAAGACCCCTGACCACTCTGCGAACCACGTGGGGACGCTGAAGTGAGTAAGTGTGGAATTTAATTCCACACTCCTTCAGTACCCCCCTCGCGGCCGTGTGGTCGTCAGAGGTGGTGGTTCTGATGACAACCCTCCCTGGATGCCGGGTTGCCTGGAAAGTGGCCTTTAACCGCCGTCTCAGTTCCTTCATGACCTTTATGTGGTTCGGGAACGCATCGGACACAATCGGAGGGATTCTACCCTCCTTTTGTGAGGCCTGGTTTGGGGCGAGCGCTGCAGTTGCAGATGATAGTGAAGGGGCAGTCCCTTCCGGCTTTGAACCGGAAGATCTCCTACGGCTCTGCACTACAACGAAGCCGTCGTCATCCGGCATTGTAGGTGCTGGGACAGGGGTCATAGGTACTGGTGGTGGTGAGACAGGGACTGCAGTCCCTTGGTTCACAAGGCCAATAGCCTTTTTGGCCTCCGGCCTGTTCTTGGCCCTGAGGAGCGTCTTGGCTTTCGCCTTGACGATATTCACCCTTGGACGAAGGGAAGGGTTCTGGAAGAGGTAGATGCGGTACCTATCGCGTCAGGTCTTACCTTGGCGTTGGTACTCGGCTTGTCACTTGTCTTTGCAGGTGCCATCCGGCATCCCACAGAGGGTTTAACGCCTTGCGACGCGCCTATGTGGGTTCCAGTGAACCCCGGGTCCAGGCTAGAGCCTGGTCCCTTGGCTGCAACCATGTGGGCCTGCGGCCTCGTTTTCCGTCAGTCGGTGCCGAGTCAGCTCTGGTGTTCTCCATGTCTGGGTGCTGGTTTGAAATAGCTCGGCGAGCTATTTCTAGTAGGGAGGCAAGTAGAGGGCTGATGCCCACATCCTCCTCCGTTCCGGAGCCCCTCCGGGAAATCTGGTGTTCTGATGTCTCTTCTTTCTTCTGCAACTTGGAGTGCCCTTAAATCTGCTATCAGATCTCTTATAGGACACTCCGCGACGAACTAGCGGCGCCCGGCCTGGCAAATGCACTGTATGAGTTGGCGCGGTGCGTAGAAGCTGCTCCCTGGCGAGAGAGGTCACGCAGTTGGCTACCCTGTTCTTCCAGTGGTCCAGTAGAATCGAGGTGCAGACGATGCGAGCTCCAATCACCGAATGATCCCGGTCCAGCAGACGACGACGCTATCTGGAAGGCTGAGAACAGCCCGAGGTGTGTCATGCGTGTACCTGCCCTGTTAGGGCTTAACCACTTTATGACGGGATGTAGGATTTTGCAGGATTGCGGGTGAGAATTGAGGTAGTGGGTAGTAAGGAGGCAGCAAGATTATGCTCCTCAGCGGCTGCTTATTCAGTGTGCAACTACCGTTGGGCACTGCTGGCGTAAAGGTCCAAATATGGAGGTTCATTTAATTTTGAATTTAGAAACCAAGCTTATCTTGGAGGAGTGTAATGTATTCAGCTTTCGCTGTTGAAGGGATGTCTCCTTCGTTACCGGGGATGCCCGCAAGCCATGCGGGGAACCCGGTGTCCCACACGCGTGCGTTCAGTGGGGTTATAGTCCCCAAGAGACCTAATCAGGGCACTCCTATGTTGAGGAATTTGGTCGCATAATTTGATTGCCCGGCGCCTAATTTCGTCCTCCACATACGGAAGAGACGAGGCTTCGTGCAGTAGTCTCGAAGGGAATCCGCGGCATACAGAATAGATAATCCGAAGTCCTCTATTCTGTATACGCTGCAGACGCAGGAGATGGGAATCTGCGGCCATGCCCAAATTTCGCAGGCGTATAGGAGGAGTGGGATTATGAGTGCCCGAAAAAGGCGTAGCTTTAGGGGAATTGGCATCCCCGACCTCAGCATGGGATACAGTGAGGCAGTTGTCCCACCGGCCCGCTCTGACACGTTGTTGATGTGTTCCCGAAAAGTAAGGCCGTTATCGAGCTTCACTCCCAGGTAGGAGATGGAGTTTACCCATTCAATCCTTCTTCGCAGATAGGTGAATGTGGGGAGATTGGCGGAGAATCGGCGCTTAGTAAAGTGTATGGCGCGGCTTTTCTCCGGGTTAATGGACAATCTCCAACGCCTGCACCATTCTTGGATAAGGCGGAGGTGTCGCTGTATTGGGAGGAAGGTTCTGTTAGGGTATCTGTTGTGTAGAGCAACACGTCGTCAGCATACTGAGCTATGTTGACGTTTGGCTCTGTAGGTAGGTCGGCCATGTAGAAGCTGAAGAGCGTGGGGGATAGAACAGAACCTTCGGGGACTCCGCCTCGGATTGACCTGCGTGTGGATTTATTCCCCGCCACTGAGACCACAAAGGATCTGTGTCTAAGGTAGGAATGTAGGAATGTAGTAAGTGTATGAGGCGTGTAGGTAGCTCCAGTTGGATAAGTTTCCGGAGGAGACCGGCATGCCAGGTCGTAGAGAAGGCCTTCTCAACGTCCAGTGAGACCGCGGCGGTGTAGGCCTTGTCCTGGTATCCCAAGGCGGCAGCCACCAACACACGCAGTAGCTGCTGGGGTGTTGAGTGGCCAGGCCGGAACCCAATTGATGGGGTGGGATGGCTTGAATGTCCCCTAAGATAGGGGACAAGCGGACGAGTATTAGTCTCTCGAATACCTTCGAGAGTACGGGTAGGAGGCTAATGGATCGGTAGTTGGCAGGATGGACCGGGTCTTTCCCTGGCTTCAATATGCAAATCACCCGGGCCTCTCTCCACTCACGTGGGAAGTGGCTGAGGGCGAGGCACATATTGAAAACCTTTGTCAGGTAGAGCACGGCCTTGAAGGGAAGGTGGCGGAGCATAACAGGTGTTATCCCGTCAGGCCCCGCGGCCTTTTTGTGGTCGAGACGTTGGAGTACGCCCTGGACTTCGCTGGGTTTGACGATAGGAAGCCGATCCGCGTCGTCAAGAGGACGTCAGAAATATCGACGTACCTCCCCACGAACACGGTCGGAGAAGTCTAGGTCCTGCGGGTTATCTCTCGGCCGCATGGTCCTCTCTAGGTGTTCAGCAAACGCATTTGCTTTGGCTTGGGGTTCATAGGCCAGGCCTTGGGTGCCATGGATTGGGGAGGTGTGTGTTCCACCTCGGTTTCTCAGTCGTTTGGCAATCCGCCACACGTTGTCGTCACCTAGGTTCAAACGAGGCATCGTGTCCTCCCACGCGCGCACTCTGTGCTCGCGCAGTTGAGCCGCACCTCGTAGCGTAAACGCCTTAGAAGCGCTAGGTTATGCCGTGTGCGGTGCCTCTGACAGAGTCTGCGAGCCGCCCAGGAGCGGCGGATGAGTAGAAGTAGCTCTAGCGGTAGGACGTCTGGGTGGAGAGGAGCAGGGGTGTGGACAGTGAGGTTGTGGACCGTTCGCTTCACCACAGAAGTGAAGGAAGAGACCGCCGCCTCAAGGGTTGGGATGTCGGTGATGTTGGGGTTGGGTGGGATGGAGCCATTTAGGCAACTCTTGACACAGTCCCAGTCGACGTTCCGGTGTTGAACTGGGACCTCTTGGCTGGCAACCCGAGTGTTGGTGGTTGCCAACACTGGGTTATGATCGGAATGAAGTGCGTTTATGGATGTGAGTGACACGTGATATGGGAAATGTTTGATGACCGCGAAGTCTATGACGGATGGCCGTCCTGGACCTCGCGGATAATGGGTGGGTTGCCAGGGGCCCTCGACTCTAAGTTGAGGGTCCGCGTCGACCATGCGGGCTATGCCATTGCCTCTTCTGTCCGCGCGGGGGCCGCAATGCCAACGCGGATGCTTGGCATTTAGGTCCTCGGCCAGAATGACATGAGGATGTAGGGCAAGGATGGACAGGTAGTCGTTAACAACGAACTGCCTCTGGGGTGGGTGATATGCAGACACCATCAGGACCTCAATACCGCCGAGGTGGATACAAGTAGCCGTGGCCTCAAGGGTTTGAAGTGGAGGGAGCTGGACGGGTTTGTGGACCACACTTCTCTTCACGAAGATCGCTGTGCCGCCCCCATGGCGGCCAACGCTGTCCGATCGGAGACAGTGATAGCCCTGGAGTCGGGATGTGAGGTTTTGGTGGAGATGCGTTTCTGATACCAAGATAAGATCAAGTGCATGCTCGCCAGCAAAGTGGTGGAGCTCGTTCTTCTGACCAGCCAAACCACACGCGTTCCAAAACGCGAACCTGAACGAGGTATTTACCCTAGTTCGATTAGCCATTCCGGGTCGCGCTGATTATGGTGGTAAGGAGTGCAAGCCCCTCCATGGCTACAGCCATTTTCCGGCTTGGTCGGTGGTGGAAAGGAATCGTACCATCAGCTCGCAGAGCTTCTGGCCATGGTTTTGCAGCAACTGCTGCAACCACGCCATCATATCTGAAAACTGTGGTGTAGGAGGGGTGGGGGTTTGTTGTGGAGTTGGAATGACGGATGGGTTGGTCGGCGTCGGTATCTCTTCGGCCGCAACCTCCCCCGGCTGACGGGCGGGCGTAGGATTCCCACGCTCGCTCTGAGCTTTAGAGGCGGCAGCTGGCCTCCGAGGGTGACGGCGCCTACCCTCCCTTTTTGGACGGGGGGCCATAGGGGGTACTGGAGCTTGTGTTTGTGGTCGGGTGTGTTGTATTTGTGCACGCGACTTGGGAGTATTACCCCGGCCTGTGTTGGTCACTGCAGCGTACGCTAAACCCTCTGCTGGTCTTGCCGGAGCAGGGCCAGACTAGGGATGGCTGTTCGCCATTGGAGGTTGGACCACTTGAGGTGGTCTCCTAGCAGCTATGATGGCCTTCCGTGTTGGGCAGCCACCATAGCATGCTATATGTGCGCCGGTGCAGTTAGCGCACTTCGGGTGGTCCTCCCTGGTTTTCGGGCAGACCTCTTTAAGGTGTTCCTCACCGCATCTGAGGCAGCGCAGCCTGCGGTGGCAAAAGTGACTAGAGTGATTAAACCCTAGGCATCTATGGCACTGGGGGGGGGGGGGTCCGCCAGAGCCTTTGGATGGCTCGATGTGTACCCGGAGGTAACAGATGACTATTACACCATCAATCTTGGCCTCCGGGTCGTTGGCTCGCTCCACCACTACTAAACATAGGGGGAGGGGGATTCTGGGTGCTTGCCCATCTGGAGCGGCCTTGGTCAGCTGCTTGACCAATCTGGGGGTGATACCCTGGCGGTTGAGGTCTGCCACGATATCGTCCACGGGTGTATCCACGGGAAGACCGCGGATGACCCTGTGGATGTCGCGTGCCCTATCCAGCCCGAAGGTGAAATGGGGAATGTCTCTCTCCTTAAGGTAACGGAGGATGAGGGAGTGGTCATTGGCCGATTTGGCCTGGAAAATGAAGCGGCTTTTGTTTCGCCGCACCGTGCACTCCTTCGCAAGTGTCGGCATTACCAGCTTTAAAAAGCCTACCGACCCTTTGAAGTCGTCCACGATGATCGGTGGAACATGGCACTTCGTGGATTTGGATGGTTGGGATGGTTGGGGTGGGTTGCGTAGCCGTTC
Organism: Tenodera sinensis; assembly: GCA_030765045.1. Classification (NCBI taxonomy): domain Eukaryota; kingdom Metazoa; phylum Arthropoda; class Insecta; order Mantodea; family Mantidae; genus Tenodera; species Tenodera sinensis. The sequence continues at coordinate 41,585,345 of CM060972.1, read as the reverse complement.
TTGAGCCAGTGCGGTCAAGGCGGCTAGACGCTTGGAGCGGCGTGAGACTACCTCACGGAATCCATCCTCTGGGCCGGGGTTTTCTTCCTCGGCAGAGGAGAGAGCAGAGGAGCTGGTTGCCTCGTCTATGGCGAGGGAGGATCTGCAGGAGTACACTGAGGTTCTCCCGCTATGAAATGAGTTTTCAGTGCGGACACTGGCACTGTCGTCAGAGTCGGAGTCGGACTCCGAAATTTGGCCTATTCGGGGAAGTCACCGCGTGGGAGGCCCTGGTTGGTTGAGGTACGCTTGGTAGCGTCTAGTTTTCTGCACTTGCCTTTTCCGCTTACGCGTTGGTTGGCAGAGCGCTTTCTTGCCTCGGTGGACGAGGTCTTTGGTATGGCACCAGTGGAAGTGCTGGCAACGGCTGTTGCAGGCTGGTTGGCAGGCCCGTTTCGGATCTTGCCGGGAGAGGTATGGTTGGATTCCATAGCTCAGGTGAAAGGGCAGGTACAGTACTGCACCATAAGGTGCAGCACGCTAAACTAAACCTCGTCTGATCTCACCTGCAGGTAGCAGTACTCTGCAAGCGTGTAGAGCAGAGGGCTGGACACCTTGTTACCAAGATGCGCCTTACCTACCCTAAGGTAGATGGCTAGAACCTTGCTCTACCCCGCTACCTGTGTTAGTGTGGATATGCTCAATGTGCAGGCTCGTCAGTAGGGGTTGTCCTCTCCCAGGAGAGGCGCCCTACGGTGCTGTATTTACAGCCCGACTGCACAGGCAGTATTGCGCTCTCGGCGGCACGGTGGCTGGTCGCTGGAGAAAGTCCGTACCCGCTGGATAAACTGGGTCCAGCTAGCAGAATTGGCTGGTTGGCGATTGGCTGGCTGGCTGGCTGCTGGCTGGAGAGTAGATGTTTCCACTACGACGACTGGCTGTCATGGGTCCAGCAGGTTTGGAATCAGGGGTATTTATAGGGGCAAGATGCCTGGACTCCGACCACCTTCCCGTGCATTTCGACATACAGGGTGGCATTTCAGCCGGTGCCTCTGGCCCTCGAAGGAGGGCTGAGACCGACTGGAATAAGTTCACCATGGAAATGCACAGGATGGCGCAACCCAGGCTGTCATACTTTAGCGAGGCAGACATAGATGTCGCCATTGAAAACTTTACTGCCTCGCTACACACGGCCAAGAGAAGCGCTACCACTTACACCACAAGACCACCCGGTTTTTGCACGTACCCCGAGGTAGAGCAACTCATTGCGCGGAGACGACGCTTGACAAGACTGTGGCGGTACACCCGTCAGCCTGAATACAAAATGCTAGCCAAATGGCTACGCAACATCATTCGGCATCAAATTAAAATCAACAAAACTGAACAGTGGGAAAACAAAATGCTGAGTACCACCCACTCGGACTCTTCCTTGTGGAAATTATTAAAGGCATTTAAGGTCTCCACGAGCGTCAACTCCGCAACTGAGGCGCTACACACTCATGGCGGCCTGCACATCTCAGAAGAGCAGAAAGCCGAGGTCTTCGCTGACTGTCTTGAAGATAGATTCAGCGAAAACCCAGTTACCAACCGTGATATAGAACGGGAGGTACAGACATGGGTACAAACCTGGGTGGCGCAGAAGCAAGAGCAACAGCTATCCCTAATAACACCGCAGGAAGTTTACAAGCTCATTAGGAAATTACCTAATGGGAAAGCTGCCGGCCCAGACAAAGTGACTAATGAGGAACTTAAGCATCTCCCGAGAAAAGCTCTGGTGCAACTAACAAAGATATTTAACGCCTGTTTGCAGCAAGGCTATTTCCCCTCTACTGGGAAACGGGCCAAGATAATTATGCTCCCAAAGCAAGGGAAAAGCACCAGACAACCGCAAAACTACAGCCCCATTAGTCTCTTGTCTACGATTGATAAATTGCTCGAAAAACTCATACTTTCTCGACTTCAAAAACAAGTTTCGGAATCCCTTGAACTTTCAAATTCACAGTTTGGCTTTCGAAAAGGACATTCAACTGAGTTACAGCTTCTCAGGCTAACTGATGACGTAACAGAGCAATTTAACAATGGGGCTTCAACATTGGCGCTATTTCTGGACGTAGAAGGCGCATTCGACTGGTGCTGGCACAATGGCCTTATTTACAAACTGCACCACAACTTCCCGGCTCTTCAAAATTATCTATACTTGCTGCACAATTTTTTAGAAAAACGGAAGTTCTACGTCCAAGTGGGTCGCTCCTCCTCACGGGAGCGAGCGATGCGGGCTGGCGTCCCACAAGGGGCAATCATGTCACCCTTTTTGTATATACTATTCACCAACGATTTCCCAGTGGACGCCAGATGTAAGGTCGCCATGTATGTTGACGACACTGCAATATACAACCACCATAGAAATCCACGTTTCGGCCTCGCAGAAATGCAACGTTATGTTAACAACTTACTCTCATGGCAACATGACTGGAAAATCAAAATTAATCCCAACAAATGCCAGCTGATTCATTTCTCTAAGCGGCATCACACTTTGGCAACGGACCTAACGGTCGGTGGTCAGGTATTGCACTGTCGTCGGCAAGTTAAATACTTAGGGGTTACCTTGGACCGCACAATGTGCTGGTCCTCCCACATAAAAAATAGCGCCAACAAAGGCAGACAGCGGCTAAAGTTATGCGCCCCCATCTTCCGCAGCAAACAACTGCAATTGAAGTCCAAACTCGTCCTGTATAAATCTTTCATCCTGTCAGTGGTTCTTTACGCGTGTGTGGCCAGGGCAAACGCCTCAAAAACCGCCCTGAAGACTATCCAAACCCTCCAAAACCTCTCCCTCCGGAAAATCCTCTCTGCTCCCATCCTAACCACTAACCAAACCCTTCACCAGGAAACCCAGAACCCATCCATTCCCGAGGCAATAACAAAAAGAGCCACTGTCGCGTGGACGCGCATCAGAAATCACCAAAATGACGTGATTGCCAATATTGGCAAGGGCGAGCCAAAGCATCGTAAACATGCTAGAATTAAAATGTTCTAGACATTGCATGGCTCGCCGATTGATGCGCGCCCATGCAACCCAGACCCTAGGCCACGCACTCCGGAAGAGGTCTGTGCCTCGGAAACGCTACAGGAGCTGCAACCTGATCCGCACAGGAAAACCGCGGAAAACTGTAAATAGTGAAGTGTATATAGTGCAGTATGTGTAAATATGTATATACGAGCGTGTGTGTGTGTGTGTGATGGGACATATGTGTGGTATGCCCAGGAGTGAGTGAGTGTATGTATCCGTGTATATACATAAAAAGAAATATATCAAAAACGGACAATCGAAGGACTCAGAATACGCCCAAAAACTGTTCTTGATGAGCTAAAGCTGCTCACCGTATGGGTTTTTTGATAAGAAAACGCAAACAAGAGTACCCAAGTAAATATTATAAATTGTAATTATGTAAATTTTTAGCCTGTAAGCCGGGCCCCTCTGTACCGGCACCAGGCAAATTTTTCCTGATTAAAATAACTAAGTAAGTAAGTTAGTTGTTAGGGATTGGTCTATGAACGGGCAGTGCCCGTACATGCTGACTGGCTGGTTAGTCAATCAGGTGACACGCCAATCTCCTCCAAGTTCTGGCCGTCAGTCACTCACTGAGAGGTGATCTGAGTTAGGCGTTCTATTCTGTTTCAAGTACAGATATTAATTTTGCCTTTCCCATCTTCGAAAATTAGGCCGTTGGACTTAAGATGTCCTTCGGCAATTTTTTAGATGGTAGTCGGCGCGGCTCTCTCTGGTCATATCGTCCCAGAGTGTTCACCAGTGGATTAGGGTGGTTCTGGAATTTGTTGTACATTGTTCGAGGGCGGGTTTTAATCACGTCGACAATGTACGGGATGCCGGAATGTTCGTGAAGGATGTGGGCAGGAAATCTACAACCAGTGTCATAGATCATCCTTAATGCCCGATTCTGCAACGTCTGGAGTCTGATGAAGGTGGACTTGCCCTCCCCGTCCTTTACCACAGGCACATTTGACTGCGGTTGCCGACACTCCAACTCACGACCTCAGGCTTTGAGTGCACGGCCAGTGCACTACGTGTTGCCTTAACGATCATGGCTAAAGTTAATGCCAACGGCACGTGGTGTTCCCTCGAGGTCACCCATCCAAGTACTAACCACGCCCAATGCTGCTTAACATCGGTGATCGGCGGTGTTTTCAGCATGGTATGGTTGTTGGCGAGTGAAGATGTACTCTATACGATATGTATATCTTAGAATTTTGGGTGGACTAGAGTAGTTCCTCTACTTACCCCTAACTAATGTTTGCGCTCACATGAGCTTCCCTACTCATGTACTAACCATTCCCACAATGTCATATTCTAATGCCTTTTATGTGTTACTTGAGTTAAACGCTGCAAGAAATTATTACTTATTTCCTTGCAGGCGCAAGGGGAATATGGGAATAGGGGAATAGGGTAACATCTGAGCTATTGTCAAATCTTCTAAAGCTTTCAAAATCCCTTCTCTCTGCATGGTGAACATTTATTTGCGATACCGAAGTCTCGTGATATTGCTGGAACAGGTGAATAGAGAAGCTTGTGCTTTAAGAAAACAGATATTTCAAAAAATTTACATTAATGAGCACATAAAGTGTTATTTTAGCAAGATCTGTGGTTTTTGTACAGTAAGATTGTGTCAATTTACGATTTATTAACCCTTTCAGTCCCGGTGTCCAAGTACTAACCACGCCCAATGCTGCTTAACTTCGGTGATCGGACGAGAACTGGTGTTTTCAGCATGGTATGGTCGTTGGCGAGAGAAGAAGTACTCTATACGATATCTATATCTTAGAACTTTGGGTGGATTACAGTAGTACCTCTACTAGTCAAATCTTCGATAGTCAAATCTTCTAAAGCTTTCAAAATCCTTTCTCTCTGCATGGTGAACATTTATTTGCGATGCCGAAGTCTCGTGATATTGCTGGAACAGGTGAATAGAGAAGCTTGTGGTTTATGAAAACAGAAATTTAAAAAAATTCAAATTAATGAGCACATAAAGTGTTATTTTAGCAAGATCTGTGGTTTTTGTACAATAAGATTTTGTCAATTTACGGGTTATTAACCCTTTCGGTCCCGGTGTCCATTATAATGGACATAGGCTTTCTTTTGCCTACTTGTAATACTTTTAACGATTTTTTCAGCTATATTCTTGTTATACTTTTCGTCAACAATTAAACCTATGTAAAAACATGTTCTGAATTGTACAAAGGTATTTAGCTTTAAAGTTTACAATGTAGTGTTTCTTTTTAAAGAAAAGAAGCAAAATCCATGCAACCGCAGTCAAATGATACCCCGTCATCTTCCACGCATGCCATCACACCGATTATTTTACGTGGGCTCTCCCCGTGCTTTACCACAGGCACATTTGACTGCCGTTGCCGACACTCGAACTCACGACCTCAGGCTTTGAGTGCACGGCCAGTGCACTACGTGTTGCCTTAACGATCATGGCTAAAGTTAATGCCAACGGCACGTGATGTTCCCAAGAGGTCACCCATCCAAGTACTAACCACGCCCAATGCTGCTTAACATCGGTGAGCGGACGATGTTCCTTGTGATTTATGTAACTTTGGGACAAGTTATACTCCTGTCAAATGGAACATCGCTATTCATCTGATTATATGTTCACCATGCAAAGAGAAGGGAATTTGAAAGCTTAAGAAGATTTGACTATCGCTCAGAGGTTACCCTATTCGTATATTCCCCTTGCGCCTGCAAGGAAATAAGCAATAATTTCTTACAGCGTTTAACTCAAGTAACACATAAAAGGTATGGGAATATGACATTGTAAGAATGGTTAGTACATGAGTAGGGAAGGTCATGTGAGCGTACTCATCAACTTCTCAATTTCTCTAGGGGTAAATAGAGGAAGTGCTGTAATCCACCCAAAATTCTAAGATACAGATATCGTATAGAGTAAATCATCCCTCGCCATGGTCGCAGTTGCGGGTACCAAATCCACACGAAGGCCAATCAGAGGCGGAGTCGCTGAAGGTTCTGTATTGTCCCCTACGCTGTTCAACGTATATGTGGCCGACATTCCATCCGAGCAGCACGTTAACATAGCCCAGTATGCTGACGACGTGCTGCTATACTGTACAAATAAACACCCTCGCAGAACCTTTCTCCCCATACAGCGACACCCCCGCCTCATCCAAGAGTGGTGTAGGCGTTGGCGATTGTCCATCAACCCGGAGAAAAGCCGCGCCATACTTTTCACCAAACGCCGCTTTCCCGCCAACTTCCCCACATTCACTTACCTTCGCCGAAGGATAGAGTGGGTAGATTCCCTTACCTACCTGGGAGTAAAGCTCGACAAGGGCCTAACTTTTCGGGGACACATCAACGACCTATCAGCGCGGACCAGCGGGGCAATTGCCTCACTGTGCCCCATGCTGCGGTCGGGGATGCCAATTCCCTTAAAGTTACGCCTCTTTCAGGCTCTTATTTTCCCTATCCTCCTGTATGCCTGCGAAATCTGGGGCATGGCTGCAGACACCCACCTCCTGCGTCTGCAACGTATACAGAATAGAGGTCTTCGTGTAATCCATTCTGTATACCGTAGATTCCCTACGAGACTACTGCACGAAGCCTCGTCCCTCCCGTACGTGGAGGACGAAATTAGGCGCCAGGCAACTAAATTCTACGACCAGTTTCCACAACATCGGAGCGCCCTGGTTAGGGGTCTTGGGGACTATATCCCTAGAGAACGCACGCTTGTGCGACACCGGGTTCCCCGCATGGCTTGCGGGCACCCCCGCTAACACAGGAACTACCCCATCAACAGCGTAAGCTGAGCTCCTTACAGTCCTTCCAAGAGTAGTTTGGAAGTCCAAAATGTTTCGCCAAATATCCATATTTGGACCACCCATCAGCAGTGCCCAACGGTAGTTGCATGCTGAAATTAACAACCGATGAGGAGCATAAATATATGCTACCTCCTAACAACCCTCAATCCTCATTCTTCACCAGCCATCCTATAACATCCTAATCCCGTCATAGAGTGGTTAAGCCCTAAAAGGGCAGGTACACGAATGACACACTTCGGGCTGTTCTCAGCCTGCCATCTGGTAGTCTAGTCTAGTCTAGTCCGAGCAGCACGTTAACATAGCCCAGTATGCTGACGACGTGCTGCTATACTGAACAAATAAACACCCTCGCAGAACCTTTCTCCCCATACAGCGACACCTCCACCTCATCCAAGAGTGGTGTAGGCGTTGGCGATTGTCCATCAACCCGGAGAAAAGCCGCGCCATACTTTTCACCAAACGCCGCTTTCCCGCCAACTTCCCCACATTCACATACCTTCGCCGAAGGATTGAGTGGGTAGATTCCCTTACCTACCTGGGAGTAAAGCTCGACAAGGGCCTAACTTTTCGGGGACACATCAACGACCTATCAGCGCGGACCAGCGGGGCAATTGCCTTACTGTACCCCATGCTGCGGTCGGGGATGCCAATTCCCTTAAAGTTACGCCTCTTTCGGGCTCTCATTATCCCTATCCTCCTGTATGCCTGCGAAATCTGGGGCATGGCTGCAGACACCCACCTCCTGCGTCTGCAACGTATACAGAATAGAGGTCTTCGTGTAATCTAGTCTGTATACCGCAGATTCCCTACGAGACTACTGCACGAAGCCTCGTCCCTCCCGTACGTGGAGGACGAAATTAGGCGCCAGGCAACTAAATTCTACGACCACTTTCCACAACATCGGAGCGCCCTGGTTAGGTCTCTTGGGGACTATATCCCTAGAGAACGCACGCTTGTGCGACACCGGGTTCCCCGCATGGCTTGCGGGCACCCCCGGTAACACAGGAGCTACCCCATCAACAGCGTAAGCTGAGCTCCTTACAGTCCTTGCAAGAGTAGTTTGGAAGTCCAAAATGTTTCGCCAAATATCCATATTTGGACCACCCATCAGCAGTGCCCAACGGTAGTTGCACGCTGAAATTAACAACCGATGAGGAGCATAAAGATATGCTACCTCCTAACAACCCTCAATCCTCATTCTTCACCAGCCATCCTATAACATCCTAATCCCGTCATACAGTGGTTAAGCCCTAAAAGGGCAGGTACACGAATGACACACCTCGGGCTGTTCTCAGCCTGCCATCTGGTAGTCTAGTCTAGTCCCTCGCTAACGACCATACCATGCTGAAAACACCGGTTCTCGTCCGATCACTGAAGTTAAGCTGCATTGGGCGTGGTTAGTATTTGGATGGGTGACCGCTTGGGAACTCCACGTGCCGTTGGCATTAACTTTTACATTTTTTCTTATTTTTAAAATTTTTGCTTTCTTAAACCACGTGCTCGTTTATTCACCTATTCTAGCAATATCACGAGACTTCGGTATCTGAAATAAGCTGCGAAAGTTCACAGTTAAAGCTCTCTGTTTTAGTACTGCCTCTCTACGTGCCATCTTAATTCTTTGCACTTCTTCTCTTCGGGAGACACACTAGTGCACAGTTTTAGCTAAAATTTGGTTATAAATCACTCTTCCATTTTTGCTCATTCATATTCTGTTGTTTCATAAGGGGCAGTTTCAACCACGTTGCATTTAGCTTCTTTTAATTTTCTCGTTTCCTTTTTTGTGTCTTCAATTAGTAATCGTCTTCAACCTGCAATAAATTTAGTTGCTAGGGAGCGTCTTAAGCTATTTTTTCTTTCTCCACTGTTAGGCAGAGCAAGTACTGTATTCCACCCAAGAATTCGACGTCGGGATTTCACAGGAAATACACGTTTTGATACCCCTGAACCCAAAGAAAATTATTTTTAGAAACAAGTGCCTTTGTGTGTGTTTGTGTGTGTGAGTGTGTGTGTGTAAGTGTGTTTGTGTGTGTGTGGGTGTGTGTGTAAGTGTGTGTGTGTGTGTATGTGTGTGTGTTTTAGTTTGTTCGCATGTCTGTGTCTGGTAGTGTGTTACACTTTGGACAGCATAACTCAAAAAGTGATAGTGGCATACAAACCAAAGTTGGTATTTAAGTTAAGTGTATTTTAAGGATGCGACAGGAGGAACTTGAAGGAAAAAGCCGCAGCCGAAACTACCCTATCCATAGAATATTTTTCGAAACGTTCTATTTTCTTGAAAATGGCTCTAACGATGTTGATTAAAATGATATATTTTAAAGATATATTTATGAAAAATGAGCTATATATTTTAAATTTTCTCACTATAGTCTATCTTGGCCCGTTTATTCTGGATAACGTTTAATAAGTTGTAAACCCAAATAGATTGACAAAGTCTTTCTGTACAAAAACCATAGATCTTGCTAAAATTAACACTTTATGTGCTCATTAATTTTTTGTAGAGTGAACCGTTGCGGAGATGTTCCTTATCATTTATGGGAATGCATAACTGAAATTGTTATTTTCTAAACTATCTATCCAATCTGTCTGAAGTTTGAACCATAATGTGTTAAAACAGTTTTATGAATTTAAAAGCAAAATCTTCAGTAGTTTTTTATTTATAAATTTTCAAAAATGCAAAATTATGGGTATAGGCAAAATGCAGTACACGATGCAATTTTTTAAAAAGAAGAAAATTAAATAATTGTTATTGCTTCTAAAGCATGAAACTACAAATTTGACATATATGTAGTTCCTTTCTGACATTTTTAGTTTATGATAAAAAAAATTGAATTTTTATGACTGTATCTTGTTCAATTTTAGGATGAATTGTCATATAAAAAAATTTTAACTCAAAAACGTTTTATGATACTGAAAAATTATATGACAGTTTTATTTACTTAGGTTTTTAAAATAAGCATGCAAATTTTTAAACTGACTGGGTGAAAATTGCATCGTGGCATGTATTTTCAATATGCAGAAATACTAAAAAATTTAAATGCCTGAAATTTAAGTTTTAAAATTATAATCATATTTTGGTTATGTTTCATACCTTGAAACTGGTTAAAATCCCCCAGGCTCAAATGTTGGACCTTCCTGCCTCCTTTTCCTTTGTTCTGCAACACTTTTCTTCAATTTTAGCTTCCTCCTAGATGTTTTGGCTCATTTCTTTGTCGAAGCAGAAGCATGTTGTAAGCGTCTAACATCCCTCCCATGGGTTATCTTCAGAGAAGCAGGTGAAATTGAAGTGCCTTTGATTTCTGATGACAACTTCAATGAAGATGAACTACCAAAGTTGAATTCAGCAACTGCCTTAAACACAGCAATTTGAAGTCTCTTCAATGAAACAAAAACTTCCTTAGGACACTTTCGCTACACCACACTATGCAGGCTTTCATTTGCATTTTGTGTCTTACCAAAAGTGCATCGTTTTAAAATCTCATCAGAGGCTAGCCTTTGATACACTGGCATTATTTTTGAGATAACATCTTGCCTCAAAAATGTTCTCATTGTTCTGGCATCATGGTTAGGAAGTTTTTCTTCCTTCGCTATAGCTCTGTTATAAAAGCACCATGAAGTAACTCCAGTAGGACAATTTGAGTGCTGGGGATTACTGTCTGTAGAACTACAGTGATGCAATGTGGCAAAAATACCCCTCTTCATATCCTGTACATTGGGAATGTTGTCCAGTATGGCAATTCTATAATAAATTGGCAGGCGAGCTATAATATCTTCTGGTCAGACTTCCAGGTTTTTTTTCTTCCCAGTGTTACACCTTTCTTCTTCCATTCTTCAACAACTGCTTTCAGAGCCTTGCTAAGCCTTTTAGAAACATGATTTATACATTCTTCTTTTTGAAGAGTCACATCATCTCCATAAACCTTAATATTTTGTATACGTTTAAAAGTTTTAGCATCTCCATCAGACAGAATGGTGGTGTACCTAAATTTAGTAAAGTATGTCGACCTCTCCCATAGGATTTCAGCAGCTTTTGCTTCCATTGCATTTGAGGAGCCATCATAATTCTTTTCACATGTGCCACTTAGTTTGTGTTCTTCTAGCCATATTTTAAATTCTTCCTCACTTAATTTTGCTTGATTCATTGAGCAATATGGACAAAATTTTGACAATATTTCAAAGTCAACTACTAATCCAGTGAGACATCAATTACAAATCCCATTCCATACAATGATGAATGTCCTCTCTTCATCCAGGTACCATCGTAAGACACAGTTATGTCAATTATGTCAGTGTCTCTTAGGGAAGCATCCATGTTGATGTGAGCCTGCCTTACTGCAGCATGTGGCTTCTTCAGCACCTCTTTTGTGAAGTCAGCATTGCTCTTTGCTATGTATGTGACATGCTTACTGTAAGTGGTTGATGAAAAGCATGACATACCCATTCCAATACAACATTTTTCTAAATCTGCATGTCCTGAACCAATATTTAAAAAAGAAGTAACCATCCTTCGGTTCACTTCGAATGGAGGCCTGGCACTGACATCACTGTGCTCCTGGGTTTGATGAAACTTCTTTTATTGTAGTTTTGCAGCTTTCACAGGTTACTAATATTTTGAAGGCAAAGCCAGAGATTTCTAAAGTTTGCACTTTTAGTCCTGGTTTGCTACATTGGGTGCACTTCATGCCTTTGTATAACTGTTCCCATACACTTGCATGAACTAGACTAAAATCAGTGTGAGGCATACCTGGACTGACAGAAGCTTCAAATGCTGCAAGATTTAATTTTCTCTCACTGGCAGTTGTTGATGGCAAAGGTTAGGTTTTTATACAGCTTGTAGATGCTTCAGGTTCATTGTTTTCTCCTGAGGTTTCCAAATGCTCACTGTGTACTACAGCTGTCATTTCACCTTTCACACTTGGTTTCCAACGCTTGTTTATTAAATTTGTAGCCTTGTTGCAACGTTTAGAACCCTGCTTGCCCTTATTGCGTTTATCACACAGCCTATTCATGTGCCGTTCTAATAAATGACTCTAATGAAAGATTTATCTAACAAAAAAGCAGCTGTAAACTAACCTAACCTAAACTACAAACGCTGCCTAGTTATCTTCCCTACTAAAGTTTATACTATCTAAAAACTATACTTATATTTCTTATAAACAATTAAATATGCAGTAATAATAATATCTAATCCACATACATGCCTATTCACCAACAATTTCAAAAACACAACTCAACAGAGCAACAAACTTACAAAACAAAACAAGCATTTGTTTACCACCAAAATATGCTTTAGAGCATTCTTTTGTTGATCAGTTCAGCCAACACAGTTTTCTAGAAAAGAAAATCCTTTCTCCTTGCTTACCCGCTACTTTCAAAACCTGAAAATAAAAGCAATATTGTGCCAGCTACACTGGAATGTATGCGCGCAGCATTGTGATTGAAACAGCTGGTAAACACGTGCGCAAGGGCATGTAAAAAGTCACGTGACGACCTTGAAACATAAGCTAGGGCAGAAACAGAAGTGGATTATGAAACTAGAAGGATAGGATTTATTGCAAACAAAAAAAATTGCATTTTCTAGCGATTATGGCCAAATTTCAGTTGCGCATTCCCTTATGTAACTTCGGGACAGGCTAAACTCCTGTCAAATGGAACATCGCTATTCATCTGATTATATGTTCACCATGCAAAGAGAAGGGAATTTGAAAGCTTTAGAAGATTTGACTATCGTTCAGAGGCTACCCTATTCCCATATTCCCATATTCCCCTTGCACCTGCAAGGAAATAAGCAATAATTTCTTACAGCCTTTAACTCAAGTAACACATAAAAGGTATGGGAATAGGACATTGTAAGAATGGTTAGTACATGAGTAGGGAAGGTCATGTGAGCGCACACATCAGCTTTTCACTTTCTCTAGGGGTAAGTAGAGGAAGTACGGAAATCCACCCCATATTCTAAGATATAAATATCTTATAGAGCACACGTTCTCTCTTGGATGCGTGACCGCTTGGGAACACCACGTGCCGTTGGCATTAACTTTTACATTTTTTCTTATTTTTAAACGTTTTGCTTTCTTAAATCACATGCTTCTCTATTCACCTATTCTAGCAATATCACGAGACTTCGGTATCTGAAATAAACTGCGAAATTTCACAGTTAAAGCTCTCTGTTTTAGTACTGCCTCTCTACGTGCCATCTTAATTTTGTTCACTTCTTCTGTTCCGGAGACACACTGGTGCACAGTTTTAGCTAATGTGGTTTTAAATCGCTCTTCCATTTTTGCTGATTCATATTCTGTTGTTTCATAAGGGGCAGTTTCAACCACGTTGCATTTAGCTTGTTTTAATTTTCTCGTTACCTTTTTTGTGTCTTCAATTAGTAATTGTCTTCAACCTGCAAAATGTTTAGTCTCTAGGGAGCGTCTTAAGCTATTTTTACTTTCTCCACTGTTAGGCAAAGCAAGTACTTTATTCCACCCAAGAATTCGACGTCGGGATTTCACAGGAAATATACGTTTTGAGACCCTTGAACCCAAAGAAAAGCATTTTTAGAAAGAAGTCCGTTTGTGTGTGTGTGTGTATGTGTATGCGTGTTTGTGTGTGTTTGTATGTGTATGCGTGTTTGTGTGTGTGTGTGTATGTTCGCATGTCTGTGTCTGGCAGTCTGTTACACTTTGGACAGAATAACTCAAAAACTGATAGTGGCATACAAACCAAAGTTGGTATTTAAGTTAAATGTATTTTAAGGATGCGCCAGGAAGAATTTGAAGAAAATAGCCCCAGCCAAAACTACACTTTCCATAGAATATTGTTCGAAACGTTCTATTTTCTTGAAAATGGCTCTAACGATGTTGATTAAAATGATATATTTTTAAGATATATTTATGAAAAATGAACTATATATTTTTAATTTTCCCACAATAGTCTCTCTTGGCCCGTTTATTCTGAATAACGTTTTAATAACTCCTAAACCCCAATAGATTGACAAAATCTTACTGTACATCTTGCTAAAATAACACTTTATGTGCTCATTATTTTTTCTTAGAGTGAACTGTTGCGGAGATATTCCTTGTCATTTATGTAACTTTGGGCAAGTTATACTCCTGTCAAATGGAACATCGCTATTCATCTGTTTATATGTTCACCATGCAGAGAGAAGGGAATTTGAAAGCTTAAGAAGATTTGACTATCGCTCAGCAGTTACCCTATTCCCATATTCCCCTTGCGCCTGCAGGGAAATAAGCAATAATTTCTTACAGCATTTTATTCAAGTAACACATAAAAGGCATGGGAATATGAAATTTTAAGAATGGTTAGTACATAAGTAGGGAAGGTCATGTGAGCGCACACGTCAACTTTTCACTTTCTCTAGGGATAAGTATAGGAAGTACGGTAATACACCCAAAATTCTAAGATACACATATCGTATAGAGTACATTTTCTCTCGCCAACGACCATACCATGCTGAAAACACCGGTTCTCGTCCGATCAGCGAAGTTAAGTAGCATTGGACGTGGTTAGCACTTGAATGGGTGACCGCTTGGGAACACCACGTGCCTTTGGCATTAAGTTTTACATTTTTTCTTATTTTTAAAATTTTTGCTTTCTTAAACCATTTGCTTCTGTATTCACCCATTCTAGTAATATCACGAGACTTCGGTATCTGAAACAAACATGTAAACAATACAACAGAAGTATGAAAGCACGCAAATGTTGCAACAGTGCATTTTGCTATTGCAGTGTGCCAGCACGCGTAAGTGACCTGCGGTACGAGTAACCTGCGCCTCCCACTGGCTCAAAAGGCTGAACACAGTATAGCTACAAATGGGCATGCATGAAACTATGAGTATAAGCGTGCCTTTTATTCTCCTTTCACATTAGTGCCCAACCTTATATGAAAAGGGGGAGGGCGGATTTACCTCCACCTACTATTCACCGAGCTATGACCCCTCATGGTATTCAAAAACAATGCTTGTAAGTGAAAGGGAGATGCCCAAAACGAAGGAGGTTGGGTAGGCGATAATGTGACTTCATTAGCTCATAAGGAAAAAGATTGAGTACCACTGTCCCACAGCCAAAGAGAAATGGGCAGGAGCTCCATCATGTTGTAATCATATTCGACGTCATTTCGTGTTAGAAAGAGTTTCATGTGGTATGTTGGTCCTTCTGTTCATGTATTTCTCATTATTAATGTGCTACAATAAGTTGTAGAAAATGAGTTCTAATATGTATTTCTGAATCCAGCCATATACTAAAATATTTTCCTCTTCTAGGTGTGAGAAATGTGCTCAGAAAGTTTGACCAGATCTGATTGTAACACTACTTTTCATATTCATAACTTTTGTCATTAATGTTCTGAATATAATTATTCGAAGTTGATATTAATTACAAATACTTGACATGTTTTAGTATATTCGCCCATGATTATTCAGCCCACCAGATCTTGACACATTGTTTCGGAGCTCCTGTCTGTTCTTGTGAGGTAGAGCATGTACGGAGGGGATTCCACACCGAGCCCAAGCTTGCTATTGCATGTCAAACCCCTGGCTGGAAGGAATGGGAAGAAGTGTGCTGCGGGCAAGCAGCGAACGGACATGAGAGTCCCTAATATGTGCTGGAGATTCTTCATCTCTACACCAGGGTTCGCTAAGTAGCCACCAGCCGCATAGGTTGCAACAACGGTACCCCTACCCCTCCCCTCCCCCGCCCCTCCCTGCAAACAGAGAAATGCCATGATGTTCTGTAATTCTGTAACCTTGCCAAGTTACCTATTTCAGTGTTCCAGTGTGTATATTAGGCATTGTTCAGCTAGTTAATAGTCTCTAAGTTATTTGTTAGTCTATAGTAAAGCCGTAACAAGCACATAATTTACGAATTTTGTGTATAAATTAGCGAAAGTGCATAGTGTAGATGTTAGCCAAGAACAATAAATTTCTAAATTTTGTGAACAATGCAAAAGTGAAAGGAAAGTTTTCATATTAAGAAACAGCCAATACTTAAAATTCTCAAAAAAGCTACTGAGGCCAAGAAGAAAGCAACAGAGGATGCTGGGGAATGTTAAGTTGATTAGGTTTAGTTAAAGTACAAAAATATATGTTAAACTTCAAAATCCAACTTTCTCAATTCTTTTTTTCAGCATTTTTCGCTATTCAAAATGCTCCATGGACTCTAATTTATAATTTATTAGCTTGAAAATTTCAGGAGACCTTTAGAGATGAAAGTATTAAAATTTGTCATGCGCTGGTTAAAAAATATTAAATAATTGAGCTGAAATTAAATATTTTTCATAACCCATACTGAAAAAATTGAAAATATCAAGAAACTATATGCAAAACATTTTTCTCTTAAACTAATTACATCTAAGCAATGCCTGTATGACAATTTCTTTATATCTATATAAAAACTAAGCGCCGGCACTACCCATGAAGAGCCAAGCCTTATCGCCCAGCCGCTGCGTTCCCCACCTCGGCCCACTACAGGCGTCTTTGGTGGGGTGCAGTACTGGAGGGTGGGACGTGGTCAGCGTCCCTATCCCTCCCGGCCAGTTATGCGGTCTTGACGACCTGGGACAGCTACTTTTCCATCAAGTAGATCCTCAATTGGTCCCTCCGGGACTAACGAGGCTGAGTGCACCCAGTGCCAGACCTCCCAGGGGAGATAAAATCCCCATGCTGGTACCGGGTATCGAACCCGGGTCATCAGCGCCAGAGGCAAGCACGCTCTTTACATCTATATACTGAGCTCAAATTAAAAGTTTAGGAGAGATAAGACAAACTGTAGGGTCCAGGGGTAATTTCATATGAGCATATCAAAAAGTGATTTATTATTAATAAATATATTAATAATTTAAATACGGTTTGACACAGAACATTGTCATTTTGTGTACACTGCATATTTTATGTTCTGAGTGTCAGGAAAAAAAATACAAAGCAATCAGAAGAAATTTGTAGATTTTTTAATTTTCATAAATACATTGCCTGAAAGGAAGGTGAAATGAAATGGAGGGACAGAAAATTCGAAGTATGTAAATGTCCTTCCCAGCATTCGCCTGGAAACCCCCGAAAAAACCTATGAGTCAGGAAGGCGGCCGCGGTAATCGAACTCACGACCTCCAAATGGGAGCCCCACACGTTATCGCGGAGCCATCTTGCTCGGTCGTTCTTGTAAGGAATGTTTCCTTGGCCGTATTTTATTGCTATACCCTATATATAAACCGGATTGTATAAGATCAATAATAGTATTACGCTGTGTAATGAAGCGTGCAGTACACACAAATCATTTAAAAAATACCTTTCAGCCCCAGCCTCGGATTAAAGCTCGCACTAATGACATCCGGCTTGCTTTTAAGTGCCTGACAGACCGAACAGCCATTTTCCGCTTTGCCGTATCATAATTCATATGTTTCTGTCAAGTTCCTGCTAGTGAACACCATATATATAAACGTTGCGGGCAAAATATTAGGAATAGTTCATAAAACAAAATCGCATAGTATAGCCTCAGAGCTCATATATTGCAAAATGAAAGTAAAAATCATCAAAGTACTATTCTTTGTGTAAAATTTAATAAATCTTTATTAATTAATTAAGTTCGTCTTCCTGAAGGTTTATAGCTAATATTAGTTAAACAAGCAGTGGAATATTCTCAATTAATGTAATGAATGCGCTCTGTGCGTCATAAAATATCTGATGTGTTGCACTTACATGACTTTCTCTACTCTTGTACAAACTCATTCCTCTTATAGGTTGTGCGTTTGTTCTTAACGAATGACCTTGAGCAGAAATCCAGTCAGCTTGCCTACCCTTAACAAGCAGCTCAGCAAATTTTTATGCTGCGATAACAGACACCTCTGTTTTCCTCTGTCACGTTTGTGTATCTGTATACAATCGACTGCAAAAGTCCTGTGCGGTACGGATATAGCATGCAAATGTTTTATAACAGCGCTAGTTAATTACTTACTCGTGACAATGCCTCCTACATTGTCAAAATTAAACGGAAAAACTCTGCATAATCAAAGTCGCGAGATTATTGTCAATGTTTATGAGTATATGAAGGAAGAAGCCAAACATAAAGATCGATTTTCTCCAATGTACTTCAAAGAAATTCAGAAGGTGCAAGAAAGTGTTGCTGCAGCCACCAAGATATCCCACAGTTCAGTGGGAGAGAAACGAAAACACGAAGAGGAAGAAACTTCTTTTGGTACACCGGGAAAGAAGCATGCCGTCCCCAAAAGAATTACCATAGCGGATAGAAGAGAAAGTGTGAGCTCTCCCGCTAGTTCACTGCATGATCCGTGGTCCCGTGGCAACTGACCGAAACTGCGGCGTGGCGATCGCAGTCGCCTTAAAATGCGGCCGAACTGCCTAGTATGTGATTCGGAAGTACAGACAATTTTATACGTATGCGTTGTGTGTTGTGAGTAATTAGGTACATAACTTGTGAAATTGCTTCTAAGTTTGTGCATAAATGTGTGTGTTCGTCAAAACGTAAGTTTCAAGCAACATCAATAATTGATTAAAAATGCCAACTTGTTTTGTACCCGGGTGTCGTTCAGGATACACAAACTGCTCCTCCTAAAGATAAAAATCTGTTTTACAAATGGGAAAAGTCTATTCCTAGGAAAGACACTAAATTATCTGTTAAATCTAGTATTTGTGACAAACATTTTCCAGAGGACTTTTTAGTGAAAGTTGATTCATTCGTTGTGCATGGAAAACTAGTTGACATCCCTAGAATTAAATGGCGGTTAAAGCCAGGGGCAATTCCCTGTATATTTCCTAATTTACCCAGGTACTTAACTACAGTGCATAAATCCCGAAAATCTCCACAAAACAGAGACAAAAAATTACTGAAAAAGCAATATTCAACAATCAGTAAATTACCAGATGCAGGATCCAGTCAACCAGTTCTTATTTCAAACGCGCCGTCCTTCAACAATGAGGAATTCACAGAAAACAGTTCTAATTCCTCCAAGGTCACAAACACAAGTGTCAATAATGAAATTGCTATACTGAAGAAAAGAATTAGAAACCTCAATAGAAATTTAGTTAGAAATAAAATCCTGCTATCTAAAGAGAGGGCTAAATTAAAAATAGTAGAAAAGAAATTCGCTACTAATTGTTGCGAACATAAACGCAATTTAAATTATTTAAGTAAAAAACAAAAGCTGGTTCTAGATACAATGCTTAAAAAATACATAATTTGCATTATGGTTTAATTTTTCAGCGTAAAATCATGTAAGCAGATATTTCCCACTGTTCTTCGTTAATTATAATACCCATTATTGTAAAATACCATCCTATATTATGTGTCAAGGAAAGACGATGTTTCAAAACAGTATTTCCAATATTCCTGCTTACGATTTTAGGTATTTAAAATGCTAACTGATAATATGAAACCCATTTTCACCATGCATTCGTGAACTAAAGTGAAGCGACCGCGGCACCAGTGCCATCTTGCGAGCGAACCATAGTAACTCCCGAAGAGCTCACACTATCTCTTCTATCCGCTATGGAATTACTGAAATCGACGATTTCGACAAGTGTGTAATTCGACGCACCGTATACAATTTCTATGCTGCGGAAAAGACTGCGACTACATTAAAAAGACTATTACAAAAATCTGATGTGTTGCACTCACATGACTTTCTCTACTCTTATACTAACCATTCTTATAAACTCTTATTCCTATATCTTCTTCGTGTTAGTTAAAATAAACATTTGTACCAATTATTTTATTGGTTATTTCCTTGTAGGTGCAAGGGGAATATTAGAATACAGTAGACTTTGTGGGATAGTCAAATCTTTTAAAGCTTTGAGATTCCGTTCTCTTTGCACACGTAACATATAAAAAAATGAACAACGATGATCCATTTCACGAAAGCAAGTTTTCCGAAACTCACGCACATAACAAGGAATATCTCCGAAATGGTTCAACCTACAAGAAAATTTATTGAGACATAAACTGTGTATTTTAGCAAGATCTACATTTTTTGTGGAGTATGATTTGGTTTATAACGGTTTACCAGTTATGCAAAAGTCGTCCAGAGTAAATATGATTACAGGGGCTATAGCCAGAAAATTCAAGATATACATTTCATTTGTCATCAAAGTATCTCAAACATATGACATTTTAATAAAAATCGTTAGAGCCATTTTCAAGAAAATAAAAATTTTCGAAAAATCTTCCATGTAAAGGGTAGCGTAGGGTGGGGCTACTTTCTTCAAAATCTTCTTGTCGCATCCTTGAAAGACATTAAACTTAAATACCAACTTTGCTTTTTAAACTACTTTTCGTTTTTGAGTTATGCTGTCCACAGACTGACACACAGACACACACACGGACCTTTTTTCTAAAAATGTTTTTTTTTTTTTTTGGATTCAGGGGGCCTCAAAACATATATTTCTGGTGAAATCTCGACATCGAATTTTTGGGTGGAATACAATACTTCCCCTACTTACCAGTAGAGAAAGTAAAAATTGCGAGAGACCATGAGTTGTCAAGGTAAACTCACTAGCCTTCGAATTGTGATTAAAAAATTGGGCTTTTAGTGGAGAAAGACTAGAAATAAAAGGCGTGTTCTGATTGAAAGTTATAATATTCGTTGTTTGCGCGAGACCTATCATACTTGTCTCCGTAAATACAGAGCTGAAGGACGTCCAATAGTTTACGAAGATGAGACTTATACACACTGTTCCAAAAAGTTGGTCTGATGACAGTTCTTCAGGTTTCATGACACCTGTATCCAACTCATTATAGTGCATGCAGGTGGAAGGTTTGGGTTCATACCCAATGCTCTGCTTGTTTACAGATCCCAGCAGAAAACAGGAGACTTTCATAAGGAAATGAACACTGAAAACTATATCAAGTGGCTTCGTACAATGTTAATTCCAAATTTACACCCCCCCCCCCTAACTTTGTTTTAGTAATTGACATAATGCACAGTAAGACAAACCTCCAACATCAAATTCTTTAAAAAAAGATATGCAGTCCTGGCTGCAAAATCACAACATTCCATTTGATGAGCACAGCACGAAGACTTAATCTTAGCCAATAAGCCGGCCCAGAAGAAATATTTGATTGAACAAATATTGGCCGAACATAACCACACAACTTTAAGACTTCCACCGTACCACCCAGATCTGAATCCCATTGAGTTAGTATGGGAAGTCGTAAAGCAATGGGTAGCTGCTAGAGATGTAACATTTAAATTAAAGGAGTTGAAAACCTCTGTAGGCAAAGATTTGAGGAAATTGGACAAATAGAATGGAAAAATGCATGCCGTCATGTCGAAGAAATTGAACAAGAATACTGGGATAAAGATGCCATTGTGGAAGAAAGGATTGAGCAAATTATTATCCAAGATAATGGAATGGAAAGCAGCGGCGAAGATAACGAAAATAACAGCAATTCAGACGAAGGAGAAATGTCGGGAATAGAAGAACTGCAAGGAAGTTAAGTGGAAACAGTTATAGAGGTATAGTGTATAATACGTGTGGATAATATTACTGGAAGTGTGATAAATTGATTTGAGTGTTGTACTACTTCAGCTCAGAAGCATGTGCGTAAAGGCACATCATCTCATTGCAGACTGTACCTCCGCTCCATGTCAGCGTTCCTGGAAATGACTCGCATCCAACCTATCAGATAACATTTTCACTCGTCAAGAAGTAACGCGTGACCTGTAACTACTTCATGTTAGTCGAGATAAACATTTGCAGAAATTATCTATTGCTCATTTTCTTGTAGGTGCAAGAGAAATGTAGGAATACAGTAGGCTTTGTGCGATAGTCAAATCCTTTAAAGCTTTGAAAATCCGTTCTCTTTGCACGGCTAACATATAAAAAACGAATAACGATCTTCTGTTTGTGGAAAGTATGAATATTGCAAAACTCACACAAATAACAAGGAATATCTCCGAAATGGTTCACTCCACAAAAAATGCATTCGGACATACCATGTGTCTTTAACGATATCTACCAGATTTGGTCTATCTCTTACGGTTTACTAAAGCGCGTCTCACCCTTAAAAGACAGTACACGTTAAATGGAGCGCAGTGTTGCAACATGTACTAGTTGTGAATCTCTCTCCGCGAGCGACTCGAAGTGGCCTGAGTCCTGTACTTAGTCCTTCAATTGCTGCTTGACGAGACGGACACTTTTAACTTTGGTATCCCTCCACGCCGTTGTTACTGTATGACCTAAATTTACAAATGACTCGTCTGTATAAAGAATTGATTTCCCCTGGTCCCTAAACCTTTTTACGTATTTTAGATATTTATGTCGCCATCTGATGATATCGATATCGTCTCTTTCTATTAATATGCACTTGTTACCCTTTCTTTCATATTCGAACCCCAAATCAGAGTGGCCCTTGAGAAATTTGGTAGGGTCTCATCACTGTTGAACTGTGACAAAATTATATTCAGCGTGGGTGGAATATTTGCAAACAGTAAAGAATGAACAATTCGCCACACTCCACCTTGCACTATTCAATCAAATTGCGTTAACCTAGCGTTTTGTGTAGTCCCGCCCTTTTTGCTTTCTTTTTCGATGGCGTTCTTAGAAATCCTTTCATTACTTCCTTTTTAATCCTATACACTACTGCTTCTGAACACTCAACAGCCTTAGCTGTTACTTTTACTGCCCTACACGCATTTTGCTTCAAAAATAATCTAACACATTCATAATTATTTGGCGTTCCTTACTTCTTTATTTACCAACATATCGTCCCTTCCTAGCTTTACCCTCCATAACTACAAATATTTACAAAAATATTAAACAAATAACGCAATAACAGCTCACAGTTACACACACGGCTTCTTTCGAACTAATGTTAGTGCTACTCCTTATACTATCTTCTGTGTCAGGCCTGGCGCTGAATAGATGAATACCTTTTGTTTGCCTTATTGGATAAAAGAAAGAGGTTACTGCCTTTTGGTTTATTTTAAAAACTTTCTCCAACCTTCCTCAACATTTGTTCTCGCTGGTTCCCTGATGTAAACTCAATAACAAAAAAGTTTCACACTGCGTAACTTTTGCAGTGCACATATATAAAATTTTCCGAAAACATTTAATTTAAAAAATTATAACACTTAACTGGGTAAACATAGAGAATTCAAAGTAGGCAGGTAGTAGCACTATAGTTTACTCTACCTAAGAAAAAAATATAGATGCATTCTAGCAGTTAGTTTGTTAGTTAGTGCGTGATGAGTGTAGAAACAGCAAATATCGGACTTCTATTGAAGAAAACGTTTTCTGAAGAAATTTGGACCTATAGAAATGTATAATGACTCTGAAAAGGATATAACCTGATAGAGAAAAAAATTCTGCATAGGATAATGTGTTCAAACCTGAAATTTATAACAAATGAATATTTATACCATGCTATTAGTAGTCTGGCAACAGAGCGAGGGTAGAAAAGGACGTGGCTAATGGCAACTTGTATGCGCTAGATAGAGACAGAGATGTCCCATTTAACTCCATACTGTCTTCTAAGAGTGAAACGCTATATAGTTATGCAAAAGTCACAGAGTAAACAGGACTACATGGGCTATAGCCAGAAATTAAAAATATTTCATTTGCCGTAAAAATATCTTGAACATTTTAATCAAAATCATTAGAGCCATTTTCGAGAACATCAAAATTTTCCACGCAAAGGTAGTTTAGGGTGGAGGAATTTTCTTTAAAATCTTGGTGTCCCATCCTTGAAAGATAAACTTTGATACACACCAGCAGTAAGCTTGTTGGCACAAATAAATAATAATTACCATCTAAAGGTTACTTAAACCCGGGACATAAAGTACTTACCATTGTAAGTCGCCCTTGGGGTATTTATCTCTGATGTGAGATTCCCTTGTGGTTAACCGGGAAAAAGTACGAATCAGCTGGGGAATTTAATGTCGTACTGGCAAGTTCGCCATGGTAGCTTAGTGGTTAGAGCAGCCGCTCGATAAGTGGAAGATCCTGGTTCAAATCCTGGCTATGGCATTGAATTTTTCAGTTTCTGAATCAACCTCTTATACATTGCCCACACACGGCTTGTATGTTTAAAAACACCAGCAGTAAGGTTGTTGGCATAAATAAATAATAATTTGATACACAATTTTGTTTTTAACAGCCTTCTTGTTACGCTGTTCACAGATACACATACAGACACACACACACGGACTTTTTTATAAAAATGCTTTTCTGGATTCAAGGAGCCTCAAAACATATATTTCCGGTGAAATCTCGACATCAAATTTTTGGATACAATAAAAAGCTTCCTCTACTTACTATACGTAGTAGAGAAAGTCAAAATGAAATGAGACTAACATTCATCTACCGAGACAGATGGCTTCACGGTAACATGTGAGGTTCGCTTTCGGTAGGTCGTGGGTTTGATTCCCTCACCGACCTTCCCGACCCATGGGGTTTTTCATGGGTTTCCCACGTCACTAGTCGAATGCTGGGAAGGATAGTTACATCACCTGAATTTCCTGTCCCTCCATTTCACTTCACCTTTCATCTGTTTGTTGTGCCGGCGGAAGTTTCAGCGAGGTACTTGTTCTCTGTAAATACTCGTACTCCAGGGCCCTCCAGGGGTCCTGAGGGTCCGCAGGCGGAAGGGGAGCCGGTGTACGAGCCACCACCGGGGAGTTTAAATCTGTCGCCTCTCCTCAAATGTGACCACATCCTGTCCCGCTCCTAGAATTGTAAAATTACCGTAGTTTTTCTAGCACAATTGGTCATTTAAGAACTTACCCGCATTACCTGTACGTTAGGTGTGTTGCATACCTATCGGGCGTTAACTCATATCGATCGCGTTATTTACGTTTTTTATCATATTTTACTTCCTTCTCCTATAAATCGGAAGCGCTGAACTTTGAACCTTCTCGAAACTGAGAGAGACGTATAGTAGGCACAGCTTATTAAGATACCCCAAAAAACAACCTTTACATTTTTCCTCCATTATGGTGCAGTTTGGTTATATTTAGTGATATTCCATCCGTTAGGTAGCATTAGTGCCGCCAGCTGTTCGTAACATACAACCATGTCGATGCTACTGCCACAGCTGGTGTTATTGCATCTATTATGTTGCCAAAGAAGTCCTTGTTTATAAACCCGTTGCAGAGAGGCCAATCGACAGATTTTAAAACAAGATTCTGTTTAGACGCCGTATTATTAATTAATTAATCTGTGGACGTAGGTACTGCTCGTGTTTGCGTGATTTTGTCTTGAATCCTTTTAGAGCATTATATGCAGTTATAGTTACTGTTGTTGGTTTTGCGTTCACTATACAGTAGTGCATTAAATATATATTATGATATTTAGCGTCCGGAAGTGATTTTATCCAAACATGTTATTGCAGAACAAGATTTGCCGAAGGTGACTACGTTCTGTCTGATAACGATGTTCAAACATTATTATCGTTTGAAAGCATGTTACTTTAACACTGTGATATTTGAGATAAGAAATGCCTTTATTATGTACGTTGGCAGGACTGCTTTTTGGGATACTTTTGTCTGCTGCTTAGTGTAATGTCGGCCATGTTGAACTCTTGGGAACTACTGATAAACTGTGTCCAGTATATAAAGGACGTTTAATCTACGGAGCATCAGTGTCTTCAAAAGCATTTGGAAGCTCCTCTAAGTGTACAACAGTTCAGATCGAAGACACTGATAGTGATCACGAGAAACGTCATTTTGAACCGATGAGTACAATTCTTATTTTTACCTACCACAGTGACCAAGTTCATGGTCACAGTTTTTGGAGACCATTATATTTTAATTTCTCATTAAATTTCTTAATTCGTTGTATTTTGTATTATGTTTCTTTCACTATCAGTGCTACCAATACTACCGGTAATTCTACCATTTACTATGGCATGCATGTACTGAACCAAAACTACTGAACCGTATTTAGAGCACAACTCGAACCTCGTCCCTTCCTTCCCGCCGGGCGCCCTGTAAGGAGCATAAGCACAGAAGATTTAATTGCTTGAGGTGTTAATTCCATCTTCCGAACCTTATCATTCATCTACAATTAAAATATCACCATTTAAATGGCAGAGGAATCAACAATAACCCACAAACTAAGAGAGAAAACAATGAATTATGTTCCAAAGAAGCGTTTACAGGCAGAGTAGTGGGTGGTAGTTGATTGTTTATTAGTTCTTCTAACAGCCTACGCGAGGCGCTGAGGTTCTCACCACACGACCTGCTGTCATGACATCACAACAGCAACTTGTGAGATACAGAGAAGAAAATGCATGTACGACGTGCCAGTGCTTTCAAAATGCGAAGTGTTGGTTGAGTATATTTTAGTGAATCTTGCTACTGGATAGTCAAATTATGAGTGATTCCGTAAGTGAAGTTATACTAAGTGCATTTAACAAATGTTTCAATCATGTTCATTATGTGGTAAGTTAGAGTTAGTTAAAAAGAGACATCCACTCTCGATTTGAAAAACTTGAAAACGCAGAAACAAGCGAAGAACTTCGTCCACACATTTAGCTCTAAATGTTACAAGGGATTGGTTATGGGCTACTGAAACTTCATGTAAACCCTTCCGTGCTTGTTGCTCGTGAGGATAAATCTCCCTGGAACAGCAAAGATCGAGTTTATTGGCGTATAATGTATATAACTTCTGTTTCATGTTGCAAGTCATTACAAAGTTTTCAGGATATACACTGCTCAGTAGAGAACTCACATTTTTTACCTTAAACACGTAACTTTCCCCAACCAAGCTTTGAACTCCAGACCCCTTAAATCTTAGACAGGCACTACCACCGCATCAGAGGTTGGAGGATAATGTGAGAGACGAATTTAAAACTATGCATATCTTAGGAATAAATACGATGGCTAAATCTATGGTTAAAGATCTATCAAATAAGAATACCTCTACAAGATAATTTACAGAAGAGAAAATAAGGAACGGGCTGCCTACGTCTTCAAAAACGGAAAATTGTCAGTTAAGAAAACAGCAAACAAAATGTCACAATAATGTCCATATTATTGTTAAAATAAACATTCCATTTCAAGTTCATCTTGAGAAGCCCGAAATTGACTTTGGATGATAGGGAAACTACAAAAATCAAATGTTTAGGCAACCTGCTCAGGAAATTAATAAAAGAGCAATTCCGCGAACATGTCATACCGAGTGTTAAAATTTGAAATTAATGTTTCACTTTTTTTACTGAGGAAAGATGATGCTAGATACTCCAAAGTATCTTATGAAGTGAAAAATAAATGTTTTTAACATTTCAAATTTCACTTCTTACCCATATATTTCCAAAGCACTAAAAATAAGCGCGAATAACGGTGATTTTCATATCAATATTTCGGGAGCTATGTACAACTGTTTTAATTTTTTTGTTCTGTACATCACACAATGACTCTTCGTCTTCGAAACGTGTATATGGCTAATAATTTTCGACATTTATAAATAATCCTTAGAGCCTCTTTAATTATCACTGTGTGTCAGTGTCAGTAAGTCACGGTAAATAAGGATAAAGTCCTCTGGAGGGAAAAGTAATAGACTAAAATAAATATTCTTTTTGATTCTGCGTCATTACAATATAACAAATAAAAAAGTACCAGAAAGTTTTCCTCTATAGTCATTAGTTTTCCTACAAAACACGTGACTAACGGACAATTAGTGCTGGCGCTCTGAGGTCGTCATACGCGTACAGTGCTTGTGAGACTTCAGTCAGGATAGACGTATCAGTCTGTTTCTGACTCCATGGCTAAAACACCAGCCCAAAGACCACGTGAATACAAACAACGTCTGAAGCAGCAATGCAGTTATACACAATGGAAGGAAAAAATAGAAGTGACTATGAGGAAAGGAAGAGCAATAATGAAACA
The DNA here is from genome assembly GCA_030765045.1 of Tenodera sinensis. NCBI lineage: Eukaryota > Metazoa > Arthropoda > Insecta > Mantodea > Mantidae > Tenodera > Tenodera sinensis. The sequence continues at coordinate 41,557,666 of CM060972.1, read as the reverse complement.
AACAAAACAAGGAAAAGAACAGCTCAAAGCTGAATATAGGAGATATAAGCAAGCACAGTGGGCAAGACAGAAGATAAGAGACCAAGAAGGGATTGACAAGGATACTCCATCACCATCAACCGCTTTCAAAAGCAAACGGTATTTCGGAAAGTGCAGAAAACGTGTTGAGGAAGCATTGCCGGAATCTCCACGTAAAAGAAAAGAAATGATTCGTAAAATAGCAGTTGAAGAGGGATTACATGTTGTAAAACCAAAGTATTCTGTCCCGGTGTCAGGAAAACAACTATCAGAGGAGCTTAAAAGTGCAATCATCAAGTTCTATCAGGATGATTCATTATCTTACCAAGCTCCTGGAAGAGATGATTTTATTGAAATCCATGTTCAGGGAGAAAAAAAAGAAGTTCGCATTAGGTATCTAGTGGTAACATTAAAAGAAGCACATGCACTCTTTTTACAAGACCGAGTAGAAATGTCCGTGGGGTTGACAAAATTCGCTGAATTACGCCCTGCTCACGTGCGTCTTCAAAGTCAGATCCCACATAATGTGTGCACATGCATTATACATGAAAATACGAAGTTTCTTCTCAAAGCATTGTGTAAAAATCATGTACTCACTGAGACTGAATTTCGTAAGTTCATAGCACAAGTGGTGTGTGATCAGAAATTGAGTGAATGTGTGCAGGGAGGATGCTCCAACTGCCCGGGATTGAGTGGAGCAGACATTTCGGATGAACTTGCTAATTCTCCATGCGAATGGAAGCTGTGGAGTTCACGTAATGGAAGAATGGAAATATAAGTTAAAAATGGGTCTGTAAAAGACTGCATTGAAGAACTGACCAATTCCTGCCACGTTTCCTAAATCACGTTTATGTAAAAAGACAGCAATCCGAGGCCTTTAAGAAGGATCGGGAAAATGTTGCAATTAGTGAAGCTGTGATACAGATCGACTTCTTTGAGAACTACACATGCAAGGGGCAAAATGAAATTCAAGCTGCCCACTGGAACAACACACAGATCTCAATATTTACTGCTGTTGCCTGGTATAGGAAAGAAGATATTGGTGAAATTCAGAAACAATCTTTTGCTTAGGGTGTCTGATTATGTATCGCATGATAAATATGCAGTTGATATTTGCTTAAGGAATATATTTTCGAAAATATTGGATATTGTTCCGAATCTTGAACTTGTGAAAGTGTTTTCTGATGGAGCTGCTTGTCATTTTAAGCAGAAATACACATTGAGCCATGTGACATATCTTTCCGAAGTATTTGGAATCCAAATTGAATGGCACTTCTTCGAATCCTATCACGGAAAGGGGGCAGTAAATGCGATTGGAGGACAAGTGAAGAGGATGGCATGGACAGCGCGAAAGCAGGAAGCAGGATTCAGAGTGCTGAAGAATTTGTTAATACTGTTAGACAGAAAACCAAATTATGTCTTCTTGAGGTTTCTCTGCCTGAAATTGAAGAAGCAAAAGAATTTCTCGACAAAAGATTTGAACGTATTTCACCTATGCCGTCCACTCAGCGGGTTCATTATGTGAAAGTATTAGGTTTAAATGTTGTGGAATATGCTTTTCTTTCATGTGCGGAAAGTGTCAGAATGATGCACAACTTTCGGAAATAAAAACAGTGTAGTGATATGCGCGCGTACTACGAGACTACTGCATCTAGCGTTCCTGCACTATAAGGAGTTCAATCACGTGATACAGGTATGTGCTGTGTGCTCTCATGTGTCGTCTTTGTTATGGTTTTGAGTCAGCTTTTTATACTTGCAACGACGTAAACTGTAATAAGAAATGGGAGCTGTCAAAATGTTTATTCTGTTTATGTTGCATGACAGTAATGCTTCTCCAAAGGATATGATTATTGTCAAACTGATAAATACAATTACACACCTGTATGTATTACATGTATGTAACGTATAATACGTATCACTATGATTTACCATATGTTATACCATGTAAAACAAAGACAAAGTATTACAATTTTCGCAAGTGTCAGTTAGTGACAAACTCATGTCAGTTAGTCACGCTGACCTTTTGAATAAATATCTCCAGATGAGAATAACACGCCAAACCTTTTTTCAGGTCATTTGAAAGGTTAGAAGTTCCTCTCCCAAGTGATTTTTCAGAACAAATCAAATAAGAAAACTTTCAGAGAAAATAGAGGACAAACGTTTGAAGTTGGAACTGCAGTTGACAAAAATGTCAGTAAGTCACGAAAAGTTTAGCGCTCATTATTAAATAATTGTTTCACTTGTTTAAGGTTTTTATATTTCCTATCACAACCGCCAATGTATTCTCTGTCATCGTATGTCGTTAAAATAACATTTTTACACCTATATTGACCATTAGAGAGACATTTTAGGAAGAAAATGTAGTGTAAATGTCAGTTAGTCACACGCGGAATTGCTCAAAAATTACCCAAATAAATACAATGCTGAAAAACGGCATGATGAGGATGGTGGTGGTGGTGGCGGCGGCGGTGGTGGCGGTGGTGGTTGCGGTGGCGGTGGCGGTGGCGGTGGCGGCGGCCGCGGCGGTGGCGGCTGGCGGTGGCGGCTGGCGGTGGGGGTGGCGGTGGTGGTGGTGGCTCCGGCGGTGGTGGCGGTGGCGGTGGTGGTGGCGGCGGTGGTGGCGGTGGTGATGGCAGTGGCGGTGGCGGCGGCGGTGGTGGCGGCGGTGGCGGGGTGGTGGCGGTGGCGGCGGTCGGTGGGTACTTATGGTTGATTGTGCTCATAGACGAAAATGTGACCTCACAAAGATACGTTGAACCAAAAAAGGAATAAGTTTTCAAAGCAACACTGCGGACTATCGGTGGATATTGGAGAATCTGTCTTATCTAGGGCAGAAGATGACACAATATCGGCACAGCTGCTTGAAATTATAAAAGCACCGTTTGGGCAAGTAGCCTTCTTAGTGAAGTAATGAATACAGTTTTAAACATACAAAAACATACTTTATGGGTATGTACTGGGAATATACTCAAAACGTGTCTTGAAATGTTAATTAATATTAGAAATCGTCGGAGTAAAAATTTGCTAATGAAGGGTGCTAGAAAAGCACAACACGGGCGTTGAGTTGGACAACGCTGACGTACAGGCCACCAGAAAATGTAACTTGTGACTACGAGAACAAACACCGATCGAAATGGCGCCGTGGTACGTGTGCACATTGAAACTGAGTTTTATTTATGGTTTAACTGCTATGGTTCACAGCGTCCCATTCTACATTAGGCAGGCATGAAAGATCGCTTAATTCTGCTCAAAGACCTCTTTATCGGACTTGAAGTTCTTTTATGTGCCATAAATTTATTACACTGGACCACGGGCTTCACTTCCCTTCCGAAGAGAAACAGCTTATCGACAGTTCCCAAAAATTCAATTTGTCCGACATTATACTAAACTGCAGTGGACATTACCCAAAACTCAGTACTGCCAACCTGCATAATAAAAGCATTGTTTCTAACCTCACGGTTAAAGTAACATGCTTTCAGACGATAATAATGCTTAAACATCCTTACCAACACATGATGAACCTACTCACCTCTGGCAAATCTTTTTCTGCAATAATACTTTGGATAAAGTCATTTCCGAACGCTATCATAATATATATATATATATGGATGGACGGATGGACGGACGGACGAAGGGACGGACGGACGGACGGAGGAACGGAGGGACGGACGGATGGATGGACGGACGGACGGACGGACGGAGAAACGGAGGGACGGACGGACGGACGGAGGGACGGAGGAACGGACGGACGGAGGAACGGAGGGACGGACGGACGGATGGATGGATGGACGGACGGACGGTCGGAGGAACGGAGGGACGGACGGAGGGACGGAGGAACGGACGGACGGACGGAGGAACGGAGGGACGGACAGAGGGACGGACGGATGGACAGAGGGACAGGCGGACGGAGGAACAGACGGACGGACGGAGGAACGGAGGGACGGACGGACGGAGGGACGGACGGACGGAGGGACGGAGTGACGGATGGACGGACGGAGGGACGGACGGACGGAAGGACGGACGGAGGGACGGACGGACGGAGGGACGGACAGACGGAGGGACGGATGGACGGAGGGACGGACGGACTGAGGGACGGAGGGACGGACGGACGGAGAGACGGATGGACGGAGGGACGGACGGACGGACTGAGGGACGGAGGGACGGACGGAGGGATAGACGGACGGAGGGATGGACGGACGGAGGGACGGACGGAGGGACGGACGGACGGAGGGACGGACGGAGGGAGGGACGGAAAGACGGACGGAGGGACGGACGGACGGAGGGATGGACGGAGGGACGGACGGACGGAGGGACGGACGGACGGATGGAGGGAGGGACGGACGGACGGAGGGACGGACGGACGGACTGAGGGACGGAGGGACGGACGGAGGGACGGACGGACGGACGGACGGAGGCACGGAGGGACGGAGGGACGGAGGGACTGACGGACGGACGGACTGACGGACGGACAGACGGACAGACGAACAGATAGATGGATAATACACTACTGTGTTGAAAACACAAAAATAACTGTAACTATAATTGCATATAATGCTCTAAAACAATTCAAGACAAAACCACGGATACACGAGAAATACTTTAGCGTCAGCAGATTAATATGGCGTCTATACAGAATCTTGTTGTAAAATCTATTGGCTGCCTTCCCTGCAACGGGTTCAAAAATAAAGGTTTCCGTGGTAACATAACGGATGCAATTAGGGGCGTAGCGTCAATGGATGTGGGTGATGCGTTGCATACCCTGCCAGTTTTCCTTAGTTAACTTTTCCAACTATCTATATATGAATCCAATTGTCAATATTTTTGCTGAGGAGTATGTTTCGAACAACAATCTGCTATGAATTAGTGTTGTTAGAGAATCACGTCAAGCATTGAAACAGAGCGGCTGGTGGTTCTGCTTGCTTTACACCAGTCACGTCAAACCATGTGCGTGCGCACTGGATGTGACTCAGAGAAGTGCATCTCGCTTGTTAATGTTACTGAGGTTTAAAGCTAAGTTCCTCAGTATTTTGTTTGACAGTGAAGGTTAATTTCACATTTTTAACTTCTTCTGCGCCTATCAGAGTACAGCAAGCAGCATTTTGAACAGTAATTGGTGTGAACGTGTAAGAGAGAAATACGCCAGGAAACCGAAGGCAGGGTATGCACCTTGCTCATGTGCTTCCGTGTGATTCACTACGAAGAAAACTCGTGTTGTAGAGAGCACGCTGCATTTCCTGGAAACCTATTGCTTCAAACATGAAATCCGAATGTTTGTAATCAACAAGCCGAGAATACAGGAATTAATAATGGGAATGATTTTTCTGTAATTTTAATATTTAGCAGTAGGTGAACTATAAACCATAAACTCTACTGGAAAGTAGGGGAAGTATTGTATTCCACACAAAAATTCGATGTCGAGATTTCACCGGAAATATAGATTTTGAGACCCCCTGAATCCAAAAAAAGAATTTTTAGAAAAAGGTCCGTGTGTGTCTGTGTGTCTGTCTGTGGACAGCATAAAAAACGAAAAGTAGGTTAAAAACAAAAGTTAGTATTTAAGTTTAATGCCTTTCAAGGATGCAACACGAGATTTTGAAGAAAATAGCCACACCCTAAACTGCCCTTTACATGGAAAATTTTTCGAAAATGTTTATTTTCTTGAAAATGGCTCTAACGATTTTGATTAAAATGTCATATGTTTGAAATATTTCTATGACAAATGAAATGTATATCTTGAATTTTCTGGCTATAGCCTATGTAGTCCTGTTTAGTCTGGATGAGTTTTGAATAATTCTTAAACCGTAAGAGATAGAAAAACTCTTACTGTACAAAAAATGTAGATCTTGCTAAAATACACAATTTATGTGCAAATACATTTTTTTGTAGAGCAAACCATTTCGAAGATATTCCTTGTTTTGTGTGTCAATTTTGGAAAACTTAGAACTTTCGTGCAATGGAACATCGCTGTTCATTTGTTTAATATGTTAAGAGTGCAAAGAGAACAGAACCTCAAAGCTTTAAAACATTTGACTATCGCACAAAGCCCACTGTATTCTAATATTCCCCTTGCACCTGCAAGGAAATAAGCAACAAGATAATTTGTACAAATGTTTATCTTATCTAACACGAAAAAGATATAGGAATAAGAATTTGTAAGAATGGTTAGCACAAAAGTAGAGAAAGTCATCTGAGTGCAACACATCAAATTTTTTATTGGAGTATCTCAAAAGTAAAGTATACACAAAAAACCACGAAACATTGACACTCTGAAGACAGAAATTTGTGAAGAAATTGTGAGAATCCCAGTAGTTATGTTGCAAAGAGTGATGAGAAGCTTTAAAGCAGGGGAAGACAGGTATCGCTGCTGTGACGTCAGTTCACTGAGCTCGCATGCTCCCATCCATGGCCAGTTGAACGTGTGACGTCACAGCGGGAAAGAGGAAATGGCATACGGTACATCGTAATTTTAATGCTGACTGTTTCAATTACGGAATAGACACAGATTATAAATAATTACATTTCGGCTTTATACCATATATATTCTAGTTTATGTGAACAGTCATATAACGCAAATAGAACAGAAATTATAGCTATTTTTCCTGAGCTAGAGGAGAGCTATACAGAACTATTAGGTAGACATTTCCGACATTTGCCGTTTCGCTTTTCTTTAACTAGTTTGTCAATGTTAGGGCGTAATGTACGGCACATTTGTAACCGAAGTCTGCATGTTAAATTGTGATATGACAATATGCTTCGGAATTTTGACTTAGAAAGGTTCATAACAGAAAAGAATTGTTCGCACACATACATAGAACCAAACATACATAATATCCGTGCAACAAGGGCATACAACCTCAGAAATCTTGTTTAAGGAACATTCTTACAAATAAAAAACCTCAGACTAGGCTGAAGAGGGTTCTCCCTAAACATGCCCAAATAACATTTTTCATATTCATTCAGTTTCGTGCAAGTAGCGCCGCTGATCTATGCAGCACAGCAATACACCGCTCTCGCCTGACGTCACACGACTGTACACGACGCTTAAATACGTCACACGTCCCGAAGTTGTCTTCTCCTGCTTTAAAGATTGATTACAAGAATGTGTGCGTGTTGGTGGTGGACACTTAAAGGGTGTTATTTTCAAGAAATAGTGGTTATAGCAAATGGCGTACTATTTTCCAGATCTTCATATAATAAAAATTAATGTAATACATTATCTAAGGTTTCATTTCACAATTTCAAAATTTCTCGTTTCTTTGACCCACCCTGTACAATGATTGTTAATGAAGATTATCGATTTCCACTTATTTCTTCTTCTTCTTCATTTCATGCATGCATTAATGCTGGTTATGTTTTTGCATAATTCTGTATAATATAATATCGTAATAATAACATAAAATTAATATAAATAACAAACTAAGATAATATTAATAAATTGTAACATGCATATCAATAATAAGCAGTAACATGAATCAACACGGCCCATTTCACATAAATGAAATATTATGTGATTTATAAATTCCATCGTACTGGAATTATAACAAAAATATAACTAATTCCCACCTGTATATAACTATAGTCAGTTCTCATCACCTACAATGATGCATTATGACAAGTTAGACAGAATTATGTAAGATACCAGATTTTATTTATTACATTAGGAGCAGAGTATGACCATAATGACATTAGATATTATTAGTGACCCATTAAAATCATGCATTGACAACTTTTAATAAAGTTCTTAATGAAGTGAAAACTATACCTAATATATAAATATAATATATTTCAGCTTAACATTATCACACATGTATGTTCATAACTTTACATTGATTACCTTCCTTCTTCTGATAAACAAAACAAGCAAAAGAATTCCGTCAACAATGCCCCCCCCCCAAAAAAAAAAATAACACTAAATTTATCATACAAAATTGAAGCAATCCACAAACTACAATCTTCGAGTTGCCCCGGTGCAAATATAGCTAAACACCGTGGCTAACTACTATATTCTACACCTGGCCTCTCCATTTGAGCTTCTAAAACAGAATTAACTGTAACTAAATTATGTATATCAAATTTACCTGATGGACATCCTTTTCATCTTCCAACTTTGTGATTCTTCCTATGCCTCTCATACATTTTTCTTTTGTCCTTCCTAACAATGCCCCTAGCTTTCTAATCACCTCAGTATTGGTTAGGTTTACTATTTTCATCCTTAATATTTCTCTTGGTACTTCTGACCATCTAGCTAGTACCCATTTTTCCCCTCCATACTTTTGTAATTTCACAGTTCATAATAAATAATTCCTTTTCTATTTCCCCACACATAGGACACTTCTGCAGGTTCATTCCCTGTTTCATACCCCTCAATCCTATTAAGCCAGATCTAAATCATGCCCACCCTACCCTTTCCAATTTATTACACACATCAATATATTTCTCCCTACCCCAATCTTGCTTAATTTGTCTGTACAATATCAAGGTTCTGTTATCCCGAATACTAATGAATATCTCCTGAATATTTATATCCTCAATTCTCTGTCAAATCCCTTCCAAAACTTTTCTTCTGGAATTTCTCTGTTTCTCCAAACATTCCCCATTCCTATTGCTTCTATAATCCTCTGCTCTAATAAAGTCCAACTATCTGTTGGTTTGTTGCTAATGTTTTTTCTTGCGTTATCATACACTATTTTACTAAATTCTGATCCTCTAATGCTCTTACCGATACCAATATTTTAACGATTCTTTCCATAATTAACCCTTTACTTCCTGTTCTCCCTAATTCTAACAGTGCTACCCCCTGGGGTGATGCCCTTGGTAACCCTCAAATCAAGCGTCGGTGTGGGTGGCTCAGTTGGTTAGACGCTGGCCTACTGATCCCAAGGTCGCGGGTTCAAACCCGGCCCAGGCCGATGGTTTTTAAGTGTGCTTAAAACCGACAGCTCCATGTCAGTAGATTTACTGGCATGTAAAAGAACTCCTGCGGGACAAAATTCCGGCACATCGGCGACGCTGATGTGATCCTGGCAATTGACAGCGTCGTTAAACAACAAAATAATTTTAAAACTCAAATCAAGCAACAAAAACTTCTGAGTATTAAATCCACCCCTAGCTACCCTTCTTCATATCCCCATATTTCTATCCCATATAACATTTTTGCTACTACTATTACCTTGTACACTCTTTCTACCATTTAACTTGTATCCCCACAATTTTGGAAACACAAGCTCTAATCCCCCTCATGGCCACTTTACCCTTCGCTAATTCTACTCTCTTTTGAACCTACCATTTTCCATTGCTACTTAACTGTACCCCCAAGTACTCAGTTTTTCTCACTGTGGCTATTTCCTGTCCTCCCATACTCAATTTTTCTTTCCTTTTCAATTTATACCCCTTTTTACTTTCTCTACTGGTAAGTAGGGGAAGTATTGTATTCCACCCAAAAATTTGACGTCGAGATTTTACCGGAAATATATGTTTTGAGACCCTCTGAATCCAAAGAAAGCATTTTTAGAAAAAGGTCCGTCTGTGTGTCTGTGTCAGTCTGTCAGTCTGTCAGTCTGTGGACAGCATAGCTCAAAAACGAAAAGTCGGTTAAAAACCAAAGTTGGTATTTAAGTTTAATGTCTTCCAAGGATGGGACACAAAGATTTTGAAGAAAATAGCCCCATCCTAAACTACCCTTTACATGGAAGATTTTTCGAAAATTTTGATTTTCTTGAAAATGGCTCTAACGATTTTGATTAAAATGTCATATGTTTGAGATACTTTGATGACAAATGAAATGTATATCTTGAATTTTCTGGCTATAGCCCCTGTAGTCGTATTTACTCTGGACGACTTTTGCATAACTGGTAAACTGTTACAGATAGACCAAATTATACTATACAAAAAATGTAGATCTTCCTAAAATACATAATTTATGTCTCAATAAATGTTCTTGTAGGGTGAACCATTTCTGAGATATTCCTTGTTATGTGTGTGAGTTTCGGAAAAATTAGAACTTTTGTGAAATGGATCATCGTTGTTCATTTTTTTATGTGTTAAGTGTGCAAAGACAACAGAATCTCAAAGCTTTAAAACATTTGACTATCGCACAAAACCTACTGTATTCTAATATTCCCCTTGCACCTACACGGAAATAAGCAATAAGATAATTTGTATAAATGTTTAACTCAACTAACACAAAGAAGATATAGGAATAAGAGTTTGTAAGAATGGTTAGTACAAGAGTAGAGAAAGTCATGTGAGTGAAACACATCAGATTTTTAAAAACTATAATCCTGGTCTTCCTATAGTTTATCTTAAGCCCCTGACTTTTACAGAACCTCTCCAAAACATCCCCCATCACCAGATCATCCACAAATAAAGACCTGGGATTTCTCTATTATTTAATGTTGGTGAGTATACATTCTCTTTACCCACTGCTTCCAAAATATCATCAATAAACAAATTAAATTGTATGGGGCTCAACTTACACCCCTGCCTAAGTCCTATCCTATTCTCAATATCATTTGAAACTCTATTCACCCCCATCTTTATGCAAAATCTAAATTTTTTGAATTGCTTTAATCATCTTGGAACTCGCCCCTTTCTGATGGAGCTTCAACCAAGGCGCCTCTCTATGTATTGTATCAAATGCCTTCTCCAGGTCAACAAAAACCATATAAACTCTTTCCCTTTTTTGTGCCAGATATTTATCCACTATTGTTTTAATGACAAATATGTTGTCGACCGTCCTCCTTCGCTTCCTAAAACCTGCCTGGAATTCTGAAATCCTATCCTCTTGCTCAGTCCAATCTTGTAACCTTCTTGCCAGTATCCCAGTGTACATTTTCCCTAATATTGCTAACAGACTTACCCCTCTATAATTAGTAGGATTATCAAACTCCCCTTTTCATTTGTAAATGCTATCACAATACTCTTCTTCCATGACCTGGCACCTTTCCTCCCTCAAAAATATAGTTAAATATTTTCCTCATGATACCGAAATTTAGATTTCAAATCGAATGGGCCTGATAAAGACACGTTTTAATTTAATTGCCGGATATGAGATTTGCGATAAGTGTTGAGTAATAACATAAGTAGATAATAGAGTAGGAAGTGTTGTAAGGTGAGCAAAATATGAGTAAATAATAGTCGTTAAAATTGTAGGATAAACGCATTATTGGTTTGAAATTAACGAGTCATGGCGTCATACCACATAATTTGAAATTCAGGTCTGCCAACCTTAAAAGTCGTGCAATATGTTTAATAAAATATAAAGAAAACATCATTTAATCATAGAAAGGTAACTATATATTCGGAATTCAAAAAAGAACTTGTTTTAATAGAAAGGGACATATCTAAATTGTGAAAAGGAATGAAATAGCATTTTGGATGCGAGGCTTTCTTTTGATGACGTCATGAAATTCAAAATCGGAAAGAACGTTTTCCTAGCGTGGGGACGCCAGGAAGCGTGATCACTCGCCCCGGATCGGTAGCGGACTTAGAGGTGTACACATGTGATTTGCTGTTGCTCTTATATATGTATTGGAAGTCGGCATAACTCCCAAAATGTGTCAAAGAGTGGAAAATAAATAATCTCCAAAGTATATTCTGGGTGATCTATAAATTATACTCATGCATACCCTGGATTATAGAAATCTCATGTTGAGCTAGTCGGAGCCGAACTTCAAGTATCGACAACGGTCGTTAAGCTACATCGAAGCATCATCCAATTTCACTTCAAATGGCGATCTAATGTGGAGCAACCAACATCCTTTCCACATCAAATGGCGACCCAACGTGTGGCGTCGAGAGAAAAATAAAGTATAGACCAACCCCAAGAATGAACTAGACCAGCATTGAACCAGTGATTAATAAGAAGGATGACCAAGCCAGCATCGAACCAGCAAACAAGAAAGGAGGTGCCCAGCGTGTCAACATCGTCAGAGAACATCGTGTGAAACGTGTGGTGAATAAGTTGAAGTGCAGTTAAAAAAAAAAAAAAAATCATAATAGTGAAAATTGTGAAATATTGGTGAGTTAAATGCATGTAAATAGTTAAAAAAAATGGAAGGAGAATTAGAAATACAAGATAGTAGAAAAACACATGCAAATAGCTTAGAAATGGAAGACAGTGATAGCGATTTTCTAGGTTTTGAGAGTCCGGAAATTAATAAAAGTGTAGTTAGGATGGAAGAATATAGTCAAAATATAATCGGTAGCAGAATATGCCAAGAAGTAGAAGTTCAGAACATTAGAGAAACACCTTGAGGTAGCTCAGAAATGTTTGGTAGTAATTCAGAAAGGCCAGCGATTATGTCAGAAATAGAGAATATGTTTCAAAAGATAATGAAAAAGATGAGTACAGAGTTAAGTCAAAAGATAGATGAAACTAGTAAAGAATTAAGAATAGAGTTAGGACAGAAATTAGAGAAGGGACAACAGGAATTGGGAATGCAATTGGAAAATCAGAAGAGAGCTTTAGAAACCTTTAGGGAAGAAGTTAGGGAGGAAATTAATAAAGTTAGTAGGGAAGTAGAAGAAAATAGAGAACAGGTTAAGGGAGAATTAGAGACAATAAGGCAAGAAGTAGAGAATTCTGAAAAGAAATTAGGTCAACAAGTGAGTGAAAAATTAGATAAACAAAGGGAAAGAGTAACATATAAATTTGACAAACAAAGGGAAGAGGTAGTACAAAGGTTAGATAAAGACAGGGAAGAAATTAGAGAAGAGTTACAGGGGTGTAAAGTTAGAATGGAAAGATCTGATGTAGAAAGTGAAAGGCAGGCTAGAAATTTGGAGGATGTTACAGACCAAATAAAAGGGGTAGTAACAGAAATTACTCATGTAAAAGAGGCCTTATAAAATTTGAAATTAAATGAAAATGCATGTAATCACCACAATCTTAATAATGAAGCTGCAAGAAACGAGGCAATACCAGGTGTATCAGCTGACATTTCGATGCAAAATAGGGGTAACAGTAATTCCCATTCTGATCTCAGAAATAGCTCAGGTACAAGTGACAGTTCAAATTTACATTGGCCTAACCATGTCTTAAATGAAATGACACCTCCAGTTTTTGAAAATGAAGATTCAGATGATCCTAAAGCCTTTATAGAAGGGTTACAAGATTACTTCACGGTGAAACATTTACCGGAGGAGTACAAGATGGTGATAGTAAGAAAGTGTCTAAAGGGTAATGCTGCCAATTGGCTAGGCCTTTCTATGGGTAACAATAATGATTACGGGACCTTTAGGAACATCTTTTTAACCAGATATGGGGGGGCTAGTAGGCAGGCTAATATTAGAGTCGAATTAAGCAATGGAAAGTTTAATCCTAGATTGGAGGAATCGATGGTCAACTATTTTATGAGAATAGCGAGAAAGTCGAAGATGTTGGATCCTCCCATGGATGAAAAAGATCTAATAAATATAGTTACTCCACATTTTCCGGAAACGCTTCAACACTACCTAATCATAGCCCAACCCGGTAGCATTGCAGCTATGATCGAATTATTATCAGCCTTAGAAGTCAATAAGCCAAAACACGCATTTGGAAATAAATATCAAGAAAAAGAAACTGTAAATTCTTTCGGGCAAGGGGCACAGTATTATCAGAATAGAAGTGAGGTTAGGGAAAGGTATAAAGGACCAGTACCAAGGTTGGAATCGTTCCGGTGGGAAAATCAAGGTAGATGTAACCAGGAAGGGCATCACCAAAATAGAAATGGTAATCTAAGGGGAAGAAATATAAGGGTGAATTATATGAATACAAATAGATTTGATCGAGGTAGAAGGGGACATTATTTTGGACATAGTAGAAATTCAAATGATGGGTATTGGACAAACAGAGATAATGAGTTTAGACCGAGGTCACCAAGACAGGGAGAAAGGTGTTCTAATGGACGAAATTCCCCTGAAAATGCGGAAATGGTTGAGGCCATTAACACGGTCAAAAACATGGTAGGAAGTAACCCCGATTTAATGCAGGAAAACAGAAGTAACAATTCGGGAAATAGTACAGGAGCAATACATAAAAATCAGGAAAATGCCAGACCCAGTCAAACGCGCCTTCAGTGAGAACTGGGTATCCTAGTAATGATTGTGATAAGTACTCGGAAATAAATAGTCCTGGAAGGCAAATGATGATACAAAAGAAAAGAGAATTGAAAAATAGAATCGACGAAAACGAAAAAGTAGGAGATCCACCTAAAATCAAAATTGGAATAAATGGAAAACAATACAATGCAATTATAGATACGGGATCAAATAGCACAGTATGCTCACAAAATTTTTATGATAATTTACAAAGTAGTGGTTTTAAAGTAATGTCTTTACCAGTTAATGGGATATATTGCTCGCTAGCTGTGGGAAAACGAAAAGAGAGATTAAAATTTCAAGCAATGATAAATATTGAAATAAATGGGAGAATACTAGGAATTTTATTTCTGATTGTAGGAAGACTTGTGACAGATATTATAATAGGTTGTGATTGTCTTTATGCCTGGGAAGCTGTGGTGAATTTTAAAAACATGATTGTAGAAATGAAAGTTGAAGATGAGACCATTATAGTGCCATTTGTGGAAGATAGTAGTTCAGAAACTATTGTAAGAGAAAAAGAGGAAGAAGAAATCCAAGGGGATACATTCTTTGTAGAATATGTTAAAGTAGGAGCTATGGAATTAACTGAAGTAAATGTCAAAGAGTACAGTGTCGATAATAAAGAAAATGTAGAATGGGATAAAAATGATTTCATAGACAATTTGAGGTTTTCTGACGCAACTAGGTACTATGATAAGGAGAGTAGTGAAGACTTACAAGAATTATTGCGGGAAAAGGTAACTCAGGCTGATCAACTAAATGAACAACAGAGGGATAAACTGTTTAAGATATTAATCCGAAATAAAGAAGTATTCTCTGAGAAACCTGGTAAATGTAATATTTATACTCATTCGTTTGAGATAATACCTATCAAACCTTTTACACATAAAGCGAGAGCTATCCCTAGTACCATAAGAGAAGAGGTAGATGCAGTTATAAAGTCAATGTTAGAAGATGAGGTTATTGAGATTTCGAATTCAGAATTTGTGAATCCCCTATGTATTGTAAATAAGGCCAATGGAAAGATTAGGGTGACATTAGACGCAAGAAAACTAAATCAACATTGTAAACCTGATAGATTTAGACCAGAAAGTGTAGAGGTAATATTGAACAAATTGCAGAAGGGCAAAATTTTTTCTACTCTAGATCTTACAGCATCTTTTTGGCAGATCCCACTTAGAGAAGATTTAAGAAAATATACAGCGTTTTTACATTCCGGGAATCCAACAGAATGTGTCCTCCGAGATATAGGAATTTATTTACGTGTACTTACACATCATAATCACAAGGATTGGGTGAAATATTGTCCATTGATAGAAAATATTATTAATCACACCATTAATATAACTACTGGGTTTGCCCCAATAAAATTAATGTTAGGAATTGAACCAGAACCAATATTGATCGGGGTACCAAAAATACTCAAAATAAATGACATTGAGTTAAGTGAAGAAGAAAGAGCGAAAATTGCTTTTGAACGAATCAAGAAAAAGGCAGGGAAGCGAAAATTAAAGAAAAAGAGTAGAAAACATAAATGGGAACCTAAGATAGGCGATTGGGTACTAGTTAAAGACCATAAGTTATCAAGTGCATTGCGAGGTAGGAACAAAAGGATGGAATTGTTATATAAAGATCCTGCAGAAATTATATCAAAATTTGGTTATCATACCTATGAAGTAAAAGATGTTAAAAATGAGAAATATCTGGGAAGGTGGCATAAACAACTCCTTCGACCATACAAGAAACCGTGTGGTACCTTGGAACCTTGATTTCATGTAAAATTCGAAGTGTCATTTGTTCTATTGACGCCCAATCAGCTTTTAGATAAAATTTAAATTTTAGCTTACTTGAAAACCATATATTGGTCAGATACTTATGTATTCATGACAAATGCAGAATGTGAATTTCTATATACTACAAAGAGCTTAAGAATATATTGTATAGAGCTCACAATAACAGCTTCAGAAAGATTGTTAAAATGTTCATCTCCGCATAGAGAGAAAACAGAATATTTAATTTGTAAACATTTGTTAAAATATTTAGATGTATAGATAGTTATCACAGCAAGACAAAGAAAGAACTTGTCTGAAGAGTGTAATGGAATTTTATAAATATATGTACATTTTTAGTGCTTAAAGGATCTAGTAAAGATATGTGTTACAATAACAAAAGTGCAAATTCACAGTGCAAGTGATAGTGAGAGCGAAGTGAGCAAACATGAACTAACTAAAAGAAGGAAGTAAAAAGAAAGACTCTTGAAATTTAACCTTTATATAAAAGTTGCACAGAAGAAACCATAACATTTTGTAATTAGTATTTAAGGATTAATGTTAAGTCAAGTGTACAATTGTTTGTCATGTTATAAAGATTAATGAGAAGATATGTTAATAACCAATTTCAAAGCAGTGTAATTGAAAAATTGTATATAATGGGAGTGTTGCCGATTATTCAAAATTCAGGAGTAATTTTTAATTTTTTTTTCGGGCAAGATATTTACATTATTTTATTATGAAATAATAAAATAACATAAATGGGGGCATTTGATACCGAAATTTAGATTTCAAATCGAATGGGCCTGATAAAGACATGTTTTAATTTAATTGCCGGATATGAGATTTGCGATAAGTGTTGAGTAATAACATAAGTAGATAATAGAGTAGGAAGTGTTGTAAGGTGAGCAAAATATGAGTAAATAATAGTCATTAAAATTGTAGGATAAACGCATTATTGGTTTGAAATTAACGAGTCATGGCGTCATACCACATAATTTGAAATTCAGGTCTGCCAACCTTAAAAGTTGCGCGATATGTTTAATAAAATATAAAGAAAACATCATTTAATCATAGAAAGGTAACTATATATTCGGAATTCAAAAAAGAACATGTTTTAATAGAAAGGGACATTTCTAAATTGTGAAAAGGAATGAAATAGCATTTTGGATGCGAGGCTTTCTTTTGATGACGTCATGAAATTTAAAATCGGAAAGAACGTTTTCCTAGCGTGGGGACGCCAGGAAGCGTGATCACTCGCCCCAGATCGGTAACGGACTTAGAGGTGTACACATGTGATTTGCTGTTGCTCTTATATATGTATTGGAAGTCGGCATAACTCCCAAAATGCGTCAAAGAGTGGAAAATAAATAATCTCCAAAGTATATTCTGGGTGATCTATAAATTATACTCATGCATACCCTGGATTATAGAAATCTCATGTTGAGCTAGTCGGAGCCGAACTTCAAGTATCGACAACGGTCGTTAAGCTACATCGAAGCATCATCCAATTTCGCTTCAAATGGCGATCTAATGTGGAGCAACCAACATCGTTCCGCTTCACTCAATACTTCCCTTCTATGATTATTCCAAATGTTTAGTTCTTCTGGGCTTGTAGGCTGTGGTCTAGAAGGCATGGTAGATACCAACGTTTCGCCAAGTACTGCGCTTGGGATCATCAGGAAAACACGATCCTCCATCTGCACTGGTCAGAGTTAGAATGTGGAAGCAGAGAAGTAGTGGAAGAAATGACCGTTAATGTCCGTTACGTTTATTTATATGGGTGGGCGGGGCATTGTTGCGCCGTCTACGGTAGTGATTGGCCGGTTGTAGGTGGGGTTTTATTACAACTGTTGTGTGTGTCTGAAAGTCTATCTAAAACCGGTATCCATGCTTTATGTACACGTAGTATTTCTTCTTTGCGATTGAAGTTGTCTTTGTGTTTGTAGATTTCTATTGCCTCCCTTTGTAGTCGGGCATAGTAGTTAACTCTAGAAGACAGGACTCGGGTTTCTTTAAGGTTGACATCATGGCCGAATAACAAGGTGTGCTCTGCCACAGACAATTTATCCGTATGTCCCAATCTGGTATGACGCTCATGTTCTTTTATTCTGGTGGCTACACTGCGCATAGTAGTGCCTATATATACTTTGCCGCAGCTGCAGGGAACTTTATATATAGCTGCAGATGTGTGTGAGTGGCATTTGTCTTTGGCAGATCTCAAGAGGTCTTTGATCTTGTTAGTCGGTCTGTAGACAGTATCAACTCCATGTGATCACAGAAGCTTGCCTATCCGGTCGGGGACGTTCCTGATGTAGGGGAGAAAGGCTGTTGCTACTTTTTCGCGTTCTTCCTTTTTTGTTGTTGGTCGCCTGGGATGAATTGCGCGCCGGATTTCTTTTTGTGTGTATCCATTGGACTGGAATGCGGAGTTTAGATGTTTGAGTTCTTCTTTTAAGTATTTCTTATTGCAGAGCCGGGATGCTCGTTCTGTAAGTGTTTTTATTATACCTTGTTTCTGCCTAGGGTGTTCTGCATTCCCTTCTATTCCCATCCTGGCTCCAAATCTTCCACCATTCCCCCGATATCCCATCTATTCCACATGCCTTGTTACTTTTTAGATTCCTAACTACCTCCCATATTTTCTGGTCAATAATTTCTCAATCAAGAACTTTCACTGCCCTCATCTCTAGTCCAATCCCTATCGTATAGTCTTCAATTCCATTACCACCCAATAATCCCTTGAAATACTCGCACCAAGCCTGAACCGCAATATTATACCTGCCGGTACTTCTTTTATACATTTTTCTTATAATTTCCCAAATTCTCTGATTGCCTTGCATAATTAATACTTCCTTTAATCTATTACTAATCCTCTGTCCCCAATGATCTCTCTTGAATTCCAATAAGCATCTATACCCCCCTATATCTATATCTCTCTAACAGAAAATTTTCTTTAGATTCCTGATCTCCTTCCTTAGTTCCCATTCTACTCTCCTGCTATTACACATTCCTTGTCATACCACCCCTCCTTACCTTTCCTCCCCTTATCCCTTACTTTCATTTCCTTTCCTACAATTTTAACTGTACTAATAATTCTGCCCGTTAATCCCTCATCTTTATCTAACCTGTTTCTTATCAAACTACATTCCAAATTTTTCCCGAATAACTGTTCCTCTCCCTTCCTCCACCTATATAATTCTACCTTTTTGCTACTACCCGACTTCTGAGGTATCTTCCCCTCACTACCCTTTTTAAACTTTAGTTAGAATGGGAAGTGACTGCTCGTCAGCCCCATATTCATTGTTTCGAACTCCACATACCTATCCTCTATATTCCTTGACCACAACACATAATCAACCACACTTTGCCCATTTGTATTTACAAATGTAAATTCTCCTTGAGAATCATTCCCTTTCACACCATTACACATTAACAAATAGACAGAATTATAATAAACAAGATATCATAACCAGTAGATAACTACAAACACCTATCACTTGCTCTCATGCAGTGGCAGTAATTTTAGGTCACACCCTGAATTCACCATTTTGTTATATTTAATTTTATTATATAATAATTTATGAATTGTTAAGAATTGATGTTAAATTATATAAGTAAGGTAGAACAGCTCTCCATTATATTTAAGTATGCTATGGATAAACAGCATGGCAATGTCCGGATTTTACAGCTTCTGTGGTCCAAACAAATGATGAACCCAGACTGTTACAAAATTTTTCACCTAACTATTGTGGAAATACAACACACTTTTCTAAGACACCAAAATTCTTAATCTCTTAAAAAGAAAAGGCCATCAGAGATTGTCAAAAGCACCAGAAATATCAACAAATATGGCAGCTACATATTTGCTTGGTGAATTTGTTGTAGGCTTCAATTACTGAGTTAAAGGCATCCTCAGTGGACCTTCCCTTCTGAAATCTGTACTGGTTGCCATTCATACCAATCATGGTTCTAAATTCAATTATTCTTTTGCTTAATAAAGATTAAAAAACTTTCCCTATAGTGCTCAATTAGCAGATTGGTTGATAGGACTTAGGATCCTTATCACTTCCTTGTTTGAGTATTGTCAACTTGGCAATTTTCCAAGCTCTTGTAAATTCTCCTTGCCATAGACAGTCATTAAAAGTATTGTGCAAATATGGAGTCAAGCTATCCCTTATATTAATCAAAATCTCATTTTTAATTTCGTCTATTCCAGCTGCCTTTTGTTTTCTTAAGGTTTAAAATTGTATGTTTGATTTCAGTTTCATGAAATGGGAATATGACTGTTGTTTTCATATGGTGCCTGTAGTTCGTTTCTTCAGATCCTATTTTGCTCATCTGTATCAATAGAATCATTTGAAAATGAAATTTTGAAAATTAGAAACAAATTGATATCATAATTGAGGTAAGTGTAGCAAAAAGAAGATGCAAGAACACCCACTCCCTCACATACCCACATGCATGCACCCATGCATGCATGTGCACAGGCACACACATATAATGAGGAATGTTGCAGCAAAGGAAGTATGTCACATAATAATTCAGCACAACAAACAGAGGTTTAATTTCTTCAATCATGTGCTGGCCTCTAATTTACTTTACCACCACTTTTTACCTTCATTGAAAAATAAATTTCCTGAAAAAATTCTTTCTGCTGTTGTACAATCCTATCCATTTTTAAATTACATGAAGTTAAAAACAGAACTACTGATCATTCAAAGAAATGAAAAGTGCAATAGCCCTTCTAAAAGTTTTCATTGAAAATAACGAGCAAAAACCCTTGGGTGATGTTTTGAAACTGTTGAAATTAGTAGCTACTATTCCAGTGATGTCTGAA
This sequence comes from Tenodera sinensis, assembly GCA_030765045.1. NCBI lineage: Eukaryota > Metazoa > Arthropoda > Insecta > Mantodea > Mantidae > Tenodera > Tenodera sinensis. Next base: position 41,536,954 of record CM060972.1, on the reverse strand, counting down.
GCAGAGAGGTTTTCTCTACTTTGTTGCAGATCAGAACATTTCTTAGAAGTACTATGGATAAAGTACTGCTCCTGCCATGCTGTCTATTGAGAAAAACTGATACACAGGCTTCCAGATTTCAAAGAGAGAGTCATAGATGATTCACCATGAAAAAGAAGAGGAGGATGGAGTCTCTCTACAAACACACCTCTACAGGAGATTCTATCTCATGAACATCATGAGGCTCATTTTAAGGTAAGTTTAGAACTACCGAAATACTTTAAGTAATTCAAAAATTAGATTATTTGGAAAGGCAAATTGCATAACATAGTAAAGGTAGTAAACCCCCTTTTATTTTAGGCACCAGCAGCATTCTATCAATATCATGTCCTTTTGGTTGCAAAGATGACATTGTTTGTAAATCTCCCCTAACTCTTAGATTTTTCAATTTCATAACCCATGCCTAGCCTAGGGGACATTCTTGACCACCTTTTGGCAAATGTTTGTCTTTCACATTTCAGTCTTTCACAGTCATAGAGAACGTGGTCTACATTTGATGCCCAGTATCACAGGAGCATCTTCGGTTGTCCGCCATCTTAGATAATATGTTTGCAGCTTTGCATGTCCATTTAAAGGATAAAGGAATACAAATTATGTTTCTTCACAAATGATGATGTGGCTATCTTCCTTTCATGGAAGTTTGAAAACAGTGTTGTATAATCAATTTAATTTAAAAGATGAGTCAATTAATAACACTAAACAACACTTACAATATAATTTTTCAGAACGCATTTTGAAGGTTAGCTTTCCTCTATTATCAACCGGACAATAACTGTGTTTCCATGGTGTTTCATGGTGCGGATGGCAATGTTTCTTCTGATGTTTCTTCTGGTAACGGTTCAAGGAACTTGCTGAAAATATCTTTCTGAGGAATGCCGAAATTAAATACTCAGCTTCTATTTTTTAAAATTAAGATTTGTTCCCATGTGGACAGTTCTTGTTTTCCGGTTATGTGTTTGAGAAGTTTTGGTTCTGGCTTTATGTCATGATTTTTTGTCCAAAAGTGAAAGGCAACTGCTGATTTTTCTAATTGTTTACTCTTCATGTTCCTAATATGTTCCTTGGATCTAATTTCTAAATTTCTTTTGGTTTTTCCTGTGTATACTTCATTACAATCACTGCATTCAATTTGGTATATGCCGGATTTTTTGCTAGGTGGAATAGCATCTTCGATATTTGAAAGTAGCAGACTTTTTATGGAGTAATGGTTTACTGGTGCTAGCTGGTTGTATTCCTTGAGCGCTTTTTAAATTTATCAAAGGCCCATGGATGATATGTGAATTTTTTGAATGTCATTTTTGTTTTTGCTGCTGTGAGAGTTGTAGCTTCTTTTAATAATTTTTTCCTTTCTGCTCGTTTTACTTTTTTATCTACTAATTCTTTGGAAACAATGCTAAATGATAGTAACTATGAAAAAATAAGCAAAAACCCGCTAACCACTTGTGTTCAAATCTTTGAAAAAACTATACAAAATTCCAGCATAATACCAAACAAATATGCAATTAAACCAAATAACCCAACCGTACCTAGACTCTATGGTTTACCCAAAATACACAAGTCTGACATCACCATGAGGCCCATAATTAGCAGCATAGATTCACCAACTTACAAACTGGCAAAATGGCTATGTAATAAATTTAATTCATTTCCTAAATTCGAAAGTTTAAGCATAAGAAACAGTTATGAACTGATAGAACACATCAAAGACTTCAAATTAACAGAAGAGGACACCCTTGTCTCCTTTGATCTAAAGTCACTATTTCCCAGTATACCAATAGAAAAACTCCCATCACTGATCAAAAATTGGCTCAAATCACTTGGAATGTCATCATCAGAAATTACAGAATACATAGAACTCTCCAAATTTTGCACAGAACAAAATTTCTTCCAGTTCCAAACAAAGTATTTCATTCAAACTTCAGGTTTAGCAATGGGCAACCCTCTGTCACCATACTTAGCAAATATTTACATGAGCTCATTGGAAATAAGGATCACAAAAGGATTCCCGTGGATGTTCAAACTCTGGCAGCGATACGTAGATGACATATTTGCAATAGTTCCAAAAAGACACATCAGTGATGCATTAAAACTTCTATACATACAGGACAAAAGTATAAATTTCACAGTGGAAGTGGAAAAAGGTGATAAATTACCATTTTTAGATCTGAAATTAATCAAAAACAAAGATAGAATAAATTTCTGTATTCACAGAAAACCAATGCAGACAGACAACTACATAAAAGCTAATAGTTATAATCCAAGAAGCCAAAAACAAGCAATTTTCAATAGTTTAACACATAGATTGGTGAACATCCCTCTTTCAGCAGAAGAATACAAAACAGATTATTACAAAATAATTGAAATACCACAAAAAAAACAACTTCCCCAAAGAATTAGTAGATTGGGAACAAATCTTCATTTTAAAAAATAGAAACCGAGTATTTAATTTCGACATTCCTCAGAAAGATATTTTCAGCAAGTTCCTTGAACCATTACCAGAAGAAACATCAGAAGAAGCATCGCCATCCGCACCATGAAACACCATGGAAACACAGTTATTATCCGGTTGATAATGGAGGAAAGCTAACCTTCGAAACGTGTTCTGGAAAATTATATTGTAAGTGTAGTTTAGTGTTATTAATTGACTCACCTTTTAAATTAAATTGATGATATGGCCTTTAAACTGCAATACTAAAATTACTTTTCCCTGTACAATACTGTTATTGCTATGCAAGCAAAATAAACATGTCATATCATCAGCTCCATCCATGTGCCAGAGTCATGAGGAATTTCACAACTCATTATTGCCACATGCTAATAAATTTTCATACATTGTTTTTGTCGGTATTTAAGTTCAATAATAGTGTACTTTATCCTGTTGTTTTGGTGATGGTGTTACTGAGTCAGTTTAGTATTATACAAACAACGCAATATTGTGAAAAATAAAATGCCTCAATGTTGTGCATATACCTGCAGGGAGAGACATGTAACACACAACGGAACTCATTTGCACTCATTTCCAGAGACAAACCTCCCAAAAGATATAGGATATGGGTAGAATTTTCCAAAAGAAACTGTTTTGCCTTGTCCTAGAATCACCGTCAGGAACAAAGGCAGTTGCGCAATAGACAAATATCCAATGATGTCACAGTCACATGTTTTCTAGCCAACCAGATGTAGGCTGTTTCAGAGCATGTGTGGGAGAATATTTGTACAGTTTTACAGTAAAATTGAGTAATTCCAAGTAGACTCTGTTGTGTGACAGTAAGTTCATTAATGGTTCCAAAGATGGCAGAAGCAAACAAGTTGCCTTATTCACAGTCAAGCCAGGGAAATGGTGTATAATGTGTAAACAAATACTTCCTGAGCAAGATGTAAGTAGTAGGAAGCAGTGTTACTGATTGCTGCAGGGAAACAACTGAAGCCTGTCAGGCAGTGTTGCCAATAGAGGATCAAGAAAAATAACCAGACAAAAATAAGAAATCCACTAAATTTCTGTGTTGTCAATGTTAAAAACATTTCTGTCCAACCAAATGGAGTTTATCAAACAACTAAATCCCTATACTAGCAATGTTAAATTTATAAATTTTGACAACTAAAGATCTTCCCAGAAAGACCAGATTTAGTTTAAAAACAACTAAATTGGCATCACTGCTGTCAGGTGCATATACACACTGTAGAAAGAATAAAGTGAAGCAAAAGCTTGTGTTCAGTCAGGAGGAAGTGTTAAGTTTAATGAAGAATCAGGTTAGATGATAATTATATTTGAGAATAGTGATGTGAGATTTAACAAAGGAATGTGTTGTTTCAGTTCATGCCAACTGCTGTGTGCTTTCGAATATCTTCGCCCCTCTCTCTCTTGCCTCTCAAGAAACATTGTGACACAGCACTTCCCCTCTTCCCCTACATTATCTCTCATTCCTAATGGCTACTATAGTACCTACTCGTTTATGTTCCTTCCAGCTTAAGGACAGAGATTAGGAACAGACAGAGTTATTAAAAAAGCAGCTTATGCCGAATGAAAATTTTAGAGGCCCTTTATTAAGACCTGGAACTACTCGTACTACAAGGAAAAATGAAGATACTTTCCAGATATCAAATTCTAGTAAGAGCCTTCACCATCTTATCTAAGAGCAAATGACAAAGCTCAGAACGATATGATGCTAGAAATAGTAAGAACATCGTTTCTGAAATAAGAACTGAAGCTTTCCTGGCGACGAACATATTCAAGCTGTTCTCGGGCTTCGAGCCAGGTGAAGTGATGAAGAGTCATCGACGTTTCGGGAGCGTACATCTCTCCCATCATCAGGATGATGAATGGCTACTTTGTCCCCTGGGTGATGGTCATTAAGGGGTTATCCTCCCTATGGGAGGCGCCCTTGACCTTGGACCATTCCGGGATTAGATCCCTTACTGGTTAATGATGGTAGAATTCAAAGAAGACGGTGGTTAGATGGTGGAGTATAAGTTATGGATGAAGAATTAGAAGATGGTATGAAAGTGTATTGTGTTGGGATGATGATTTTTTTTTTTTTTTTTTTTTTTTTTTTTTTTTTTTTTTTTTTTTTTTGATGGATATGGTATACTGTTGATTATGGGGATGGTGATTTGTCAGAGTCGGTTATTGGTAAGTACCAGTCTGGGTCGCTTGTATGTTTCGCCGGGGTCTATGTCGTACTCCCCGAGACCTCTTATTAGTTCATTAAAACTGCCTGGAAGTCTGGCGTAGAAGGTGTTGGCAAGGCTCTTGATGAAGTCGATGAGCGTTGGGAGTTTGAGGTCTTTATGTATGTTCTCGTTGGGGATGTACCAATCAGCGGCTACTGAAGCTCTTAGGTAGCGGCTCTGCAGTACCTGTAGTGGGTAGAGATTGGTCCTCGCTGCAGCACCCCAGACTTGACAAGCGTAGGTTAGAGCTGGCCTTACAACTTGCTTGTACACTAGGATTTTATTCCTTAGTGACATTACGGATTTTTTATTGTACAAGGGGTACAATAATCCTAAGCGTCTGTTGATCTTGCAGACTAGGCTCATGATATGTGGTTTCCATGTTAGTTTCACGTCCAATTTGACGCCTAAGTAAGTGGCTTCCGTCGACCAGGGAATGTCAACTCCTGACAGACGTAGGTTGTTCACATCCTGTAGATGACGTCTCGTAAAAGTGATGGCCGTGGATTTGGCGGCATTGATGTTAAGTCGCCACGTGGCAAACCATACAGTTAGCATGTCGGCGTAGCGTTGCAATCTTTGCACTGCAATATCGTGATGTGATGAGTCTGAGGTTATTGCAGTGTCGTCAGCAAAGAGGTATAGGTTGCAGCCCCTATGAGTAGGAAGGGTGTTGATGAATGTCAGAAATAGCAGAGGCCCCAGAACACTGCCTTGGGGTACCCCTGCGTTGATTCCATATGGTTGTGAGTGTATGCTGTCCTTGGTGACAACAAACGTCCGGTTACTGAGGAAATTGCTCATCATGTGTACCAGATATGACGGGGTGTCGTAGTGTATAAGTCTATGTAGTAGACCTTGATGCCAGACGGTATCGAAGGCCCGTGATATGTCCAAGAAGAGGGCTGCAACATAGTGCCGATGGTTAAATCCACGTATAACATCATCCACGATACGTAGGAGTTGGTGTGTGGTAGAGTGCTGTTGACGGAAGCCAAATTGTTCTGGTCGAAGGATGTTTTGATTGTCCAGGATGTTTTGAAGACGTTTTTGAAGCACCTTTTCGAACAGTTTACTAATGGCCGGTAGGAGACTTATAGGTCTATGGTTTCCGGGATGTGCAGCATTCTTTCCCGGCTTAGGCAGTGTGATAATGTGGGCATGTTTCCATGCGGCCGGGAAATGTGCTAGTCGCAGAAGACTATTGAAAAGGTGCACAAGTATAGCAGTCCAGTTTGGTGGTAAAGATTTGAAAGCGGCATATGGCAGGTTGTCATTGCCCGCCGCTTTGTATGGACGGACAGAGGCCACTATTTTGCTAACTTCCTCTATCGTGGTCAGGCACACTTCTTCAGCGTCGAAGGGTTCGTCAAGGTATTCGCGAACTTTTTCTTCGACGTCGTTAGTCAGCTCATCGTCGAGACTTTGCGCAGGATGGAATGTCGAGGCAAGATGTTCAGCCATCAACTCAACTTTTTCTCTCATAGACTGGGCAACTCTATTGCCGTCTGAGAGTGGAGGATCGGAAGAGGGAACTCGCAATATAGCCTTAGACATTCTCCAGAGAGAAGAGTCCTCTGTATCGAGAGTGCCTAGGCGTCGTTCCCACTCTTCATTACTGTGGTCTTGGAGCTCCAGTTTGACGATGCTCTGGAGACGATTCCACTCTCTCTTATCTATGGGACTGCGTGTTTGTTGATATTTGCGCCGTGCCTTGTTTTTTGTGGCGATGAGCTGACGTATGGCTTGCGGAAGTGGCTTCATATCCTGGAAGAAGCGACGTCGAGGAGGAGTGGCTTGAGACATAGCTGCAGTCATGGTGCTGGTTATTTTGGATGCGAGTTGGTCTGCATCTTCTGTATTGAGGCATGGCTGGATTTCAGGCTGTTGTTCTGCCATAAGAGCTTTATATTTAACCCAGTCGGTTTTTCGTGGATTTATGCTATTTGGACGGGCTTTGGGTGTTGGCCGTGCCTTGAAAAACAAAAGCACCGGGTAATGGTCCGACGAAAGCTCAGGGATGGAGAAGATTTGTGGATGGCACCGAATGTTTTGCACAATGGCGATGTCCAGCCAGTCAGGTGGTCGACGGTCTCCATAGGTAATGGTTGGAGATGCTGGAGCAAGTGCAACAAGGTTACGTTGCTCTAGGTACCTTTCCAGGACCATGCCTCTGTGGTTGCGGATGGTGGAATTCCAGCACGGGCTTTTGGCGTTAAGGTCTCCCATGGCTATGGTGGCCGAGCCATGTGTGAATACAGCATCCAGGTCTTGTGTGCTGATTCTTCTGCCTGGTGGTATATATAAAGAATATACATTAAATGGACCTCTGTCAGTAGCCAATTGGACGCCAGTTCCTTCCAAGCCTTGAGTGGTGATTAGCTGGAGGCGATGGTGTTGTATGTTGCGACTAATGTAAATAGCCGTGCCCCCAAAACCGTCATCTCGGTCGCTTCTGTGACAGATCATTCCTGGAATAGAGGCTTTCTGGTTTCCAGACAGATGGGTCTCCTGGACCAGTAGGATGTTTATTTTATTAACTGCAAGAAAGTTCCTCACTTCTTGCAGTTTCCCACGGATGCCGTTGGCATTCCAGGAACAGATCCTGATCCCGAGGAGGTTGGTAAGCTGATTACTCCTGTCCGCCATATTTGCTCATAAACGTAAACACGGTGTATACCAGGACAGTTTGCGAGGCAATTGTAGCAGGCCTATGTGCAAGGGCTTCAGCCAACACTGATGCGAAGTCCGCCTGTAGATGGAGTGGAATTTTTTCCATTAAGCTCAAGAATTGAGCGTCAGGCACTAAAGGAGATGCAGATGGTGGTGCTGGCTGTGGATATGCCAGTAAACGTTTCTGGGCTGTTTGCCGAGGCGGTAGTGGGACATATTGCCCAGCTGGAGCTCTTGCTTGCACATTGGGAGCACCTTTAGGGGCGGTCCTGATGGTGGTTGGTGCAGTTTGTAGCTGTTGTGGAGCAGTTGTTGTAACAGCAGGTACAACTGCAGGCGAAGCCAGAGGTATTTCTGGCTGTGTAGAATTAGTAGATTGAGACATGGACGTCTTAAGTGCTGCAGCATAATCCGTGTGTTGCACGGGCTCAACTGGGCCCAGTCCAGGAAAACGGGCGCCACGGAATGGCTCCTTTGGCAGACCTAGTGGATTTCCACTTTTAGGTGCAGCGTCATAACGCGTACGCTGGCCGTTTTTATTGAGGTGCATCTCAATACGCGCTTCTTGCCACACCGGGCATTTTGCGTATCTGCACGAGTGCTCACCTCCACAGTTGTAGCACTTTTGTTTAGTGCCTTGAATTCCAGGCAGTTGGCAATCTTGACGTTTATGTCCTTGCTCACCACAATAGGAGCATACAGGTCTTAGGTGACATCCAGCTGCACTATGGTGGAACTGCTGGCAGTTGGTGCATTGCAGTGGTTTTGCAGGAGGACGATATGCCTCTACGCGGATGAGCGCATTAAACATGTGCGTTTCCTTATATATGTTGTTGGAGTGGGTCTCCTTCTTCAGGGCCACTCTGAAGTGTGGTAACAAACGTGGAGGTTGACTACGATTTGAACGTAGTTGGCCCACTCTTTCCACCGCGTAGTTTAAGGATTTCAGGTGTTCAGTCACTTCTGCCTCAGTGATGTACATCGGCAGATCTTTTAGGGTGACATACATCAATTTTTCATCTGGCAGCAAGGTGGATAAGTACTGCACAGAAGCTTCATTCAGTACCTTTCTTATGGCACGGTGGTCTTCCGGACTGCTAGGTACAAACGCCACAGTACCACTCATGTTTCTGATATTGAATTGCACGTTCGGGTGTGAAGTGCTCAGAAACTGCGTTAAATCCCGGCCTTGTTTGGGATCACGCAGAAATATTGGAGTGGTCTTGTTGGATTTTGGGACTGTGGCGTTGTTCTGTGTATTTGCAGTGGCGCCATCAGATGTGTCCATGTTTGTATCGGTGTTTGTAGTAGGTGCAGTTTCAGCATTACTAGTTGAAGCTAGCGGCTGAAATTTATTTGCAGTTGAGGTGGTGGTTTGTTTAGAGGAGGGCCCAACATTCCTCTTTCTTTTAGAGCTGGCAGTTTGCCACTCTTGGCCTTGTGTGGTGTTAGATCTTACATAGTCAGCTATGTAAGAATCTATGGCCTCAACACGAAGTTTGTGTGCGGCCATCGTTTTGTATAGTGTGGCGAGATCAGCTCGCGACACACTGTCGTCATGCAGATTCTGCAGGAGATGCTGGTCTGCCTGCGCGATGTATAAGGCCCTTGCCTTTTTCTCATTAACGAGAGTGGCATACACGTCCGTAGATATTGGCGACGGTGGGCTTATAATTAATGGCTGGTCCATAAATAATTGCAGATTTCCTCCCTGTAAATAATAGGTGGAAGGAGTAGGATGTGGTGTTTCTGCATGCATCGGTGTAGGATGAGGTACTTGAGGTGTAGATAGAGTCGACATTTTTTATTTCTAGATGGGTCAAAACTATGTCTGTCACGTCAAGTTTAGTTTAAGCGAGCGCTGGGTGGCTCAGATAACAGAGGGCCCGGACCGTGAGGCGCCTTATCAGTCAAAAGACTGATGGCTAGGACCTTGTTACCTTACCCGCTTGGTAAGTTTTTAGGTAAGCTAGTGCTTTAAAAGCACAAAGTTGGTCTCGAAGAACTGCCGAATATCGACGAAATTCTTCAGCCAATCCACTGCTCGAATATAACAGCCAATCCCTTGGCTGCGTTGTCTTCCACAAGAAGAAAGAATGCTGTCTCGGCGATTGATGCAACAGCATATACTGTAGCGAATAGCGCTCGAGGAGCAAAAACCAAACACGTCCGTTCGCTGTGAAGCTTCAGGACGAACTGATGAATGGCTACCTTTTTTTTTTTTTTTTTTTTTTTTTTTTTTTTTTTGGAAAGGGGAGACAGATAGAGAGTTGGACAGGAGAAAGAGTTGGCTTATTACGCCAGGGAGGGAAAAGGGTTATGGGATGGAGTTTTCTCGGGGGGGATAAGGGAGAAGTGTAGCGTAGGTGGGGAGGTACCGCCGAAGCACCCTCGCAGTGCGTTGGTGTACAGCCGGTAAAATTACCGGCATCGCTTAAGGATTTCCGGGTGACAGTCATGAACAAGTCCTGACTGTCACACACGGGATGTAGACGTGGGATATGGTTAGGAGTAAGGAGTATACTTATTTACGGCGGAGGCTGTGTAGAGGGTTCCGAGGAACTGCGATGTCTGCGGTGGCACTTGAGTTTCAAGTGTGTAGGAAATCAGTGGCTTCAAGGCCGGTTGCACTGCAGAGCCTTCTTCTGCACCTGAAGTCGCAGGGACGTCCTGGGTGGCTGTTAAAACCATATCTATTGAAGCGGTCGAATTCTTCCTGTGTCGGGATCCTGCGTTCGGTTGTCTGTGGAGTTGGCGATGCTAGTTGAGGCGAAGAGGTCCAGGTCTGACTATTGGGTTCTGATGTAAGTATGGATGTCTGCGTGTAGGCTTCGTGTGTCGTGGTTGTAGTTTGGTTTGCCATTTGTTGAAGTGTGCGTTGAATTGTGTCCATGGAGGTTGTGGTGTAGTCGTCCAGTTCCCAGGTCGTGTTGGCGAGTCTTTCCAGGATTCTTACTGCTGCGTTGAAGTCGACGTAATTTTGAAGAAGTCGTCGGTGAATTAAAGTGAATGCTTTACGGTGTGTCCTTCGGTAAGAGTTGATTTTCTTGTTGCTTCTCCGGATGTCTGTGCGAAGTGACGTCAAACGGCCAGTTGTGGAGTTGTGTTGCTCGCGTCCTGCGTCTATGGCGTCTTGCAGTTGAGTTTGGACAGTAGCAGTAGAGGTGGCTATGGTGGACACGGCGGCGGTGATTTGAAGTAAGGTCTCGTCGATTTTGTCAAGTCTTTGGTGAAGATGTTGGACGTCGTGGCGGATGTCCTCTGTCTCGTTCCTGGGCAGTGATGCTCTTGCAGTGGCGGCGACGGTTGGAGTGTGCTGTTGTGCTGGTGAAACTACTGCGTTGGTTGGTGTTAGACGGCGAGGAGGCTGTGAGACTGCGGTGGCAGGTGCTGGTTGGCGAAGAGGCTGTGAATCGGCGATGGCTGGTGCTGGATGCGAAGACGAAGCTCTTGGGTAACATGGGCACTGCGCCTGGCCTGTGAAATGGCCGAAGCCATTACAGGTGGCGCAGTACCGGCGTCTTCTGCGTAGATCATGGCTGGTGCAGTCCTGTGTGAGGCACTGGGCCCCACAATAGTGGCACCTGGGAGCAGCGTTGCATGTGGTGACGTCATGACCAAATAGACAGCATCGGCGGCATGGCATTCGTTTGGCGGTTCTGGCTGGCTCGACGAGCAGGCGTCGCCCGAGTAGGGTTAGACCCGTCCTCAAGGCGGCTTCGCTGTCGGTGATGTCTGCGAGGACGATTCGAAGCAGTGGTGAAGGTCCCTGAGAGGTGATGATGCGAGTGGCCCTCACTGCAGAGGGCCACTTCTGTCTTGCCGCGTGTAGTACATGTCGCTCAGGGATGTCTCGAGGCACTCCTCGTATGATGACACTGGTCCCCTGGAAGGGACCAGAGTGTGCAAGCGGCGATGGTGAGTTGTCCGGTAGATGGGCGGTAGATTGTGGTGAAGCCGGCAATCCCGGGACTGGCACTCCCACTACCATTCCCGGGGAGCTGACTCTCTGGCTTGGCGATTGGTCTTCTAGCTGCGGTGTAGTGGCGCTAGGTGTGGCTCCGGACGGAACTACGGCGACTGCGCTGACTGCCTCAACATTTTCTGGTGTGGCGATGGTTTCAGGTTCCCGGGACGATGAGGCTCCATTGCCCGGTGTAGACGGCGATTTCCTGCGCTGCTTTCTTCTTCCCATGACGAATCCAGTCCCCTCCTGTGTTCATGAATGGCTACCAAGGTTGAAGGGACCAGTACATATGTTAGTACGTACCCAGTAGAAAACACCAAGCCTAGTCTGGAGACGGTTCACGGCTACGCTGGAATCTGTGTTTTCTCAGGCGGTCAATCTCTAACTTTAAAGCTGGTTTCCAGGCAGGACTGAACTGCAAACCTGCATCCCGGTTCAGTGTGTTCCTCTCGGAGGAGATGGACAGAGCCTCTTTAACCTTCCGTTCCCAGACACCGCTGCATTTTGCCACAATGGTCGTACCTTTGAAGTTAGCTCTGTGGTCTTTTTCAAAGCAATGTTCCGCCAACCCTGACTTTTCAGGCTGCATTAAGCATGAACGGTCCATACGCTTAATGCAGCCTGAAAAGTCAGGGTTGGCGGAACATTGCTTTGAAAAAGACCACAGAGCTAACTTCAAAGGTACGACCATCGTGGCAAAATGCAGCGGTGTCTGGGAACGCATCAACCTTGGTAGCCATTCATCATCCTGATGATGGGAGAGATGTACGCTCCCGAAACGTCGATGGCTCTTCATCACTTCACCTGGCTCGAAGCCCGAGAACAGCTTGAATATAATATCGTTTCTGAGTTGTGTGACTCTGTTCCTTGCAGTAACAACAAAGGCTATGGTGATAAAAGTAGTGAAAGAGAATTCAGAATAGATGGTGAGAAGTACAATGTGAACTATGTAGGTACTGAAATCATATATAAGGAAATATATATTGTTGGAACCTGAAAATATCTATGAAACAAGCAATGATGAGGAAGATCAGGACAAGCTCAATGAAAATTTCTATGAACATGATGCTTCAGATTTTGATGCAAGTGTTGAAGATGAAGATAAAGACAAATTGGAGGACGAAGGAGGAAATTTCACCATACTCGAAAAGGAATCTGTAATGGAATATTTCATTGTTGCTTGGACACCTCTACTTTTATTTTTCAAGGTATATGTTTTATGCAGAAAGGAAGTCCAAGTAATTTCTGATTACATTAAAGGAGGAATGTTAAATGTTGAAACAGGGTGTTGTTGTAGTAGTACATTCATTTGGAACTCACAAAATTGATAAAGAAGGAAACCAGAAGGAAGTGCTGTAATAGCAAGTTTTTTATTATTATCTGGTATACTATTGTAGCAATTTAAGTTCTGCAAATCACCAGAAGAACTTTAGTCAATGCTCCAACAATCCTGCATGCAAAGCAAAACTGCAGGACTATCTATGAACATGACAAAAACACAGCTGATGACAAACAGACAGGAGATCTCCATCTCAATCAAAGGAACAACACTACCCTATACAACAGAATATACTTACCTAGGCCAACTAATCTCCTTCAAAGACAAGACAGAAAAAGAAATAAGAAGTATTTCCTTAGTTTGGAGATCCTTTTGGACCCTCCAGCTCATACTCCTCGACAAGACAATCAACAGAAGACTCAAATTCAAAACACCAGAAACCTGCATCTACCCAACTCTACTATATAGATGCCAAACATGGTTGTCAACAGGTAGACAGATGAACACACTACGAATATGCCAAAGAAAAATGGAACGAAAGATATTGGGAATATCTAAGAGAGAGTTTCCGAGTCACTGTCCCAAATATCTTCAACAAAATACATCACACACAGAGCAAACAGACTTAAATGGAAGTGGGGATGCCACATTACGTGGATGAAAGACAAAAGATGGACATACAAAGCCACCATGTGGGACCCGCGCACAGGAGACTGACACAGAGGCAGACCAAGAAAGAGGTGGGCAGACTTCTACACAACACAATGGTCCAGCATAGCATGAAACAGAGGAACATGGAGAATAAATAGGAAGTCGACTACAAAATGAAGACAGTGCCAACCTACAAATAACATCCCAAGTTGACTCAAAGTGAGAGTGAAATCACCTAAACGAGACATAGAAACACTATACACAGCTTAACGCAGAGTAGCTCACCACATTAGTGAAACAGAGCTACCCTCTAGCAAGAGGCCTTTGCCTTTCAAGGGACACATTAGGCTATTATTGTTTATTGTTTTGTTTAAATCACTTGGGTTTGGCAATGGTTTCAAGGCCTGCATTCTAAAACCATTTAAAACATGGCAGCACCAGCCATTAGAGCACTCTGGGTTCAAGAAAGAAAAAATAACTTGAATTCATTAAAAGGTTGTGGTACACCTTTATGGTGGGCAGGGGATGGGCAGTATGATCCTCCAGGATTTTCAAATATTTAGTCTATTCTATCATGAATTGAAATTCCTGCAAAATTATTCATTTTGAACTTGTTCAAAGAGGTATGGTGAAAGGCAATTTGGGAAAGGCTGTTTGTAACAACATAATGACGAGGCTTGTGATACAGGAAATGTGTAGAGTTGAAGTTTTTCTCACTAACAGACACAAAGACATCAGATACTGGCTAGAAACTCAGTATCCAGTTGAATGAATTTGATGCATGGCATTTGCCTAAAAGTTCAATGAAACAAAAAAATAAAATGGCAGAAAAACAATTCCCAGAGTTGATGGTATGGAAAGTCAATGCGAATAACTATTTGTGGTGAAATGCACAAAACTGTAGTGAAAACAGCATCATATTAATTGAAAAATTCACATCAATTCATCATATTGAACATAATGAATAGAAAATGGTGAATGGAAACTTTGTGAACATGATGAATTGTTGGAAGATCAAGGACATAAATTATGGATTGAAGATGAATCAAACATCTATCATGCCCTGAAGAAAATTATTTTGAATAACAGCTTTTAAAACATCTAGCTCATATTTGACATCATGTACATACATTATCTGTTCTTGATGACAGATCAATAATGTGGCAAATGAAATATACATTTTTGTGTTTCGTTCCCCTTTAAGATGCTTGTTGGTAGTCAGACTTACTTTACTTGTGAAACTTTCTTTGACTGTGTGGAAAAATGATTTTGTTGGCTGCTCGTTTGTGGTGTTCCCCCATTCTCTCTCCCATTTATTAGTTCTGACTTCTCTCATTTGCCCCCTAGCTTGGCTTCTTGGAATGCTGCTGCAGCAGATTTCAAGATTGTCTTGGGCAGCTTGTTTAGACAAGTTTGTTATAAGGGTGGCTCTTATGTGCTTAATTCCATGCAGAGTCAGTGGACCTGTTTTCTTTTTCCATCAACTGTAGTATGCTATGGAAGAATTGCTTTTGATGGGTTACAAAAATGGCCGCATTGTTATGCAGTAGTTAGGCACAACAACCTCAACTATCCCAAAATAATCTCCCAAAAAGCAACACCTACCCCAATATTCCCTCAAACTACCAACCATACTAATACAGGAATCTTTACACATAAATGCCACAAAATTTCACAAGTAATTATAAAAAGCCTAATAGATATCCCACCAATAGTAATCCATTTTTCCAAATAACAAAATTATTAAGTAATAATAGCAAACCCAAACCTAATGCTCCACCTAAAATAAAACCCAAAACACCCACAAATGAGAAGAGTACAATTGGCTTGTGTACATAAATTATCAAGAGAGCTCACTGAAGAAAACAGGAAACTGGGTATTAAACACAAATTTTTGGCAACCATAGGAAATGTTCTCTTAAGACAAAATAATGGCAGTCATATACCAATACCCCATCAGATTACTTAGATTGGCACAAATAAATGCCTAGAGAAGTAGATTGGTTATGTTGGAAATTAAGAAGATCATAGATGAATTAAATATTGATATTTTATGCATTCAGGAACCTTATATAATAAAGAAAAAACTAGCATATACCCCTGTTATGGCTAGAGAAATTCACACCAGGGACAATCCAATGGCAGCTATTATTATAAATCACAATGAATTACAGGTAACCAAAATAACACAACTAAACGATACACACAACTACATACAAATCAGCCATAATATAGGAGCTTTTATTCCTTCTAACCACTACTTTCAATACAGCCATGAAATTGAGCCATATTTGGAATTTATACATACTATAAATAGACTATATCCAAATTAAGCAGTATTACATACAATGGATGCAAATACAAAATCTGAATGGAGGCACAATAGTACAAAAGAGGAGATGGGAAAAATTGGAAGAGACATCAGATCTTGTGTTCTTAATTTACCTACAAAATAGAAAACTGGAAAGTAGGTTTGGATTACATTACAAGCGATCATGGATTAATTTACTTTAATTACATTTTAGAACCCAGAAGAAATGCACATATTAAAAAGGAATTTAGACTAAATTACAAACAAGCTAATTGGGACCAATTTCGACAGCAATTTGAGAATGTAAATCTAAACCACACTGGAAATAGTCTATATTTGGAAGCCAAAGATTTGGAGAAAATAATTAGACCAATAATGGCAAATACCATATCAAATTGCAAAATTTGGAAATATACAGACAACATATGAACAGAAGAACTTCACAACTTGCGAAGAAAATTAAGGAAAACTGGATGAATAAATGAAAAAACTATAATATATGAAGAAAGAGAAAGAAACCTTTTGCTTTACAGAAAAGCTAAACTTAAATTTAAAGCAACACTGCAAGAAACTAGGAAAAAATCATGGCAAAATTATATTGAAAACAGCATGGACCAAAACATTTGGGGAGTACCATATAAAATAGTTGTGGAAAAAATTAACAAACTGGAAGTGTTAAACACTTGGAGAAAAGAAGATGGGACTATTACAACTAACTGGTCGGAATCTATAAACAAATTGTTATGAAAACTACTGCCGGATGATAATGTTCCAGATAATGAGCAAAATAGGATCTGAAGAAACGAACTACAGGCACCATATGAAAACAACACTCATATTCTGGCAGTAACCCAGACCTCTTGTTAGCTACAACAGATATTGTTTCAAAAATTAAAAAAACAAGTTATAGAAGACCCAAGTTCTGCTCACAGAGCAGTAATTGCTGATATAAAACTAGATAATACAAATAACAGTCAACATCACACAAATCTGTATTGGAACTTCAAAAAAGCAGATTGGAACAAATATAAAACTGAACTGGAACATAAATTTAAAGAACAAACAAACTCACAGCTTCATGACCAACCAGATCATATGAACAAAATTTTCTGTAAAGTCATCCTAGAAACCGCAAAAAAACATATTCCTCGTGGAAGAATTAAAAATTTCAAACCCTTTTGGAACCCCCAGTTAGAAGAACTGAAAAGCAAAGAGATATAGCTAGAAATACAGCTGAACAAACAAAAAACATCAGATACACAAATAGGGCAGAAGAAATGTGCCTCACTAAAAAAAGAAATTAATGCAGCTAAAAAGAATCACTTTAATAATTTCTTAGAAAAAATGGACAGATGGTAACAAAGTCCATAAGTTCATAAAAATATCAAGGACCGGAAAGAAAACAACAGCACACCTATCACACACAACAATAAAACATTAATAAATGATGCAGTCATAGCTGAAACATTCAATTAATCTTATGCTAATTCACATAAAGTAACAAGAAATAATAGAAAGGAACATAAAGAATTTAAGAAAGATTTGAAACAAGAAAGAGAATGTAATCCTAACACTCAAAGCAATATCTTTTTTCAAAATTTTAATACGCAAGAACTGAACATTGCAATAAATAATCTAAAAAACAAAAAGTCTCCTGGACCAGATCACATACATCCAGAGTTCATAAAAAACCTTGGAAAAACAGCAAAACAACTACTACTACTAAAACTCTACAATCTATCCTGGAAAACCACTGTACCTACTGAATGGCAAAAAGCAATAATTGTCCCACTCTTTGAGGAAGATAAAACAGCATCAGAAATTAAAAATTATGGACCAATAGCTCTTACTAGCATAATAGTAAAAGGGATGGAAAGAATGGTGTCAAACAGGTTAAATTGGTTTCTAAAATCACAAAATTTAATATCCCCATGTCAAGCTGGATTCAGAGAGTTCCACTCTACAAATGAACAAGTCTTACTTCTCAGTCAAGAAATCAGACTCCTTTAATAGAAAAGAAGATAATGTATCAATTTTTACTGATTTCCAAAGTGCATATGATTCTATGTGCAGAACAAAACTACTAAAGAAAGTAAAAAAAATAGGGATACAAGGTCCAATGTTTTCATGGCTATGTAATTTCCTAACACAACGCCTTATTGCTACCAGATATGGAAGAAATATATCTAAATACAAACAAGTACACCGTGGCTTACCACAAGGCGCAGTGCTCAGCACAACACTTTTTGATATATTTATTAACTATCTGCCACAACAAATACAAGAATCAGGTGTGAAGTGTGCACTATTTGCTGATGACTTAGTAATGTGGACTTCAAAACCAAAAAGCAAAAGTACAGAACTAGAAAAAACCATGCAGCAATCCTTAAACAACCTACAAAAGTGGACCAAAGAAAATGTAATGACTGTTAATACAACAAAATCAAACTACCAAATCTTTTCACTAGGAAAAAAAAACACTAAAAATAAAACTAAATTTTGAGGATCAACAATTACCAGAAACAAAGGAAGCAAAGCATTTAGGAGTTACATTTGATACCAAACTTACATGGACCAAACAAATAGAAAATGTAATACAAAGAGCAGAGAGGTGCCTTTCACTGTTAAAACGTCTAACAGGAATGAAGTGGGTATGTTCCAGAGCAACACAACATACAATGTATATATAAAGCCATTATTTACTTACTGCAGCAAAGTTCTTGTAACAGCAAACACAAAAGAAATTCAAATCTTTAAAAACCAAAGTCTTAGACTAATTACAGGTGCTATCAAAACCACACCAATAGCAGCTATGGAAATACTAACCAACCAATACCCCATTGAATATGAAATAGAAAAAGCGGCTCTTATTCAACACGAAAAGTTGATCAGACTCCCATTCAATACATGGCACAAGAGAAATTTTACACATACACTAAAGACTCAGGAGAGCTTTCTTTCCAAAATTCAAGACATCAGGAAGAATGTACACCTTCCTAATTCAAAGGGAAACTTCATATCTAAAGTCAATCCGACACATACATTAGACATCACATATTATTTACACCTGACAGAAGAAGTTAAGAAAAGTAATACTCCAACTAGTGTTCTAAAATTATTGGTATTAGAGACAATCCATACTAGATTTCCAGAACATGAATGGCTCCATATTTATACTGATGGATCATTGATATCAAACCGAGATGGAGCAGGGGCTGGAGTCACATGTCACCTCTTTTCCTATTATAAACCTTTAAGTTATGGAACTACAAACTTTGATGGAGAAATTGAAGCAATTCGAATTTCACATTTTCAGCAAGCAGTTATTCTCTCAGATTCCAGGCGGCAATTACAGCAATTACTTCTAAGTTGTCACCAAAAAACGAAACAATTATAGAATGTTGGAAAATCCTTACCCATCTAACAGCACTTCAAAAACACCTAGTCTTCCAATGGATACCAGCTCATTGTGGACTGAATGGTAATGAGAAAGCTGATTTTCTTGCTAAAAAGGGTACCGGCAATGTGCAGAAATCTATAGTTAATCTACCATTTTATGCAGCTAAAAGATTAGTCAACTCTGAATTCAAAAACGTTATTGGAAAATATTACTATGAAAAATCAAAAAATAAAAGATGGGAACTACCAAACATTCAAACAGTAATTCCTGAGTATCCTCGAAAAACGGCAGTTGCAACCTTCAGGTTGATTACAGGACATGATTGTCTGGCAAAACATTTAAACAGAATTGGTATATATTCTTCACCACTCTGCCCTCTATGTGATCTGCAAGAAGAAATGGACCGAGACCACCTTCAAATATGCCCGGCCACTTCTAGTACCCCATCCATCAATGAAAAATATTGGAGAGCAAGAGGATTAATGACTTCATTGTCAGAAATCCAGCGTTAGCTAACAACATATTCTGTTTGTTCGAGCTTAAGTTTGTCCAGCTCTTGCGATTGGCTACCAATTTTGTTGCTTATTTTATTAATTTTATCTTTTTGTTCTAATTTAAAATTTTCTATACTTTGAGAAATATCCCCATGTCAAGCTGGATTCAGAGAGTTCCACTCTACAAATGAACAAGTCTTACTTCTCAGTCAAGAAATCAAAGACTCCTTTAATAGAAAAGAAGATAATTTATCAGTTTTTATTGATTTCCAAAGTGCATATGATTCTATGTGCAGAACAAAACTACTAAAGAGAGTAAAAAAAATAGGGATACAAGGTCCAATGTTTTCATGGCTATGTCATTTCCTAACACAACGCTTTATTGCAACCAGATATGGAAGAAATATATCTAAATACAAACAAGTACACCGTGGCTTACCACAAGGCACAGTGCTCAGCACAACACTTTTTAATATATTTATTAACGATCTGCCACAACAAATACAAGAATCAGGTGTGAAGTGTGCACTATTTGCTGATGACTTAGTAATGTGGACTTCAAAACCAAAAAGCAAAAGTACAGAACTAGAAAAAACCATGCAACAATCCCTAACAAACCTACAGAAGTGGACCAAAGAAAATTTAATGACTGTTAATACAACAAAATCAAACTACCAAATCTTTTCACTAAGAAAAAAGCTACTAAAAATAAAACAAAATTTTGAGGGTCAACAATTACCAGAAACAAAGGAAGCAAAGTATTTAGGAGTTACATTTGATACCAAACTTACATGGACCAAACAAATAGAAAATGTAATACAAAGAGCTGAGAGGCGCCTTTCACTGTTAAAACGTCTAACAGGAATGAAGTGGGTATGTTCCAGAGCAACACAACATACAATGTATATATAAAGCCATTATTTACTTACTGCAGCACAGTTCTTGTAACAGCAAACACAAAAGAAATTCAAATCTTTAAAAGCCAAAGTCTTAGACTAATTACAGGTGCTATCAAAACCACACCAATAGCAGCTATGGAAATACCAACCAACCAATACCCCATTGAATATGAAATAGAAAAAGCGGCTCTTATTCAACACGAAAAGTTGATCAGACCCCCATTCAATACATGGCACAAGAGAAATTTTACACATACACTAAAGACTCAGGAGGGCTTTCTTTCCAAAATTCAAGACATCAGGAAGAATGTACACCTTCCTAATTCAAAGGGAAACTTCATATCTAAAGTCAATCCGACACATACATTAGACATCACATATTATTTACACCTGACAGAAGAAGTTAAGAAAAGTAATACTCCAACTAGTGTTCTAAAATTATTGGCATTAGAGACAATCCATACTAGATTTCCAGAACATGAATGGCTCCATATTTATACTGATGGATCATTGACATCAAACCAAGATGGAGCAGGTGCTGGAGTCATATGTCACCTCTTTTCCTATTACAAATCTTTAAGTGATGGAACTACAAACTTTGATGGAGAAATTGAAGCAATTCGAATGGCCCTACAAAATCCTTTGTACAGAATTTCACATTTTCAGCAAGCAGTTATTCTCTCAGATTCCAGGGCAGCAATTATAGCAATTACTTCCAAGTTGTCACCAAAAAACCAAATAATTATAGAATGCTGGAAAATCCTTACCCATCTAACAGCACTTCAAAAACACCTAGTCTTCCAATGGATACCAGCTCACTGTGGACTGAGTGGTAATGAGAAAGCTGATTTTCTTGCAAAAAAGGGTACCAGCGGTGTACAAAAATCTATAGTTAATCTACCATTTTATGCAGCTGAAAGATTAGTCAACTCTGAATTCAAAAAAATTATTGCAAAATATTACTATGAAAAATCAAAAAATAAAAGATGGGAACTATCAAACATTCAAACAGTAATTCCTGAGTATCCTTGAAAAACAGCAGTTGCAACCTTCAGGTTGATTACAGGACACGATTGTCTGGCAAAACATTTAAACAGAATTGGGATATATTCTTCACCACTCTGTCCTCTATGTGATCTGCAAGAGGAAATGGATCGAGACCACCTTCAAATATGCCCGGCCACTTCTAGTGCCCCATCCATCAGTGAAAAATATTGGAGGGCAAGAGGATTAATGACTTCATTGTCAGAAATCCAGCATTAGCGAACAACAACATACTTTGAGAATTTTGCCTAATTAATTTAATTTGTTCATTAGTGATCTCAGCCATCTCAGATTTCATCACAGCCATTTCAGATTTCATCTCAGACGTCATCTGACTCAATTGACCGGTGAAATCAGATCTCATCTGATCTAACTGACCATTTAAATTACTCATTTGATTAGCTAAATTATTAATTTGGTCGGCCATTTGAGATTTTAGTTGACCATTTGAATTATTAATTTGGTCAACCATTTCAGATTTAAGTTGACTATTTGAGTTATTAATTTGGTGAACCATTTCAGATTTAAGTTGCCTATTTGAGTCATTAATTTGGTCAACCATTTCTTTGAACATTAATGCCATGCTATTCATGTCTGTATTGTGCACATTATTGCCTTCGCCGCTTGCCTGGTTGTAATCGTCTTCCATCTTAACAGATCTCGTAATTTTTCCACTACGCAAAAACATGCATAAACACAATAGCAAGTAATATGCACTGACTTAAGTTCTGTGTCTCCTTAAATATGTATATATGTACATAACTATATCCTACTAGTTGGAATTTCCAGTCCTAGATGTCGTGTTGTTGTGTAGTACTGCTTGCTTCCCAGGGCTTAATCCAATCCTCTTCTTTTTTCGAACCACGGTTGTTAAGTTCCAAAATATATAGCGGGTGCCAATATCTTTCTTTGAATTCTTTCCCTTTCGTGCCATACACATTGGGTGCCAAATATGCGGTGGTCGCATCAAATCTTTCTCTGCCACCTTCTTCTTCACTTGGCTCGGCTTAGTCAGTTATTATCCGATGAGACTTGTGGGTGCAGGGAAGTCGTTTGGAAATGATACTACTTTGTTTCGTAGATCATTTTTATTCTCTTCAATAATATTTTACTAATAACGATTCGGCACATTGATTGGTTTTCTTTAACTAAATTAGGTAGAAAAGCTCTCGTTCTCTCATTTCATGTATTCTTTGACCATATTAATTCTTCTTCTCTGTTCTTTAATCCCTGTTGCTAACCGTTGTTTTTCGTCGTTAAGTGAAAATTGTTGTAACAGTCTGGGTTCATCATTTGTTTGAACCACAGAAGCTGTAATATCTGGACATTGCCATGCTGTTCATCCATAGCATACTTAAGTCTAAATGAGAGCTGTTTTACCTAACATGTATATATTTTAACATTCATTCTTTAACAGTTCTTAAAATATTGTGTAATAAAATTAAATATAACAGAAAATGGTGAATCATCATCAACATCATCATCATCATCATCATCATCATCATCATCATCATCATCAACATCGTCGTCATCATCATCATAAAAATCATAAAATCATCATCAAAATCATTATAATAAATAATTATAATAAATATTATTTAATAATATAATTAATAATTTCAGGTAATATTTATAATTAATAATTTAATTTTACATATTTGTTTATTGTTTAGTATAGTTGCAGTTTTGTGAGTGCTGGTATGTATGAAATTCATATTTTGCTTTATTTTGTTGTATTAAGTTGTTTTAATTTTATTGATTTTATTTTTTTGTCCTATAAATTACTATATATTTAAATAAAAAATAGTTTTTTTATAAATTTATTCAGAAATTTTATTGTATTATGATTATGTAAAATGAATTGTTATTGCTTAGTAGTATTTGTATTTTTGAGAGTGATTATGTGTGAAATGTTATTATCTGTGTTTTTGTTTTTATTTTTTTCCCTTTCATATTTTATTTGTTATATATATTACATAAATTTTTGTGTTTATTTTATAGTTTTATCTGTAAAGTATGTTATATGTATGAATATGTAGAATAAATAAATGTTCAAAATCTGGCATATTAGCCCTGGTTTAAGTAATTAGGTGCCAGGGTTATTATACAGATTTTTATTTTATTTTATGTTTATTATCAACTGTTGTTGCTTCCTAAACTGTTTTATTAGTGTTTTGTGGTTAGTCCTGCTTTTAACTGAACATACAGTGATCTGGCTGTCTGTGTAGATTGCTGCATTTTTACTTTCTCTACTGGTAAGTAGGGGAAGTATTGTATTCCACCCAAAAATTCGATGTCGAGATTTCACTGGAAATATATGTTCTGAGACCCCCTGAATCCAAAAAGAGCATTTTTAGAAAACGGTCCGTGTGTGTGTCCGTGTGTCAGTCTGTGTGTGTGTCAAACTGTGGACAGCATAACTCAAAAACGAAAAGTAGGTTAAAAACCAAAGTTGGTATTTAAGTTTAATGTCGTTCAAGGATGTGACACGAAGATTTTGAAGAAAATAGCGCCACCCTAAACTACCCTTTACATGGAAAATTTTTCGAAAATTTTGATTTTCTTGAAAATGGCTCTAACGATTTTGATTAAAATGTCATATGTTTGAGATATTTTTATGACAAATGAAATATATATCTTGAATTTTCTGGCTATAGCCCCTGTAGTCGTATTTACTCTGGACGACTTTTGCATAACTGGTAAACCGTTAGAGATGGACCAAATCATACCATACAAAAAATGTAGATCTTGCTAAAATACACAATTTATGTCTCAATAAATTTTCTTGTAGGATGAACCATTTCGGAGATATTCCTTGTTATGCGTGTGAGTTTCGCAAAAACTTAGAACTTTAGTGAAATGCAACAACGTTGTTCATTTTTTTATATGTTAATCGTGCACAGAGAATGGAATCTCAAAGGTCAAAAAGATTTGACTGTCGCACAAAGCCTTCTGTATTCTAATATTCCCCTTGTACCTACAAGGACATAAGCAATAAGATAATCTGTACGAATGCTTAATTTGACTAACACAAAGAAGATATAGGAATAAGAGTTTGTAAGAATGGTTAGTACAAAAGTAGAGAAAGTCATGTGAGTGCAACACATCAGATTTTTTTCTTGTTCTGGTGAACTTTCAAGTTCTTTTAAGTTATGTAATGCTTTGATGACAGCCAGCTGTTCTGTCAGATTGTTTGAGCAGTAGGGATTCAGCTTGTAATTGAGTTTGTGTAAGCAGTTTTGATTGAAGAATATGGCTAACCCTAAATTTACACCTAGTTCACTCTCATTACCATTGGTGTAGATATCGAAGTCATACTCTGTATCCATTTTAACTTCTCTAATTTTTTTAAAAGATCCACAGTGAATCCAATTTTCTACTTTCACATCTTGATCTATTCTTCTATTGTCAATGGAATATTTTGTTGTAGTGTACAGTGTCACTATTTTTTCTAGCTTTTATGATTATAGGTGTGAGTCCTTTATCATGCACAAGACTTTGTGAGATATTGCTTGGTATGCTTTGGCAAGCATAATGTTTATTAGCCTCTGTACACTTTTTAGAAGATGTTGGTTATGTTGCTTGGTAACGGCAGTTTTTCACATATGCGGGATGTGAGAGAATCATTCCCGTGTAGATTGTTTCTAGAGCCTTGTGTTGTAGTCCCCCATTTACTTTTGCTGATCTTGAGAGGGAGTGAATAACTTTCCTGCATTTGTCTGTAGTGTATTTTACATGCTCATTGAAATTAAAACCTTTGTCTATGACTATGCTGAGGTACTTCTTTTTTTCAACCTGCTGCAGTCTGCTGTTGTTCAGGAATATGCACAACTCCTTGTTTTCCCTTTGGTCCTCCTTGATATCATTACTTACATGTTATTGAATTCTATTTGTTCTTTCAGACTCAGTTTTCAATTTTTTTTGTTTTTTGTAGGTCAGTGCTGGTGTGGCTGCACTGTGGCTAAGTGGTTAGACCACTCGCTTCTCATCAAAGTGGCCTGGGTTCAGTCCCAGGTGACCACATGTGGAATTTGTGGTGGACAAAGCAGTGCAAGGGCAGGTTTCCTCTGGGTTCTCCATCTTCATTTTATGTATCACCAGTGTCACCGCCTGCAATGCCATACATAGTAACAGTGGGCATTAAATACCACCAAAAAATCAGATCTGTTGCACAAACATGACTTTCTCTACTCTTGTACTAACCATTCTTACAAATTCTTATTCCTATATCTTTGTGTCAGTGGAGAAACATTTGTAGAAATTATCTTATTGTTTATTTCTTTGTAGGTGCCTGGAGAATATGGGACTACAGTAGACTTTGAGTGACAGCTAAATGTTTTAAAGCTTTCAAATTCCATTCTCTTTGCATGGTTAACATAAAATATGAATAGCGATGTTCCATTTGACAGAAGTATAACTTCTCTAAAACTTACATAAATAACAAGGAATATCTTCAGAATGGTTCACCCTACAAAAAAATTTATTTAGGCACAAATTGCGTGTTTTAACAAGATCTACATTTTTGGTATGGTAAGATTTGGTCTATCCATGGGCGTCACGAAGAGGGGGCAAGGGGGGGCTGCGGCCTCCCCCTGGAAGTTGGTCAACTTAATGTGCAATCAATTACTGACTATTAAACTACTTTTTTAGAAGATCAATTTTTATTTAGCACAAATTAATATGGTTATATGCAACAAACATTATAAATTTTCACAATAAAATAATGAATTAATATTATCTGATTGCAAATTTCAAACATGTGGTCCGCCCCCCCCCCCCCCCCCCCTGGAAAAATGTCTGCCAACGCTAATGGGTCTATCTCTTACAGTTTACCATTTATGCAAAAGTCAGCCAGAATAAATAGGATTTCAGGGGTTATAGACACAAAATTCAAGATACACATTTCATTTGTCATAAAAGTATCTCTAACTTATGGCATTTTAATCAAAATTGTTAAAGGTCATTTTCAAGAAAATCAAAATTTTCCATATGAAGCGTAGTTTAGGGTGGAGCAATTTTCTCCAAAATTGCTATCTCACATTCTTGAAATACATTCAACTTAAATACCAACTTTGGTTTTTAACCAACTTTTTAATTTTGAACTATGCTGTCCACAGACAGACAGGCAGGTCTCAAAACATATATTTCTGGTGAAATCTCCATATTGCATTTTTGGATGGAGTACAATACTTGTTCTACTTTACTAAACGTAGTAGAGAAAGTAAAAAGAAATCAATGTTGGTGTAGTTTTCAATTTCACGGGTAGTGTTTCCTGCAGTTAATAGTATGATAGTATCTGCAAATGCCAGGATCATTGAATGTTTCAAAAAATTTGGTTTGAAGAGGGTGTTATAGTGGCTGTTCCAGAATCCAGGTCTGTGGCGGCTCCCTTGTTGGCATCCTTTAGTAACTTTTCTTTCAATATGCAAGTTTCTTGTTGATAAGATGGTTGTTCTGATAGTTTTCTGTCAAATAGTATAGATTTTTTTGGCACTGGCATTGTCTCAATGAGTTTAAGATGTTCGGCTACCAGAATCCATTGAATGCCCCTTTCACATCAATACTTACAGGCACTACATTCCTTCCCTCCTAAAGATTCCCTTCAACATATTCTTTGACCACCCAAACTGCATTGACGAAGTTCTTCTGAGGTGCTAACCTGTATTGATTGCTCTTTGGTAGGCCATTTGAGTATGCATGATGCATTGTCCTGTTTATAAGCAGTTTCTCCAGTACTTTAGCTGCTGCATTCAGTATACATATTAGCCTGTATTTACTTAGTGGCTTCCAGACTACTCACTTGTCCTAATTTTAATATAGGAATCATCCTGGCTATTTTCCATCCAAGCTTTAAGCAACTGTTATATATTGCTGTTACATAAAGTGCAAAAGTCTGAATGATATGTAAAGTAATCTCACTTGTTACACCATCTTTCCTTGGAGCCTTTTGGCAGTCCATACTCTCTATGGCTGAAACCTACATCTTCATTCGTGTCTAGAGTTCCTTGCTTGATATTCTTAATTATTGTTGGAATTTACTGTCATCGTCATCAGCTGATGTGAAGTGGTCCATCATCTTTTCCATGTTTGAAGTCACTGAGCCATCGGATGTGAGTAAAGTTGATAATGGTGCATTAATTCTATCTTGCCTGCTGCTATAGACTTCATTCCATGGGTTTCCTGCTTTTGTAAAATTGCAATGCTCTTTCCTTCCTTATTTGTGCCTGGTATTTTTTCTTTACTTTGAAGTACTTGTTTTCACTGTTCCCGCAATTCGTCATTGTTTTTAATTTTTGTATATATCCTTCTTAGTGCATTGATCTTTTTTCTCCTGATGGCTAGTTCTTGTGTCCACCATGATACTGACTTTTTTTTAACCTTGTCAATGGGGTGGGTCCTCTTCTTGTCACCCATGCATTGATGCCCGCATGCATATTACACTCCCCAGGTATATTTCTAGATTCCATCAGTGATCCTTGAACTCCTTGCCAGGCCCACTAAGGATTTGACGGGATCTAGGTATGTTGTCTCCATGTGAAGTGAAGTTCTTAGCTGTATTGAGTAATTATATTAGTGAGCAGTCATAAGTAAAATGACTAGTTATTTTACTCCAGCAAACATGATATATAAGTTTTTCAGGCAAAGTACAAACATTGAAGCAAGTATTTCTCTTCCCTATTTCGATTTAATGTCGTCTTTAAGATCCAAAAGATCTCGTTGCCAGGATATATCCTATCCTGTGTTTGGTGTCCTGGTATCTGACTAGCTTTAGCAAGAGGTCCTAATCTCCAAGGTATGCGTGAGTTGTGGTAGGAATGGAACCAAACGAAGAATTAACAAACATTTGACTTTATTTTCAATTTTCCAGATTTGTAGAGAACTGCCGATATCTAAACAGAATAAAACTTTCTAACTTCAACTGCAACGTTATAATACTTAAACTTTGTCACCCTTTGGCGACCGCCGAAAAATGTATACGTGCCAGCTTACGTACAAATCACAAAGTTGCACGTGTGCTGTCTGCTCTGTTCCAGACGAATGTGTGTTGCATTGCATATGTTTTGCGTGGGTGACATGAAGGAAGTGATTTCCATTGGTCAACTTTAGAGCACATCATGGTAAGATACGAATCAGCCCGCGGAATTCTTCGGGCTTTGCTCGTACAACAATTCTAATCTTTATCACTCATCTAATCTGCCTAGGCTTCCATTCTTGAGACTTTAACATATTCAACTTTATTACAACGGTTTTCCTTAACTATTGATTAGAATCTCCTTTTACTTCTTTCTATTATTAATTACTTATATTCATCTTATAATTTCGGTTTCAACATATAGAAAAATTAACAGTAGCACACCATTTTTGCAACTCCAGTCACAACATTAAAAATTGTGCTTACCTTTGTAAACCATGCAAAAACCAACAGAAGTTGAAACTTGAGAAGATTATCAATACTCATGTGTTCACTGAAGAATATGAGCTTTCTACTCCTGTGAATACATCTCTTGACTTGATTTAATTAGAGTGAGTGAATTAGTGAGTGGGTGAATAAGTGAGTGAGTGAATTAGTGAGTGATTGATGAGTGAGTAAGTGATTGATGAATGAATGAGTGATTGATGAGAGTGAGTGAGAGGGTGAATGAATGAATGAGTAAGTGTTGTTTAAGGGCCTGTTGACAACTTGGTCATTTGGGCCCCAAATCAGAATGTAAAAATAGGAAAACCTCACAAGTTTAAAAGTTCAAATATAAAATGGAAGGCTGAAAAGATGAAAGTTAAAACATGTGAAGTGTTAAAAACATTAAACATAAGAACGTGAAAATAGAAGTAGTTAAAATGGAAAATGCTAAAATGGTAGAATCAGGATAATGCTAAAACCAAAGACTAAAATATCCAAAAGCTAAAACACAAGTTAAACATGCTGCGAAAACCCTATGTTTGTGACGAACCGCAGTGCATTATCCACAGCAACTGGGTCATCGTCCAAAACAGAATGCAGCATAACCCCCAGACCAAGGGACTGGCGCTCTTGAACTAACGTGGACAATCTATACCTTGTGTCACCCTTAGATGACAGTATGGAGTTAAATGGGATATATCTGTCTCTATCTAGCGCATACAAGTTGGCATTAGCCTCGTCCTTTTCTACCCTCGTGCTGTTGCCAAGTTCTAATAGCATGGTGTAAATATTGATTTATTGTAAATTTCAGGTTTGAACACATTATCCTATGCAGGATTTTTTTCTCTATCAGGTTATACCCTTTTTAGTGTCATTGTACATTTCTATATTCCCATATTTCTTCAGAAAACGTTTTCATTTTCAATAGAAGTCCGATATTTGCTGTTTCTATACTCATCACGCACTAACAAACTGCTAGAATACGTCTATATTTTTTCCTTAGCTAGAGTAAGCTATAGTGCTACTACCTGCCCACTTTGAATTCTCTATGTTTACTCAGTTAAGTGTTACAGTTTTTTAAATTAAATATTTTCGGAAACATTTCATATCTGTGTTCTGCAAAAGTTACGCAGTGTGAAACTTTTTTGTTATTGAGTTTACATCGGGGACCAGCGAGAACAAATGTTGAGGAGGATTGGAGAAAGTTTTAAAAATAAACCAAAAGGCTGTAGCCTCTTTCTTTCATCGTGTAAGGCAAACAAAAGGTATTCATCTATTCAGCGTATTCTCGCGCCAGGCCTGACCGTATTCTCGCGCCAGGCCTGACACAGAAGATTGTATAAGGAGCAGCACTAGCATTAGTCCGAAAGAAGTGTGTGTAACTGTGTGGAATCTGTGAGCTGTTTTTGCGTTATTTATTTAATGTTTTCCGTAAATATTTGAAGTTATGGAGGGGGGAACTACGATATATTGGCAAATTAAGATGTAAGGAACACCAAATAATTATGAATGTGTTAGATTATTTTTCAAGTAAAATTAGTGTTAGGTAGTAAAAGAAACAGCTAAGACTATTGGGTGTTCAGAAGCAGTAGTGTGTAGGATTAAAAAGGAAGTAATGAAAAGACCTCTAAGAACGCCATCGAATAAGAAAACAAAAAGGGCGGGACAACACAAAACGCTAGGTTAACGCAATGTGACGGAATAGTGCAAAGTGGAGTGCCGCGAATTGTTCATTCTTTACTGTTTGCAAATATTCCACCCACGCTGAATATAATTTTGTCACAGTTCAACAGTGATGAGACCCTACCAAATTTCTCAAGGGCCACTCTTAGTCGGTTCTTACATGATTTGGGGTTCGAAAATGAAAGAAGGGGTAGCAAGTGCATATTAATAGAAAGAAGCAATATCATCAGATGGCAACATAAATATCTAAAAGACATAAAAAGGTTTAGGGACCAGGGGAAATCAATTGTTTATACAGACGAATCATTTGTAAATTTAGGCCATACAGTGACAAAAGCGTGCAGGAATACCAAAGTTAAAAGTGTCCGTCAAGCAGCAACTGAGGGACTAAGTACAGGACTCCGGCCACCTCGGGGTCGCGCGCGGAGAAAGATTCGCAATTATACCTTGTTCCAATCTTAGATGACAGTATGGAGTTAAATGGGATATATCTGTCTCTATCTAGCGCATACAAGTTGCCATTAGCCTCCTCCTTTTCTACCTTCGCGCTATTGCCAGGTTCCTAATAGGATGGTATAACTATTCAGTTGTTATAAATTTCAGGTTTCAACACATTATCCTACACAGAATTTTTTTCTCTATTAGTTTATCTCCTTTTTAGAGTCATTATACATTTCTATAGGCCCATATTTCTTCAAAAAACATTTTTTTCAATAGAAGACCGATATGTGCTGTTTTTATACTCATCACGCACTAACAAACTAACTGCTAGAATGCGTCTATATTTTGTTCTTAGGTAGAGTAAACTATAGTGCTACTACCTGCCCACTTTGAATTCTCTATGTTTACTCAGTTAAGTGTTACAATTTTTTAAATTAAATGTTTTCGGACAATTTTATACCTGTGCGCTGCAAAAGTTACGCAGTGTGAAACTATTTTGTTATTGAGTTTACATCAGGGAACCAGCGAGAACAAATGTTGACAAGGGTTGGAGAAAATTTTTAAAATAAACCAAAAGGCTGTAACTTCTTTCTTTCATCGAGTAGGGCAAACAAACGGTATTCATCTGTTCAGCGTATTCTCGCGCCAAGTCTGACACAGAAGATAGTATAAGGAGCAGCACTAACATTAGTTCGAAAGAAATTGTGTGTGTAACTGTGCGGAATCTGTGAGCTGTTATCGCGTTATTTATTTAATATTTTCCGTAAATATTTGTACTCGTAGTTATGAAAGGGGAAGCTAGGAAGAGACAATATATTGGTAAATTAAGAAGTAAGGAACGCCAAATAATTATGAAGGTATCAGATTATTTTTCAAGTAAAATGCATGTAAGGCAGTAAAAGAAACAGCTAAGGCTATCGGGAGTTCAGAAGCAGCAATGTATAGGATTAAAAAGGAAGTAATGAAAGGACCTCTAAGAACGCTATCGAAAAAGAAAGCAAAAAGGGCGGGAAAAAAAAAGAAGTATACAGTGAATAGTGCAATGTGGAGTGCGGCGAATTGTTCATTCTTTACTGTTTGCAAATATTCAACCCACACTGAATATAATTTTGTCACGGTTCAACAGTGGTGAGACCCTACCAAATTTCTCAATGGCCACTCTTAGTCGCTTCTTACATTATTTGGGGTTCGAATACGAAAGAAGGGGTAACAAGTGCATATTAATAGAAAGAGACGATATGGGTATCATCAGATGGCGATATAAATATCTAAAAGACGTGAAAAGGTTTAGGAACCAGGGGAAATCAATTGTTTATACAAATAAAAAAAACGCTAGGTTAACGCAATATGATGGAATAGTGCAAAGTAAAGTGCGGTGAATTGTTCATTCTTTACAGTTTGCAAATATTTCACCCACGCTGAATATAATTTTGTCAGGGGTCAACAGTGATGAGACCCTACCAAGTTTCTCAAGGGCCACTCTTAGTCGGTTCTTACATGATTTGGAGTTCGAAAATGAAAGAAGGGGTAGCAAGTGCATATTAATAGAAAGAGGCAATATCATCAGATGGCGACATAAATATCTAAAAGACATAAAAAGGTTTAGGGACCAGGGAAAATCAATTGTTTATACAGACGAGTCATTTGTAAATTAGGTCATACAGTGACAAAGGCGTGGAGGCATACCAAAGTTAAAAGTGCCCGTCAAGCAGCAACTGAGGGACTAAGTACAGGATCCGGCCACCTCGGGGTAGCGCGCGGAGAAAGATTCGCAACTAGTACATGTTGCAACACTGCACTCCATTTAACGTGTACTGTCTTCTAAGGGTGAGATGCGCTATAGGAAGATGTGCGACGCAGAGAGTTGAACGTCGCATGTCGGACACATTGGGGCCGGGTCGCTACGTAACAGATGTCCACCAGTGGCGCGGGTGTGACATATTCTTAAACGTGTTAAAAGAACTTCGGACCTCCGAGAGTCCCTGCAAGATGTGTTAGCCAGGGATCTACGGTGTCTTTGATCGTTCGCAATTGAGTGCAGTTAATGCCTCCCAAGATTGCTGCCAAACAGAAAAAAGGTGTCGACGGAAGTACCGCTGCACATCTCTAGCAGACTGTCTGTGTGGAGAACTCCGGCAAACGGCATGCAGACTTGGCGGCCGCATCTGCCTCCTCATTGCCGGTAATACCCACATGGCCTGGGGTCCATGTAAAATCGAACTGGTATCCTCGAGATAATAATTGTGATGCGAGTGTCTGTATTTTGAGAATCAATGCCGAGTTACCAACAAACTGTTGCAGCACCTGAAGAGCACTCAAGGAGTTCCAACAGATAATAAAATGTTGTTGTTGTTTTCTAGTGCCTTGCATCTGGCAATGAAGCCATTAGCATTCGCGCTTTCCAATACTTTTGAACTGTAGTTTCTTCTGATCTTAATGCTTCACAGGTCTTCAAGTGGTCTTCGTTCATTTCTGCTGGATCGTTACACAGGACACATATTGGTGAGGCTGAGATACCTATTCTGTAGAGATGACTTGCCAAGCAGTCGTGATTTGTCAATAGTCGGAAGGCTGCAACCGCTGTTTTCCTTGGTCTCTGGGGGATTATATCTGGGTTGGAAAGTAGTGTAATCCATTTTTTATCTTTGGCATTTGTTTCTATTTCTTGTAGGCATGAATGAGAAAATTTTTTAATGATCAAGCATTTTATTGACGAATATGAGAAATTAAATTTAGATTTTTGTTTTATTGTTGTGCCTTTCTTTGCAAGTGAGTCTGCAGCTTCATTCCCCATGACTCCACAGTGTGCTGGAATCCATTGGAGATGAACAGTCTTATTAACTTTTTGGAGTTGTATTAACATTTTGTAGCATTCTCTAATTTTTGTTGACTTCTTTGTAGTATTTGAACATATTCCCTGAATTGCAGCTTTAGAATCCGAAAGAATTACTGCCTTGTTAAATTTATTTAAGGGAAAATTTAATAATTGTCGGAGAGCAATGTGTATAGCCTCTATTTCTCCATCATAATTTGTTGTGTCTCTGCCAACAGAATGATAAAAGGAAAAATGTGAACACGTAACTCCAGCTCCAGTAAGGTTTTCCTTGGAGGATCCATCAGTATATATGTGCAGCATTCTTCTGTGGGATACCTAGTATTGATTGTTTCCAAAGCTAGAAGTTTTTGTATTTCTTTTGGTGTGTCTGATTTACTTATTTCCTCTATTAATTCCAAACTGAAGGTAGGTTGTAATAATTCCAATGGATTTTCTCTTATAAGTAGATTTTCTCTGGTGTTAGGAATGTTCAATTTGGATTTAATCTGTGTTACCTTTTCTAGGAAACTACTATGAGTTTTCAGGATTGAAGGGGGGAAGTTCTCTTCTGTCCATTTAGAGTTTGGCAGTCGTAACATTTTCTCGTGTTGGAGCAATGCTTGTTCTATTTTTGTTGTTATTGATGGGGTCCGTGTTAAGGCAAGCATGGCATCAATAGGTGTGGATTTAACTGCTCCAGTGATTAGGCGAAGAGCCTGATTTTGTATTTGTTCAAGTTTATTGATGTTAGCATTTGCTGCTGTTATTAAAGCTTCTGAACAGTACAAGAGGTTTGGTTTAACATACATTTTGTATGTTGCGTTAAGGACTCTCCTTGAGCAGCCCCATTTAGCACCAGCTAACCTTTTCAGGATTTGCAGTTCCTTTTCAACCTTTTCTGAGATGTTTGTTATATGTTTTTTCCAACTTAGCTTTCTGTCGAAAGTGATGCCTAAGTATTTGGCATCATCAACTGCTTTGAGTGGTTTACTATTATAATTTATGTTAATATTAACTGGTTTGTATTTTAGTGTAAATAATTCATAATTTGTTTTTTCCACATTGATAGTTATGAGGTTTTTGGAGCTCCATTCATGTACTTTGTTTAGGGCTGTTTCTATTCTGTCTTTAATTAATTCAGGATTTTTTGGAGAGCCTGAAGTCCAAATGACTACATCGTCAGCAAATAAAGCAATTTTGGTTTCTAAAGTTTTTATTATTGATGGAAGGTCATTTATATATATGTTAAAGAGTGTTGTGCTCAGAACAGCACCTTGTGGAAGTCCTCGGTGTGTTTGTTTATATTTGGAAATGTATGTATTATATTTTGTGGCACAAAATCTTTGTGAAATAAACTGAGTTATCCATTTAAGCATGTTACTTTTCACACCTATTGATTGCAATTTCTCAATTAATTTGTTTCTCCAGACTGAGTCATATGCTGATTTAAAATCAATGAATACTGCTAAGGTATCCTCCTTTCTATTGAAAGCTTCCTTGATGTCTTGGCTTAGTAGGAGTACATTTTCACTTGTACTATGATTCTGTCTGAAGCCGGTCTGTGAACTATTAATTAAGTTGTAATATTATAGGAACCAGTTAAGTCTAAATGCCACCATTCTTTCCATCACTTTTGCAATAACACTGGTCAAAGATATTGGTCTGAAACTATTAATATTGTTTGAAGGTTTGTTTTTCTTTAAAATCGGGATGATAATGGCTTTTTTCCAGTCGGAAGGTACAGTCATTCTTCAACACATGTTATACAGTTTAACACTAGAACCCCGGTAGCGGTCATTTTGACCGTTCTTGATATTTAAGTAAGTTTAGTTCCGCCGGTTTTTAAAAACGAACCTTGGCCTTTCATGACTTTTCTTTATATAACCTATAGTTTTACATAGCATACTAATTTTCGGCATGTCATAATTTACGTGGGCGTTTTTTCATGTTTGACCATGAACCCCGGAAACGGTCATTTTTGACCGTTACAATTTTGTTAGGCTTTCGCTCGCACTGTCGTTGGATTTCTCACTGTCACTAATCTGCTTTGTCCATCTTCATGCCAACTGTTCATTATAGTGAATCTATGCCTGCAAGATGTCTCGTGGTTTGAAACCAGATGAAATCCTAGCTATATTTCATGATATACCAGACGATGTATCAGAAGATGGTAGTGGTGAAGATGAGCTGATTCAGACAATCGGAAGATGAGTCGTTCAGTGAAGATTATTTGAATGGTAAATTTTATTCTGCTTTCTTTAGATTTTGCATAACATGAAACTGAATTCCTAATGGGTGCATTTATGTAGTAATTCATTTCCTTGTTTGTACACAATATACACATATATTTGCTTTGCTTATTTTCAGATAATCAAATTTCCTGTATTTCTCGTGCTGCGAGGGAGGTAAGAAGGTATGGGTATAGCTCGATACAACCATCATTTGAACATGACTTGCAGCACTATGTACTCCATGCAATTTGGGTGCGTCACAAGCGGCAAGTGAAAATAGAATGCCTACTAGTAATACTAAGGCTTCAGGTAACGCAACCACTTCAACGCAACAATAATAAGAAAGAGGCAGAAAAAGGCAACATGAAGAGGAAAAACTTCCTGCACTTACAACAATTCTTAGCAGAGATAAGGGTACTGAGTGGCAGATCATAGATCCAGGTCACAATCCTGGTTAAACAGAGTAACATAATGTTGTTGAAGAAAAAGGAGGCCCTACTGTTTATGCTAAGAGACATGTAAGAGACAACAGCCATGCATCTGCTTGGAAGTTGTTCTTTGACGAGTCGATTTTCAACATATCAAAAAATCTACCGAGATTGAAGCTAGAGAGAAGAAAAATGAAGAGAAATGGACTGTTTCCTTGAATGAGTTAGACGCCTTCATCAGTGTAATTTACTTGCAGGGTGCACTAGGGTGCGGAAGCCTTGAACTAGCTGAACTATAGTTCAAAAAGTGGGGGCCACCTATATTTGCTGATACCATGGCAAGGGACAGATTTGTGGAACTGACGAGATTTTTACGATTTGATGTCAGGTCATCCCGTTCTGAAAGGCTAAGGACGGATGGGTTTGCACTAGTTTCAACTATTTGGAACAATTTTTTTGAAAACTGTAAGGCTTGTTACATACTAGGTACATTCCTTACAGTAGATGAACAACTTTATCCAACACAATGTCACTGTCCATTTATTCAATACATGTCCAATAAGCCTGATAAATTTGGTATAAACTACTGGATGCCTAGAGATGTGAACTGAAAGTATCTCGGCAACGATATCCCATACCTGGGGAAGGATAATCAGCGGCCTCAGAACGAATCTGTTCCAGAATATGTTGTGATGTCTCTAAAAAATCCTTTTCTAAAAAAGCGACGAAACGTCACCACCAACGTCACCACCAACTTTACTTCACTATCACTAGCTAAAAGACTGAACGAGTCGAGCACTGGCATCATAGGAACTGTGAACAGATCGAGACGAGAAGTTCCTGATCACCTAAGAAATTCCAGAGCTCCTCTTTATAATACCATTCTCATGAAGAAAACGATGGCATTTTTCTAATCAGCTACCAAAAAGTCACAGAAGAATGTAATTATAATGAGTACACTTCACAACTCATGCGCAATATCTGCAGTCTCCAAGAAACTTCCTGAAACAGTTCAGTTTTACAAGAGTAAATATGGAGTGGATGTGATTGATGAGATGGCACGATTGTATTCCGTTCGTGTTGCTATCCGCAGATGGCCGATGCATGTTTTTTATAATACATTGGACCTAGCTACATCAATGCTTGGATAGTGTTTCGAGAAATAACTGGCAAGGAACTTTCACGCCGCAGACTCATCCTTCAACTCGCTGATGAGCTAAGAGAAACCTACTTGGGAACCAGACAACATAGTATACAGACTAATCCAACCAAAGAACATCCAATCCCTAATTGCCGACGAGAGTGTCAAATAGGTAATAACTGCAGACAGAACAAGGCAAGCAATTCCTATCATATTTGCAAGAAACCAGTATGTGGAAAATGCACAGCAGAAGTTAGTAACGTTCTTACGTGTGTAAAATGCAACGCATAAGTGAATGTTCATAAAAATGGAAAGAACTTTCTGTGTAACTGCTAACATAGTTGTCATACTGTAATAGGTTTACTAATATAAAGATATGTGTTCCAATATTACTGCTCTGTTATATACAAAGTTGTGTTATCACGTTCATAATCCTAAATATTCTTAGTTGCACTATTACACTATATTCCGCCTTTCTGAGAATTTGAACTATTTTTTTATTTGAATAAACATACTGTTGAAAAATAGAGATAAATAAAGGATATATATTCATCGTATGGGCTGTTTTTATATACTACCAAATTAAATTTTTTTTCTCCTAACTAAGTCTCCATTGCCACAAGATTATTAGAGAAAACATTTAGCATAGAAAATTCGAATGCCCTAGAAAGGCAATTTTCCAATAATTTATACATACACAGTGATAATATATTGGACCTAGTTACCTAATAATAACAATATCAAACTGGTAAGAAATAAGTTGTAAAATGTACATGGAAAAGGCAAAGAAAAAGCGAACGGTAAAAAATTACCGCTACCGTAGTTAATGGTAGCTAGCGAGCGCCAGGGTTCTAGTGTTAAGTAGGATTTCTTTTTCTTTCCTGCCAAGGTGTTTAATAAACTCTGGGTGGATCTTGTCAGGTCCTGGAGATTTTTTGTTCTGTAATTGTTCTATTGCTAAATCCAGTTCTGTTTCGTTAAAATCCTGAATAAAAATATCATTTCGTATACCTTTTGGCTTATTAGTTTCTCTGATAGTTTTTTGGATAGCCTTATCTTGTTTTTTATACGCTTGGGGTATTCTTTGTGACTGAGCATAAAACTTGTTAAGGGATTCTGCTATTTCCCTATCTGTAGTTAAGCTTTTGTTATTATGTTTTAATGGTTCAGTTGTATTTTTTGATAATTTTGTTTTATTAAGGAATTTGTATATTTTATTTCCATCTTTCCTATAGTCCATATGTTCTACAAAATTTGTGAAACTGGCCCTCTTTGCTGTAATTAATTCTTTCTTAAAAATGGCTGCTTTTCTTCTCCAGTTTTGTACATCTTCTGGACACTTGGTTCTTTCGGCTTTGACTCTTGCTATATTTCTTTCGTGTTTTAACTTAGATAAAGATGGAGACCAAAAGTAGCTATATTTCTTTAACTTTCCTTTGGGGATATGTGTTTTGGCTGCTGACAATAATATTTCACAAATTTTTTTATTCATTTCATCTTTTGACTTGAACTCTGATTCTAACAGTATATTACACTTCCCTTCTATCTCATTTTGGAAACTGGACCAATCTGCTTTTTTAAAATTCCAAGAAGTTTTAATTTTTGGTTTGTTACTTTTATTTATTAGACCTCTTATGGAGTTTATGGTGATTCTGTGGCCTGAACCTGGGCCTTCTATTATTTCTCTTTTTGTATTGTCAATTATGTCAGATGACACCATCAGAAGATCAGGATTTGTACCTGAACCATTATAATGAAGGTAAGTGGGTGGATCATTTGGATTAAATATTAATTCCATTGTTGATGAGTTTAATATGTCTTCTATGACTCTTCCTGCTGAATTTATATCTCTGTAGCCCCACCTAGGGGAGTGTGCATTAAAATCACCTATTAAAATACTTTTGGGTTCTATGGGAATAGAATTTAGATCTAGTGTATTGTCTGGAGGATTGTAGATACTGTAAATTCTATAGTGGTAGTTACTTTTCCACACTTCAATTTTAACTATTTTAAATGTTCAGGAGCTGAACCGTAGATAAAAAGTAAAAAATAAAAGATGGCAAACAGCTCTGCAGTGAAAACGGAACTATAGCTCAAAAGGCGGTTACACGCAAAACAGCATTCGGTAGCAACCGCTATCTGGGATCCATCGGTAAATACCGGAATTTAATTTCGATAACGGCCCAGGAGTTCGGCAAAAAGCTGGTGAAACACCGAATTAGGGGTTGCTACCTTAGTACAGAGAAAGCTCCAGGTCGAAGCGCGCACGCTGGAGCTGCCAGGGAGAATAGCGACCATGAGAAGACCGCCCTACCGCAGGCAGTCGGAGGGCTGGTACAGAAAGTAGTTTTTGAAACCTTATACCACATGGGCGGGATATAGTGGTAGTTCGCAATGCCTATTTAAATGAAGGATGACCTGGGTGAGCTGCCAAACGGGCTACATAGGAGCAGAGGAGCAACGAGCGTCGGATAGACAGTGGAGGTTCACCAGACTCAGCATGGAGACACTCGATTCCACTAGTTTGGAAAGCGCCAGTGGCAATGTGGATACCAGTATGATGAATAGCATCTAAAAGACGGAGTTTTAGAGGCGGACGCTGCGCCATAAATAAGACTGCCATTGTCCAGTTTGGACCGCACCAGGGAGCGATACAGCCTCAACATTACCGTGCGATCGCCACCCCAAGATACTCCAGATATAACTCGGAGCACTTGAAGTGAACGATCGCAGGAAGCACGAGGATGGCGAATATGGCGCTCCCATTTGAGCGCGCTGTCGAGGTGAACGCCCAAGAACTTCAGGTGTGGAACAAACGGCAGACGTGTGCCACGCAAATGAAGATTTGGAGGAGGATGTACACCACGAAGTCGATGAAAGTGGAAGCACTGTGTTTTCACAGGGGAGAACTGAAAGTCGGTGCAAAGTGCCCACTCAGCGATGGATGTTAAGGTAAACTGTAGTTGACGTTCAATATGCTCAAGATTATATGAGCGGCGGTATATAGCAAAGTTGTCAACACACAGCGACATCGGTATTCTGCTACGAACAGCACTAGTGATACCGTTAATGGCAACGGCGAAACGCGTGACACTAAGAATCGACCCCTGGGGTACACCATTCTCCTGGATCATCTCTTGTGAGAGTGTGGTCCCAATGCGGACACGGAAGTGGCGTAGTTTTAAAACGTTAAAAAGAAACATCGCTAAATGACCGCGTAAACCGAGCAAAGTACGAAGAATCCCATAGCGCCAGGTGGTGTCGTAGGCCTTCTGCAGATCGGAGAAGACAACCACGACATGCTGTTTCAGGAGAAAGGCGTTTTGTGTGTAAGCTTCCATCCGTGTCAGGTTGTCGACACTGGAGCGATTGCGACGAAAACCGCACTGAACATTGCTCAGCAGGTCATTCGTCTCTAGCCACCACACTAAACGAGTGTTAATCATGCGTTCGAAGATCTTGCAAATGACACTCGTCAGGCAAATAGGGCGGTAGCTGGAGGGCAGTGTCCGGTCTTTTCCGGGCCGAGGGATAGGAATGGCACTACGTCTCGCCTGGAAGACGGGGAAACCTGCTATGCGATTATAGATGTTCAGCAAGAAGGAGAGAGCCGCAGGTGGAAGATGAAGCAGCATTTGTCGGTGGATGTCATCAGGACCAGGAGAAGAGTCCTTCGCAAGGGACAAAGAATGCGCCAGTTCCACTTCTGTAAAGGGTGCGTTGTACGGTTCACTACAGTCGCTTTTAAAATCTAGAACTATCCGCTTTGCAGATTCCTTGATAGGTAAGCTCTGTCGCAGCTATCAGTTTAGCTAGTAGCAGCGAATGAAGTAGCAAGGTTGTAGGCAATATCCTGCTCGCTTGTGTAAGGCGAGCCCTCTACGGCAAGACATGGAATAATCATCCGGCGACACTTGCAGTACAGCAGTCCACACCTTTTGCGCCGATCTTCGACGAGAAAGCCAAGAGATCTAGTTTTCTCAAGACTTGCGCTTGGCACCACAAAGTGTAAAGCGTACCATAGCACGAGCGCGTTTAAAAACCACGAAGTTCGCCTCCGTAGGGTGTAACGCAAAACCACGCAGAGCATGCTTGCGCGCTTTAACAGCTAAACGGCATTCCTCGGACCACCAAGACACAGGAACATGACGTGGTGTAGATGAACCTTGAGGAATGCTTGAATCCGCTGCGAGAAGGATAGAGCAAGTAAAATACTCCACCATGTTGTCAATGATGGTAAAAATATCGTCGGTCACACAAATGAGGGAACGGAATTCTCCCCCGTCAGCCTTGGAAATAATCCAGTAAGGAAAGCGTGTTGGCGTAGAATGAAGGCCGGATAGGTGAATGTTAATGGGGTAATGATCACTGCCAAATAAGTCGGAAAGTACAGACCAATTGAGTAGAGGTATTATTGACTACTAAAAGAAACGTCTAGTGCTGAGTGTGTACCATAGATCACATATCATAGCGTCTTCTACATGGCACCCACGAGCATCGTCAGTGTCGGAACCCCAGTGAGTGTGCTTCGCATTCAGATCGCCGATAAAGATCAGCGGTGGCGGAATCTGTGCCAAGAGAGCCCGAAGATCGTTCTCGTGTACGACACTGACCGGTGGCTGATATACATTACAAACAGAGAAATAGAGGCTCTGCAGTTGTACACGTACCGCTACATCTTGCAGCGGCGTGTTAAGGGGTATACTGCAGGTAGAGATTTTATGCACCACCAGCGTAGCAACACCACCGCATGCTCACCTATCAGCGGCAAGTCATGGCGGAATGCTGAAAAACCGCGAAGATGGAGAGTGATTAGGCTGCAAGTGAGTTTCCTGTAGACAAAATTGATGGAGAACGTTGAAAGACTAAGTGCTGTATGTCGGGAGCACGTGTCCGGAACCCATTAACACTCCACTAGATTATTTGCATGGTAAAGAGATTAGTGTTTGGTCTTCATCTTTTTCTTCTTTACTCCAGCTGACTTCGGACTGTAAATGTGGAATTCGCCCTCTCATCGAGGAGGAGCGGCTGCCGGTGCAAACAGTGGGTCTCGAATAATGTTTGTTGACAGGTAGGCTACAGCTTGTGGACGTCTTGTGAGGTGGTGTCTGCTAGGCTGTAGATGTAGTAGCCAGTGCAGGTGTAGCACAAGATAGAGGGGAGGTACTTGCTGGAAGGTCTATCTGAGACAGGAACGTGCTAAATAGCTACAATGTTGACAGGAGCACATCAGGCAGTTAAGGCATAACTTGTGGTGGTCGCAGGTTTGAGCTGCTCAAAGCGACGATGCGCTTCTGGAAACGTAAGGTGTTCTTT
Source organism: Tenodera sinensis (assembly GCA_030765045.1). Classification (NCBI taxonomy): domain Eukaryota; kingdom Metazoa; phylum Arthropoda; class Insecta; order Mantodea; family Mantidae; genus Tenodera; species Tenodera sinensis. The sequence continues at coordinate 41,494,075 of CM060972.1, read as the reverse complement.
CACACGTAGCTCCTGTATGCATTTCTCATCTAGAAACTTTGCATACTAGTGCGAGCTAGATGGATAACTCGCTCCACAGTTAACACATTTAGGGTCATGGGCACATACCATGCCTTAAAATCTAATACTCAGAATTAACCTAGAAGAGGAAGAAGGTGATGAAGAGTAGCAGTCAAAGCAGTTGCACGTCGTGCAGTTGATGGGCATGGTAGGGGTGAAATGAGGGTGAGTGGCTCGGGACCCCAGGTGCACCTAACCCGTACCTAGCATAGTAGACCCCTGGAGATTAGATACTTGGATATCAGATATTGAACACTTGGATTCTTTGGGAATAACAGAAGAATACCTAAAAAGATACTTAATATCAGTGACTTGTGATAGAGCTGCAATATTGTTGGGCATCTACAATGATGTTTTAAAGGTCTTTTAATATAACTTTCCTCATATTGTTTGGAACTGTGCCAAGCATTGTCTGAACTTGTCAGTGATTTATACTACTTCTGGTATTTTTTTTCTGCTGGTTTAGCAGTACATCATTATTTTCGCCATTTGTGAGTGGGGTGAATAGGTTTAGGAGTTTCCTACATATGTTGCATGATCTCCATCATGTCAGAGAACTGCAGGCATGTGCTGTGATGCTTGAACCTCAGCTGCCGAAAATTAGTAAAATTTTAAGCACAAGTTGGGTGGCATCATGTGTTCGGACAATTACCAAGCATAGCAGAACTTTGAAGCACTCATACTTTATTTTCTGAGAGCAAAAGCACCTAAGAGAAAAATTGAATGTTGCACCTATGAAGGCCTTTGAATAAAATCATGTAAGTTAAATTTGTTCTTGATTTTAGACTTACGACTAATGACCTTTAAGAACTTTCAGAGCTAAGTTTGGAGCTACAAGAGAAAAACATTAATCTATACATGGCTAGGCTGACAAGAAATTTTAAAAAAAAATCATCAATGTGTTCGAAGACAGATCCAGACTATGAAAGTGCAATAGTTTTAGCTTTCAGGCAATAGAATTTCATAAAATTTCCAGCAAACATAATATTTCAATAAATTCATGTATTTCTTGTTGTTGTTGTTGTTGTACACTAATGCTGGATTTCTGAAAATGAAGTCATTAGTCATATCGCTTTCCAATATTTATCACTGATGAATGGGGCACTAGAAGTGGCCAGTCATATTTGAAGGTGGTCTTGGTCCATTTCTTCTTGCAGGTCACATAGAGGACAGAGTGGTGAAGAATATCAAGTTGCCAGACAATCATATCCCATAATCGACCTGAAGATTGCAACTGCTGTTTTTCGAGAATACTCAGGAATTACTGTTTGAATGTTTGGTAGTTCCCATTTTTTTATTTTTCACAGCAATATTTTGCAATAATTTTTTTTTAATACAGAGTTGACTAATCTTTTAGCTGCATAAAATGGTAGATTAACTATATATTTCTGTACACTGCTGGTACTCTTTTTTGCAAGAAAATCACCTTTGTCATTACCACTCACTTCACAGTGTGCTGGTATCCATTGGAAGACTAGGTGTTTTTGAAGTGCTGTTAGGTGGGTAAGGATCTTCCAACATTCTATACTCTGTTCATCTAGAGATTAGAGGAGACGTAAACAAAGCCACGTGCGTTTTGACCACAGCGCGCCCTCTTGACGCTTTCGCCGTGTAAATAGTCCCTTGAAGGAATAATGTTACTGAGGTCTGAAATGTCATTTAATGTTTGCTAAAGCATGAACTAAGTGTACTAAGCATAGTTAAACTGTAAGAATACGCAGTTAAGTGAATTTGTAACCAGTCTAATTCATTCTGCGCGCGCATTATTCAGTATGAAAGTAACATGGCGGAACAAGTGAGTGTTGTAAAACATAAGTGCGGCAAACCGTTGCGAAGTGGTGAAAAGACAACAATATTGAACGTATTTAACAAGTTCTACAAGAAATATCCTGAACTTGCTATCGAAGACGTGATGAAATTAACATCCGAGTTTACTGGTGTGTCAGTTGCAAGTATTTACAGCACACGCAAAGAAAAATCGTCAGTTGGTGAAGATACCGGTAAAAACGACCACGTGCTAGATAAATGGTGGATGTAGTTTGCGACGAATTTGTGAGTGTGAGATCTGCAATCCGTCGAAAAGTTCACCAGTTCTTTGTTAACAATGAACCACTACCTTAAACAAAGTGCTGTTGGCAGTTAACTCTGATCCCGATCTTCCAGATTTAAAACTAACCTCCCTCCACAAGCTGCTTCTGGAGATTGGTTTCGAGATTGTGAGCAGAAAATGAAAAAGTGTTATTGTGGACAGATGACGTAAGTAGCAGTTAATTTCCATGTGCTACATGTTATTTGGATCACGTAAATATATCCTTTAGTAGTGTAAAATGCATATTATACCTACGCGTAGCGGTAGGTAACTGTGTTGCGTCATTGTGAAAGCACGTGGCCGCGGAGTGATACAAACCGGTGCTTTGTTTATATCTCCTCTAATCTCTTGATGAACAGAGTATATAATAGTTTGGTTTTCTGTGACAACTTGGAAGAAATTGTTATAGTTGCCACCCTGGAATCGGGGAAAATAACTGCTTCATGAAAATGTGAGATTCTATACAAAGGATTTTGGAGGGCCATTCAAATTGCTACAATTTCTCCTTCAAATAATCAAACAAATAATGTAATTAATTTATCAAATTGTAACTAATGAGAAAGAAAGAAATTTTCTAAATAAAGGTATGAAAACTTGTGTAAGTTTTTCAAAAAACACAGATGATTTTGTTGCAGATATTGAAATTGCCAGTCAAGATTTAAATGACATTAATAAATCTTTGATTGAAATGAAATGCACTAAAATTTTGAAAGATTTAAAAATCATCCTAAAAGTAATTATAATAATCAGATTATTAAATCATTGAATGAAAAAGATGTAATTTATACTAATGCTGACAAAGGCAACAAAATTGTAATTTTAGATCAATCTGATTATATTAATGGAGTAGAACATTTGCTTGAAAGTGAAGATTACTTAAAAATTGATAATGATCCTTTAAAATCATGTATTTCAACTTTTAATAAAACTCTCAACGAAGTGAAAATGATACCTAAAAAAGAAAAAAAGTATTTTAAAAGTTAATAATCCAGTTTTACCTAGATTATATGCACTTCCAAAAATTCACAAACCAGGAAATAAAATGAGACCTATTATAAATTGTATAAATTCACCTACGTATAATTTAGCTAAATGGTTAACAAAAAGATTTAGTACTTTTGATCAATTTGAAAGTTTGAGTATTAAAAATTCTTTTGAATTAGTAGAAAAGATTGGCAACATAGTATTGTCTGATAATGATAAACTTGTTTCTTTTGATGTAACTGCTTTATTTACTAGTATTCCTAGAAAAAAGCTTTTGATTTTAAAAAAAAAATGGTTAAATTCTTTAGAATTAAACAAAGATTTCATAGATGATTTTGTAAAACTTACAAATCTTTGTTTAGATCAAAATTTCTTTAGTTTTAATGGTAATTTTTTTCAACAAAATTCTGGCTTGGCAATGGGTAGTCCACTTTCGCCATTTCTTGCTAATCTTTTCATGAGCTTTTTTGAAACTCAAATTATAAAATCATTCCCTCTGATTTTTAAAATATGGTATAGATATGTGGATGACATTTTTGCTGTTGTCCCTAAAAACAGATAAATTATGCTTTAAAACTTTTAAATTTACAAGATAAAGCTATACAATTCACTTTGGAAACTGAAAATAATGGATGTCTTTCATTTCTGGACTTAAAAATTAAAAGACATAACAATAAATTGAATTTTGGTATTTACAGAAAATCTTCTCACACTGATAATTACATAAAAAATAAAAGTTTTAATCCTTTTGCACATAAATTTGCTGTTTTCAACAGTTTAATTTATAGGTTAATAAATATACCCCTTAATGAAGAAGAATTTGACACATTATTAACACTGCAGTAATTAATAGTTTTAATACAGATTTTATACATAAAAAAATAGAAAAATTTAAGTATCGAAAAGCTGTTAAAGAAGTTTCTACCCTCAAAAAAATAAAAGATAATTGTATTTTTAAAAAGTTTACTTACCATCCATGGGCCAATAAAAAATTTACAAAGATTTTTAAAGAATATGGAATAAATTTGGTCCCTCAAAATAAATTTAAGATACAAAATTTACTAACTTTTTCTAAAAAAATAAAATACCAAATTATAAAAAATCTGGCATTTATCAATTTAGCTGTTTAGATTGTAATAAGGTTTATATTGGTAAAAGCAAATGTCATTTAGTAACCACAATAAAAGAGCATTTTAGAAATGTTGTTGTTGTTGTTAGCTAATGCTGGATTTCTGACAATGAAGTCATTAATCCTCTTGCTCTCCAATATTTTTCACTGATGGATGGGGCACTAGAAGTGGCCGGGCATATTTGAAGGTGGTCTCGATCCATTTCCTCTTGCAGATCACATAGAGGACAGAGTGGTGAAGAATATACCCCTATTATACTCAGGGGTCTCCGTCTAGGGGATATGTGAATGGCAACCACAAGGTACCCAAGCTGAGCAGAACATTACTTCCACTTACTGGTGTTTTGCTCCTCACTGTAACTTTCCTATCTGACCTTACCTTGGTCATCTCTTGTTCTCTTCCGACCCCAATGCTATTAGGGTTCCTGAGGGCTAGGGAGTCTTTATTTTTCCAACCTCTCCATTCCTCTAATTTTTCTATAAAACCTTAACCCCTAACATGCTGACCTGTCATGGCATGTAATAGGTCTTCTGATTGGTAATCAGAGGATATGGTCGGTGAATTTATTTTGATAATTCTCCCGGTCAGGACGGTGAGACCCGTAAACCAACGACAGGTGTGGTCCCTCAGACATTCTGGGGGTTGTGAGAGAGCGATGTGACCGCCAAAACATAAAAATATGGTGCTCTCTAAAAAACGGTTACTATTACTGCTATTGCTCTCCTTTTTATTTTAGAAATGTTAAATATAAACAAACTGATAAATCAGCTGTGGCAGATCATTTTTGGTCATTTAATCATGAAATTAATCCAGAAGTTAAATTATTAAAACAACTAAATGGACCTATAGATTTAATGGTTTGGGAAACAAATTTTATTTTAAAAAACAGGAACCGTGTTATGAACTTTGAATTACCTTCTATAGATTGTATTTATAGATTTTTGTTTTCAGAGATTGGTAATGAAAATGAACGTAAGTATCTGTTTTTTATTTTCAGAGAAAAATGAAGAATTGTAGCTTTGGTAACGAATTTGTTTGTATAGCTTTGAGAATGAGTTGGAGTCAACTTGAAACTCGAGTCAGCGTTTGAAAAAATAATTTGCAAACATTACTGAGATAAGTGAAGTTATTAGTTTCTAATTTGTTCGTACTTTAGAATTTTGTTGCTTCACTGTTAATAGCTTCATTTTCCTTAATTCTCCTCCAAAGTTTGTGGTTCCATAACCTAAAGATTTGTAATTGGAAAAGAGGTGACTCCAGCCCCTGCTTCATGTCGGTTTAATATCAGTGATGCATCAATATAAATATAGAGCCATTCATGTTTCAGAAATCTAGTATGGATTGTCTCTAATGCCAATAATTTTAGAAATCTAGTATGGATTGTCTCTAATGCCAATAATTTTAGAACATTAGTTGGAGTATCACTTTTCTTAACTTCTTCTGTCAGGTGTAAATAATATGTGATGTCTAATGTTTGTGTCGGATTGACTTTATATATGAAGTTTTCCTTTGAATTAGGAAGGTCTACATTCTTCTTGATGTCTTGAATTTTGGGAAGAAGGCTCTCCTGAGTCTTTAGTGTATATGTAAAATTTCTCTTGTTCCATGTATTGAATGGTAGTCTGATCAACTTTTCATGTTGAATAAGAGCTGCTTTTTCTATTTCATATTCAGTGGGGTATTGGTTGGTTAGTATTTCCATATTGGTGTGGTTTTGATAGCACCTGTAATTAGCCTCAGACTTTGATTTTGAAAGATTGGACTTTTTTTTTGGGGGGGGGGGGATTGCTGAATCTGTCATTTGTGACAGATCTGTCTTTTGCTGAAATTCATTTAAGAAATGATTGTCAAATGGACAAGATGCGGACATGTCTGAATGTGCCAAATTTCTTGATCCCAAACAGTGCCCAGAAAATGTGCAGTCACCTTACTTTCTGAGAAATTGATTAGGAAAATGACTAAAAGTTTCATCTTGGTGAGATAGATATAATTAGGGAATTCCAAGTATATATCTCTGAAAAGAAAATGCCTGAAAAGATATTTCCTCAGAAATGTGCCTTAAATACAATAAATTTCATCTAGTGAGTGTGAAAAGGGATTTTCACAAATGAACAGTTGTGACACATGAGATCTTTGTTTCAGGGAAACAAATAAAATTCAGATACAATATTTTAAGAGGGTGAGGGCAAAAGTTCTTTTTAAATATTGTTCTATTTTGAGCATATATTTGACTTTATTTGATTAATAGAACTTTGATAACATAATCGTTACACAATTGATTTTGTAATTAATGTTCAAAACAATTTGTGCATTTTATTTGGCAAAATAATTTTTGGATTGTCTTTAGTAAGCGCTATCACCTATGTAGCATTCACTCTGAAGATTACTGACTTTATTTATATACTGTCTCTAGTGATTGTTATCTCTTCTTATGCTTCTGATTTACCTACATGCATTATAGCTGGCTATATTTCTCTATATTTAGGCTAATACTTTCAGACATATAACAGTAATTAACAAAATTAATATAAGTAGCACAATAGAATTAATAAGCATTAATATGTACCAACATATGGCTATTTCACACAACTTAGCTCAATATTCAGACTTTATAAAGTTCAGACACATTCTTGAAGGAAAACAGTTCATCCTATTCACGGATCACAAACCTCTGACGTTTGCTTTGAAGCAGAAGCGAGAGAAAGCATCACCTCGTCAGTCACGTCATCTGGATTACATTGCCCAGTTCACGACCGACATAAGCCATATCCAAGGCGAAAGCAATATCCCAGCTGATACACTGTCCCGAATTGAATCGATTGCTGAAGAAATTGACTTTCAAGCCTTGGCATGTTCACAGGAAACTGACGACGAAATTCAATCTCTCATTCGGCACTAGCCTGGTTCTAAAGAAAATACTAATTCCAAATTCAACAGTTCAACTTACATGCGATGTCTCAACACCTCACGCTCACCCATTCGTGACGAAAAATTTCCGACAGCAAGCTATTGCATCTCTTCATAGTTTGTCGCACCCTAGTGTGAAAGCTACGATCCACCTGGTTAAGAAATCCTTTGTTTGGCCTGACATCGATCGTGACTGTAGAGTATTTGTTCGTAACTGCATAGCCTGCCAGCGTAACAAGGTTACAAGGCATGTCACTGCTCCGCTTGGATCCTTCACTTCACCTAATCAACGGTTCGAGCATGTACATATTGACATTGTTGGTCCACTGCCTCCATCGAATGGCTTCACATATTGCCTAACGGCCATCGACCGTTTTTCACGTTGGCCTAAAGCATATCCAATCGCGGATATCACATCAGCAACAGTGGCAAGAGCTTTCTTTAGTGGGTGGATTGCTCGTTTCGGCGTTCCTCAACGACTCACATCTGATCAAGGTCGTCAGTTTGAGTCTCACCTTTTCAAAGCTCTAACCATGCTCACAGGAACATGTCGTATCCGAACAACGGCCTTCCATGCAGCCGCCAACGGAATAGTGGAACGATTTCATCGCCAGCTTAAAAGTGCTATGAAGTGTCACGCTTCAGACCGATGGACCAAAGATTTGCCTATTGTTCTCTTGGGCATACGCACTGCATACAAAGAAGACATCTATGCAACTGCTGCAGAGTTAATGCATGAGCATACAGTGCGATTGCCAGGTGAATTCTTCTCAGATACTGCCAGTGACACCATCGAGGCATCAGACTTCGTCAGGGATCTGCGAAACAGGTTCAGACAACTCCGTCCTATTTCACCAAGGTCTCACAGTACCCGAAAGACTTGCTTTTCGTGACCTTGAAAGTTGTTCACATGTGTTTCTATGACACGATGCAGTTTGTAGGCCTCTACAATCTCCACATGATGGCCCATTCAAAGTAATAAATCGTCATGACAAGACCTTTGACATTGAAATCAGCGGCATGCGAACACCTGTTTCTCTTGATCGGCTGAAACCTGGCTTCGTTGCTGACCCTGACGACTCCACGACAACGACCACCCCAACAAATCCTACTGCACTACAACCAAAAGTGACAGACCCTATACACCAGAGTACATCACCTCTGTGGTAACAGGCTCTGGACGGCGTGTTCGTTTCAACACGAAGTACTCTAGTTGAACGCTCGTGGGGGAGTACTGAGGTCTATGCCATTTTATGAATCAGACTCTTCATATATTTTTATTTAATCTTTTGTTTTCTATTGTTATTCCTTAACTGGTGTACTTGGTTGGTAATAAATACGTTGTGTAGTATTGCTACTTATGTTATTGAATGCATCCTGAGCAACACCATCATTTGTTACTTCCTGCACCAGCAAGAATTCTTAAGTGAGAGGGATGAGGTAAAGTAAGGTCACCACTATGTAAGAGAAAACTATAAGCGGCAGGATAAATAAAAAAAACGTAGTGCATGAACATATAAGTGAATCACAAGGGTATATTTTTCGTTTCATTAACAGAAGCTGTAGATGATACAAATGTTTATCTTCCTCCTGTTACACAGTGGGTTTTATTCTGCTTTACATGTGCAATGTACTCTATCTGATCACAAACTGATAGTTCATGCTGGCCTAAATGACTTACCAGATTTTCACATTTAGTCCAATCATTGTCAAGATTTCCTTCAACTAACCATTTGAAAGACACTGTTGTTAAACACACACGTTTATAAAACACTAACTTCTAAAGAAACTGACACTTTGAAACCTACAATGTGCTCAGGCACTGCCATAAAATCACTTTGATACACAAACAGTGAGTAGTTTTCGCTTTCAATCAAAACAAATGGAGTGAGCATCATTTTTAAAACTTCCCAAATGACAAAATCTTTGTTTTCACATAATTCTCTGAAAGCTGCCTCTTCCTGAAATCTCTGCTGTCCTCTTTCTCCAGGATCCTTCCGAATTGATGCTAATGCTGTGCTTAAATTATATAGGTTGGTTCTCATTGGTGTACGTCTTCTTTGAGCTAATAACGTTATAATTTGACTTGCAGCCACATACACAACAGCTCTGTGGCTCTGAAACAACAGAAATAGGTCACCTGATTACAGTATTTGTAACAACAGGTTATTTCAAATCTCAACAAATTATATTTGCATACCACAAAGAATTTTCTGAATCGTCAATTTCGTTGAATATATATATGAATATATATAACTAGGCTAAATAACTGATTACATTTTACATAATATACAATGTACGCAATCCTAAATAACAAATTACCATACTTGGAGCAAATCGGCTTACGTTATTTCATCAAAATTGCAGTAAACAAGTGGCAACCATTTTCTCCATCAAGCCACACCTCCTACACTAAAAAAACTGAGTCATGTTTTTCAACAAAGTCACGTGATTCCAACACTTCGGCTTTCTTCGCCGCAGGGACATGGTGTGTACTGCAACGTTAAGTAACCCGGGTCCTCCACGCCAGAGGCAGGCGCGCTACAACTGCGCTACGGAGGCGGTCCCGAAATAAAACAAAAACACACTTGAAATAAACAAAGGTGGGAGGCAGGTGCAAGATCATGACAGCAGTGAATGCTTTTATTGCTCCCTGACCGCAATACTCAGCCTAAGAGTAGAAAATAGTACTCTTTTTTCAGTGTCATTGCTTTTACAATTCGTGAATAGATGTGTTCAATGATTTCATTGCAATATACTACAGATTCGGCGTTATTGGAAATAAAAACCAAGCACTTTACTGAAACTGTGACAAATAGTTGTCACATATCGATTGCATATTCCGTGCACGTGTTGTGCGGAGTAATAGAAAAGTAGATATGTTTCTTAGAGTGGAACCAGTATAGGTGAAATACCCGGTAACGCCCTGGTTTTACAATTTATTTACAACTTTTAGACTTTGGGTGCATATAGCCTTATACGTCTTTGGATACATTTAAAAATATTAGGCTTAAAACTCTTATGTTGATGTAAATAACAAAAGTTAAACAAAATAAATAAAAACACCGGAAAGAGACTATGCAAAAGCAGTTGAACAACCACAAATACTACTGGAAGAAAAGCGAGTAGAGAAGACCGTGTGAATGTAATACGTTGCATGTCAATTCAATAATAGAAAATTGTACGAGTTGTATGTTGAGAAGGACGTAAATGTATTACGTAAAAGAAAAGCGAGTAGAGAAAACCATGTGAATGCAATAGTATTTTACCAAGATCTACATTTTTTGTATAGTATGATTTAGTCTATCTCTGACGGTTTACCAGTTATGCAAAAGTCGTCCAGAGTAAATACGACTACAAGGGCTATAGCCAGAAAATTCAAGATTTACATTTCATTTGGCATAAAAATATCTCAAACATATGTCATTTTAATCAAAATCGTTAGAGCCATTTTCAAGAAAAGCAAAATTTTCTAAAAATGTTCCATGTAAAGGGTAGTTTAGGGTGGGGCTATTTTCTTCAAAATCTTCGTGTCACATCCTTGAACGACATCAAACTTAAATACCAACTTTGGTTTTTAACCGACTTTTCGTTTTTGAGTTATGCTGTCCACAGACTGACAGATTGACGCACACAGACACACACACGGACCTTTTTCTAAAAATGCTTTTTTTTTGGATTCAGGGAGCCTCAAAACATATATTTCCGGTGAAATCTCGATATCGAATTTTTGGGTGGAATACCAGTAGAGAAAGTAAAAATTGAATGCCATGACCGGGATTTGAACCACGGATCTGCCGGTTACCGTCCGTCTGCTCTGACCACTAAGCTATCCTGGCCAACGTGCCAATATAACATTAAATTCTCCAACTCACATTAATTTCATTAATATTACATTACATTGACCTCATAGTTGGTTATACTAGAAGCCCGGGACATAAGTACTTACAGCATTGTAACTCGCCATTAAAGTATATTATCTCAAAGTAAATTTAGATCTTCTTGTGTGGTTTACCGGGAATAATGTGAGTGAGTTGGAGAATTTAATGTCACATCGGCACGTCGGCCATGATAGCTTAGTGTTAGGTAACCGGTAGATCCGTGGTTCAAATTCCGGTTATGGCATTCAATTTTTCAGTCTCGCTCGACCCTTTCCAATTACCAAAGTTTCATCGCAATCCGATGAATGGTAAAGGAATCATACGGGTATTGTGGTAAATGTTCTTCTGTTAGGCCAACGATGTTTAACGTTTGCGAAAGAGGGAAGTTTGAGTTTGCCTCCTTCCACTACACGCGGACTTTGTCTCTCTTTAACTCCCAACCGTACATTGTGTTGCAGTGGTGGTTTGGTTACATGTACATTGTGTTTCATTTAGGAAAGCACTTTCAAATCGTATGCCATAAACATATGTTCATTAGAGACTTCTTTGGTACTTCTTACGTTTAACAAGTCTGTCAATATATTTTGGTGAATAAGTCCAAGTGTGTAGCCTTAGAAGATACTCCAAGTGATCGTACATAACCTATTGCGATAAAGACTTTTAATATAGTTCAATTTGGAGAAACTCTGTTCGCAAATATGTTGTTGTTGTTGACAATGAAGTCATTAATCCTCTTGCTCTCCAATATTTTTCACTGATGGATGGGGCACTAGAAGTGGCCGGGCATATTTGAAGGTGGTCTCGATCCATTTCCTCTTGCAGATCACATAGAGGACAGAGTGGTGAAGAATATATCCCAATTCTGCTTAAATGTTTTGCCAGACAATCATGTCCTGTAATCAACCTGAAGGTTGCAACTGCCGTTTTTCGAGGATACTCAGGAATTACTGTTTGAATGTTTGGTAGTTCCCATCTTTTATTCTTTGATTTTTCATAGTAATATTTTGCAATATTTTTTTTGAATTCAGAGTTGACTAATCTTTTAGCTGCATAAAAGGGTAGATTAACAATAGATTTCTGCATATTGCCGGTACCCTTTTTTGCAAGAAAATCAGCTTTCTCATTACCAGTCAGTCCACAGTGAGCCGGTATCCATTGGAAGACTAGGTGTTTTTGAAGTGCTGTTAGATGGCTAAGCATCTTCCAACATTCTATAATAGTTTGGTTTTTTGGTGACAACTTGGAAGTAATTGCTATAATTTCTGCCCTGGAATCTGAGAGAATAACTGCTTGCTGAAAATGTCAAATTCTACACAAAAGATTTTGTAGGGCCATTCGAATTGCTTCAATTTCTCCATCAAAGTTAGTAGTTCCATAACTTAAAGATTTGTAATAGGAAAAGAGGTGACATGTGACTCCAGCACCTGCTCCATCTTGGTTTGATATCAATGATCCATCAGTATAAATATGGAGTCATTCGTGTTCTGGAAATCTAGTATGGATTGTCTCTAATGCCAATAATTTTAGAACACTAGTTGGAGTATTACTTTTCTTAACTTCTTCTGTCAGGTGTAATTAATATGTGATGTCTAATGTTTGTGTCGCAAATATATGTAGCGCTATACTCACTTTTATACACAATATTCTTGAAAATATTTATTCTCTATATAATACATTTTAGTCGGCATAAGCATTTTCAGAAATTACCTTACTGCGAATTTTCTTGTTGGTACAAGGGGAATATGGGAATACGGCAGGCTTTAAGCGTTAGTGAAATGCTTTAAGATGTGGTTGCAATGTGATTTCATTGAACTTGCGTTAAAAAAAACGAATAACATATTCCTATTTGAAAAGAAAAGTATAAGTATTGGTAAATGCAGACAGCTAAGAAGGAATATCTCGGAAATGGTTCACTCAAAAGAAACAAGTATTTCTAAAAGAGTCTTCCGGGCTGAGTTGCCGTGGTCTGCTGGAGTAACTTGGTCCAGACGTTTCGTCCACTACTGCGGTGGACATCATCGGTGTACCTTCACCAAGAAGACTTCGACCACGCCACCGATGATGTCCACCGCAGTAGTGGACGAAACGTCTGGACCAAGTTACTCCAGCAGACCACGACAAATCAGCCCGGAAGACTCTTTTAGAATTTCGAACACCGGCCGTGAAAGCCTATGCCTACTCAAAACAAGTATTTGATATAAATTATGTGTTTAACGAGATCCACATTTTTACTTCATAAGCTTTTGTCTGTCTCTTACCGTCTATCATTTATGTAAACATCATCCAAAATAAAAAGTTTTCTGAGGACATTCCCAGAAAATTCAAGATATGATTTAAAAACGACCATGGAATCGCCTCTTTGTGTCCGTCACTGGACGCTGACTGTCTCTCTCCGACTGAAGTAGTGGAGTGGGTATTGCCACTCACTGCGTAAGGTTCTCCAAAGAGAGAAGGTTGGATATCCCCGTGTTGGACTTTGTCGGCATCAACTAAAATAGATACGAAATAAGAAGGCACACGAGTCCTCCAATCCGTAATCAGGTATAGTGCAATGTTGTTGGTAAACATCACTATGTGAAAAAAGTGGAGATATGCACGCGCGCGATAACCTTAGATAGCAGCCAAGACAATACAAGCTGCACAATTAAAACCAGTCCCTCTCTTTAAAATGAATCCACAGATTCTCTAATCTTGTAATTTTCCTTAAATATCCATTCCTGATCTGAGCAAGCAATTTTATTTGCAGTTAATGTTTCAAAGACGTTTATATCTTTCATGGGCCAAAATGACCAACCATTACAATTCAGCCTCTCTCTAGGAACCTTTTTATTTAAATATTCTTGCTATTGGTTTAAAATGACACTGATATGACGGTTTAAATAAACTCAAGTGGAGGGCTTGGCTATTTTCTGATTATTTCCCACTTTCCTCCCAACATTTTTAAACGTGTTTTATGTAAGATTTGCTGTGCATATGTTAATCAGTTTCTAAATTATGCGTTTTATGTAAACAGGTACACTATTTGATAACAAATACATAAGCGCAGTTATTCCAGACTAGTTTTACTTTCTCTACTGGTAAGTAGGGGAAGTATTGTATTCCACCCAAAAATTCGATGTCGAGATTTCACCGGAAATACATATTTTGAGGCCCCCTGAATCCAAAAAAAGCATTTTTAGAAAAAGGTCCGTGTGTGTGTCTGTGTGTCAGTCTGTCAGTCTGTGGACAGCATAACTCAAAAACGAAAAGTCGGTTAAAAACCAAAGTTACTATTTAAGTTTAATGTCTTTCAAGGATGTGACACGAAGATTTTGAAGAAAATAGCCCCAACCTAAACTACCCTTTACATGGAACATTTTTCGAAAATTTTGATTTTCTTGAAAATGGCTCCAACGATTTTGATTAAAATGTTTGAGATATTTTTATGACAAATGAAATGTATATCTTGAATTTTCTGGCTATAGCCCCTGTAGTCGTATTTACTCCGGACGACTTTTGCATAACTTGTAAACCGTTAGAGATAAACCAAATCATACTATACAAAAATGTAGATCTTGTTAAAATACACAATTTATGTCTCAATAAATTTTCTTGTAGGGTGAACCATTTCGGAGATATTCCTTGTTATGTGTGTGAGTTTCGGAAAACTTTGAACGTTATTCATTTTTTCATATGTTACGTGTGCAAAGAGAACGGAATCTCAAAGCTTTAAAATATTTAACTATCGCACAAAGCCTACTGTATTCCAATATTCCCCTTGCACCTACAAGGAAATAAGCAATAAGATAATTTGTACAAATTTTTATTTTAACTAACACGAAGAAGATATAGGAATAAGAGTTTATAAGAATGGTTAGCACAAAAGTAGAGAAAGTCATGTGAGTGCAACACATCAGATTTTTACGAGTAAAATTCCAATGCTGTTTTCTCGTATATGCTAACTAAAACTTGCTATGCCATTAATATAAAGCAAGTATCCTTCACCAAGGAGCTCATCTAAATTTGGTAAGTGTATATTTTTTGCAAAAGCCGAAAGAAACAATTGAACAAATATATTTTTAAACAAATTATGATAAAAGTGTATTTGTTAGCAAGCTTATTTTATAGGTCAATAAGAAGCATACATCTGAAAGGTTTAAAAATCATAAGGGGCACCTCATTTTATAAGTTACATTTGTGGTTTAAAACATGTAAGCTAGGAATGTACTTAACATATACATCAAACTTGGTAGCAGTTCTTTATACAAATACAACTGTGGTAAAAAATTAAAAACATGCAGTACAATATTTTGGATTGACGGCTTTTCTGAGGTTTGGAACAGCATTGGAAAGCGTCAAATGCAGCAAACTGATATATGTTTGGTTTGCTGCAGCCATTTTCCAAATCATTACTTTTCACAAGGGTAAGGTGATATTATCACCGAGTTTAAACACTATTAAAGTTAACACTGTTCGATGAAACAGAATTTGCGTTAACTTCAGCGTTAAATCACTTTAAAATTGTGTTAAAATTTAACATCGGTCGGTTAAACTACTAATTATAAAATTAAAATTCCTTGAGAATAACATAATGTTGAGTTAGAACCTTGATGCAAGACTTGTGACGTTTGCTATTCTGACAGCAGTGTTTATGCAATTGCTTCTACTCGTATGCGTACGGACCACCTAGAATATTGTTCCTTACCTTCAACATTTGCAGCTCTTTTCAACGGAATAATTTACAGGGGTGGCCCTGGAATAGTGCCTCCTTGACAAGGCACTACCTTAAAAATCTGATGTGTTGCATTCACATGACTTTCTCTATTCCTGTACCAACCATTCTTACAAACTCTTATTCCTATATCTTCTTCCTGTTAGTTTATCTCAACATTTGTACAAATTACCTTATTGCTTATTTCCTTGTAGGTGCAAGGGGAATATTAGAATACAGTAGGCTTTGAGCGATAGTCAAATCTTTTAAAGCACTGAAATTCCGTTGTTTTTGTACACAACATAAAAAATCTAATGTGCTGCACTCACATGACTTTCTCTACTCTTGTACTAACCACTCATTCCTATATCTTCTTCGTGTTAAGATAAACATTTGTACAAATTATCTTATTGCTTATTTCCTTGTAGGTGCAAAGGGGAATATTAGAATTCAGTAGGCTTTGTGCGATAGTCAAATCTTTTAAAGCTTTGAGATTCCGTTCTCTTTGCACACTTAACATATAAAAAAATGAACTACGATGTCCCATTTTACGAAAGTTTTTAAGTTTTCCGAAACTCACACATATAACAAGGTATATCTCCGAAATGGTTCACCCTACAAGAAAATTTATTGAGACATAAATTGTGTATTTTAGCAAGATCTACATTTTTTGTATAGTATAATTTGGTCTATCTCTAACGGTTTACCAGTTATGCAAAAGTCGTCCAGAGTAAATACGACTACAGAGGCTATAACCAGAAAATTCAAGATATACATTTCATTTTTCATAAAAATATCTCAAACATATGACGTTTTAATCAAAATCGTTAGAGCCATTTTCAAGAAAATCAAAATTTTCGAAAAATTTTCCATGTAAAGGGTAGTTTAGGGTGGGGCTATTTTCTTCAAAATCTTCGTGTCACATCCTTGAACAACATTAAACTTAAATACCAACTTTGGTTTTTAACCGACTTTTCGTTTTTGAGCTATGCTGTCCACAGACTGACAGACTGACAGACTGACAGACTGACAGACTGACACACAGACACACAGACACACACACGGACCTTTTTCTAAAAATGCTCTTTTTTGGATTCAGGGGGCCTCAAAACATGTATTTCCGGTGAAATCTCGACTTCGAATTTTTGGGTGGAATACAATACTTCCCCTACTTACCAGTAGAGAAAGTAAAAATGAACAACGATGTTCTATTTCACGAAAGTTTTTATGTTTTCCGAAACTCACAGACATAACAAGGAATATTTCCGAAATGGTTCACCCTACAAGAAAATTTATTCATATATAAATTGTGTATTTTAGTAAGATCTCATTTCTTGTACAGTAAGATTTTGTCTATCTCTAACGGTTTACCAGTTATGCAAAAGTCATCCAGAGTAAATACGACTACAGGGGCTATAGCCAGAAAATTGAAGATATGCATTTTATTTGTCATAAAAATATCTCAAACATATGACATTTTAATCAAGATCGTTAGAGCCATGTTCAAGAAAATAAAAATTTTCGAAAAATGTTCCATCTAAAGGGTAGTTTAAGGTGGGGTTATTTTCTTCAAAATCTTCGTTTCGCATCCATGAAAGACATTAAACTTAAACACCAACTTTGGATTTTAACCGACTTTTCATTTTTGAGTTATACTGTCCACAGACACACACACATGGGCCTTTTTCTAAAAATGCTTTTTTTGGGTTCAGGGGGTCTCAAAACATATATTTCCGGTGAAATCTCGACATCGAATTTTTGGGTGGGAGAAAGTAAAAAGGGAAGAAATAGGTATTTTAAATTGCTTGTGTACTCTGAATGCAGACACACTTACTATTTATCAAGGCGTAATAAAATGTCTTGCCCAACAATAAAAAACTGCATGAACAGAACAATGGGATTATGGACTAAGTTTGCAACACTATTATGTTACTATTCTATGGATCCGTGCCATTTCATATTTGATCGAATTGCATTGTGGACGTTCACACTGGACATTAGCGGTAAGTGGAGGGGCAAGGGAATAAGCCAAATCCGTGCCAGTTAGTACCTGTTGCGGCTATCGTTGGCAGCTCATGCTAATCAAACGTAGCAAGATATGTGTACCTACACACCTAAGACGAAATATACTACGTTGAGAAGTGAGAAGTAAGCCATTTATCACTACTTTATAGTGTAAAAGATGAAAGTTGTGTTTTGTTATATCATATTCTTCATTCAGTTATCGTTGCTCATGTTTAAAATTAAAGTAAACATAATTATCGAATAATGTTACCTGCAGGCAAGCAGTACAACAGACGATTAAAAGAAAAGTCCACTTCTGTTGAGTACACGAGAATTAATGTGTGATATTTTCTTTATTTATTTAACGCGAACAAAGTAAGGTTTTTACCAAGTAGTTTTTACATTATCATGTAACTGAATGGCAGTGTATAACTGAAATATATGGGACGACCTGCTGCTGATCTGCATAAAAATATGCAATGAAAAAGTGACAGTTAATAGCATAGGAATTAAATAAGACTTTTACACGAAAAATAAATAGTTCTGGGGATGCGAAGCCAAAAATGTTTTATTCTAGTTTCCATGCGCTTTGTTTGGAAGATACAACCACTGTCAGAGAAAGGTGTAGTCACCAAGCGGGATGGCTCAGGCAGTAACGTTTGTGCTCCGCATTTGGGAGGTCGTGGGTTCGATTCCCGTGGCCGACCTTCCTGACACATGGGTTTTTCGAATGTTTCCCCGGGTCGCCAGACAAATGCTGATAAGGATTTCCATATCTTCCGAATTTGCTATACCTCTGCTTCCTTACATTTGTAATTTTATTTCCCCTTTCATCCCGTTAATGTCTTTCAGGGTTAGAAGCGTGGGCGACAGTCGCAGCAGCAGCATGGCAGGGTGAACAAATGCGCTCTGGAAATCTCGTCCCCCGGATAGGAAGGCGAGCCATTCTTTTCCGGGCTCCCCATGGGATGGTACAAGCCTGAGGGGGAGAGGAGCTAAGCCAGCCTCCGCCGGGGTGCTTTCAACTGGGAAAATGTAGAGGCGCTGCCATCTACTCTGTCGTGGCAAGGTTCCGGCCGCCCTTAAGATCCATTCGTCTCATCCAACTTATCCAACCTATCTACCCCACCCAGTTGCTAAAGGACTTTTATTCAATTATCTTTAAAAAAAAATGTCGGCGAAGTAATGCTGTCAATGATAGTTTATAATAATTTGTTGAATGCAAAGAGAAAAGTGAAAAGCAACTAACGCGCTATGCAGCACGTTACCGAACTGTGCATCGTATAGGCTACTGGCACTTGTCTATGCCTGGTGCGACTTATTTCGTGCCTCAGAACACCAAACCTTTTCGTACCCACCTTGATGATTTATATAACTCTAATGAAAACAATAACTGTCCGCTATAACAGGGGAAACAGCTTATCGGCAGTTCCCAAGAATTCAATATGGCCGATATTACACCAAAAAAAGCAGTATTGCCAACCTACGTAATAAAAGCATTATTTCTAACCTCAAACATCCCAGGCTTAAAGAACTAGCGCTTTCAAACGATAGTAGTGCTTGTTGTAGTTGTAGTGTTTAACGCCCGCTTTTACTACTACGGCACCGCAGGCGGTGACACTGATGATACATGAAGATGGAGCACCGGTGGAATGATATGGCGGGGGAAACCGGAGTACCCGGAGAAAACCCGCCCTGACGCCGCTTCGTCCACCACGAATACCACATGCGGGTCCCTGGGATCGAACCCGGGCCGCCTAGGTGGTAGGCGAGCGCATAGTAGTGCTTGAATATCGTTATCACACAACACATGAACTGACTCATCTTCGACAAATCTTGTTCTGCAATAACACTTTTGGATAAAATGAAGCTCGTAATATATATTTAATGCCCTACTGTGTTGCGAACACATACATAAATAACGACAGTGACTATAACGGCCTTTACTGCTCTAAAAAATTCAAGACAATACACGCACACACGAGCAAAACAATGGTGTCCACAGATTAGTTCATTAATTAATACGGCGTCTAAACAGAATCTTGTTTTAAAAACTGTCGGTTGGCTTCTCTGCAATGGGTTCAAAACCAAGGGCTCCTCTGGCAACATAACGGATGCAGTAGCACCAACTATGTCCGTATCTTTAGCATGGTCATATTTTACGAACAGCTGATAGTACTAATGCAACCTAACAGATGGAATATCACCAAATATAACCAGACCGCACCATAATGGGGGGGGGGGATGTAACAGTTGGTTTTTGGGGTATCTCAATAAGCTGTTTCCTCTATACATGTGGCAATGGTTGTTGGAAGTAGTTTTATTTTCTTGTACCTCGTCGACACGGGCACGCACTCACTCACACACTGACGCACACACTGACGCACTCACTCACCACACTCACTCACACACACTGACACACTCAGATTCACTCACACTCTCACTCACTCAAACTCACTCACTGACTCATTGACTCACTCACTCACACTCACTCGCTCGCTCACTCACCAACTCACATTCACTCACACTCACTCACTCAAACTCACACACTGACACACTCACACTCACTCAAACTCACACATTGACACACTGACCACACTCACTCACACATTGACACACTTACATTCACTCACACTCACTCACACTCACTCACTGAGTCACTCACATTCACTCGCTCACTCACACTCACTCAAACTCACTCACTCGCTCACTCACTCACACTCACTCACACAGGCATTCACTCACACTCACTGACTCACACTCACTCACTGACTCACTCACACTCACTCACCTCACACACACTCACTGACTCACTGACTCACTCACACTCACTCACCTGACACACACTCACTCACTCATTCTCTCACTCACACACTGACTCACTCAATTGTTCACACACTCACTCACTCACACACACATTGACTCACTCACACTCACACACTGACTCGCTCACTTATTCACTCATTCACACTCACTCACATTGACTGACTCACACACTGACTCACTCACTCATTCACTCACACACTGACTCACTCACTCGTGTGCTGATCGATAAAATACATTTTTGTTTGTGGTTTTTCTTTGTCAACCCTTATAGAATAAAAACGTTCCATAACTTGCAGGCGCGTAGGCACCAAATTCAGCAACATAACTGTGATTGTGAAGTTTACTTTTGAACTGTAGACTGCCTTAGGCATCATAACTAAATGACGTTATGTCTGTCTGCCTTCACGCGAGCGACGTTAACCTACCATCATTAGTCGTCAGAATGTTTTCCTTGCAATACTTCCTGGTAGGTACTGGGAACCCACTTTCGGAGAGAAATGCTGAACCTTAGTGGTTAGCAAACATTACAACGCAAAAGTAGTTACATTCCAATGTAAAGGATGTCCAAATGGTGTCTATCATCCACAGTTCCCTGAAGATTAGAAAAATTGAAAATAAATTGAAAACTGTTATGTTGATTGATTTGCAAAGAACGAAAATTGGCATTCATAATTCAAACAGACAGTCAGACTTTAGAAAGGTAAAATAAGCAAAGTGAAGCTTGGTTCTACAACTTCCAAATACCTCAAAACACCATTATGTCCACATAACTTTTGATTTATTACCGCGTAGGAAAAGGGTCCTTTTGCTTAACGCTCTATTACAAGAATTATTTTGCTACATATGTCACTTTTCTTCTAATTTCTGAATCAGTTTGGGTATGTTGTTACAGACACCTTAAGGAAGCAATTCAAATAGACATGATTGTTTAAGGCCAGACGAAATGGACTGGCTATCCATTCAAAGAAGAGCGCCGTGACTTTAATCCCAGTGACTGCAGTCTATATGGTTGTAGTAAAGGATGGGGAGGGCCCACGTAAAACGGTGAGATGGGACGTGTGGATGATAACGAGGTTACATTACATTACAATTGCATGGATTTTGATTTGGAAAACAAAATGAAATAAATGCATACATTTATGATATAAGTGGCTGCCAATACTTCTATTTTAATGTTAAATGCTAATATAATATGAAAATAATAAAAAAACACACCGCTACAATATTCTAAAACTTTAACGAAACAGCTTTGTTGGTAAATGATAACACTATGTACTAGAGCAAGCATCGGTAAACATGTACTCAATGAGGCCTCGCAACTATGACGTGTCAGGGGCAGCGCTTACTCTGTCTCCCCCTCCCCCTCCCTCGCAGCCTTAACTGGCACTGCATACACACCGATCACGGGCGAACTGTCCTGTCGTATTTACCTGCACTTCTAAACATGTATATGAAAGTGTAATTTAATACTAAGACTTAAAGATAAATTTCTTTATTTATAACTTTGAAGGATATTAGTTTATTTAACTTAAATTATTAGTATATTCATAGAATCATAGAACTAGAGTGCATCTAATTATTCCTGGTTTATTAAACTTGATATCTAGAATAGCACTTTGATGATTTCTTCTCTCATCATGTAAGGAACGTAAGGTGTTTGTTGTGCTCTAAAGTTCAAAAAGGCACTCATCAATGGAACATCAAGCGGCATTATGATACATGTCATAAGATCACCATACAATTATAGACAATTGGTAATTTTCAATCGTGGAGTTACTAACAACCTCCCGATACAATAATATATGCTTGAAGTCATTCCATTTAGGGAATATACAACAGGGACAGAATTATTTCAAGCATTTAAGAAATGTGTAGAAGAAAAGAAACTGAATCTAAAAAAAATCTTGTATCACGATTAACAGATGTTAATTTGCGTGCTATATTGAGAGTGGCTACTTGATTTTCATGGTAGGTACATTGCAAATAGAAGTGAATTGAAATATCTAGGTCTACCTAAAGTATCGTAGACCAAAATAGCTGGATTCAAGTATGTGTACTATTCCTTATTGTACTCTGTAGCGAGTGAGTCCAGCACTGACTCTGAACGAAGGTCAATGCCATCCCCTGTTCTACATTACGTCATGTGTATTGCGGGTTGCATGTTGAGACGTCATACTCACCCCTCATTGAGTACATGTTTGCCGATGCCTGTACTAGAGGATCAACATCCTATCTCCATTTATAACAAAATATCAGGGAAGCATATGTTAGTTTTCTCATAGCGTTGTGCTACAATCTGGAAACAAACAGCAGCCAAGTACTCCAAGATGATCTTGCTCTGTTTGACGGAAACATGCATACATATATCTTAGGGAAATTGTGTGTGTGTGTGCGTATGTGTGTGTGTTTGGTAATCTGAGAAATCCATTGAGCCGATTTTGATAACTGTATCGCCCATGAAACTTCCTATTTCTGATGGAAATGGGGTTATAAAGCACTAGCGAATTTCAATTCACTAATTGCTAGGAAACTAAAAAGATTCACAAATATTTTGTTGAGATTACCGTGGGATGGAAAACAGTTGCTGTACTCCGCAGAGTGTAAAAACAAAAGCCAGTTGCGCTTTATTCTATTGTAATATACATAGATGGTCAAGATGTAACACTTAAGCAAGCAGAAGACAAAGCATGAAAGAGTAGTAATCGATTCTGTTTGGAATAGTACGAATTGCATATTATATTTGTTTTTGAAGTGAAACTTCTTATGGGAGGGCTTTGAAATTCTTTCTGATCCGCAACCTTTTTGTGTGATGAAAAGTGGTGGGGGTAAGCACTTATCGGGTAGATTGGGAGCAGTGTCTCGCTTGCCTTCGGATATCGGGGAAGAGTGAGACATACGCTCTTCTCGCTTTCTTTCATTCTCCTTATCCGTGGTGCGTTCAGGCGGCGTGGCGATCACTGAGTACAGCTGTTGTTTGTCAACAGAGCATCCGTTGAAACACGTGTGTATAACCAACGCATTGCGAGAATTATTTAGTGTTCTCGTTGTTTATAATCTATTTTCTTCATTAAAATATACAATTTTGTTGTGAATATGCCTAAGTCAGGTGCAGAAAGAACAGAGTTTACATTACTTATTTTAGTTATCATAAACCGATAATTTCTCTTCTTAATTTTATGCAAATAAATGAATGCTAAACACAATCTATGCTATTCTAAAGTGATTGATGAATAATTTAAATGTTTCCCTGTAATACAAAAGTTTCACTTCTATCGTGTGTCTTTACGACACACCCTTTCTTTTTTGTTCAACGCACAGTAGATATCTCCATTTTTCTGAATTAGTTTGGCTAACGACTTCCAAATGATCTCGATAATTGCCGTTCAGCAGTGTTGTTACTGATTGTATGCATTCCTTGTTTTCTCATTCTTGTATAAACTATTCTTACAAAAAGTTATTCTTTTAGTTCATATTAATCGAGATAAACATTCGAAGAAATGTCTTATTTCATATTTCCTTGTAAGTACAGTAGGACTAGGGGAAAGTCAAATCTTTTAAGAGAGGGTCGCTATGTGAGAGCTTTGAAAATCCACTCTGGGAAGAAAAGAAGAATGACTTCTTATTTGAGGAAAATATAATTAATATTGGAAATTCAAAGTAATAAGGAATATTTCAGTAATTTATTTGGCATAAGCCGTGTGTTAATTAGATCTAATTTTTTGTAAGGTAAGAGGTTTTTTGTATGTATTAATCTTTACCAGTTATGCAAAAACCATTCAGAATGAAGAGGACTTCTAAGGCTATTCCCAGAAAATTCAAAATATACGTTTATTTATGAGATATATACGTTTATTTGTCATGAAAATAGTTTTTGTTTTTCTGTTAACAAAAATAAGGACAACAAAATCACAATTATCTCTTTTCACTTAAAAATACATTCGTCTCCAGCACATTAACTGTTGTTTTAACCTATAGCTATGTATTCTTAATACTTGGTGGGGTTCCCTTATTATCTCACACAACCTTCTTGGCATTGATCTCACAAGACTTTCTGTAGTTTGTCTAGTAATTTCCTCCCACTTCTCCATTATTAGTTCCTTAAGATTATTCTTGTTTGAGAAGTGTTTTCGTATATTTTCTTTGACAATGTAACATACATCCTCAATTATAATATTCGCAAAACTTAAAGGCATATGGAGGCGGGCCGTACTGCAGACTCCAGCGAATCCTAAGCTTGCCCCTCCTACCAGCGCTGCCGAATGTGGTACACGCATCTCACCATGTTTAACAGTGACTGTCAGATTTTCTATTTCCAATTCACAATTTTTCTGTTTCCATATCCTTACTCTGCCTCTAGGTGTAAACATGTTAAATTTACTTTCATCAGTAAAACTTTTCTCCAGAAGTTTTGATAATC
Organism: Tenodera sinensis; assembly: GCA_030765045.1. Lineage (NCBI taxonomy): Eukaryota > Metazoa > Arthropoda > Insecta > Mantodea > Mantidae > Tenodera > Tenodera sinensis. The sequence goes on along the minus strand of CM060972.1, from coordinate 41,469,087 downwards.
ATATGTTTGATGTTTGCAATATTCCAGGCTCTTCCTTCTACTAAAGTTGATTATGTGTGGTTTTCTGCGAGCCATTCGTTGATGTATTCAGCTTTATGAAGACTGTTGCTTATGGTCTGTGGATTAACATGTTTTCCAATTTGCTTTTCCACTTCTGCAGTAATCTTTGCAGCGCTCAATTTAGAACCTGTTTTCACTTTTCTATCTGATATTTTTCTGCCTGAGTCATGGCTAAAGGCCGGAGGCATGTGCGTTATTCCATAGGTATACTGCACATGGACTTTACCGTTATCGCTCGCGCATGTAAACAACTGCAGGTAGGTAATGCCTGACCATGAAAACCGCTTCATTGCAGCACAGCATACAAACACCATATGAACACTAAAGAACACTATCACTCCATGTCTGCAGCTCACTGCGAGAAGAAACAAAACAGTCACGTTATACTACACCTTGACCTTGCGTCTGCATACACTTGTAAGATAATGCTTCACTAGTTCGTAGAGTACTACGTTACTTTGTTTTCGATCCTTGCTTCTAGTGGCAGTTGTATGCATATTCGATAGCCGTGCTGTACTTCTGACGTCATTCATACTTACGGCCAGCTAATCTGTATCACATGCGAGCGCACATCCTTCCGGCCTTTACTGATGACTAAAGAAGAACTTTTCTTTGTTATTTTTTAGTGTTTTGTTTTGTTAAGGGGACAAGGTAGTCTGAACAAACAGAAATTACACCTCAGTTAAATTGTCACTGCTCTTAAAGTTCACAATGATTTTTCCTGAAATTTTAATGAATTAATCTATAAAACATGACAATGATTTCAAGTTGTTATTTATATGATAGCTTGTATGGTTGAGTCTATACAATTATTTCATTCACCAGGAAAATAATAAAATTTACTCTTAAAGCATATGAATTCATGTACGTACCTTTTTCTCTGGAAGCATGAGAGGTAGAGAGCCGACATTTTTCGTACATATATACAACACATAGTTGAATTTTCTGAACCACAATAATAATTTCATGATACATATTAGTGATGACCGCCTCCGTAGCGTGCCTGCCTCTGGCGCGGAGGAACGGGGTTCGATCCCTGGTACCGGCTTGGGATTTTTCCCCCGTTGGGAAGCCTGGTACGGGGTGTACCCAGCCTCGTTAGGTCCCTGAGGGGTCAACTGAGTAGCTATTATAATAGAAAGGTAGCGTCCCTGAAAGGTCAAGTAGTCACCTTACGGTCGGGAGAGTGGCGTGCTGAACCCCGCCAGCACCCAAGTTGCACTCCTCCGTGGCCTTGGCCTTGGCTGGAGGACGCCGCGGCCGGGCGATAAGGGTAACCTCTGCATAGAGAGGAGTCGCCGTAGGGATACAATATCTAGTGATCTTTAAGAAAACAACAACATTGCAGATAACTCTTTTTCAATTTCTAGTAAACTAGTATTCATAACTGAATAATTGAGGTTCAGAAGATAGCTGATTATACTAAGAATAAGCATGCAAAAGTGTGATTCTATATTACAAGAAGTTTCAGAGAAAGTCACATGAGTTCACATTGTTTTTTAGAGTAAACATTATTTTTCTGCTAGCAATAGAAATAATTTCCATGATTTATAGATTAGTTCATAAAAATTTCAGGAAAAATATTGAGAACTTTAACTACAGACCATCTTGTCCCCTTAAACCTGTATATGATACTCTTATGACTGTGTTTAATACTTCAGCTACTTCTTTGAATGTTTCCTGATTTGGAGGCATCGTATTGCAATATTACGAATAAATAACTAAGAAATAAAACAGAAGGTAATAAGGTTTAAAATAACATGCTATGATTATAACACTACCGTAATATACACAAATTGTGATGTTGTACTCATATGGCTTTCTCTACTCATTCTTATAGAAACTATTCTTACAAAAATTATTCTCTTATTTCATATTAATCGAGATAAACTCGCATATTTGCTTGTAAGTGCAATGGGACTAGGGGAATACATGATGGTGAAATCTTTTAACACCTGGTCGCTATGTGACAACTTTGAAACTTTATTCTCTTTCAATGGTCGGAAGAAAAGAAGAATGACTTCCTTTGACTACCTTTAAGAAAAGTATAATTAATATTGGAAATTCAAAATAATAAGGAATATCTCAGGAATGGTTAACAACACAAACATTTTAACATAACCTGCGTGTTAATTAGATCTACATTTTTGTAAGGTAAGACATCTTTTGTATCTATTAATCTTCACCAGCTATGCAAAAATCATTCAGAATGAAGAGAACCTCTAAGGCTCTTCCCAGAAAATTCAAAATATACATTTATTTATGAAAATATCTGTTTTCTGTTTTAACAAAAATAAGAAAAAAATCTGATGTGTTGCACTCACATGACTCTTGTACTAACCATTCTTACAAGCAGGTACAAGGGGAATATGGGAATTCAGTAGGCTTTGTGCGATAGTCAAATCGTTTAAAGCTTTGAGATCCCGTTTTCTTTGCACACTTAACATATAAAAAATGAACAACGATGTTCCATTTAACGAAAGCTTTAAGTTTTCCGAAACTCACACACATAGCAAGGAATATCTCCGAAATGGTTCAACCTACAAGAAAATTTATTGAGACATCAATTGTGTATTTTAGCAAGATCTACATTTTTGTATAGTATGATTTGGTCTATCTCTAACGGTTTACCAGTTATACAAAAGTCGTCCAGAGTAAATACGACTACAGCGGCTATAACCAGAAAATTCAAGATGTACATTTCATTTGTCATAAAAATATCTCAAACATATGACATTTTAATCAAAATCGTTAGAGCCATTTTCAAGAAAATCAAAATTTTAGAAAAATCTTCCATGTAAAGGGTAGTTTAGGGTGGGGCTATTTTCTTCAAAATCTTCGTGTCGCATCCTTGAAAGACATTAAACTTAAATACCAACTTTGGTTTTTAATCGAATTTTCCTTTTATCGTTATGCTGTCCACAGACTGACACAGAGACACACACACACCCTTTTTCTAAAAATGCTTTTTTTTTTTTTTTATTCAGGGGGTCTCAAAACATATTTCCGGTGAAATCTCGACATCGAATTTTTGGGTGGAATAAAATACTTCCTCTACTTACCGGTAGAGAAAGTAAAAATGAAGCCTTTATTAAACTATTATATAAGACTAGAATTGCAAATGTTATTGTGACTGCAGATAACAATAAGCGATACAACTGAAAATCACATGAATAATTCCCATATTTAATTGTTTCTTAAACTGCTTGTAAGGTAAGCTAAAATCAAGCTCTATTCTAATTGTAAGGTATTTCGCACATAACCTCAGAATGATAGAATTTTTATGGGATAACGTTTACGGAATCCTGAAATGAAACAGCTGACGGTAAAATACATATATTGTGTCAAGCAGTTCTTCAGTGGAAACTAGGCCATTTATGAGCTTATACAAAAATAATTGTTAAGCTATTACTCTACGATCGAAAGTGAGACTGTTTTGAATTCATTAAGCAGTTGACTATACGGCAAATTCTAATTATAAATAAAAACACCGTGAGTTTTGTAATTTAAGTATCTGAGGAACTTTGTTTTTGATCTGCTCTATTTGATTGTTGTGACTCAGGGGTCTCCGTCTAGGGGATATGTGAATAGCGACCACAAGGTACCCAAGCTGAGCAGAACATTACTTCCACTTACTGGTGTTTTGCTCCTCACTGTAACTTTTCTATCTGACCTTACCTTGGTCATCTCTTGCTCTCTTCCGACCCCGATGCTATTAGGGTTCCCGAGGGCTAGAGAGTCTTTATTTTTCCAACCTCTCCATTTCTCTAATTTCTCTATAAAACCTTAACCCCTAACATGCTGACGTGTCTTGGCATGTAATACGTCCTCTGGTAATCAGAGGATATGGTTGGTGAATTTATTTTGATAATTCTCCCGGTCAGGTCAGTGATACCCGTAAACCAACGACAGGTGTGGTCCTCCAGACATTCTGGGAGTTGTGAGAGAGCGATGTGACCGCCAAAACATAAAAATATGGTGCTCTCTAAAAAGAGGTTACTATTACTGCTATTGCTCTCTTCAATATCATCAGTGAAAAATATTGGAGAGAAAGAGGATTAATAACTTCATGTCAGAAATCCAGCATTAGCTAACAACAACATTGGTGACCATACAATTGAGGCACATTGCAAATTACAAGACTTTTGTATAAGAATTAGCATAGTTTTTTAGGTCCCTGCAGATCCTGAATACAAAACCCAGTTTCTTAAAGAAATCAATGTTTATATATGTTTTATGTGATAAAGCTGTGAGGATGAATACTTTTTTGAGGCAGTGTAATATATTTTTTGAAAAGAAAAGAGGTGGTTGTGTATGTTTAACAGGCGCACGGAGCGAAAGCCGGTGCATTGGCTCCAAGGACGAACTAGGTTGGCTTGATCCCCTCCAGGGTCATTTCAGTGATCGGGGGAACGTCACTGGGCAGTCTTCTGCTGCTAGTCCTGCAGTTAGCACCATGAGGTACATCGCTCTCTTCCTTGGTGTTGTCAGTTCACTACTGGTCACTGACTCCAAACAGGTGAGTCAAAATCTGCTTTTTATCACATTAAAAACAGTCTTGGAGGTGACAACAGCAAATATATGACGGCGAATCTGTTAAAATTATGTATATACAATCCTGGAATATTACTGTGCATCATTGTTGATATTTAACACATTTAAAACATTATTGTTGTTAGCATGTATGATGTCTAATGTTCCCTATTTTTACTTTCTCTACTATGTATACTAAAGTAGAAGTATTGTATTCCACCCAAAAATTCGATGTCGAGATTTCACCAGAAATATATGCTTTGAGACCCCCTGAATCCAAAAAGAAAAGCATTTTTAGAAAAAGAATCGTGTGTGTCGGTGTGTGTATCTAACTGTGGACAGCATAACTCAAAAACGAAAAGTCGGTTAAAAACCAAAGTTGGTATTTCAGTTTAATGTCTTTCAAGAACGCAACACGAAGATATTGAAGAAAATTGCTCCACCGTAAACTACCCTTTACATGGAAAATTTTACGAAAATTTTGATTTTCTTGAAAATGGCTCTAACGACTTTGATTAAAATGACATATGTTTGCGATATTCTTATGACAAATGAAATGTATACCTTAAATATTCTGGCTATGAGCTATGTAGCCCTGTTTACTTTGGATGACTTTTGAATAACTCGTAAACCGTAAGAGATAGACCAAATCTTACTATACAAAAAATGTAGATCTCGTTAAATCACACAATTTATGTCCAAATAAATTTGTTTTGTAGAGTGAACGATTTCGGAGATATTCCTTGTTATTTGTGTCAGTTTCAGAAGAAAAAAAAAACTTTCGTCAAATGCAACATCGTAGTTCATTTTTTATGTTAACCGTGCAAAGAGAACGGAATCTCAAAGCTTTAAAATATTTGACTATCGCTCAAAGTCTGCTGTCTGTTCTCATATTCCCCTTGTACCTACAAGAAGATAAACAATAAGATAATTTCTGCAGATGTTTATCTCAATTAACACGAAAAAGATATAGGAATAGGAGTTTGTAAGAATGGTTAGTACAAGAATAGAGAGTCATGAGTGCAACACATCAGATTTTTTAAAATTTGGTTGTATTTCTATTACTGCAAAATAACAATAATTAAACTGACCACTCTGGAAATTGGCATGGAAACGCAAGGTCCAGGTTAGTTCAGAGGAGTTTAAATCGGAATTTTTTCCCCAAAAGAAGTTATAATGGGGCTTGAAGCATTTGGCACATTACTTTGTTTATAATCATTACTTAGTCAAACATCTGATGTCACATGGCTTTCTCTACTCTTGCACAAACTATTCTTACAAACACGCATTTCTCTGAGAGATAGAACTGGAACTTAAAAATTCAATGCCACAACTGGGATTTGAACCACAGACCTTCCGCTTACCGGGTGGCTGCTCTACCACTGAGCTATTGTGACAAACTGCCAGAATGGCATTAAATTCTCAAACCAGTTCGTATTTCTCCTGGTAAACCACAAAGGCAGTCTCACATCAGAGACAAATTACCCCAATGGTGACTTACTAGTGTAAGTACTTTATATCCCAGGATTAAATAACCTTCAGATGGTAATTATTATGTATATATGCCAACAAACTTACTGTTGGTATTTTTAAACACACAAGCCATGTGTGTTTAAAAACACCAACAGTAAGTTTGTTGGCATAAATAAATAATAATTACGTATTTCTCTATTTACTTCATGTTAATCGAGTTAAACATTGGTACAAATTATCTTATTGCTAAATTTCTGTGGGTACAAGGGAAATACAGTAGTCTTTAAGTGTGAAACCGAAATTATAATGTCAATATATATATTTGATAATAGAAAGAAACAAAAGGAGATTCTAGTCAATAGTTAAGGGGAAGACGTAATAAAGCTGAATATGTTAAAGTCTCAAGAATGGAAGCCTAGGAAGATTTAATTGAGTGATAAGGTTACAATTGTTGTTTGTACAAAACCATAGTGATTCCGCGGGCTGATTCGTATCTTACCATGACGTGCTCTAAAGTTAGCCAATGGAAATTGCTTCCTTCGTGTTGCTCACGCAAAAACAAATGCAACGCAAGACACACTCGTCTTGAATCGAGCCGAGAGTACACGTGCAACTTGGGAGTTGTACGTAAGCTAGCGCGTATACATAATTCGGCGGTTGCTAAAGGTGACAAAGTTAAAGTGTTATAACGTTGTAGTTGAAGTTACAAAGTTACATTCTATTTAAATATCGTCGACAGTTCTCTACAAATCTGGAAATTTGCAAATAAGGTTAAATGCTGGTTAATTCTTCGTTTGGTTCCATTCCTACCACAACTCACGCATACCCTGTAGATTAGGACCTCTTGCTAGAGCTAGTCCGGACACCAAACACGAGATCTTAAAGGTCTTAAAGGCGACGTCTTCGACGGAGAGGAACGTTTGCCTCAAGTGATAGTTCTGTGTTTTTATAGTGGTCGCTATATGAAGACTTTGAGGTTTCGTTCTCTTTGCACGGCGAACAGATAAAAATGAAAACGACCTTCCATTTGAGAAAAGTAGAAATATTGCAAAACACACAAATAACAAGGAGTATCTCCGAAATGGTTCACTGTGTTTTAACTAGATCTACATTTTTTGTATTAGTAAGATTTGGTCTATCTCTTACGGTTTACCAGTTATACAAAAGTCATCAGGAGTAAATAGGACTACCTACATGGGTTATAGTCAGAAAATTCAAAATAACCATTTCCTTTGCCATAGAAATGTCTTAAATACATGAATTTTACTCAAATCGTTAGCCATTTTTGAGACAATCAAAATTTTCGAAAAAATACTTTTGTAAAGGGTTGTTCAGGGTGAAAGGAATTTTCTTCGAAATTTTGATGTTGCACCCTTAAAAAACATTAAACTTAATACCAACTTTGGTTTTTAACCGACTTTTCGTTTTTGACTTATGCTGTTCACACACACACACACACACACACACACACACACACACACACACACACACACACAGACACACACACACACACACACACACCCCACACAGACATACCTTTTTCTAATAATGGTTCTTTTGATTCAGGGGGCCTCAAAACATATTTCCTGTGAAATTTCGACATCCAATTTTTGGGTGGAATACAATACTTCCCCTATTTACTGTGCACAGTAGAGAAAGTAATTGGTCTTGGATGTGACAACAGCAGATAAAGAACGGGTAGGTAATCTGTAAAAAAAATGTATATAGGATTACAGAAATGTTACCGTGTACAATGTTGATATTTAACACACTTAAAACGTTATTGTTGTTAGCGCAGATAATGAATAATATCATGTATTTTCAAACTTGGTTGTATTTCTGTTACTATTACACAACAATAATTAAACCCACCATTTTGGAAATTCGTTTGGAAATGGTAAGGACTAAGTTTAGGGTACGTTAGATTCAAATTATTTTTCCTAAAACCAATTATAATGGGGCTTGAATTTAAGATTTCGAAACACCTGACCTATTACTTTGTTTATATACATTACTTGCTCAAAAAAAGTCGGTTACACTTAGTTTTATACTTCAGGGCCCTCCGAGAACGCGACAAGTTGGTTTTCAATCCAATTCGCCCTCCCCAAAGTTACCCATGACATGGAAACATTTTCGCTATTGTTATTTTTTTAAATGACTAACGGTTTTAGTCGAAATCTCATAGATTTAAGATGTGTGCATGATGAATAGTGTATATACTTTGAATTACTGTAAAATAGCCTGTGAAGTTCATTCTTGTATGACTTATAAGCCGTAAAAAATAGACAAAAACGTACTGAACAGAAAGTGTAGGTCTCGTCGAAGGACACGAACTATTAGAAATAAAAGCTTTGTGGCATTCATTTCTCAAATATTTTACACTTTTTCCAACTAAGTCGTGATTATTTCCTCGTGGACACTCAAAGGGAACGAAATTTCAGACTTCCATTCTGAACGACTTACATAACTTGTAAGCAGTAGATAGAGATAGACAAAAGTTTACTACACAAATATGTAGATCTGGTTATAACACAAAATGTATGTCATATTTCTGTCAGTATTTTAAAGATATTCTTTAATATAGGTATGAACTGGCAAATATCTCATACTTCTTTCAACTGCTAAGCCTCTATGCATTTTATCTTCATTACCACATAGGCCTACAATATGTAGAAAACTTACTACGGCTCACCCAAAAATCCGAGGTCTAGATTTCATCTGTAAAACACGCATTGAGCCTACTTAAATAAAACAAAAGCCTTAGAAAAAAGCCCGTGCACGTATTTGAGAACTGCAGAACTTCAAACAAATAGTCTGATAAATATCAATCTTGGTCTTAAATAAAAAATTATTTAAAAACTAAAAGCCTCACTTTTGCTGCAAGTTTTTGAAATATAGTGCAAACGATAGCTTCATGATGACTCCATCTTCGGTGCTTGTTATGATGAAGTTGTCATGAAACTATGGTTTGCATAATATTTCAAGAACTTGCAGCAAATATTAAGATAGGTGAAGCTTTTAGTCTCTAAATAATTTTCACTTTTTCCACTACGTATAGTAAGTAGAGGAAGTATTGTATTCCACCCAAAAATTCAATGTCGAGATTTCACCGGAAATATATGTTTTGAGGCCCCCTGAAACAAAAAAAAAAAACCAAAGTTGGTATTTAAGTTTAATGTCTTTCAAGGATGCGACACGAAGATTTTCTTGAAAATGGCTCTAACGATTTTGATTAAAATGTCATATGTTTGAGATATTTTGATGACAAATAAAATGTATATCCTGAATGTTCTGGCTATAGCCCCTGTAGTCGTATTTACTCTGGACGACTTTTGCATAACTGGTAAACCGTTAGAGATAGACCAAGTTATACTATACAAAAATGTAGATCTTGCTAAAATACACAATTTATGTCTCAATAAATTTTCATGTAAGGTGAACCATTTCGGAGATATTCCTTGTTATATGTGAGTTTCAGAAAACATTAACTTTCGTGAAATGGATCATTGTTGTTCATTTTTTTATATGTTAAGTGGGTAAAGACAACAGAATCTCAAAGCTTTAGAGCTTTTGACTATCGCACAAAGCCTAATGTATTCTAATATTCCCCTTGTACCTACAAGGAAATAAGCAATAAAATAATTTGTACAAATGTTTATCTCAACACGAAGAAGGTAGAGGCATAAGAGTTTGTAAGAACGGTTAATACAAGAGTGGAGAAAGTCATGTGAGTGCAACACATCAGATTTTTATTAAAGTGACATAGGTTTGAGATATTTTTATGACAAATGAAATGTATATCTTAAGTTTTCTGGCTGTAGCCCATGAAGTCCTGTTTACTTTGGATGACTTTTGCATAACCGGTAAATCATAAGAGGTAGAGCAAATCTTACTATACAAAAAATGTAGATCTTGCTAAAACACACAATTTGTCTAAATAACTTCTTTTTGCAGATTGAACCATTTCGTAGATGTACTTTGTTATTTTTGTGAGTTTTTGGAGAACTTATACTTCTGTCAAATGGAACATCGGTATTCAATGTTTTATATGTTAACCGTGCAAAGAGAACGCAAAATCTTTAAAAGATTTTTGACTATCGTCCAAAGTCTACTGTATTCTCATTCCCCTTGTACCTACAAGGAAATAAGCAATAAGGTAATTTCTGCAAATGTTTGTCTCAACTAACACGACGATAGAAGAATAAGAGTTTGTAAGAATGGTCAGTGCAAGAGTAGAGAAAGTCATGTGAGTGCAACACATCAGATTTTTTTAAGATTTGTGTTGCTTCGTTATTAACAGCTTCAGTTTTTCATTGAATCAAACTTGGTATTTAAGTTTAGCCTCTTCCAAGAATGGACACAAAGTTATATAGAAAATCTCTACACTCCAACTGCTTCTAAATAGAAATTGTTTGGAAGTTTTGAGCTTCTCAAAACTGCCTCTAATGATTTCGATTAAAATACACGTTTAAGATGTTTTCATGAAAAATGAATTTTCTGAGAATAGCCTCTAAAATCTTCATTCTGGATGATTTTTGCATGATTGGAGACAGACAAAATGTTACTGCACAAAAAAATGCATATCTCGTTAATCACACAGTTTATGTTAAATGCATTTTTTGTGAAGTTAAGCACTTTCTAGATATTGCTGGTTATTGGTTTAAATTTTCTGATATTTATACTTTTCTTACACGAGAAGTCGTTATTCGGTTTATTCCCCTCCTGGGCATGCAAAGAGAACATACTTTCCAATCCATGATATACTAACCAGCTCTTATTAAGACTTGATAATCGCTTTAACCTACTGTATTTCCCATTCCCATTGTAGCTACAAGAAAACGTAATAAAAGCATTTATCCAAACGTTTATCTCAAATAACATGAAGCAGATGTAAGAATAAGCCTTTTTAAAAATGGTTTATGGAAGTGTAGGAAGAGAAATCATGTGAATGTAACATAAGAGTTTCTGAGCGATGCGTATTCCAAAACGGGAAGCTTGATTATATAAATGTATGGCTGTCGCAAGGAATGTATATTCCTTCTAAGTGTATAACGGGACTGAGCAGAAAAAAAAAGTTATAATTGGCCTGAAAGCATTCTATAAGGAAAACGTACATGATGCGCAATTAAAGCATGGCGCATGCTTTTCCCCTATGAGTTAATGTGTGACTGGTATATACCCCTTTGAGAGTTTTGTAAACTTACTTCTTAATATCAAACAGAGGTTTTTCATTTTTAAATAAATTAGTCTGAAAGTTTTGAGCCAGTGAACGGTTTGAGACAAGGCGATCCCTTTCCATTCTGCTATTGAACTTAGTACTGGAAAAAGGTATACCAATTATTGAAATAAACCCAGGTGGCGCCATATTTAATACAAACATACAATATATGGACTATACAGATGATCTGGTTATAATTACTCGGACATTAAAAGCACAGAAAGAAACTGAAGAAAAATCAAACACAACGCAAAAGAAATAGGGCTGGAAATAAATGTTGTTAGCTAATGCTGGATTTCTGACATGAAGTCATTAATCCTCTTGCTCTCCAATATTTTTCACTGATGATATTGAAGAGAGCAATAGCAGTAATACGAGTAGTAACCGCTTTTTAGAGAGCACCATATTTTTATGTTTTGGCGGTCACATCGCTCTCTCAACTCCCAGAATGTCTGGAGGACCACACCTGTCGTTGGTTTACGGGTCTCACTGACCTGACCGGGAGAGTTATCAAAATAAATTCACCCACCATATCCTCTGATTACCAATCAGAGGACGTATTACATGCCATGACAGGTCAGCATGTTAGGGGTTAAGATTTCATAGAGGAATTAGAGAAATGGAGAGGTTGGAAAAATAAAGACTCCCTAGCCCTCAGGAACCCTAATAGCATCGGAGTCGGAACAGAACAAGAGATGACCAAGGTAAGGTCAGATAGAAAAGTTACAGAGAGGAGCAAAACACCAGTAAGTGGAAGTAATGTTCTGCTCAGCTTGGGTACCTTGTGGTCGCTATTCACATATCCCCTAGACAGAGACCCCTGAGTAAGATAAGCAAATGTAGTGGCAAGGAATATGAACCATTTGGCTATCATACGCCAAGTCAATAACCATCTTATTCTTCAATTGTCTACAACTGTATATTTCTCTAGTTATTCTAACAAGTACTTAAATGTGGAGAAAGCTATCTCTATGAATACACCCAAAAACAAAAGTAAGAGATAAGGTGGACGAAAATTTACTTCTAATCAGTATTGTCACCGCGCCCGCCGCATCTAATTGCCGACAACAGCAGTGTCACCCATCGCATTATTGTCGGCACTACCGCAAAGGAGCCGAAGGAAAGAGACAGAGAATGGCCGCATTGTTGGGGCGCTTGCCGAAAGAGAGAAAAGGATAGAGACTTCGAGAATCTTCTGCTTTGTATTTCACCGCAATAACTGAACTTTCCAGAATAGTGCCTGGGAGATATAAATAGCGGTAAAGTGCGACAGAAGAGGCAGTCAGACGTATGTGAAGCGTTGAGTAGTCGTGCCGACGGAGAGGACAGACGATGTGAAGCGTTGAGGAGTCGTGCCGACGGAGAAGGGACAGTTCTTTGTGTTACGAATTCGGAGCCGTGCTGTTGGAGAATCGGAAAAGACTTTCTTGCTGTTGCAACGAGTGTACAAAGTTACTGTTTACGGAAATAAAAGTGTTTCTTTATCCTGACTACATCTGTCGTCTTTACTTCACACCCAACAAAAGTCACAGTATAATCAATACCATGAATTTAAATGTTCAGAGGCACTGGTTACATGGGATAATGACTGCAGTAAAGATATAAAGCCTAGGTTCACCGCAGGGGATATGTTTATATGCGCTATTGAAAGTGTTTAGAACAGGATATACCTATTTCCAGTCAGTTACAAATTTACAACACAATAATTAAACCTATAGTGTTCTACGGCAGTAAGGCATGGGCTATGACAGAGTAAATGATACAACTTAAATGGTGGAAGAGAAATGCACTAAGGAGGATTTACGGGTCAATCAAGGACCAAAATGGTTGGAGAATTCGTAGTAACTTAGAATTCGAAAGACTACGGGAAACCCAATATTGTATCGTGTATAAAAGATAGAAGATATCAATGGACTGGCCATCTGATAAGGATGAACGGCTAAGAGGGCTGTAATGCTGAAGGAAGCGTTAGCTAGAGCGTACATCAAACATAACATGAGTAGTTTAGAACGCAGCGTTGTGGGCGAGGGACAGCAAAGAAAATGAAAACCACGTGATGAGACGCAATATAAAGAAAATGTGATGCACTCATATGACTTTCTCTTCTCTTGTGCTAACCATTCTTCCACTCTTATTCTTCTATCTTCTTCGTGTTGGTTGAGATAAACACTAGCAGAAATTATCTTATTGCTCGTTTTCTTGCACTTGCAATGGGAATATTAGAACACAGTAGACTTTGAGCGATAGTCAAATCTTTTAAAGCTTTTAAATTCCATTCTCTTTGTGCGCTTAACATATAAAAATCTGATGTGTTGCACTCGCATGACTTTTACTCTTGCACTAACCATTCTTACAAACTCTTATTCTCAAATGAGCCCGAGGAGCTTTAAGTTACCCGACATTCGTCTTCTCAGGGTAGGGAAAACCTCGGAAAAAAAAACCTTACCCGGATAACTTACCCTAAGCAAGATTCGAACTCGCGACCTCTTGAACGTGAGGCAGACACGCTAACCATCACGCTACCGAGGCGGGCGTCTGCTACGTGTTGAGATAAACATTTGTACAAATTCTCTTATTGCTATTCCCTTGTAGGTGAAAGGGGAATATTAGAATACAGTAGGCTTTGAGCGATAGTCAAATGTTTTAAAGCTTTCAGATCCCGTTCTCTTTGCACCCTTACCATTAAAAAAATTAAAAAAAATAAATTAAAAAATATGAACGATGATCCATTTCACGATAAAGTTTTAACTTTTCCGAAACTGACACAAATAACAAGGAATATCTCCGAAATGGTTCACCCTACAAGAAAATTCATTCAGACATAAATTGTGTATTTTAGTAAGATCTACATTTTTTGTATATTAAGAATTTGTCTACCAGTTATTTGTTTACCAGTTATGCAAAATTCGTCCAGAGTAAATACGACTACAGGGGTTAGAGCCAGAAAATTCAAGACATACATTTCATTTGTCATAAAAATATCTCAAACATATGACATTTTAATCAAAATCGTTAGCCATTTTCAAGAAAATCAAAATTTTCCATGTAAAGAGTAGTTTAGGGTGGTGCTATTTTGTTCAAAATCTTCGTGTCGTATCCTTGAAAGACATTAAACTTAAATACCAACTTTGGTTTTCAACCGACTTTTCGTTTTTGAGTTATGCTGTCTACAGACTGACTGACACACACACGGGCCTTTTTCTAAAAATGCTTTTTTTTTGGATTCAGGGGGTCTTAAAAGATATATTTCCGGTGAAATCTTGACATCCAGTTTTTGGGTGGAATACAATACTTCCCCTACTTGCCAGTAGAGAAAGTAAAAATGAATAGCATTGTTACATTTGACAGAAGCATAGGTTCTCCAAAACTGAAACAAATAACGAGGAATATCTCCGAAATAGTTCACTATACAAAAAAATATATATATTTAGACATAAATTGTTTGTTTTAGCAAGAGGTACATTTTTTGTATAGTAAGATTTGGTCTATCTCGTACGGTTTACCATTTATGCAAAAATCATCCAGAGTAAACAGGACTTCGTGGGCTATAGCCAGAAGATCCAAGATATACATTTCATTTTTCATAAAAAATATCTGAAACATATAACATTTTAGTTAAAATCGTTAGCTATTTTGAAGAAAATCAATATTTTCAAAAAAAATTCCATGTAAAGCGTAGTTTAGGGTGGAGCAATTTTCTTCAAAAATCTTCGTGTCGCATCCTTGAAAGACATTAAACTTAAATACCAACTTTGGTTTTTAACCGACTTGTTTTTGAGATATGCTGTCCAGTCTGACACACGCACGCACGCACACACACACGCGCGCGCGCGAACCTTTTTGTAAAAGGTGGTTTTTTTTTGTTTTTTTTTTAATTCAAAGGGGGGGGGGGCTCAAAACATATATTTCCTTTGAAACCTCGACATCGAATTTTTAGGTGGAAGACAATATGTACTTTCTTTATTTTATGTACTCATAGTAGGGAAAGTAAAAATTGGACGTCTTGCATTGACATGGCTTTCTCTAATTTTGTACAAACTATTCTTACAAACGTTAGATATTTCTCTATCTAGTTCATGTTAATCAAGATAAATACTAGCAAAACTTATTGTAGGTACCAGAGGAATATGGGAATACAGTATAATTTAAGCGATAGTCAAATGTTTTAAAGCTGGTTGCTATGTGATGACTTTGAAATTCCGTTCTCTTTGTATAGCCAGAATAGCTTTCTGATTTGAGAAAGGAATGTGTGTTGGAAAACTCAGACAACTGAAATAAAATATTTTGCAGATCTTTCACTCCATAACTGTATGTCTAACGAGATTTAAATTTTTGTACAATAAAATGTTGTCTATGTTAATACCGTTTACATGTTATGCAAAAGTCATCCAGAATGAACAGGACTAGAGAATATTCCAGAAAATTCAAGATTTACCTTTAATTCGTCGTACAAATATCTTAAAGTTATGGTATTATAATAAAAATCTTTAGCCATTTTTGAGAATATCAACGCGTTAAAAATGTTTCATATAAAGAGTAGCTTGGGGTGGAGGGATTGCCTTGAAACTCTTTTTGTTACATCCTTGGAAGTTTGATTTCCAACCGACTTTTCCTTTTGAGTTCGCAAATACAAAACTCGACCCCAATACTTCACTGAAAATGGTTGTTCTGAGGCTTCCCGGGTAAAACAAATTTTTACTTTCCCTACTAGGAAGTAGAGGAAGTATTGTATTCCACCCAAAAATTCGATGTCGAGATTTCACCGGAAATATGTTTTGATGCCCCCTGAATCCAGAAAAAACATTCTTAGAAAAGGTCCGTGTGGGTGGGTGTGGGTGGGTTGATGCGTGCGTGTGTGTGTACAGCATAACTCAAAAACGGAAAGTCGGTTAAATTTGGTGTTTGTCTTTCAAGAATGTGACACGAAGATTTCAAAGAAAATCGCTCCACCCTAAACTACCCTTTATATGGAAAGTTTTTCGAAAATTTTTATTTTCTTGAAAATGGGTCTAACGATTTTGATTAAAATGATATATGTTTAAGACATTTTATGACAAATGAAATGTATCTTGAATTTTCTTGCTATAGGCTATGTAGTCCTGTTTATTCTGGATGACTTTTGAATAACTCGCAAACCGTAAGGGATAGACAAAATCTTACTGTACAAAAAATGTAGATCTTGCTAAAACACACAATATATGTCCAAATAACTTTTTTTCTAGAGTGAACCATTTCGGAGATATTCCTTGTTATTTGTGTCAGTTTCGGAAAACAAACTTGTCAAATGCAACATCGTTGTTCAGTTTTTATATGTTAACCGTGCAAAGAGAACGGGATCTGGAAGTTTTAAAAGAGTTGACTATCGCTCAAAGCCTACTGTATTCTAACATTCCCTTTGCACTACAAGGAAATAAGTAATAAGATAATTTGTACAAATGTTTATCTCAAGTAACACGAAGAAGATATAGGAATAAGAGTTTGTACGAACGGATAGTACAAGAGTAGGGAAAGTCATGTGACTGCAGCACATCAGATTTTTAGAAAAAAATCCGTCCGGGGGTCCTCAAAATATGTATTTCTGGTGGAATACAGTACTTCCTCACATCTACTATAAGGTAAGGCATACAATAGAAATAGTAATACCCAATGAATGGGTGAACCTGATGCTGGGTCATCCCTAATCGGGCAAGGAGAAGCAGGCAAGCGTTACGGTTCAGGAGCAGTAAGCAAGTAACGGTTATAGAGGCCTGCAGTAATTATTTATCCAAAGTAACGAGTACAATTAACTTGTTATACATTAACGGTTATAAGGTATAAAATACAAAGTAAGTAGTTGACCAATAACGGTTACGAAAATTTAGGAAACAGAGGACAGTAAAACCTCGTTTATCCTGCCCTCGTTTATTCGGATCTTCTGATTATCCGGATCAGATTTGTAGAGCTTTTTTTTAATTCAATGTTCCCATTAGATAATAAGTTTTAACTATGGCAGCACGAAGGTAACTCTAAATATGTACGCCAAATATTCGCTTTTCAGTTTGATTCAATGTACGGTTCCTGCATAAATTGTACAATAAATAATGGCAATGCGTGCTGTGCAGCACTGTAAAATGCTACCTGTTAAGTTTAAGAAAGATTCAGCAGTGTGTCACACGGTGCTGACGCGGTATGTCTCACCAGTTATAGGTAGCCGAAAGAAAGCGTTGACCTTGATCCCTACACCTCCTTCAATCTCCTCAGTTTTCCTACTGTTTTCAAAGGTATACGTGTTTATTGTGCGTGCGTGTGTGTGTGTGTGTGTGTGTGTGTGTGTGTGTGTGTGTGTGTGTGTGTGTGTGTGTGTGTGTGTGTATTTGTGTATTTCAACCGCATTGCTTTTGTGTCTTATCAAAAAGTTTGGGAGCATAATTAAAATGACAACAAAGCGAAAGAAGGTCGTGGTTTCGAGGAATAAAAACTTGGGTGCTATTAATCGACTTGATAAAGGAGAAACATTGAAGAAAATAGCTGCCGCACTGGGAGTTGCTGACAAACATTATGGCGTACTTGGAGCATTAAACCGACACCACTCCAGCTGAACCATTAATGATAGTGTTTGCGCGACCATACTTCGTTCAAACGCCACACGTGTTTAAAACAGAAGACTGAATCAATTAATTCTTTGTCAAGAAATGGTGTGACTTTATGTGATTAAGGTCTTGTAAATAATCCATACAATGTAGTGTACATAATTTTGTTACAAGACATAGTTTTTTATCGCCATAAATGGCAAGTCTGTTTATTTAAGGATTACATAATTTCGTTTTGCTTGTTACCCAAGTAACCCGGATTTTCAATTTTTCTGGCTGCCTTTGGTCCCAGTTAGTCCGGATAAACGAGGTTTTACTGTAAGTTGTTATCCAATAACGGTTACAAGAGTAATAAATGCAGGGTAACTGGCTGCCGAATAACGGTTACCAAAGCACAGAATATAAAGTGACTTGGTTGTCCAATAACGGTTTCAGAAGTAACGAAGACAGTAACTGTTACCCGTAAACGGTTATAGTCTTGAATAACATAATTCACCACATGTATATTGGTATCACTTATAAGGAATTAGTTACCTCAATTCGTTACGTAGTATTAGTATCCTGTGCAAGAGTTCAAGTTACATTGTAGATCTGGCGAGAAAAATGGCTGCTAATTATCCGCTTGCTACATATATGTAACCAACCGAGATTATGTGCATATTTTGTAATGTTGGACAACGTGTGTTTGATCGTTAATCTTTGTCTTCTGTAGCTATTATATCAGTTACATGCTTTACTTCAGTAATGTTTACGTTAGTCATAGTGATGCATTTTCTTTTGCTATGTTTGCATCTCATGATGTTTGTATTTACAAATTTAGGATTCCACATGGCCCTAATGACCTAGTTGTCGACGGGTCCTTAAATACAACTCACTCAGGATTTCACATAGTTCAGTTCATCTCTACAAACTGTACATATTTGCAGGAAGTAGAAGCAAATGCGACTATAAAAAATCTGACGTTGCACTCACATGACTTTCTCTACTGTCGTACTAACCATTCTTACAAACTCTTATTCCTATATCTTCTTCGTGTTAGTTAAGATAAACATTTGTACAAATTATCTTATTGCTTATGTCCTTGTAGGTGCAAGGGGAATATTAGAATACAGAAGGCTTTGTGCGACAGTCAAATCTTTTTTACCTTTAAGGTTCCATTCTCTTTGCACGATTTAACATATAAAAAAATGAACAACGTTGTTGCATTTCGCTAAAGTTCTAAGTTTTCCGAAACTCACACACATAACAAGGAATATCTCCGAAATGGTTCACCCTACAAGAAAATTTATTGAGACATAAATTGTGTATTTTAGCAAGATCTACATTTTTTGTATAGTATAATTTGGTCTATCTCTAACGGTTTACCAGTTATGCAAAAGTCGTCCAGAGTAAATACGACTACAGGGGCTATAGCCAGAAAATTCAAGATATATATTTCATTTGTCATAAAAATATCTCAAACATATGACATTTTAATAAAAATCGTTAGAGCCATTTTCAAGAAAATCAAAATTTTCGAAAAATTTTCCATGTAAAGGGTAGTTTAGGGTGGGGCTATTTTCTTCAAAATCTTCGTGTCACATCCTTGAAAGACATTAAACTTAAATACCAACTTTGGTTTTTAACCGACTTTTCGTTTTTGAGTTATGCTGTCCACAGACTGACAGACAGACAGACACACACACGGACCTTTTTCTAAAAATGATTTTTTTTGGATTCAGGGAGCCTCAAAACATATTTCCGGTGAAATATCGACATTGAATTTTTGGGTGGAATACAATACTTCCCCTACTTACCAGTAGAGAAAGTAAAAACCGTAGCAATCAAAATATTGACACTGCTAGGGAAACTTACTTTTAGATTCCAACAAACAATCTACATCGATATCGGTTATATTGAAACGGAGCTGCAACTAAGCGTTTCTGTTAAGCGTTACCCGAAGATAACTGACATTCATAGCCTGCAGCTACTCTAGTGAAGAAAAAAAGAAAAAAAAGAAAAAAACTACGAATCTTAACTTTGAAATTTTGCAAAATTCCAAATATAAATTGCATTTTATTACTTGTAACTATTATAGGACCTGAAGCTCTCAAAACTGGTTACTATAGTGTTTCGCGCTTCCATTTATAACTACTTAGATGCTGCTGAAAATGCGAACATGGACAAGAGTGTGACAATTTCAGAAATTTAAAGTGATATATGCCTATTTCCAACATGCTTAAATAAGTTACCTACCACAACTTGAAGTAAAACGTGTTTTAGATCGCTGTAATTGAGATGCTACTTGATTTAAAATACTGCATACCTCTCTAAATTTAATTGCTGTTGAAGTTCAATAAATTAAAACCGGTTTGCTTTTAGCGCTTCAAAGACTTAATAATTTAAACAGGTTCCGAGGAACTCGTTTTGGTTGCACTAAGCATGCTTAAGACCAGTAAACCTGTTGATACAGCATTTCAGAAAGCCTTCGTTTGAAATTTCAGCATTTAGGGCTTGTTTAAAAGATTTTGAGAAGACTTTGAGGATTCTCTAAGCTTAAATTAAGGATACATTAAAGGTTGTTTAAAACCATGATTAAAACCATGATTTTTAAAGACCAGTGGTGCAGGCAAATTAGTGGCTGCTATGGGCTCCACGTTGGTGCGGTCGTTTGATACATCTTTTTGGAAGTCGGTAATTGATGCAGCAGTTTGAAGCATATAAATGCTCCAGTTTGATGCAGTTTGAAGTGTGAATACCCTGCACGTTGATCAAGCTTATCTAACCCGGAAGTTGATGATGCAATGATGAATTGAGGTGATAGGTGGAAGAAGCGCATGCTGGTCGATGTGCCCTTTTTCGGGAGAATCGGTTTTTGAAGTCTCCAAATCCTTAAGTATGAGGCCATAAATTTTTAATGAGGTAAGTTTTACCAGTGTGTGGTGGTAAGGCAGTAATGTAATCTACAGTATGTTCATTACAGAAGTTGGCCGGCAGTTGCACGGCCCGTCTCCCAGCCAGTACTG
This sequence comes from Tenodera sinensis, assembly GCA_030765045.1. Taxonomy (NCBI): domain Eukaryota; kingdom Metazoa; phylum Arthropoda; class Insecta; order Mantodea; family Mantidae; genus Tenodera; species Tenodera sinensis. The sequence continues at coordinate 41,448,229 of CM060972.1, read as the reverse complement.
CATGACTTGGCTGGCAGTCGTACGGTCCGTCTCCCAGCCAGTATTGCATGACTTGGCTGGCAGTTGCACGGCCCGTCTCCCAGCCAGTACTACATGACTTGGCTGGCAGTCGTACGCTCCGTCTCCCAGCCAGTATTGCATGACTTGGCTGGCAGTTGCACGGTCCGTCTCCCAGCCAGTACTGCATGACTTGGCTGGCAGTCGTACGGTCCGTCTCCCAGCCAGTATTGCATGACTTGGCTGGCAGTTGCACGGTCCGTCTCCCAGCCAGTACTGCATGACTTGGCTGGCAGTTGCACGGCCCGTCTCCCAGCCAGTATTGCATGACTTGGCTGGCAGTCGTACGGTCCGTCTCCCAGCCAGTATTGCATGACTTGGCTGGCAGTTGCACGGTCCGTCTCCCAGCCAGTACTGCATGACTTGGCTGGCAGTCGTACGGTCCGTCTCCCAGCCAGTACTGCATGACTTGGCTGGCAGTCGTACGGTCCGTCTCCCAGCCAGTACTGCATGACTTGGCTGGCAGTCGTACGGTCCGTCTCCCAGCCAGTATTGCATGACTTGGCTGGCAGTTGCACGGTCCGTCTCCCAGCCAGTACTGCATGACTTGGCTGGCAGTCGTACGGTCCGTCTCCCAGCCAGTACTGCATGACTTGGCTGGCAGTCGTACGGTCCGTCTCCCAGCCAGTACTGCATGACTTGGCTGGCAGTCGTACGGTCCGTCTCCCAGCCAGTATTGCATGACTTGGCTGGCAGTTGCACGGCCCGTCTCCCAGCCAGTACTGCATGACTTGGCTGGCAGTCGTACGCTCCGTCTCCCGTCACACATGCATGCACGTCAAATCAAATCTCAATTCACATTAACAATTATCAGAATAAACACAAAACATGTCTTATCACAAATGTTGGAAATGCTGTCCACCTGCATCAATACATCCATGACATCTTCTAAGGAAATTTTCATTCACACACATTAGTTCAGCTTCCATTATAGCGTTAATTTTTCTCCTGATATTTTGTTTCAATTTTGTCTTGTGCAAGACTCCTAAGAGGTTTTCGCGGTGACCGTTCTAACCTTTCTCCGATTTCGTCTAATTTCTGTTGCGTAAGCACACGCCGTTTTACCTTTCTTTTCCTGTCTCGAATTCATCCCGTCTCCCTGAATTTAATTACAGGTAAACGAAAGTCTTTGCTCGAAACACGTACGCCAGGAAATTTACTTTCAAATTGCCTTTCAACTTCCCTGCAAAATGATGTAAGGACTTACGTATCGTATATAAACACTCGTACTGTATACTGCAAACGATTCATTTTGAAAACACTTCAAGCAAAACTAAACATCGTTAAATACTCTTAATGTTATTCAAGTGTGAACTGGACTAAAACATCACAGAACACCTACCTAACAGAAGTAAGACTGACGCACATATGATAATTAGCACGCATGCGCAGAAATGCAGTGGTCACACGGGCCATGCACCTGCCAGCCAAGTTTTGTAGTAAACGTACTGTATATTTTAACAGCAGCATTGTGAAGTAGGCTATTTTACAGATGTTACATTGTTGATGAGCTTTTTGGATGTCTGGATTGTTACATGTACTAATTATTTAGAATACAATGGATAATATTAATGCCAGTTCAGCTAATAAATGTGGTAGAAAAAGATCTATTCACAAAGAAGATTGGAAACGTCAAAAAACAAAGTTGACAAGACAATCTGGTCACGAAAAGGCTAGCTCTTCTGGGAAAGAGATGACAGGTGAACAATTTGCTGTTGTTTTTTTATTGCTGTTCACCAAGACGTGATAAATTTCCTGCTGAAGTTCAAGAGAAAATATTTGAACATTTCTGGGGTTTGAACGATAAATACAAGGTACTATGTTAGGAAACTGCAGACACAGTCAGTTACCATTAGTAAAAAAAGGGAAGTCCAAGGCTCTCAAATGTCCCGAAATGAAATATGAGATTATTTTCTCTCAGTAGGTTGGCAACATATGCAAGTATGGTTGTGAAACTCTTGTGTGTGCATAAAGAGATTGAGGGTTGTTCCAATTAAAATGGCTTAAAAGAAAGATCTGGAATATGTTCATCAGTACCTGGATGAAGAAAGTGTTGCTTGAATTTCGGAGTTGTTGGGGCACATCACGCCTTCAAATGGTACAGAAGATAACACTGAGGAAGATTTCGTGGAATGTCCTACGAAAGAAGGGTACCAACGCAAACAGCTTAAATATTATGTTTTATGTTTGTTAACTAAAATATGTAAAAGAAATGTTCAGAGAATTCGTTTGAATTGTGATATTTTATTTTTTGTTTTCAACGAATAAATGATAAAATAATAGTACCAGTGTCAATTTTTCAACTCTTTTTACTTTCTCTACTGGTAAGTAGGGGAAGTATTGTATTCCACCCAAAAATTCAATGTCGAGATTTCACCGGAAATACATGTTTTGAGGCCCCCTGAATAAAAAAAAAGCATTTTTAGAAAAAGGTCCGTGTGTGTGTCTGTGTGTCAGTCTGTCAGTCTGACAGACTAAAAACGAAAAGTCGGTTAAAAACCAAAGTTGGTATTTAAGTTTAATGTCTTTCAAGGATGTGACACGAAGATTTTGAAGAAAATAGCCCCACCCTAAACTACCCTTTACATGGAAAATTTTGATTTTCTTGAAAATGGCTCTAATGATTTTTATTAAAATATCATATGTTTGAGATATTTTGATGACAAATGAAATGTATATCTTGAATTTTTTGGCTGTAGCCCCTGTAGTCGTATTTACTCTGGACGACTTTCGCATAACTTGTAAACCGTTAGAGATAGACCAAATCATACTATACAAAAAATGTAGATCTTGCTAAAATACACAATTTATATGTTGTTTTTTAAAATCAAATTACAACTAAGCAAAGGCTTATCTAGTAATATTTTCTTCTTTAATAGGTTCACATATAAAGGCGAGTCTTCCATTGAAGGCTCCCATAGTTTACACATTGTTCTTGCGGTCTCACATTAAGTCATCTGGCTTTATTCTTTTCAGTCTTCGAACTTCACAGTTACTAAGCACCTTCAACATCTCTTTGTTTTCATGGTACTGCACTTTTAAATGATGTTTCGTTGCAGTCTTTTTTATTTCTTCTATAACAGTGTCGATCTTGAGATCTCTATGTATGTCATAATTTCGTACATACCATGGTGCATTAACTATTGTTCTTAAAACTTTATTTTGAAAAGTCTGTATGTGTTTTATGTTGGTCGACTTAGCGCAGCCCCAAAGCTGTATCCCATAGGTCCAGACTGGCTTTAACACCTGCTTGTATATTAATAATTTATTGTATATGTCTAGTTCGGAATTTCTCCCAATGAGCCAATAAAGTTTCTTATATTTGATATTTAACTCTTTTCTTTTAGTTTCTATATGCTTTCTCCAATTTAATTTTGAGTCTAGTGTCATTCCTAGATACTTCACTGTTTGTGCTTGGGGAATAGTTTGGTTATTTATTTTTATTGGCAGTATCTGAGTTTTCTTATTTGTAAAGTTGATATGTACGGATTTAGATTCATTTAATTTTATACGCCACTGTTTCGTCCACTCGTTAACCTTATTGACAGCTTTCTGTAATTTCTGTGTAGATTCCTCTACTGTATGTCCAACTGCCATAATTCCTATATCATCAGCGAAGGTGGCTATAGTTGTATTATCTTGGTATGGAATATCCCTAGTAAATATAAGGTATAATACTGGCCCTAAGACGCTTCCTTGGGGTACTGCAGCAGCTATATTCTTTAATCCAGAGTATTCATTTCCATATTTAACTCGGAAATATCTCCCTACAATATACGATAATAATATTTGATAATAGTGGTCAGGTAGATCTCGTTAGAGCTTAAAAATTAAACCTTTGTGCCAGACTTTATCAAACGCTTTGGCCACGTCTAGGAATACTCCAGAACATATTTTCTTTTCCTCTAACGTTCTTTCTATGACGTCGACTATACGATGTACTTGATCAATTGTTGAATGTTTATTTCTAAATCCAAACTGATGTTCTGGTATTAATTTACTTTCCTCTATTATAGGTTTTAATTGCTTTAACAATAACTTTTCAAATAGTTTAGCTAATTGGGATAGGAGTGAAATCGGTCGGTATGATTCCTTTTCATTAGGATTTTTTCCAGGTTTAAGGATCATGAGTACTTCTGCTACCTTCCATTGACTTGGGATATGTTTAAGTCTTAATGCAGTATTTATAATATGTAATAGCTTGATAAGAGCTTTTTGTGGCAATTCTTTAAGAATGTGTCCGGTGATTAAATCATATCCTGGCGCTTTTTTTTTTTGCATTTATATTCTGGCGGATTTCACGTTTTAATTCTTTGAGCGTTACACGCCTAAGTTCTTTGCCTTCCCTTTTCTTACCATGTTTAATGTCCTCTTCAGATGTTTGTCCAGATAAAGGTTGAAAAATCTCTTCTAGATAGTTGGCAAATAGGTCTGCTTTATCCTTATCGCTCCTTGCCCATGCTCCATCTCCTTTTTTTATTGGTGGAATTTGATTTATAGGTCTTTTGATACTGCTTGTTGCTTTCCATAAAGAGTAATCAGTATCTTTGTCTGCTGTTAGTCCTTTCATATAGATAGTAAATGATTTGTTTTTGATACCACTGATCAAATTCTTTAACTTATTACAAATTTGATTTAATCGTTTTTTATCTTCTGGTGCCCGTGACCTCTGCCACTTTTTACGCAGTTTTCGTTTTTCACTAATTAACTCCCTCACTTCCATTGGATAGGAGATATCATTTACATTATTCCTACTTTTTTCTGGAGTATGGTTCCATGCTGCTTGTTGAATATTAGTAACAAAGAGATCTATCTCTGCTTCCAGCTGTTGCGGTGTTTTTAAAGGAACATTAAGTTCAATAGTGCTCTGTAATTCTTTTTTGAACCCTTCCCAATTTGTTTTTATTAGTTAGTCTTGGGGGGGTTATCCTTTGTTATTATATTATCACTTACTGTTAATATAATAGGGGAATGATCCGAATAGATATCATAATCCTCATTTACGTGCACATAATTGTTAGATATACCCTTCGTTATGAAAAAATCAATTAAATCTGGTACTTTATTTACATCTGTGGGCCAATATGTAGGTTTTCCAGTTGAATGGAATTGGCACTTCGTTTTAATCACTGCCCTAAATAGCTCCCTACCTTCAGTAGTGGTTATTCTTGATCCCCAGTGATAATGTTTAGCGTTGTAATCCCCTCCGATAATAAAGTTATTACCTAGAGTCTTAAAGAGATTAATATAATCCTTTTCTTTTAGGTTATACCTTGGGGGACAGTATATTGCAGAGACATTAAAAGGCTTGGTTTTAACTTGGATAGTGACAGTTATCACTTGCATTTCATCGATTTCTATTTTACTTTCTTCATAGTGTTTAATGCAGTTTTTAATTATTACTGCGGAGCCTCCTCTTGCTTTATCAGATGGATGGTCTGAGCGGTAGATATCATATCCCCTAATTCTAACATATGATAGTTTAGCCAAATGCGTTTCGGATATTAAACATGTATCTATTTTCTTGCTTTTCAGGAACAATTCCAACTCCTGAATACGCTGTTGCAATCCGTTTGCATTCCATGATAATATTCTGTATGTGTGCGCCATTTTATTTACTTTTGTTAAGAGTAGTTTCAAGCTTTCTTAATCTGTCATAGATATGTTTGTTGGTATATTTCTGCTCCTCCAGTATTTCTGGGATGCGTATTATTGCCTTATCAACGGTTGGAATTTCAGCTTTACCATTACGTGCTACTGCTGCGTAGTTGTTCTGTTCTCTGTGAGGTTCATCCACTACTACTTCATTTTCTTCTAGGACCATACCTAAGTTACAATTCCCTCGAGTCCTATGAGTCTGTCTTTGATTTTTCATGACTTCATTCCTCCTCTTTTGCAGCTCCTTAGCTACTTCACATCCACGATAGTTTGCTGGATGTTGTCCTCCACAATTAATGCATCTTGGTGGTGCGTTTTTGCTTATTTTGCAATCTTTAGTGTGGTGCTTTCCTGCACATTTCACACAACGTGGTTCTCTTTGGTAATACGTTCTTTTTTTTTTTTTTTTTTAATTAACGTCCTCCAACATTGTGTCATATCGGACGAATGAATGAAATGAAATGGGTGAAATGATGCTCAAATGAGCCCGAGGTCCATGGAGCTTTAAGTTACCCGACATTCGTCTTCTCAGGGTAGGGAAAACCTCGGAAAAAAACCTTACCCGGATAACTTACCCTAAGCGAGATTCGAACTCGCGACCCCTTGAACGGTTTTGGCAATACGCCTGGGTATGGTTAAAGCCTTGGCATTTCTTACATTGTGGTATCAAATTAGTATTCTTTCTCAACGGTTCAATTTTGACAACCACATTCAAAATTGTCTTAATATTATATATCTCTGTAATATCCTCCTTATTATCAAAGGTAAGGATAAATAGTGGCAATCCTTGTCTAACTACTTCCTGCTCTCCATTTCTATTTGTGTACCTTTCTTTCTTAAGAATATTTACAGCATCTTTAATTTTAAAGCCTCTTTCCTTTAACTCTTCTATTATATCTTCCTTTGGGCATGAAGCATGCAATCCTCTTGCCATAACTCTAATTGGTCTATCATTTTTGTTTTCATAAGTTTGCCAATTGCCTTTTTCTGTGTTTAATTTCTTGACCAGAGCCTTATAGCTATCAGAATTCATAGTATTGATCTTCCATACATTATTATTTAATGATGTAACTTTATATTCTTTTCCTAACACAGGTTTTAATAATGCCTGAAGTTTTAGATAGTCTGCTATATCATATATGTTAATAGGAGGCTGGTGTTCCTTATAGGGAACTTTTTTTTCCCTCCTTCATGTTATTTGTTTTGCTTATAATGCTTCTGGTTTCTTACTTTTTATTTCTATCATTTTTTTTTCCCGTTTCTACTACTGGCGATGTTTCAGCTTTTCGTTTTTTATTTTTCCTCTGTAAGATCCAATCTGTTTCTCTGACCAGATCTTCCTCATCTGTATAATAATCTATCATATCGTTAGGACCTGCTTTTTCTATAAATTCTTTCTCACTAGTTGTTTTCACTCTCGTTTGCTCTACTCTTATAGGATCCATATTCACATCCAAAGAATTCTGCTTCTCTTTATCCATATTTTTTTCTAAGTTCTTGATTTTCGAGTCTAAGAGCTTTTATTTCGTTTCTTAGTTCTTCATTTTGACGCTGGATCTCATTCAGTATCCTCTTTAGTTCCTCTTCTCCTGTATGTAGGTGCATTACTCGTTTTACTGTAGGTGATCGTTGGGTCAATGCACTCTTTCTAAACATCTCCCTCAAGCAGTTGATGACTCCTCCCAGAATCCATGGAGTCTGCCTCCGAAGAGGATGGATTGTCCAGTTTACCTGAAGTACCACCTGGGGTAATAATTCCAAAATTCGTTTTATCCATTGCTTGGGTTGGTGTTGCGGAATGCTCTTAGCTTCCCCTCGTCTCTTGGTAGCAGCTAATGCTCACATAACTACCCGTCTGACTCACTGGGTACTGAGCCCCCCCGCCACGACAATGCGACATTCCCCGGGGGGGAATTTATATGTGAATAAATTTTCTTGTAAGGTGAACCATTTCGGAGATATTCCTTGTTATGTGTGTGAGTTTCGGAAAACTTACAACTTTCGTGAAATGGGTCATCGTTGTTCATTTTTTTATATGTTACGTGTGGAAAGAGAACGGAATCTCAAAGCTTTAAAAGATTTGACTATCGTACAAAGCCTACTGTATTCCAATATTCCCCTTGCACCTACAAGGAAATAAGCAATAAGATAATTTGTACAAATGTTTATTTTAACACGAAGAAGATATAGGAATAAGAGTTTGTAAGAATGGTTAGTAGAAGAGTAGAGAAAGCCATGTGAGTGCAACACATCAGATTTTTTTCTCAAAATGTCAGTTTTACAGACATGCTCTTCTTCACCTATCGTATCAATTGTTTTGGGTGCCAGTGAAGATTGGATCTTCAGAATGTCCCGAATTTCTCAGCTGGTTTCTTCTGGCTGTAGCTCGCGCACTGAGATTCTATTCCAGGGAATGCGTGGATGAAAGAACGACAAGGATTCTTGCTATAAAGTCCTTAAATGAAGTAAATAAAAGCAAGATTTTGCCTACCGATTCAAGGTTATGTAACAACTCAAAGTTAAATATAACTGGTATCATATATGACTTAGATGAATATACGATACTTCCCGACAGTATAGTAAATCGCGGTTGGTTTCAATCTGTTGCAAGTGACGAATACCCCCATACACTTCGACGACCCCAGAAGTGAGATCTATTCAAGTAAAATCTGACACTACTCGTAATAATCTTCCCCTTTCTCCTTAACTGCTTTCAACTCAGTGCTATATTGGAACATATGTTCAAGGTGTCTTGATTTTCACCCTCACTTCGTCTGTAAAATTCTCACAAAATCCGCGAGGCTGTCCGATCTACACGTGGTAATGCATCAGGCAACCTGGTTCTACTCCTTTAATTACTTGTGTCCAACTACTCGGCGAATTCCACAAACTGGCTTACAGAAGCCAGCCCTGCGCTAATGGCCATCTGGTAATCAATAACTAACTCTCCTCACTGGCGAATTTAATGCACCGTAATATTATATAGCATATTCCTTTGATATTAATATTTAAAGTGATTCTATTTGCTTGTTTTCCCTATAATTCGTTATCAATAATTATGATTATAATTACTTGAAATATCAATAGAAAAGTCAAAAATAATGGCAAACTGGAGTAAAATACCAATAAGGTTGAAAATAGTCGTTAATGATAAAGTATTGGAACAAGTATCCTCCTTCAATTATTTAGGGTGTGAAATCAGCAATGAGAAAGATAAAGATACGAACAAAAAATTAAAGAGATTTCAAACAATCTGTGGAACAATTCACAAAACCCTAAAGAATAAAACAAGATCTGAAACAAGAACAAAATTTTATAATATCATGGCGGTCCCAACGTTACTTTATGGATGCGAAAACTGGGTACCTACACAAAGAACCATCAGCGAAATACAAAGTCGCGAAATGAGATTCTTGAGAAGAACAAAAGGATGTACAAGAGAAGATAGAATTAGAAATGAAAATATAAGAAATGAATTACAAGTGGAAGCTATCGCCTCAAGAATGGATAGGCACAGAAGAAGATGGTTTGAACATGTTGGAAGAATGGATGATACAAGACTGCCAAAAGTAGTTTACCAATATAGTCCTAAAGGAAAGAGGGACGTAGGGAGGCCGAGGAAAATATGGAAGGGGCCACTGTGAAGACGGAACAGGCGAGAGCCTAATCCATGAAGTGAAGAAGAAGAAGAAGAAGAAGAAGAAGAAGAAGAAGAAGAAGAAGAAGAAGGAGGAGGAGGAGGTGACGGTGATGGTGATGGTGATGGCGATGGCGATGGCTATGGCGATGGTGAAGATGAAGATGATAAAGATGGAGATGAAGATGATGATGATGAAGATGAAGATGATAAAGATGGAGATGATGATGAAGATGAAGATGATAAAGATGGAGATGAAGAAGATGATGATGATGATGATGAAGATGACTTCATTTATTAATTCCACTTTACGAGCATTCCACTCGCTATTTTCTGAACTCTTAATTTCGATATCGCCAGCCAGAGCTGAAGTGTGGGAATGTGAGAAATAAATGGAAAAGGTCAGTGAACAGAACAGTGACAGGATGACTCGTAGTTTTAAAAACTTGATTATGTAATTGTATTGGTTAGGACCAATAAGCTATAAACGCGCATGTAACATTAGCCTAGCAGTTATATCAAAATTAAATTAAATTAAAAGCATGCTATAGAGGAAAAACATTCACGCCTGTTCCAATGAATAATTCAAAACGGGCAACGTTATATTAAACTGAAGAACTGTGAACCTTACTATGAGAATTACTAGCTACGCCAGACACAAAATTTAACGACGGCTGATAGCTGACCACTACTATTCTCTTTTCTATTGTACAAATGTATTTTGTGGGCGCGATGTTTGTATCATCAGCTTTACAGCGTGATTTCACAGCGACTTTAACTATACAACACCGCAAGGCATGGCAAGCCTCTGATTAGATATGGTGTTGACCAGCTCCTCCGGCCACCCAACATTAAATTTTGTGTCAGCCATAGTAAATACCGTTATGCTCCAAAGTGCCGGGAAGTGATTTAATCTATAAGCGTTTTAGGTATTGATGTGTTCCTGTGCTCTTACAAAAAAGTCTGATGTGTTGTACTCACATGACTTTCTCTACTCTTGTACTAACCATTCTAACAAACTCTTATTCCTATATCTCCATGTTAGTTAAGATAAGCATTCGTACAAATTATCTTACTGCTTATTTCCTTGTAGGTGCAAGGGGAATATTAGAATACAGTAGGCTTTGTGCGATAGTCAAATGTTTTAAAGCTTTGAGATTCTGTTGTCTTTGCACGATAAACATATAAAAAAATGAACAAAGTTGTTGCATTTCGCTAAAGTTCTAAGTTTTCCGAAACTCACACACATAACAAGGAATATCTCCGAAGTGGTTCACCCTACAAGAAAATTTATTGAGACATAAATTGTGTATTTTAGCAAGATCTACATTTTTTGTAGAGTATGATTTGGTCTATCTCTAACGGTTTACCAGTTATGCAAAAGTCGTCCAGAGTAAATACGACTACAGGGGCTATAGCCAGAAAATTCAAGATATACATTTCATTTGTCATAAAAATGTCTCAAACATATGACATTTTAATCAAAATCGTTAGAGCCATTTTCAAGAAAATCAAAATTTTCGAAAAATTTTCCATGTAAAGGGTAGTGTAGGGTGGGGCTATTTTCTGCAAAATCTTCGTGTCGCATCCTTGAAAGACATTAAAGTTAAATACCAAGTTTGGCTTTCAATCGACTTTTCGTTTTTGAGTTGTGCTGTCCACAGACTGACAGACAGACACACACACACGGACCGTTTTCTAAAAATGCTTTTTTTTGGATTCAGGGGGCCTCAAAACATATATTTCCGGTGAAATCTCGACATCGAATTTTTGGGTGGAATACAATACTTCCCCTACTTACCAGTAGAGAAAGTAAAAAAAAAAAAAAAAAAAAAAAAAACCTGCCCGCAGACAAAATGTCTGTAAACAGATTTACAAAGTCCTATGGTTTTGAGTCAACCCTTCTAAATTAAACAATTATCCACTCTGTGTCTCTGTGGCGTATAGCCTCCTGTGATTTATTAATTTCATTCCTTCTTCCTAGGAGGTGGTAAGTACAGTAGATCTCTGTAAGTCTCAGTGTGCGAGGTGTCCCCCTTAAAGGCGCAACTCATAGAGTAGTATTAGAGAAAGCTATGCACGAAAATTCACAATCCATCAAAGTATTTCTGAACTAGAATTTGAGCACCAAAGGTTGAATAAAATGGACCTAACAGATGGTTTGCTTAATACGTTTCGTATTTGCTAAAGAAACACGTACAATTTGTAATCGTTATTAGTACCGATAATACGTCTTTGGTAAATATGTGGCAAAATAATACATTTGGTTCGGTTAATTTAGGTACGTGAATATTCTATACTACCTGTTGCAACATGGGTCATGATGGCATGGTAGCATTCTACTGAACCTCCACTGGAGGTTCTTCCTAACATGTACTTCTTACTTTCTCTACTGGTAAGTGGGGGAAGTATTGTATTCCACCCAAAAATTCGATGTCGAGATTTCACCGGAAATACATGTTTTGAGCCCCCCTGAATCCAAAAAAAGCATTTTTAGAAAAAGGTCCGTGTGTCTGTATGTCTGTCAGTCTGTCAGTCTGTGGACAGCATAACTCAAAAACGAAAAGTCGGTTAAAAACCAAAGTTGGTATTTAAGTTTAATTTCTTTCAAGGATGTGACATGTTGACTTTGAAGAAAATAGCCCCACCCTAAACTACCCTTTACATGGAAGATTTTCGAAAATTTTTATTTTCTTGAAAATGGCTCTAACGATTTTGACTAAAATGCCATATGTTTGAGATTTTTTATGACAAATGAAATGTATATCTTGAATTTTCTGGCTATAGCCCCTGTAGTCGTATTTACTCTGGACGACTTTTGCATAACTGCTAAACCGTTAGAGATAGACCAAATCATACTATACAAAAAATGTATATCTTGCTAAAATACACAATTTATGTCTCAATAAATTTTCTTGTAGGGTGAACCATTTCGGAGATATTCCTTGTTATGTGTGTGAGTTTCGGAAAACTTACAACTTTCGTGAAATGCGTCATCGCTGTTCATTGTTTTATATGTTAAGTGTGCAAAGACAACAGAATCTCAAAGCTTTAAAACATTTGACTATCGCACAAAGCCTACTGTATTCCCTCTTGCACCTACAAGGAAATTAGCAATAAGATAATTTGTACAAATGTTTATCTCAACTAACACGAAGAAGATATAGGAATAAGAATTTGTAGGAATACTTAGTACAAGAGTAGAGAAAGTCATGTGAATGCAACACATCAGATTTTTGTTGAAAGTTGAACTGTCCGACTCTGTTTTGTGGGGTTAGCGTGTGTGCCTGATATTCAAGAGGTTCCGAATTCGAGTCTCGGCTAGGATGAGTTATCCGAGCGAGATGGCTTATGTGCTTGGCTGTTTCAGGGTTCTAAGTGTCGGCGGGAGTTTCGGTGTGAATGGCAGATTCTTACTCTGTAAATCGTTGCTCTTCGGATCGGGGGCTGTTTCCGAGTCCCAGCCCATCAGGGGGGCGGTGTACGAGCCGCCACCAGGGAGTTCTAATCTGCAGTCGTTAGGGACCCTGCCCTCTGGTGTCGTCTCTCCTTAAGTCCGATCACCCTTCAACCCTCGCTACCGGGGGTGCTCAGCTAGGGGCATAAACACAAAACATTTCAATAGTCGAGGTGCAAAGTCCTCTCCAAATCTTATCTATCCGTCCATCCATACACGCATCCATCCACCTGTCTGTCGTGAATTATTATCTGGATTAAACTTTTTTTTTTTTTTTTTTTTTTTTTTTTTTTTTTTTTGCGGGTTTCCATTATCCAGAAAAATAAATTTCGGTAACTGTAAGCTCTGCAGAATCTAGGTTCATGCCCATTTCATTCATTTATGTCCCATATGATCTACCAGGTGTAAGGACGTTTCGTTAGCCTATAATGCTGTACTAGGAAAGCCACCACGGATTGTTATTCGTGGCATTGGCCTTGATACAGCCCTGTAATTAGTGACAGGGCAGTGCATTAGGGAGTGCAAACCTGAATGGCCAAGTATGTCCAGTGGTAGGTGGGCAGAAAAGTTTAAGGTTGAATGTCCTTTCCTACGTCTTCAAGTTTGCGTGGTCAGTATAATGGTGGGAGTTAGACCTTACAGTTTAAATTGTATAAAATATGTTGTGTGAAACACGTATGGTGAACCGGTTCCGAGCTGCAGTGGCGTGTGGAACCTGTAGTAGAAATTCTACATTATTTAGAAGAAAAAAGGGGTGCAAATCAGCTGTGTGCGAAAGATTTATAAATTAATTAATACGCGTGACAGGGTTGCCAACTCGTACGATAATTATGGGGACATACGATAATTTTAATGTTTGTACACATGGTTGATAACCCGTACGATAATTATGGGGGTGTACGATAATTTGAATATATGATAGTTCGATACCGGAGAAATATCATTTTCACTAATTTGTCACACCAGCGAAATGAAACTAATTACAAATGCCCTCATGGCCTGTCTCCACCCCCCTAAGGCAATCATTTCATATCGTACTAATCCTTCTACCCTTTATCCTCTTTTTGCCAGTGTGCCCAGATCTGATAATCTCAATGAAGAAGGCACTGTTCAGAAAATTGATGATCACTGGAGAAAACTCTGAATACGTGCTATTCCGTGTGAAATAAAGAACATTCCTGAACCTGACAGGTTTTGAAGTGCTGCTAAACACATGCCACCTTGGTGGAAATACTGATTTCAAAGAACTAGCGGCCTTTGCATTATCAGTGATTTCATTTCCTCACAGAAAAGCTTCTTGTGAAAGTTATTTTTTTTTTTTTTTTTTTTCTAAACTGGGCTTAATAAAAACTAAAGTTAGAAGCAGATTGGCACTAGATACGGTAAATGAACTTATTCTGTCGCCTTAGTTTTGAAATAATGCGGTAGATCCGAAAATCTCCAAGTCACCGAGTTGTTAAGGTTTATCTCAACAACATATTTGTATAATGCTGCAACGGTTGAGGAAGATGATGAACTTTCAGATAAATAATGCGAGAAACATAAGTCCTAAAGTTGCAATACTGGTTGAGGTCATCAATCTTATAAGTGAATATCATAAACATCGTTAATATTACATTTTCATAAGTGTTACGCTGATATTTTTATTGTTGTAGCATTAGGTTTAAGATGTAGGATAATTTTGAATCCAAATCTATAATTTTGAGTGACTGGTACGATAATTTTACTTTTAAATGTTGGCAACCCTGACGCGTGAAGCGCTTCATGGAGACAATCAAATGCGCGCGGAGTTATTCTTGTAACCACTCTGGTTGCGCGCGAGGGTTTTCACATTAACGAACCAGCTACACTTCGATTGTAACAGTTTGAAAGAATTCATCGAATATGTTGGTTACAGTAATCGAATCGATACCGAAGCTGCAATATCAACTAGTTTGGGAAATTTCTGTTAAATATAAAACTTATACCGAATCTTCAATTTTATTCGGCCTTTCGTGCCAGTCAGTCGTCTGTGCATGACGTCAGTATTTTGAAGCAAGTTTGTCACCAGTGTCTCTGGCAGAGGACCAGGGTTGCCAATTTAGTGCTTGTGGCACCAAATCTGGTGCCAGATTTATGCAGTTAGCGCAATGGCGAAAATCTGGTGTTTTTCTCAAATAATTAGCGCTTAATCTGGCGCATTTGAAAATGAAAGATCTTAGCAAATAATACTAATTGATTTGGCAGGCAAATGAAAACATTGGCTGATCAGTGTTTATAGAAACTTCCCCCGCGCTTATTGGTTATACACTTACGATGTCTATAACCAAAACTGTAATTAAAACTTTCACCATCATTTAAATCCAACACTGTACATTAATACACAAACACAACATCCATAGACACACATAGCAAAAAAATTCATAAAATACATACATAATGCACACACAAGAAGCTACAGAAGAACACTCATAAACACTATACCATACAAGAAACACCAACAGACAATAACCCTCCCCTTATTACACTCATACATGTTTATGATAAGTATCAAGAACAAGAAGAACAGAAATTACGAGACCATCTACAACACTTTCAAAACATTTAGACACAAAATAAAAAACACACACTAAAACCCCATAACATACAAAAATACACTACACATATAAAAAATATCAATGAGCCATGCAGCAGCTCAAAATAAAATAACAAGCAACAAAACTTAGGGTCTTCTTAGGCAGAAGCACATGAACGGAGCCATGGATGTGGAACACGGGAACTGACACAGACACACAAAATACACAAAATACAACACACTACGCTACACAACGTCAACAAAAACACAATAAACACAAATATGCACCAAAGCCGAGGGAAATCCCAACCCGAAAAAGAAACAAATACCACACTAGGCTGAAGAGGGATTTCCCTAAACAGCCCGGGCATGTTGTAAACATGCCCAAATAAACATTTTTCATTCATTCATTCTGGATTCAAATTGAATATTTTGAATCCCATTGTTAAAGAGCACTTGCAGCTGCATCCCTGTCTTGGATTTGAATGCGAGACAAAACTTTCTTCAAGTAAACTTTCTGTTAATGAAGTTAAAACAGTTGCGTCATAGATGTGTTCAATTCCTTCTAAAACTTATGAAATAACTGCGACAACAACTTCCTGAGAACATTAAAGTTCAAGATATGTCACTCTTTTCTCCAGGAGAGAGTTTAAAATCAGTAAAACGTCCTGTTATTGAATTGATAATGATCTTTGTAGGGGATCCCAGTATCATATCATTAATAGATAATCAGTGGAACATTTTACACCTAAAATGGACTGAAGTAACAGACACGGTAAAAGTTTGAAGTAAAGTTGCATCATACAGAGATGCTACTGGAGAAAATCCGTTTGTTGATACAGTGAAAATTAGCGGTTGCATCCTTTCTCTTCCATATTCAAAGGCATGTGTTGAAAAGGTCTTCAGCCAAGTAGGTGTAACAAAAACAAAGCAACGAAACAGACAAAGTGAGAACCTTGCATTCCATTTTGGCCATAAGATTTGGACTTATAAATGCGGGGATATGTTGCTGCAACTTAAGGTTTACCCAAGGACATAGTTGAACAACTTCAAACCCTGCAGAGCTACAGTTCCCAGAAATCACCATCGCCAAGGATAATGCCGTTTTGTGGCAGATTCTGACAAAGAGGACGGTTTTTACAATGAGTACAAATTTACGTATCTTGCATAACTTTACATTAGGTATTCGTTATAGTTCGCGCCATGTAACGTGGTATAATTTTAACATTATTTCCAGAGTCATTTTATTTGTTTCACCTTGCAGGTTTCAAACTTCATAAACTTTTTATATAAATAGATTTCCTACTTTGTCAAAATACTTCGTATGGCGGAAGAGATATCGAATTTTTACCACGCTTGTTAGTTCTACTGCTTTTCTGATGATTTTAAAGACAGGAACCGGTGCGTTTTTATTTCTCGAGTTGGCAACACTGCAGAGGACTAGCAAAAGACGAGTGAAAGGGATGGATCTCAATAGTTTCGAAGCCACTTTAGTGAAATAGTCAACAAACGTCTACATTTACCTCAACTTAAGATATTTACAACTTCGAGGCTATAATTCGAAATGCTATGTATGCCTTCTGTTCAGATTTTTTAGTTTAGACCATAGATGGGTAGAACTGACTCAATGTGTCACTTCCCCTACATTGTAGATTTTACCCCTTTCACTGCCTCACAGCGATTAGCTATCAGGCCGAGTCTCCTCCTATTGTCTGTCTACTTAGAGATCCGTCTAATCCTTCAAATTGTGTCAGTAAGCGGAGAGGGTAAATACTCAATTGCATTCGCGTCACCCCTCTTCCCCATACCTAGTTTAGACAGAAAATAGAATATGCATAAGCATTAATATTTTTGTATTTGGAAAATGTATCGACAAAATCATTATTGTGACGTGGAGGAACGTCATTTAGTGTCTCCAGCAGATGTAAGGGTATGTGGATTCTGAGCGTCTTCACCAAATGGTAATCTAGAGCACTAGAATGGAAGTGCAACGGATAATTCTGGAATTTGCTTATGAAGGGCGGCCGGGAGTGTGGTGAAAGTAAGTCCTACAGAAGTGACATGTAATTCTGGTATAAAGAATGTTTTAATCTGCACAGACAAAGTTACTAATTCACATTACAATGCGAGAAGGACGATGGGGAACTCCGTTATACACAGCTGTTGGCTTTACCTTTGGGAGATTCCTCCCGAACCAAGATCTGTCTTGGAATATAGTCAGAGACCTTTAAAGCTCAAAGTGTCGCAGGTTCCTCTTAGCAATTGACTCTGTTAAGTGAGAATTCGGGGGCTTTAAATATAAGATTATGGCTAACACTGGCAGCTGACTGAAGCCTTTGTCAGCACACTTCATCTAAGCTGACTCCACGTGCACATCGGGAGAGCATGATTCCCAAGGAATTGCAAAATCTGTTGCTGCAACATGAGTTTCCAGCAAATGACTTGCACCTATGTTAACAGAAAGTCACATGTCCAGACTATAATAAATTATGTCCCGAGTATCTCAGTTATATACATTTATACTTATCAGAAACCTACAAATGTATAATCGTCACAATATTGTGTGCTGTATTGAAGATTTAAAAACTCATTTTAAATAACAAATCTTTCTACAGAAAACCATCGAAGGTACAAGTATAGAAGGATTTCCATTGCTACTCTATGCAATATCTTTAATAAAATATGTAATGACGTAAAATTCAATTTAGGGTGTTTCACAATATCATACTTTTTTACTTTCTCTACTGGTAAGTAGGGGAAGTATTGTATTCCACCCAAAAATTCGATGTCGAGATTTCACCGGAAATATATGTTCTGAGACCCCTGAATCCAAAAAAAAGCATTTTTAGAAAAAGGCCCGTATGTGTGTCTGTGTGTCAGTCTGTGTGTGTGTGTCAAACTGTGGACAGCATAACTCAAAAACGAAAAGTAGGTTAAAAACCAAAGTTGGTATTTAAGTTTAATGTCTTTCAAGGATGCGACACGAAGATTTTGAAGAAAATAGCCGCACGTTAAACTACCCTTTACATGGAAAATTTTTCGAAAATTTTGATTTTCTTGAAAATGGCTCTAACGATTTTGATTAAAATGTCATATGTTTGAGATATTTTGATGACAAATGAAAAGTATATCTTGAATTTTCTGGCTATAGCCCCTGTAGTCGTATTTACTCTGGACGACTTTTGCATAACTGGTAAACCGTTAGAGATAGATAAAAAAATGTAGATCTTGCTAAAATACACAATTTATGTCTCAATAAATTTTGTTGTAGAGTGAACCATTTCGGAGATATTCCTTGTTATGTGTGTGAGTTTCGGAAAACTTAGAACTTCCATGGAATGGATCATCGTTGTTCATTTTTTTATATGTTAAGTGTGCAATATCTACAGAATCTCAAACCTTTAAAACATTTGACTATCGCAAAAAGCCTACTGTATTCTAAGTTCCCGTTGCACCTACAAGGAAATAATAAGATAAGTTGTGCAAATGTTTATCTTAACTAACACGAAGAAGATATAGGAATAAGAGTTTGTAAGAATGGTTAGTACAAGGGTAGAGAAAGTCATGTGAGTGTAACACATCAGATTTTTCTTCCTTCTGTACCACATATATGGTAAAGCAGAGATAGTATTGCCGCGACTCTGCGATAAAACGGCTAGGCAATCGCGAATTACAATTAAATAACTTACTTTTCAACAAAACTAGGTCGGACATTAGAGGCGCAGCCATAAAACTTTATTTAACATGCATTAGACATTTAAAACTGTAGGTTGTCGTGAAAGAAAGCAAAAAGGAATCTATCAATGAGTTAAAAAGGAGAGGAAGAAGAAAGAAGGCAAGAAAGAAAAACAAAAGAAAACAAAACCATCTTGCACGGTTTATTCAAATATCTTAATTTTCCACAATACAGGCTCTCATATGGGCAACCAGGATACTAACAGCACACGCAAATACGAAGAAAAACAATTACACATAATTATTCAAAGATTAATTCCTCAGTTTCCCACAGCTGCGATACAGTCAAACAATGAAGTCACTCTAGCATAAAACAACCAAAACACTTCAAAACAATACACGCTAAGTATGCTGTTGCATCAAAACCTTCCATGTATCAAGATTTCAACAATAAATGCACGCTTTAAAGCACCCACAACATTTTGCAACGCCCAAAGGTATCTTTAAGAAATAGTCCGCGCGCATATATGTGTAAACGTTGTTAGTACTTTTTGTTTCAGTCCAGGAATTGAGACGACACATTGATTTATTAGTTTCGTTATTACTAGGGCTCGGAAGTTCATGCCCTAAAAAAACACTGCAAAATGCATGCAAATATGCTCTAAAAAACTTGAAAATATGCCAAGAAATATGCACTATTTAATTAAAACAATTAATGTTCCTTTGCAGTAGACAAGACGAGTTAGTATAAATAATAAATAAAGTTACCTTATTCTTTAGAGGTTGAAGCAGAAGTGGTCCAGCTGCTAGTATTAACTGCTAAATTGCAGTTCACAACCAACACTTTGCACAAATTTTCAACTGTAAAGCATCGTCTGCTGTCTCGCAAAACACTTTTGTAACGTGAAAAACTTCTCTCCACGTCACAAGATGTTATCGGGGCTTATATATGATGCTAACTGCTTCACAGAGAGAGAGTCAAGTCTCTTGGTGAGACATGGTTTTCTTTTGAGAATGTCTCGAATACCGCACATCTATTTATAACCAGAATTTTTTGAAATTACATAATTCACTTTCTCTTTCACTTTTTGTCCTATGCTACCAGGAACCGAACTTAGATCACATTGCTTTTTCAAAGACAGTTAGTGATTCACTGCAGCTTCCAATGCCGTTATGGCTGTTGGTAAGGCAGAAAAATGGGCAGATATGAAACTAAGATCCTCTTTTAACCCAGTGCCTGACAGAATATTTTGCACAGTTTCTATTGATGAAGTATCTTTCAAGTCCAGGAATTAATAACCTCTTCGGCTATTTCTATGTGCTCAGCATAATATAAAACTGCATCGACCATGTTCCCCATCGTGTTAACACTGGTGCAGGAGGAAGTCAGATATTAGGTGCTGTTGATCTAAACAACTTAACTCTTTTAGGAGGTTTAACAAAAATTATCTTCGTACTGGACACAAATCTATCTACCAATGGGAAGGAACCATGGTCTCAGAAATGCTACCAATATGAAAAATATTATACAGATGAAAAAAATTTAAAAAAGCATAAAATCATTCAAATATGCAATATAGGGGCAATAATATTGAAATCTTCGTGAATTGCATCATCATGTGCAGTACTGCCATATGAAAAATATTATCCAGATAGACAAAAAGTAACAAAAAGTCATAAAAATCATTAAAATATGCAATATAGGGGCTATAATATTGAAATAATATGCATTTATCAAAAACCAAGAAAATATGCAGTTATATGCACCATAAAATCATGTCCAAATAACTGAAAATTCCGTAATTCGTGCACATAATGTAATACATTTTAACCCCTATGAAAAAACATGCAAATGCATGAACTTCCTAGCCCTAGTTATTACCTACCTTTAAATCCCACGAAAGTATACTCTTCGTAGATTTGTTATCTACCAACCTGATTTATCATTTCTGGCCTAAACTTATCTCATCAAATCATTCCCTTCAGAATTTCCCAGTCATGTTCGGGCGTTGCAATTTCTTATTACATTACAACTCTAGTAACTATTGTGTTGTGATTGGGTATACCTGTTTTATTACCCCATTACTACCCTCGCAATCTGTCACTTTGTGTTCGGCTATGCAGCGCGTTTCTTACACTGTGGGGCCGCGGATCTCGAGTATGGGTGCTTTTCAAATGGGAAGGAGTTTGTCCTTGAGCACCTCCAGGCCGGCAACCAATCGAAACCTGCTGTATTGTCATATTGCTTTCCCCTTAAGCGGGGCTTGACGCGCGTCAAGAGGTAGACTTGCATGAACTGGACAGTGTGCGAGAGAGAGGGAAATATGAAAAGAGTGGGGGTAATGAGCCTGCAACGCTGTGCACGTAAACGTATCTCATTGGCTGCAGATCAGAACTCTTCCCATTTGAAAAGCACAGTAGGAGGTTTTCTGTTCCAAAACTTCTGGGTTACATTTATGAGTGATAATAACACGCACTAGAATAAATGCAACCGTGTTATAAATTGTGATTAAACTGGCGTCCATTTGCATTGCGACATTCCTGGCATTTCTTGTTGAAGAAAGGTTTTGAAACACCTACTTACTGGGCAATATTCTTAAAGCCTTCTTTGGAGAGCGTGCGAGTGCTGCACCAATTTTGTCAACTTTTTCCTCTGTTACAACATCTCTTTTTCGCTTCCTAGGTTTAGCACTCCGTTTGTCCTAAACTTAACCACACATCTAACAGTTTCTCTACCTGGAATTAGAATGTTGGAAGTTTATCCTGGAATTTACACACCCCTCTACCGATTCGGTTTTACATACGTATGTATCGCACATAATTTGTCCAAGCGTGAATTTTTCGGTAGGCATTTCAGTAGACTAAATAATAATAATAATAATAATAATAATAATAATAATAATAATAATAATAATAATAATAATAATAATAATAATAATAATAATAATAATAATAATAATAATAATAATAATAATAATAATAATAATAATAATAGTAATAGTAATAGTAATAGTAATAGTAATAATAGTAATAGTAATGATGATGATAATGATGATAATGATAATAATGATAATAGTAATAATCATCATAATTATTATTATTTTAATGTAGTTCACACAGAACACGTATGGTTTGAACAAATCTTCATATTTGAGATGCACAATGAACAAAGTCGTCTTTACTTCTTATACAGAAGGCAACAATTGACACAGTATAACACAGCTAATAAACACAGCTCTGAACGGGTCATCCACTGTTATAATCTTCGCAAAACTTAAAGGCATATGGAGGCGGGGCGAACTGCGGACTCCGGCGAATCCTACGCTTGCCCCTGGTACCAGCGCTGCCGAATGTGGTGCATGCATCTCACACAACCTTATGTACAGACCGTCTGCCGGTACACGCACTACGCTTGGCAACAGCGCTCTGCATGAGCATTGGCCAGCGTCCACATGCCTTTAACTTTTGCGAGCGGTATAGTACGCTAGCGGAACATAGGGAGATAACCACAGCGCAAGCGACCTACGAGATCTGTGGTCCAGTTATAAATGAAACGCATGTTACCAAGTTTCTTATCACATTACCACATGATGATGCCGTAATGAAGTAATTAGGTATACGTATTGACAGCCGATTGACATATTGACAGCCAGCGTCGTGACCGACCAAGATCTATGACTATGGGAAGAGCTGGGGACCACTGTGTGCTGGAAAGGTAGATACCATTCAGTGAAGAAACTCTACATTGTTTTGAGACGGCTATGAAGTGGTTAGGATAACAAGATAATGCTGCTCAATTGGTGACTCTTGTGTTTAAAACGTTTGCGAGATTTAGCGCCCCCCCCCCCCCCACCCGCTCCCTAAAATAAAATCTCAGATTTGAAGACTTACTCCCTCTCTTTTCCTAAACTGCAGACATACTGTATTTGCCTGTCAAACTAATTACCTGTCTGTATTATTTGTAAAACGTGTGGTATAAAATACACGAAGTTCATTCGTGTTTAACATCAGGTTTCTTTGTTTCATATTGTTCCTGTTACACCTTGTAATCTTTTCATAAATAGCCGATTTATGTGAGCATCCTCAT
Organism: Tenodera sinensis; assembly: GCA_030765045.1. NCBI lineage: Eukaryota > Metazoa > Arthropoda > Insecta > Mantodea > Mantidae > Tenodera > Tenodera sinensis. The sequence goes on along the minus strand of CM060972.1, from coordinate 41,425,104 downwards.
CCCCAGGTGTTTGGGATAACCGATGCCCTACTATATACCGGAGAGCAAACAACTTAAGCACCGACTGCGCAGTATTTTGCCTGTCCGCATTCTCCGCGACCGTTGCCGTCTGCCGCTATCACAGAAAGGCTCATATGAAACTATACATTTTCAAAACTACTTTTAAGGGCTATACTGGTCACTTCATCAAAGAAGACCGTTGTTGTCCATACATTTTTGGCACCTCTATAGGAAACTCTCCGTCACTTCCGTAGTTCACGATGAGAAAAGCTGGCAATTTCCTGGCGAATATTTTGTTTTAATTCTTCCTGGATGTATGGGTTTATACCTCAGAGTAAGAAATCACTTATTGGAGCTTTGAGAAACCTTTCTCCACTAATGGCACACCATACACAATTTTTTTCGTCATGAAGGGGTACTTCATGAACAATATTAGGTTCTGGCTTATGTGCCCAATTTTTTTCGAGTCAGCGTTTACGCCCGTACATACGTGAGTACAATTTTGACCTCCCCCCTTTTTTCAGAGAATTAACAGTCAGGGAGCGTGATTTTTCATTTTTTTCAAGACTGCAAGAGCTCATGCGGCCAATCTTTCGATGGGAACAATTGAAAGTGTGTCCCAGGACAGACTTATTAGTGAAAATTTGTGGTCCCCTGACCTAACCCACTGCAGTTTATATCTCTGGGGTAACTTAAAGCATAAAGTGTACAAGACAAACGCACACACTCACTGGAAGAACTAAAACAAAATATCCGCCAGGAAATTGTCAGTGTTTCTCAACGTGAACTACGGCGAGTGATGGATAGTTTCCTAAAGAGGTACCCAAAATATATGGATGACGGCGGTGGCCAGTTTCAGCATCTCCTTTCATGAAGTTGGCAATAAAGCTTTTAAAAGTGGCTTTAAAAATGTTGTGTGGTTTTATCCACGCCTTTCTATGTTTAACGAGCCCCGAGGACGCCGGCTGGCAAAACACCGCGCAGCCAGTTTGTACATTTTTTTACTTTCTCTACTGGTAAGTAGGGGAAGTATTGTATTCCACACCAAAATTCGATGTCGAGATTTCACCGGAAATACATGTTTTGAGGCCCCCTGAATCCAAAAAAAAAAAATCATTTTTAGAAAAAGGTCCGTGTGTGTGTCTGTGTGTCAGTCTGTCAGTCTGTGGACAGCATAACTCAAAAATGAAAAGTCTGTTAAAAACCAAAGTTGGTATTTAAGTTTAATGTCTTTCAAGGATGTGACACGAAGATTTTGAAGAAAATTCCTCCACCCTAAACTACCCTTTACATGGAACATTTTTAGAGCATTTTGATTTTCTTGAAAATGGCTAACGATTTTGATTAAAATGTCATATGTTTGAGATATTTTCATGACAAATGAAATGTATATCTTGAAATTTCTGGCTATAGCCCCTGTAGTCGTATTTACTCTGGACGAATTTTGCATAACTGGTAAACCGTTAGAGATAGACCAAATCATACTATACAAAAAATGTAGATCTTGCTAAAATACACAACTTATGTCCCAGTAAATTTTCTTGTAGGGTGAACCATTTCGGAGATATTCCTTGTTATGTGTGTGAGTTTCGGAAAACTTAGAACTTTCGTGAAATGGATCATCGTTGTTCTTTTTATATGTTAAGTATGCAAAGGCAACAGAATCTCAAAGCTTTAAAACATTTGACTATCGCACAAAGCCTTGTACAAATGTTTATTTTAACTAACACGAAGAAGATATAGGAATAAGAGTTTGTAAGAATGGTTAGTACAAGAGTAGAGAAAGTCATGTGAGTGCAACACATCAGATTTTTAGTTCTCCCGTCACATTAACACAAAGTGGCTGGCGATGTGAGGACAAAACGTTGCAAATGAACACGTTGTGGCTTGGTGGACGAGTACTTTTCCTATGGGGAGGCAAAAGCCAATAAAAACGTGCTGTTGGCAGACCACAATCAAGTAACAATGCACATATGAGTACTAAGAGCGCTATTAGAAAATCACTACTAAGGGAACACATGCAAACGACTGTAACACAAGCTTTTCTTAATATTATGACATTGTTGAGCAATGTTGTCTGTAGCAAGAGTGAAGCTGACACTGTCATGAGAATTAACATGACGTGTCCCTAAAAGCAGGCACAGGCGAGTGCGAGTGTGGCAATTCTGCTTGTTACATCAGTGTGTTTCTAAATGGTCGCCAATAGATACAAGCACCACATGAATTATAAGTGGTTACGTTTTTAATTGATAGTTGAATGTTATACTAGAGTTCTTGCAGATTCTGTTCAATTTAGCGAGACTTTTTATTTTCTTTACTACTTACCTATAAGTATTCAAGTACATATTAAGGGACACTGGGAGTGAAATTTTGGTCAAAACTGTCAAAAAGTCGAAAATTGATTTTTTACCTTAAAATGTTCTGGGAACACCTGTGCATTTGAATCAGATATTATTTTCATATCCCCAATCCATGTGGTCATTACGACCCTTTCAAATAGTGCTCTTCCCTTAACGTACACAGGATGCTCCTATATAAAAGCCTGTTTTTCCCAAAACTACATTTCTGCATATCCAAAAGAAGGTCGCGCCTGAGTTTTGCTTCAAATTCAATGACAATTTCCAAAAGTATTCATAAATAGCAGCTAAACAAAACTATGCTTCAATATTGATGTTATCATTAACATGAATTCCAAAAACTTTTTTTTGTATGATAAAATCAATAAATTTATAAGATTAAACTTTCTTTGTTATTAAAAAAATATGTACACCATAATCAGCAAACGTATTTGAAATATCTCTCCATACAATTGTTACCCATGTTTTAGAGTACCAGTTCTGCCAATATAAATGAATTTTGAAAAGGCAATAGACACGAGCTACGTTTTGAAAATGTGCCTATTAAATTCATAAACTAATTTATATATCATAAACGAGTTATCCAATTTTAATGAAATTTGGTGTACTTCCTATTCTCATATAAATACAAGTACAGTAAAAATGTCAGAAAAATCTATCAAGATATGTGAAACTTTCAAATTTCACTCCCAGTGTCCCTTAATGTATTTTCCTCAAAACCTCGATAGCGATTTCACCGGAAATATATGTTTTTAGCCCTGCTGATTCCAAAAAAGGTAAAGTATTTTTAGAAAAAATATCTGATGTGTTGCACTCACATTACTTTCTCTGCTCTTGTACTAACCATTATTACAAACTCCTATTCCCATTCGTGTTAGACGAGATAAACATTTGTACAAATTATCTTATTGCTTATTTACTTGTAGGTGCAACGGGAATATGGGAATACAGTAGGCTTTGGGTGATAGTCAAATCTTTTAAAGTTTTGAGATTCCGTTCTCTTTGCACGGCTAGCATATAAAAAATTAATAACGATGTTCCATTTAACAGAAGTGTAAGTTTTGAAAACTCACAAAAATAACAAGGAACATCTCCGAAATGGATCACTATACAAAAAAAATGTATTCACATATATATTGTGTTTTAGCAAGATCTACATTTCTTGTATAGAAAGATTTGGTCTATCTCTTACGTGATTTTGTTGTTTAACGACGCTGTCAATTGCCAGGATCACATCAGCGTCGCCGGTGTGCCGGAATTTCGTCCCGCAGGAGTTCTTTTACATGTCAGTAAATCTACTGTAATGGAGCTGTCGTTTTTAAGCACACTTAAAAACCATCGCTCTGGGCCGGATTTGAACCCGCGACCTTGGGATCAGTAGGCCAGCGTCTAACCAACTGAGCCACCCAGACCGACTCTATCTCTTGCGGTGTAACAGTTAACCAAGTCATCCAGAGTAAACAGGACTACATGGGCTATAACCAGAAAATTCATGGTATACATTTCATTTGGTATAAAAATATCTCAAATATATGCCATTTTAATGAAAATCTTTAGAGCCATTTTCAAGAAAATCAAAATTTTGAACAAAATTTCCATGTAAAGGGTGGTTTAGGATCGAGGCATTTTCTTCAAAATCTCCGTGTCGCATCCTTGAAAGACATTAAACTTAAATACCAACTTTGGTTCTTAACCGACTTATCGTTTTTGAGTTATGCTATCCACACGCAAACGCGCACGTGTGTTTTGTGTGTGAACAGCGTGACTCAAATACGAAAAGTCGATTAAATACCAAACATGCTATTGAACTGTGGCGTTTCCAGATATACAACATGAAGATTTACAAGAAATTCCTTCGTCAAACTACCCTTTACATGCAAACTTTTCAAAACTCGGACTTTCTCAAAAATAGAGCTAACAATTTTGATTAAAATGTATGTTAAAGAGGTTTTCATCTTGAATTTTTTGAACATACCTGCTAAAGTCCTCTTTATTCTGTAGGACCTTTGCATAACTCGTAAGCCATAAGAGATACAGAAAATCTTACTGCACGAACATTTTAGATCTCGTTAAAGCATACAAGTTGTGCAATAGTTAAATAAGTAAATAAATAAGTAAATGAATAAACAAATGAACGAATAAATAAATAAATATATTTCGGTGTGGAGTTAACCCCTGTTATTGGTTTCAGTTGCAAACTACTATTATTTTTCTTAAATGAAGACATTGGTTTGTTTTTGCGATCATGCAAAGAAAACCGCATTTTAAAGCCATTGTATAGAGACTCAATCTTTAAAAATCCGACAATCGCTTTACCTAGTGCTTCATAATGTGAAAAAACAACTTTATCTGGGTTAACATGAAATAGAACAATATTATTGTGTGGAGTAGTGTGTAGAAGAGTGAGTAGGGAAAGTTATGTGAATGCAACGTATCAGAATTTGTTTTATTCTGTTTGCTGTGGTTATCATAGAAATCCTCAAATCAAAGAATTTAAACATAACCGTGGCAAAAACAAACTAACAAATTAAATTCTCACAAACATAAAAAGAGTCTGCTAATTCAGTTAAATTTGAAGAAAAGCTTCCAACTTTTGATCTAAAATATTATTCATACGATCAAGTGCACTTTTATGAACTTCTTGGCCCATTGATCGTTGAGTAAATTGAAGTATTATTGCATTCAACAAAGGGAATGCTTAGTGTAGCTAATCAATGGCCGGTGGACTTGAGTATTGTTGTATTTTATCAAGTGGAAATATTCTCTTTTCCGAATTGTAAGTGTCTTTTAGAAAATCCATTTTAGGATATATTTACTACTATATTTACATTTTAGCTCATGTATCCATTCATAGATCGTCGTCAGAACATTTCTTCTACAGTATTATGAGAGCACTTACAACACTTAGCTGGTATGTTTCCAGATAACTTCTCACAGCCCAGGATAATTTATGCCATGGCCAGACACTGGTCACAAACCACTGATTGAGAAATGCTACTCCATTGCTGAATGAAGATCAAGGTGAATGTCGATCGAGTGCACGCAAGCTCCAGGCTCAACAAGTGAAAGTAAACGGTGGTGTTGTGCAGTGGCATTAATCACATGCTTCATTTCTTATAACTAGGTCCCGCATTTTTAGGTTTCTTGTGTGCTTAAAGTAGTTTTATATTTTGCTTCGTGAGTAGATACAGGCTGCAATCATTTAAAATTTTTATTAGCTTAGTGACAATTATTTTTCATCTATTTTCACAAAAGTTTACATTACCAAACATGAAACAAAATACACGAAGAATAGGTTTCACAATGTTTAGGTTATTTTTACTTTCTCTACTGGTCAGTAGGGGAAGTATTGTATTCCACCCAAAAATTCGATGTAGAGATTTCACCGGAAATTATGTTTTTTGAGACCCCCTGAATCAAAAAAAAAAAAAAAAGCATTTTTCGAAAAAAGTCTGTGTCAGTGTGTCTGTGGACAGCATAAGTCAAAAACGAAAAGTCGGTTAAAAACCAAAGTTGGTATTTAAGTTTAATGTCTTTTAAGGATACGACACGAAGATTTTGAAGAAAATAGCCCCACCCTAAACTACTCCTTACATGGAATATTTTTCGAAAATTTTGATTTTCTTGAAAATGGCTCTAACGATTTTGATTTAAATGTCGTATGTTTGAGATATTTTTATGACAAATGAAATTTATATCTTGAATTTTCTGGCTATAGCCCCTGTAGTCGTATTTACTCTGGACGACTTTTGCATAACTGGTAAACCGTTAGAGATAGATAAAAAATGTAGATCTAGCTAAAATACACAATTTATATCTCAGTAAATTTTCTTGTAGGGTGAACCATTTCGGAGATATTCGTTGTTATGTGTGTGAGTTTCGGAAAACAAAAACTTTTGTGAAACGGAACATCGTTGTTCATTTTTTTATATGTTAAGTGTGCAAAGAGAACGGAATCTCAAAGCTTTAAAAGATTTGACTATCACACAAAGCCTACTGTATTCTAATATTCCCGTTGCACCTACAAGGAAATAAGCAATAAGATAATTTGTACAAATGTTTACCTCAACTAACACAAAGAAGATATAGGAATAAGAGTTTGTAAGAACGGTTAGTACAAGAGTAGAGAAAGTCATGTGAGAGCAACACATCAGGTTTTTTGATATTGCAATAAATGTGCACCCACATTTTCCGGCGTAAATATGCCCTATTATCAAGTAGCACATTCTTGAATGAAGAAACGGTTATTTCAACGGGCCATAAAGTCATTGAAGATTTATATAGATGCTAAGGCAGAAGGTTCTAAGGACAATTTTCCTGTACTTGTACTCCAATAATATTGACTTTGTGACATATCTTCAAAAGCAGGATTGCGTACAAGAATTTTCTGCAGATTAAACGAATATACAACTTCTAGTGATCCAGCATTTATTTTCTGTAGTATACATTGCCACTGAAACATAGGTTATGTGGTCCCCTTAACCCAAAAAATCATTTTTAAATGTATGTGGGTCCTTGTATATGTGAAGAGAATGGCTCAAAAATGAAAAGTCAGTATGCATACCAAAGACCTTCTAAATGACATGAACATTTTCAAGAAAATCCCTTCTAAACTACCCTTTACATAGAACATTTTTCGAAAATTTTGATTAAAATTCCACATGTTTAGGACATTCTTATAAAAAATAAAATGTATCTCTTGAATTTTCTGGGAATGTTCAGAAGTACTCTGCAGTTTGAGTGACATTTGCACAACTGATAAACCGTAAGAGATAAACATTTTACGATATGAAAATTGTAGTTCTTAAAACACAATTTGTCTAACGTATTTTTGGAGTGAACCATTTGAGACATATTTCTTGTTATTTGTTAATTTTGAAATGCTTATCCTTTTCTCAAATGGAGGGCATTATTTTTTATCTCTTGGCCATGCAAAAAGACCAACATTCTAAAGCCATTACATAGCGGCCAGCTCTCAAAAGATTTGACTATCGCTGGAGGCCTACTGTACTCCCATGTTTCCCTTGCACCCACAAGAAAACTAGCAATAAGGTAATTTCTGCAAATGTTTATCTTAACATGAAGGAGATAAAGGAATAAGCATTTTTACTTTCTCTACTGGTAAGTAGGGGAAGTATTGTATTCCACCCAAAAATTCGATGTCGAGATTTCACCGGAAATATGTTTTGAGACCTCCTGAATCCAAAAAAAAGCATTTTTAGAAAAAGGTCCGTGTGTGTGTCAGTCTGTCAGTCTGTGGACAGCATAACTAAAATACAAAAAGTCGGTTAAAAACCAAAGTAGGTATTTAAGTTTAATGTCTTTCAAGGACGTGACCCGAAGATTTTGAAGAAAATAGCCCCACCCTAAACTACTCTTTACATGGAAAATTTTTCGAAAATGATTTTCTTGAAAATGACTAACGATTTTTCTTAAAATGTCATATGTTTCAGATATTTTTATGACAAATGAAATGTATATCTTCAATTTTCTGGCTATAGCCCCTGTAGTCGCATTTACTCTGGACGACTTTTGCATAACTGGTAAACCGTTAGAGATAGACCAAATCATACTATACAAAAAATGTAGATCTTGCTAAAATACACAATTTATGTCTCAATAAATTTTCTTGTAGGGTGAGCCATTGCGGAAATATTCCTTGTTATGTGTGTGAGTTTCAGAAAACTTAGAACTTTAGCGAAATGCAACAACGTTTTTCATTTGTTTATATGTTAATCGTGCAAAGAGAACGGAATCTCAAAGGTTAAAAAGATTTGACTATCGCACAAAGCCTTCTGTATTCTAATATTCCCCTTGCACCTACAAGGAAATAAGCAATAAGATAATTTGTACGAATGTTTATCTTAACTAACATGGAAATATAGGAATAAGAGTTTGTTAGAATGGTTAGCACAAGAGTAGAGAAAGCCATGTGAATGCAACATGTCAAATGTTGTTATAAAAGTAAGAGAGAGAAATTTGATGTTTGATTAACAAATTGTTTCTCTCACCACTATCGTTTCTTTTGTACGAATTAAACAAATTATTCTTATATTAGTTTATTTTCTATCTACTTCAGGTTAATCGAGATAAATCTTTGCGAAAATAATCTCATTGTATACTTCGTTATGGGCACAAGGAGATAGAGGAAACCGAAGCCATAGTCAGCTGTTCATAAGCTGGCCTAGAAATTCTCTGCTCTTTCCACAATATCACGAGAAACAATCGACTAGCGACAACACTTCAAAAATGAGAAATATTGAGTTTTAAACCAATAATAACGGATATCTTGGTAATGGTGTATATTAACGTTTCCCACTTATATGTCGTCTTCCTGGTGTAACATGCTAGCTTCTAGTTCCCGAAGTCCGGGGTTCAAACGCGACAGAGGGCATGGATCTTTTCGGGCGTAAAATTCGTAGCATGACTTCCTTCGGAAGGGAAGTATAGCTGTTGGTCCTGTGTCGTACATTTACGCCGCGTTAAAAAACACTAAGCCTGATAGAGGCCTTTGAGCAAAATTAGGCGATATTTCACCTTCAGTATAAAATGGGATGCGAAAAACGTAATAGCTGAAGAGCGTGCATAGATAAAAAATCTGATGTGTTGCACTCACATGACTTTCTCTACTCTTGTACTAACCATTCTTACAAACTCTTATTCCTATATCTTCTTCGTGTTAGTTAAAATAAACATTTGTACAAATTATCTTACTGCTTATTTCCTTGTAGGTGCAAGGGGAATGTTAGAATACAGTAGGCTTTGTGCGATGTCAAATCTTTTAAAGCTTTGAGATTCCGTTCTCTTTGCACACGTAACATGAAATGAACAACGATGACCCATTTCACGAAAGTTCTAAGTTTCCCGAAACTCACACACATAACAAGGAATATCTCCGAAATGGTTCACCCTACAAGAAAATTTATTGAGACATAAATTGTGTATTTTAGCAAGATCTACATTTTTTGTATAGTATGATTTGGTCTATCTCTAACGGTTTACAAGTTATGCAAAAGTCGTCCAGAGTAAATACGACTACAGGGACTATAGCCAGAAAATTCAAGATATACATTTCATTTGTCATAAAAATATCTCAAACATTGACATTTTAATCAAAATCGTTAGAGCCATTTTCAAGAAAATCAAAATTTTCGAAAAATTTTCCATGTAAAGGGTAGTTTAGGGTGGGGCTATTTTCTTCAAAATCTTCGTGTCACATCCTTGAAAGACATTAAACTTAAATACCAACTTTGGTTTTTAACAGAATTTTCGTTTTTGAGTTATGCTGTCCACAGCCTGACAGACTGACACACAGACTGACAGACTGACACACAGACACACACACACGGACCTTTTTCTAAAAATGTTCTTTTTGGATTCAGGGGGCCTCAAAACATGTATTTCCAGTGAAATCTCGACATCGAAATTTTGGGTGGAATACAATACTTCCTCTACTTACCAGTAGAGAAAGTAAAAATAATTTCATTTCCAATTATAGAACATTTTACAAAGTTCCTTCGAAAGGAACAGGACTTTGTAGGCTATTCCCAAAAAATTCATGATATGCATTTTGTCACGTAATTAATGTCCTAAAGTACTTCAACCAAAATCGTTACTAATTTTTTTAGAAAACAAAAAGTATTGAACAATTTTCTAATTAACGAATAGTTTGGTGTGGGAATAGCTCCTTAGAAATAGCTCATCTAAGAGAGTTAGATATGAGCTAATCCCTGCAAACGCTAGGAGGCCTTTGTCCTTAAAGGGATTTCTCAGGCTAGATTTATTTGTTATTTTGTGTGGGAGAATATCTTGAAAATCTTCATGAAGCATCTTTGAAATATAACACTTTCCAGGCTGCTGCATCCCCTACTTCGGCCGAGCACAGGAGTTATGAGTAGGGTGCAGTGATGGAGGGTGGGACGTGGTCAGCGCCTCGATCCTTCCCAGCCGGTATATGCGGTCTTTGCAGCCAGGGGCTGCTAATTTTCAATCAAGTAGCTCCTCAATGAGGCAGAGTGGATCCTGGAAAATTTCGATGTTAGTGTCGGGAATCGAATCTGGGTCTTCATCTTCATAAGCAGCAGCGCCACCAGGAGGCGAACATCTTTGGAATAGACTGAACTTAAATAGCAATTGTTGTATTCATTCATTTTTTATTTGTTATTCACAGGCACACATCTAATTTTTACTTTCTCTACTGGTAAGTAGGGGAAGTATTGTATTCCACCCAAAAATTCGATGTCGAGATTTCACCGAAAATATAAGTTTTGAGACCCCCTGAATAAAATAAAAGCATTTTTAGAAAAAGGTCCGTGTGTGTGTCTGTCTGTGTGTCTATGTGTCTGTCAGTCTGTGGACAGCATAACTCAAAAATGAAAAGTAGGTTAAAGACCAAAGTAAGTATTTAAGTTTAATGTCTTTCAAGGATGTGACACGAACATTTTGAAGAAAATAGCCCCATCCTACACTACCCTTTACATGGAAGATTTTTCGAAAATTTTGATTTTCTTGAAAATGGCTCTAACGATTTTGATTAAAATGTCATATGTTTGAGATATTTTTATGACAAATGAAATGTATATCTTGAATTTTCTGGCTCTAGCCCCTGTAGTCGTATTTACTCTGGACGACTTTTGCATAACTGGTAAACCGTTAGAGATAGACCAAATCATACTCTACAAAAAATGTAGATCTTGCTAAAATACACAATTTATGTCTCAATAAATTTTCTTGTAGGGTGAACCATTTCGGAGATATTCCTTGTTATGTGTGTGAGTTCCGGAAAACTTAGAACTTTAGCGAAATGCAACAACGTTGTTCATTTTTTTATGTTAATCGTGCAAAGAGAACGGAATCTCAAAGGTCAAAAAGATTTGACTGTCGCACAAAGGCTTCTGTATTCCAATATTCCCCTTGCACCTACAAGGAAATAAGCAGTAAGATAATTTGTACGAATGCTTATCTTAACTAACATGGAGATATGGGAATAAGAGTTTGTTAGAATGGTTAGTACAAGAGTAGAGAAGGTCATGTGAGTGCAGCACATCAGATTTTTTCTAAAAATACCAGTTTCTATTCAGAGTAGCTGGAAACATATTTCTAGTGAAATCTCGATATCAAATTTGTAGGTTGAAGGCAATCTTTTTCTGCTTACCAAAGGTAAAGTAGTAGACAAAGGAAAAAGGAAGATACAAGTCCCATGTTTTCTGTTTTTTGTTTATTGTGTCTATAAAAACGAATGCAGCACAGAAAACTCGCTCGTGGGTTAGAAAATGGATATCTACTTAATGCACGAATGAGGTTATGTTTATCGTGCGCCTTCACTAAGTATTGCTTTGCAGAATTATTGCTTTCTTGACGCCACTGTGTCGCATTTGCACAAAAACTAGGCGTTGGGAGATACCCATATATTATTAGCCAACGCTCTCTCTGACACCAAAAGGAACTTGAGGTCAGCTGGTTTACCGCGTCCCTTGTTTGAGAATGTCCATTAAGTTCCACAGCGGTAGAAGGGAAAGTGCTGTCATCGCATGAAACGAGTAGGCAAAAGGCGTGAAACTGTTACACACATGTGCCAAAAATAGAGAAGGTAAAATTAACCAAATGCACACCCAAAGAGTGATGCTTCGCACGCCTGTCTGCATGGGCGAAATGGACTTGCACAGAAGGGAATGGATGTTGGAAATTCTCCAGTCCAGCACCAGACATTCTTTCTGTAACTCATGTTTTCCTTTCTCTACTAGTTACTTGGTAGAGGAATACCGAGCTAGCTGCGTTCGGGAATCCCTGGTTCGATACTCGTCGATCGTCCATTCTAACCGTGGTTTTTCGTGTTTGGTAGGCAAATGCTGGAGTGGTTTCTCATCTACCAAGATTTCCTTGCCATCACTTCCCTTCCATTCTCATGTTCGGTTGTGCTTCTAGATTTCCTGGCGTATGGCGGTGCCGGATAGAATGACGCGTAGACTTGCTTAAAGGAAGGAGTACTTCCCATGGACACCAGAGGGCTGCTTGGTTGAAGGATCGCTCATCGCCCTTTCTGGGCTGCTCCAATAATAGTATGGGTTTTTGAGCCTGAAACTATTAGGGACTTCCGCGCATCTCTGTGGTGTGTCTGATTGTGGTTCCTTCAATTAATGCTTTCCTCATGGGAACTGGCCGCCGCAATAGATTTCCCGTAGGTCGCTGTGGGCGAGGTGGTACTCCCTGCGTATCAGTGTAATCTGTAAGTAGAGGAAGTGTTGTATTCCATCCAAAAATTCAATGTCGATATTCCACCGAATATATTTATTTACACAAGCTTACTCCATTGGGAGGCTGCTTACCGACAAAATATACCAAAAATAAACAATAGAAACATGAACACAGTAATATACAGTACATATACAGTAACTCCTAGCACAACAGCCCTGACGGTCCAAACAGCCCGGCCGCTGCGTCCCCCACCTCTACCTACTACATGCATCATGAGTGGGGTGCAGTAATGCAGGGTGGTACGTGGCCAGCGCCCTCGGCCGGTTATGCGGCCTTCGCAACCTGGGGTCGGCTACTTCTTTATTAAGTAGCTCCTCAATTGGCCCCTCCGGGACCTAACGAGGCGGAGTACATCCCGTGCTAGACCTCCCAGTGAGAGAGAAATCCTCACGCCAATACCGGGGATCGAACCCGAGCCCTCCGCGCCATAGGCAGGCGCGCTACCACTGCGCTATGGAGGCTGTCACATACACAGTAGGGCAATAATAAATAACAAATAAAGGCCGGAGACATGTGCGTTTTTCCATAGGTTATACTGCACATGGACTTCACTGTTATGGCTCGTGCATGTAAACAACTGCAGGTAGGTACAGCCTGACAATGAAAGAACACTATCACTCCACGTCTGCAGCTCACTGCGAGAAGAAACAAAACAGTTTTACTACACCTTGACCTTGCGTCTGCAAACGCTTGCAAAGCAATGCTTCACTAGTTTGCAGAGTACTACGTTACGTTGTTTTGGACTCTTGCTTCTACAGTGGCAGTTGTTTGCACATTTGATGGCCGTGCTGTACTTCTGACGTCATTCACACTCTGCGTTCAGCTAACCTGTATCGTATGCGAGCGCACATCTCTTCCCTTCCCTTCCCTTCCCTTCCCTTCCCTTCCCTTCCCTTCCCTTCCCTTCCCTTCCCTTCCCTTCCCTTCCCTTCCCTTCCCTTCCCTTCCCTTCCCTTCCCTTCCCTTCCCTTCCCTTCCCTTCCCTTCCCTTCCCTTCCCTTCCCTTCCCTTCCCTTCCCTTCCCTTCCCTTCCCTTCCCTTCCCTTCCCTTCCCTTCCCTTCCCTTCCCTTCCCTTCCCTTCCCTTCCCTTCCCTTCCCTTCCCTTCCCTTCCCTTCCCTTCCCTTCCCTTCCCTTCCCTTCCCTTCCCTTCCCTTCCCTTCCCTTCCCTTCCCTTCCCTTCCCTTCCCTTCCCTTCCCTTCCCTTCCCTTCCCTTCCCTTCCCTTCCCTTCCCTTCCCTTCCCTTCCCTTCCCTTCCCTTCCCTTCCCTTCCCTTCCCTTCCCTTCCCTTCCCTTCCCTTCCCTTCCCTTCCCTTCCCTTCCCTTCCCTTCCCTTCCCTTCCCTTCCCTTCCCTTCCCTTCCCTTCCCTTCCCTTCCCTTCCCTTCCCTTCCCTTCCCTTCTCGAACTTCCTCTGGGTGTCCACGGCGAGTTCCAATTCAGAAGGTCGGTTCGTTATCTGGCATGATGTTCATGTTCCTTATAAGTAAAGGCCGGAGGCGTGTGCATTTGTTCCATAGGTATACTGTACATGGACTTTACTGTTATCGCTTGCGCATGTAAACAACTGCAGGTAGGTACAGCCTGACCATGAAAACCGCCTCACTGCAGCACAACCTACAAGCAGCATAAAGTGTGCATTCTGGAACTGCTTATACATACTGCTATTTATTAACTATAATATCGTCACAGAGTGCATTACACTAGGTTACATGTGAATCTGTAATTTATTAAATGTGAAATTTCGACACATATCACTGAAGTAGCGTTTAAAGAGTGAAAAACGTTTTTCTACGTCATCAGAGGTGCAAATGTAAGGAATTCCACTCTGTCGTCTGGCGTGTTTTCCTTCTTACTCATTTTCAAAATCTTCACATAGCTTGATAACCAATATTTTTGTTTAGAACTTTCTGGGTTTTAGCTTTCTCCTTCTCGATACCTGGCACAAGAGATATCCTATTAATTTAATTAAGGCTTCTATTATGCTTACTCTTTTGGACATTTCCAACCCCGATTTACAATACCTTTGTGCAACATCGCAAATTATTAGACATGAACTGGAGATTTTCAGATAGTTCACTCCACGTCTGCAGCTCACATCGTGAAGAAACAAAACAGTCACGTTATACTACACCTTGACCTTGTGTCTGCATGCACTTGCAAGGCAATGCTTCACTAGTTCGCAGAGTACTACGTTACGTTGTTTTCAACTCTTGTTTTTTTCCCGTTTCATTAACGTCCTCCAGCGCAATGTCATATCGGACGGTGAATGAATGAAACGGGTGAAATGAGCCCGAGGTCCGTAGAGCTTTAAGTTAGGTACCCGACATTCGTCTTCTCAGGATAAGGGAAAACCTCGGGAAAAAACCTTACCCGGATAACTTACCCTAAGCGAGATTCGAACTTGAACGTGAGGCAGACACGCTAACCATCACGCTACCGAGGCGGGCTTCCTACAGTGGCAGTTGATGGCCGTGCTGTACTTCTGACGTCATTTATACTTTGCGTCCAGCTAACCTGTATCGCATGCGAGCGCACATCCCTCCGGCCTTTACTTTTATGGAATCATACGCATTCTTTTACTGGTTTCATCGATGGCAAAGCCATGAAGCTCCTCGTATATGTTAAGCGTTTCAAGGCTCGAATGCTGTATTGTGTGTGGCGTTTTAATATTTCTCCATATGAGCAGGATCCAAAGCCCATGGTCATGGGCAAGGGCTTCTGTTGAGGACACAGAGTAGCTGAGGACATCTACCGTCAGTGATTATAACCTAATAGTTGTTGTTAACGCCACCAGATGCGTTTTTGTTCTTGCTTTGTTTTGTAAAAATAAATAGAGTTTAAGTATGGAGACCTAGCTGTTTGTGTACGTTATTTATACCACGACAGCTTCTATGCCTATGGTTACCCATGTACCTACCCGGTATGACTCTCGCCTCATATATAGTCAGGTTACCCATTGCCTTTCCAGTTACACATGAAAGGCCTATTCTGCCCTTCTCTGTTGTGACAATTTACTACGTATTTTATTTTTCCTTTTTTAAGAAACACGTGAACAATGTGCTTTAATTTGGCAGCAGTGTCAAATGTGTCCAGTTACCACAACACTAGAATCAAAGAGGCCAAAGTGGAAACTTAAACAGAGACCCAACTATAAGTCAGTAGTCCCTTTGATTTTTTCCTTCCATTCTCCACTGGAGAATCCTTTAGATTGGGCTATCCGCGAGTTTGCTGGCGTCAGTTCATTGCAGAGTGCTTCTACTGGAAAGCGCACCAAGAGTTATACTCCCGAGGAAGGCGAAGTTCGTTTCTGATTTTCCCAAATTTTGATGGTCCATCTTAGGAGATGTGATTTTCAGAAGTATCCATTTGAAGTTCGACTACCTGAACCCAAAAGAAGTATTTTTAGGAAAACTGATGTGTTGTACTCATAACTTTCTCTACTGTTTTACTAACCATTCTTACAAACCCTTATTCCTACATTTTCTTCATGTTAGTTGAAATAAACATTTGCATAAATTATCTTACTGCTTATTTTCTTGTAGGCACAAGGGAAAAATGGGAATACAGCAGTCTTTGAGCGATAGTCGTATCTTTTAAAGCTTTCAGATTCCGTTCCCTTTCCACGGCTAAGACATAAAAAATGAATAATGATGTTCCATTTGACAAAAGTTATCCTAAAACTCGCACAAATAGCAAGGAATATCTCCGAAATGGTTCACTACAAAGAAATACATTTGTACATAAATTGTGTTTTAGCAAGGTTCATATTTTTGTATAGTAAGATTTGGTCTATCCCTTACAGCAGGGGAAGACAACTTCGGGCCGTGTGACGTATTTAAACGAAGAGCCAGCTTGTACGTTCGTGTGACGTCAGGCGAGAGCGTTGTATTACTATGCTGCATAGATCAGCGGCGCTACTTGCACGAAACTGAATAGTAGTAGTTGTAGTGTTTAACGCCCACTTTTACTACTACGGCACCGCAGGCGGTGACACTGATGATACATGGAATGAAGATGGAGCACCGGTGGAATGAGATGGCGGGGGAAACCGGAGCACCCGGAGAAAACCCGCCCTGACGCCGCTTCGTCCACCATGAATACCACATGCAGGTCCCTGGGATCGAACGCGGGCCGCCTAGGTGGTAGGCGAGCGCGCTAACCGCTCGGCCACGGCGCCGCCACGAAACTGAATGAATATGAAAAATGTTATTTGGGCATATTTAGGGAGAACCCTCTTCAGCCTAGTCTGAGGTTTTTTATTTGTTGTGTGAGGAATCTCAACCGCGTTAGTGCGAATTTTGTTTTTATTTTGTGTTTTTGTTGACGTTGTGTTGTGTAGTGGTTTTGTGTTTGTGTTCAGTTCCCCGTGTTTCACACCAGTTTGAGACCAGACTTCAAGATGTAGAAACTGTCAACTACGTTTCAGGTCTTTGCGTATTCATTGGATGTTACAATGTTTCTAGCAGGTAGCAAATTGAATTGATAAATTTACAGTGCGACGATTTGCTGGACAATTAATAGAAACACAAGGAAGATTTGACTGATTTTTATAAGAATGTTCCTCAAACAAGATTTCTGAGGTTATATGCCCTTGTTGCACGGGTATTATGTATGTTTGGTTCTACGTATGTGTGCGAACAATTCTTTTCTGTTATGAACCTTTCTAAGTCAAAATCCCGAAGCATATTGTCTAACATGCAGTTTTCGGTTACAAATGTGCCGTACATTACGCCCTAACATTGACAAACTAGTTAAAGAAAAGCGAAACGACAAATGTCGGAAAATGTCCACCTAATTGTTCTGTATAGCTCTCCCCTAGCTCAGGCAAAATAATTATAATCTCTGTTCTATTTGCGTTATAAATGACTGTTCACATAAACTAGAATTTATATATATTGCATAAAGCCGAAATGTAATTATTTATAATCTGTGTCTATTCCGTAATTGAAACAGCATTAAAATTACGATGTACCGTATCCTATTTCCTCTTGCCCGCTGTGACGTCACACGTTCAACTAGCCATCGATGTGAGCATGCGAGCTCAGTGAGCTGACGTCACAGCAGCGATACCTGTCTTCCCCTGCCTTACAGTTTACTAGTTATGCAAAAGTTATCCAGAGTAAATAGGACTACAGGGGTTATAATCAGAAAATTCAAGATATACACTACATTTGTCCTAAAAATATCTTAAACGTTAATCGTTAGAGAAGTTTTGGAGAAAATAAACATTTTCGCAAAATATCCTTAGGATGCAGGAATTTTCTCCAAAATCTTGATGTCGCATCCTTGAAAGACATTAAACTTAAATACCAACTTTGGTTTTTAACCGACTTTTCGGTTTTGAATTATATTGTCCACAGACTGACACACTGACACACATACACACGGTCCTTCTTCTAAAAATGTTTTTTTTTTTTTTTTTTTTTTTTTTTATAGATTCAGGGGCCTCAAAAAATGTATTTCCGGTGAAATCTCGAAATAGAATAATTCTTGGATGGAATACAATATTTCCACTTATATATGTGGTAGAGATAGTTAAAAAAAAAACTATTTGCGGTTTTGAACAGCATAACTAAAAGCGAAAAGTTTGAATAAATACAAAAATTGGCATTTAAGTTTATATAAGGATGCGACATAAACAAAACCTTACCTCCATACTAAGTTATCCTTTACATGGACATTTTTAGTTATTTTTTATTTTTTCAAAAATGGCTTCACGATTTTGATTAAAACACCAATTATATTGAGATATGTAACTGGCAAATAAAATGTAGGTGCATTTTGTACTTCCTGCGAAAAACCTGTTAAGTTCTCTGCATAGAAAATCAATTTTGTCATTGTAATCTGTAAAATATTTTGTTACACACAAAATGTGTATGTTGATACAGGGCGTTCTGGTTAGGTTAAGTGACCCCGCTTGCCATTTACAAATTGATTCAATGCCACGGACCGTAGGTGGACAAAGTGGCATCTCCTGGTTTCCTCATCATTATTCATTCCATGCATTGTTCCATAATCATCTTTCACAGCTTTTTCGATCTCTCATTCCTATTCATTTCATTTCGTCTGATCTTTCAGGCTTACGGGGCCTGGTTATACGGTTCGATGGTGTATGGTGAGTAGGTGATATGCTCTGAAGCCGAAACAATGATACGAGAAATAATAAGAAAGTATTCAAAATTAACAATTGAAGAAAATGAAAATTAATAGTAAGATAAAAATATTCAGAATATACATTAAAGTAGAAATACATGTTATGAGCTGGTTAACTCTTTTGTGAAAGGTATCAGTGCAAGGGTAGTTGTTAGCGCATATGTTTTGAACCAGGTCTTTAGACTAATTGATTTTTCCCGTCTCAGCTTGCAAAATGTCATAGCGACAGTGCGTACATGACCTAGGCAGCGTCACTCTAGTTAAAATTCCAGGTAATGCTAGTCTCACCTGAGATAAACACATTACTGAAAAAATCTGATGTGTTGCACTCTTGTACTAACCATTCTAACAAACTCTTATTCCTATATCTTCATGTTAATTAAGATAAACATTCGTACAAATTATCTTATTGCTTATCTCCTTGTAGGTGCAAGGGAATATTAGAATACAGAAGCCTTTGTGCGACAGTCAAATCTTTTTGACCTTTGAGATTCCGTTCTCTTTGCACGATTAACATATAAAAAAATGAACATCGTTGTTGCATTTCGCTAAAGTTCTAAGTTTTCCGAAACTCACACACATAACAAGGAATATCTCCGAAATAGCTCACCCTACAAGAAAATTTATTGAAACATAAATTGTGTATTTTAGCAAGATCTACATTTTTTGTACTGCAAGATTTTGTCTATCTCTAACGGTTTACCAGTTATGCAAAATTCGTCCACAGTAAATACGACTACAGGGGCTATAGCCAGAAAATTCAAGATGTACATTTCATTTGTCATAAAAATACCTCAAACATCGTTAGAGCCATTTTCAAGAAAATCAAAATTTTCGAAAAATGTTCCATGTAAAGGGTAGTTTAGGGTGGGG
This sequence comes from Tenodera sinensis, assembly GCA_030765045.1. NCBI lineage: Eukaryota > Metazoa > Arthropoda > Insecta > Mantodea > Mantidae > Tenodera > Tenodera sinensis. The sequence continues at coordinate 41,405,465 of CM060972.1, read as the reverse complement.
CTATTTTCTTCAAAATCTTCGTGTCGCATTCTTGAATGACAGTAAACTTAAATACCAACTTTGGTTTTGAACCGACTTTTCGTTTTTGAGTTATGCTGTCCACAGACTGACGCACAGACACGCACACGGACCTTTTTCTAAAAATACTTTTTTTGAATTCAGGGGGCCTCAAAACTTATATTTCCGGAGAAATCTCGACATCGAATTTTTGTGTGGAATATAATACTTTCCCTACTTACCAGAAGAGAAAGTAAAAAGTGAAAGGCCTGTCGTGTCTAGGGAAGGTTATGAGTTAGTCACACACTTAGCGACGGGACACTCAGCGACAAGGCACGCTGCGTTATAGCTGCGTCTTTTTGCAGCGCTTATTTACCCGCCACGTGCAAAATTCTAAACTTGCACATTCTCCAGTCTACGAATTTAACCTGCAGTATTATCCTTATTCTTTTAGTACTCGGTCGGTAATTTCTCTACAATTCAAGAAGTTAGTAAACTTGGTGTGTAAACTGGTGTTGTCGTTATTCAAAAACATCCACGCATACCCTGAGTTAAAGAGCAAGTCCGGGAAACAACGAGCCGAGATATTGTGTATTGAAAATACACTGGCACCCAGAACATCAGATCAGCAGAACGGTGAGTTGCCAACTTACCGCCGCGAGGGAACACACTTGTCGTCAAATTGACAACAACGTGGAGCACAATTAATTGCTTCAAATTGGCACCATAACGTGGGACAATTAACTTTAATGCTTCAGCTCTTTGTAGAGATTTATACCTTTCACATGGACCGAGGGGAATCTAAACCTGTCCGAGAGAGCTGGTAAGTCGATCTGGAACTGTTAAAGACCCCGCAACATAGGCAACTATCTCTGCCTGTTCCGTTAACATCCAATATCTACATCTGATCTCATCTCATCTAGAAGGTATGGCACAATTGACCCATGACCACAGTACCTGAATGGTCCTTCGAAATTTGAAGGAGGGGAAGAATAAAGGAGTCTGTTTGTCTTTGATTGTTTTTTTTTTTTTTTTTTTTTTTTTTTTTTTTTTTTTTGTGGCGTTGTTTCCCTGCTATTTTCACTTTCTCTACTAGTAAATAGAGGAAGTGTTGTATTTCGTCCAAGAATTCGATGTCGCGATTTCACCGGAAATATGTTTTGAAGCCCCTTGAATACAAAAATAGTATTTTTAGAAAAAGGCCACTGTGTGTGTGTGTTTCTGTGTCTGTCAGTCTGTGGACAGCGCAACTCAAAAATGAAAAGTTTGTAGAAAACCAAAGTTGGTATATAAGTTTGTCTTTCAAGGTTGCCACACGAAGATTTTGAAGAAAATTCCTCCACCTTAAACTACCCTTTATATGGAAAATTTTTCGAAAATGTTTCTTTTCTTGAAAACGGCTCTAGCGATTTTGATTAAAATGCGATATGTTTGAGATATTTTTATAGCAAATGAAATGTATATTCTGAATTTTCTGGCTGTAACTCATGTAGTCATATTTACTCTGGACGACTCTTGCATATCTGGTAAACCATAAAGGATAGACCAAACCGTAGTATACAAAAATGTTGGTCTTGTTAAAAGTCACAGTTTATATCTAAATAAACTTTGTGAAGTGAACCACTTCGGGGATATTCCTTTTTATTTGTACGAGTTTTGGAGAACTTACACTTCTGTCAAACGTACAATCGTTATTCATTTTTTCATACGTTAACCGTGCAAAGAGAACGGAATTTGAAAACTTTAAAAGACTTGACTATCGCTCAAAGCCTACTGTATTACCATATTCTCCTTGTACCTACAAGAAGATAAACAATAAGTTAATTTCTACAAATGTTTATCTCGACTATCACGAAGAAGATATGGGAATAAGGGTTTGTAAGAATGGTTAGTACAAGAGTAGAGAAAGCCATGCGAGTGCGGTATAACAGATTTTTTGTTATTGGTTTGAAAATATACCAGGTCATTCTAGTCTCACTTGTAAAGAAAAAGACATTCACTGTATAGATTGTACTGTGTTCTATAACTCTTGAATGCTTGAATATATTCAGATCCCTTTAAACAAATATTGGACGAATCGTGTAGTTCGTTTAGTGGCCAATTAAAAAGTCGTCGAATCTCATTACAAACTGCGAGGGTGTGAGTGAAGTGAATTATCAGATTACCAATGGCTTGGTGTAAAGCAGCAGAAATGCAAAATTTGTGAGTCTCTCTGAGTTATGCAAAACCAATTTCGTATCGACCTATGTTCTTTAATACTTGGCATTAATGCTTGAAGGAAGATTGTGTTTATTTGTAACCAGGGTTGCCAACTCGTACGATAATTATGGGGACATACGATAATTTTAGTGTTTGTATGATGGTTGTCAACCTGTACGATAATTATGGGAGTGTACGATAATTTGAATGTATGATAGTTCGATATCGGCGAAATATCATTTTCACTGGTTTGTCACTCCAGCGAAGTGAAACTAATTACAAATAACACCACTTTTGCCCTCATTGTCTGTCTCCACCCCATAGCTACTAAGTCTGCTACCCTTTCTCCTCTTATTGCCAGTGTGCCCAGGTCTGATAATCTCAATGAAGGAGGTACTGTTCAGAAAATTGACGATCAATGTAGAAAACTCGGAATACGTGATATTCCGGGTGAAATAAAGAACATTCCTGAACCAGACAGTTTCTGGAGTGCTGTTAAACATGTCACCTTGGTGGAAATACTGATTTCAAAGAACTAGCGGCCTTTGCATTATCAGTGGTTTCCTTGCCCTACAGAAGCAATTCTTTCTAAACTGGATTTAATAAAAACCAAAGTTAGAAACAGATTGGCACTAGATACGGTAAATGAACTCATTTTGTCGTCCCAACTTATGAAAGAACGTGGTAGATCTTAAAATCTGCAAGTCACCGAGAAGATGTTAAGGTTTATCTCAACAATAAATTTGTGCAACGCTGCAACGGCTGAGGAAGCTGAACTTTCAGATCAATAGTGCGAGAATCATAAGTGCTAAAGTTGTAATATTTGTTGAGGTCATCAATCTTGTAAGTGGATATAATAAACATCACTACTCTTATATTTTCATAAGTATTATACTAATATTTTTATTGCTGTAGCGTTTGCTTTATGATGTACGATAATTTTGAATCCAAATCTATAATTTTGAGTGGCTGGTACGATAATTTTACTTTTAAATGTTGGCAACCTTGTTTGTAACACAGAAATGTTCTGGTCAGCTTTTCATATTGCAAACCTAACTCCATGATAATAATGACTGTATATTATTTGTTGCAGAGACTTGGAGTGACCGTGTACTATGAGACACTTTGTCCAGACAGTGTTGCCTTCATTACAAGGCAGCTTTATCCCAATTGGATGTCTTTGGGCGCAGAAACGCTTTTGGATCTCCATCTAGTTCCATTTGGAAAATCTCAGGTAGGTAACATTATGAATAAATGATATCCTCTGCTCCTGAATTCTGACATATTCAAAGCTAGCTCATATACAGGATGGAAGGAAAGTCATTACATTAATTTAAACCAGTGGTAGATCTCGGTATTTGGAACACATTTTGTATCTTACGTTTTTGTCTCTGACCATTTCCTACGGAGATATCTTAGTTTTGTCGAAAACAAGCTGGCAACACTGCAGATTGAGAGTGTCACTTTCCCTAGCTCAGTATATACACAAAAAGCGTAACGGTGAGCCTGAGAACATTAATAAATACCCTACCTTGCCCTTCCGTGTTTACTGTGCGAGTGTCTGCCAATCACAAGCGTTAGCTCCCAAAGCATTACACAAAAGCGAAAGTGTCCAACCTGTTTACATCTACAAACCAGTTCAATTCCCTGACCAACCTCAGCGCAATGTTGTCGACTTACTTTACGTCTGAAAGAGCTGCCCGGAGTATTCCTTCACGTCTTTCAAGGGATTAATTATTTCGAAACCCTGCGTGATGTCCTATGATTAATACCAAAGCTGTCAGAAATAAGATAGTCTGCGCATTTTACAAGTAACAAACTGTTATCTTCGTATGTTCTTGTAGAATTGCGCATCCAACTTGGATAAATTTTTTTTTCGAAATCGGCTGATCAAAGAACAAAATGCCATTCGACAATTTTGTTTGTAATGTTTCTATGAAGCACATATTAGGAGTGATGTAATGACTTCTCTGCCACCCTGTATAATTCCTGAATTGGAGATTTTCTCTAATACGATAGTTTCAACCACAAGGGCCGATTCCTCAGGAAAATTAGAAAACTGATGTAATTTTCAATATAGTTACGAAACAAATACTCAAAGACTCAGGATAATGAGACTGTTAATCGAGCCCCACGCTGGGCACCAAGTTTGATAACGTCTTTCCAGTGTGCAACGCTTGATGCAGTATCCAATATGTCCATCTTTGATAAATGTGGTGCCGGCTGCTACAGTGGTGAACTGTGGGATCTTTCTCTCAGGTATGCATCAGTGGATGTGAGAATTGACAAACCAGTTTAGTTGGCTAATACATTAATATAGATGCTAATAATTGGGTTATTTGAAGCCAGTTCCACCCATTTGAGGATGTAGAATTAAACTGGTTCTGAATCTTATCTGTAGAAATTGTAACTATTGAATATTATATCTGTGCCCAACAGAGGGTTAAGTACGTAACTTGTAAGTCAGGTGCTATGGAAATAAATTGCTAATTAATGCGTGGTCAATCAATCACTTATGTTTGTAACGTACTTTCTTGAAAACGTCTGAGTGCAAGGTGACCAGGTCTGGCCACTTACAGTAATACTACCTTTTAGGCTGGTAGATAACCAAACTGTTGCATGTAGTCTCATTTTTTATGAACGGCGCTGGCTGGTAGCCAGGTATTATAATTAACCTGGGTCCTTGAGTGAAGCATTTGCTTCGCAACTGTTTTCGCAATGAGCATTGCATCAGTTTTCTGGATTTCCTGAGGGATCTGCTGCAGTACTTTATTATTGTTAGAGGAAATCTGTACCCAGAAATTATATTTGGAGTTATTCTGGTAATGTTAATACTTTTATAAAGAAACTATAAAGAGATAAATAAATATTTACAATAAATAATCTGTTAAAATCAATGCACAATGTTCTTAAGAAACACCATTTGCAATTATGCAGTAATTAAGAAGTTATTTATCAAGTTCCGTGTTTAGCAGTAGCACTTATAAGTCAATATAGCTGAGGCAATTAGGCGTTCCGCTTAAGTAGTCAACAAGAAATACTTTAGCTCAAAGTTCGGGTAATCAGAATTCAGAATTTTAAGAGTTGCCAATTATGAAAATTAGAAATGGAAAAGGAGTTTTAGAATTTGGCAAGTCAAAGAGTAAAAATTTGCTTTTCAGATGTGAACTGAGATTTGATAAAGTATGACTTGAGAAAGAGGTTGCATTTATAATATTTGTGGTTTTTCCTTCGTGTCTTTAACTTTTACAGAGGTGTTTTACTGTGACCCATTATCGGCAGTCCCTAGCTCATAAAGACCGCGCTCGGGTCATATAGGAGTACATACTTGGCGGCCGCTGCGAGGAAACTTTCCGGTTAACATTTTATCGAGTGGTGGCAACTCGCGCTTCCCATTGTTATTACATATACCGTTATTTTAAACCCTAAAGTTATTGATACGTCAGAAGTTGGGTGATATAATACTACAATAGTAACAGCTTCTTGTGCTAAGATTCTGAGAGTTGAACTCTTCAATCTCAAAGAAAAAGTTAACCATTGTATTAGCCAGTAACAAGTCCATTCAGAAACGGAAAAACTGGAAATGCTATCAAAAGTGTAGCACACAGAGACATCACCTTGTGTGTATACAGTCAGTAACAGAAGTACCCAGGACGTCAATGACTTCTTTTCAAAGTTTGTGCACCTTCAAGGGTGCCAGCCATTACATGAGCAATGAATTGGCTCCACGAATTCGCAAACTAACTCTTCAACAGCCTATTATACTGGCAAATCAAAGGAATTTTCTAAATGTTTCTGTAGCTGCAAATGTTATAGAAGGTACTGCAATCTATACTTTACATTATTTTACTCAGGGGTCTCTGTCTAGGGGATATGTGAATGGCGACCACAAGGTACCCAAGCTGAGCAGAACATTACTTCCACTTACTGGTGTTTTGCTCCTCACTGTAACTTTTCTATCTGACCTTACCTTGGTCATCTCTTGTTCTCTTCCGACCCCGATGCTATTAGGGTTCCCGAGGGCTAGGGAGTCTTTATTTTTCCAACCTCTCCATTTCTCTAATTTCTCTATAAAATCTTAACCCCTAACATGCTGACCTGTCATGGCATGTAATACGTCCTCTGATTGGTAATCAGAGGATATGGTCGGTGAATTTATTTTGATAACTCTCCCGGTCAGGTCGGTGAGACCCGTAAACCAACGACAGGTGTGGTCCTCCAGACATTCTGGGGGTTGTGAGAGAGCGATGTGACCGCCAAAACATAAAAATATGGTGCTCTCTAAAAAGCGGTTACATTTATTGCTAAGTCTCTTCAATATTTATTGAAAAATATTGGAGAGCAAGAGGATTAATGACTTCATTGTCAGAAATCCAGCATTAGCTAACAACATACTTTACATTTTATTCACATAACATTTACAAGGGATGTAATATAGCTGTGAAAAGCCGAGATAAATCTCTTCAAAAGGAACTAACTCTATAAAAGCATCAAACCATACCATAATACCTGAAAATGCTATGAAACCTTAAAAAAGCACAAACAAGGGTATTCAATTCTAGTTTATATTTTTATCTTCATAAAAACCATATAATACTATAAAATATACCTCAAGATATTATAAATAGTTCACCGTAACATTGCTTAATTCCTAATTATATTTTCAAAATATTACTTACTTGAAAGCCAATAATGTCCATTTGGTTTTGCTGTATAACCACAGCCAAAAGCTAATAAAAGTTAACAAATCATGCTCTTGTTATAAGTGAGCGAGTTAGCTATGCGGTAAAGTGCGAGGCTTGCATTTAGGAGGTTACGGTTTCAGTTCCCATCCACTGCCTTCTCTGGAAAGACGAATGCTGGGCTCGTTTGTCGTCTACCACGATTTCCTTTCATTTTCCTTTCGTTCCGTTTTCTTCTCATGCTGAAGGTGTGTTTCTAGATTTCGTAGTGTGTGGCGGTGCCAGATAGAACGAATGCTTGCTCCAAGAAGAGTATTGCCAGTGAATACAGGAGGGCTGCCTGGTTGGTCGGGTCGTTCACTGCTCTCTCTGGACAGCTCCAATAGTTGGTCAGATCTTCGAGCCAGAAACAACTTCCGGCGCCTCTGTCGCGTGTAGTCTCCTGTGGTTCCTTCACTTTATCTCTTTCTTTTGGGGTTGGTAGCCGCAATAGATCTTATAGGTCTTAGTGCGCGAGGTGTCCCCCTTCGTGGTATGCCCTACTTGGCCACATGTTATCGCAAAAGGTAAACTAATCAGAACGCGCGAATGTCATCACATTGTTGCATCAGTTAATGAGGGTCATCTTGCCGCACGCCAGTCTTATCATAGGTCTCAGAGAGAGAGAGAGAGAGAGAGAGAGAGAGGGAGGGAGAGAGGGAGAGAGAGAGAATAGGAACCTCCGACCAGGCCTGGCTGTACACTTAACCCTAGAAATATCAATCACAGTATACCCGTCTGTAATTTTTACTTTCTCTATTGTATTCCACCCAAAATTTCGATGTCGAAGTCTCACTGGAAATATATATTTTGAGGTCCCCTGAATCCGAAAAGGCATTTTTAGAAAAAGGTCCGTGTGTGTATGTCAGTCTGTGGACAGCTTAAATCAAAAAAATGAAAAGTCGGTTAAAAACCAAGGTTGGTAGTTAAGTTTGTCTTTCAAGGATGCGACACGAAGATTTTGAAGAAAATTCCTCCACCCTAAACTACCCTTTACACGGCAAATTTTTCAAAAATTTTAATTTTCTCGAAAATGGCTCTAACGATTTTGATTAAAATGCCGTGTTTGAGATATTTTTATGGCAAAAGAAATGTGTATTTCGAATTTGATTTTTACATAACTGGTAAACCGTAAGAGATGGACACAATTTTATATCATATAAATTATGTAATGTCATAAATTGTTGGATTTTATTTAATTTAAACTTTTTTTATTTTTAGAGCATTTGAATAAAATCTTGTTTTTAAAAATGTTTTTACTATTAATTTGTGTATACCTCTATTGTGTGTAGTCTTACATCGAGCATTTATTTGGAAGATTTAGGAATACAAAGCATTAGTAAGTAAAGAAAGCTCTTTAAAGTTAGTAAGGTTAATGACCACCGCCCAGAAGTTTATAAAATATTAATGAGGTTAGAGGTAAATAAAAACTAATTATAAATACACAGACCTGCGCAGGTAGTTGGAGGTTCAAGAGAGATCAATACGTATATATGTGCGCAGTGCTACGCGACTTCGCTGTGACGTAAACAGGTACAAAGGATGACGTCCTAGGTGATCTTAATTAGAAACATCTTAGCTTAAAGGTATCCTCGATACTGCTACCTTGACTAGATACCCGCATGCACCCGCTGATTCATGCACACTGGTAAACCAAAATTTTATCTCAATTTCTCTGAGATATTCTACCTCAAACCTGTGTCGAAAACTGTTGAAAATGTCGATTTTAGGATTTTTGAACATTAGTAAGCTTTGATTCTGGTAGAGTCATGTGCCAAAGTTATTTTCAGATAGTTGTGTTATACACTTGTCAGTGATCGTTTAAATGGCAGATTTAAAACTAAAAATCTTATGTGTTGCACTCACATGACTTTCTCTACTTTTGTACTAACCATTCTTACAAACTCTTATTCCTATATCTCCATGTTAATTAAGATAAACATTCGTACAAATTATCTTATTGCTTATGTCCTTGTCGGTACAAGGGGAATATTAGAATACAGAAGGCTTTGTGCGACAGTCAAATCTTTTTTACCTTTGAGATTCCGTTCTCTTTGCACGATTAACATATAAAAAAATGAACAAAGTTGTTGCATTTCGCTAAAGTTCTAAGTTTTCCGAAACTCATACACATAACAAGGAATATCTCCGAAATGGTTCATCCTACAAGAAAATTTATTGAGACATAAATTGTGTATTTTAGCAAGATCTAGTGTAGATCTTGTAGTGCAAGATTTGGTCTATCTCTAACGGTTTACCAGTTATGCAAAAGTCGTCCAGACTAAATACGACTACAGGGGCTATAGCCACAAAAATTCAAGATATACATTTCATTTGTCATAAAAATATCTCAAACATACGACATTTTATTCAAAATCGTTAGAGCCATTTTCAAGAAAATCAAAATTTTCGAAAAATCTTCCATATAAAGGGTAGTTTAGGGTGGGGCTATTTTCTTCAAAATCTTCGTGTCGCATCCTTGAATGACAATAAACTTAAATACCAACTTTGGTTTTTAACCAACTTTTCGTTTTTGAGCTATGCTGTCCACAGACTGACAGACACACGGAGACACACACGGACCTTTTTCTAAAAATGCTTTTTTTGGATTCAGGGGGCCTCAAAACATATATTTCCGGTGAAATCTCGACATAGAATTTTTGGGTGGAATACAATACTTCCCCTACTTACCAGTAGAGAAAGTAAAAACTCATAGCTCAAACATTAAAACTTGTTTTTCTCGCAGTGTATTTCTCCAGCACATGTGAATGTTCAATATACCCTATAGTGCAAACTTTAACCAATCAGAATTTAGGTACCTGAGATCCTTCACATAATAATAAATAAAAGTTGTCGGTGGAGCTTTTAGGGAAGTAAAATTATGTATCTATATTTAAACAAGTTTGTTTTTGCCTCTAAAAAATCTGTTATCTACTTCATGTTAGTCGAGATAAGCATTTGCAAATAAACATCTTACTGCATATTTGCTTCCAGATACAATGGGAATATGGGATACAGTAGGCTTAAACGATTGTCAAATCTTTTAAGAACTAGTCGCTATGTGATGGCACTGAAATTTCGTCATCTTTCATAGCCTAGAGAAAAAAATAAAATAAATGATTTCCCATTTGGGAAAATATAAGTGTTTACGATTTACCAAGTTGTACAAGAGTGGTCCAGAATGAGGAGTTCAGAGATTATTCTCAGAAAATACAAGTTCATTTATACAGTATTTTTGGTGAAAATATCTTGCACATTTGGTACTTTAATTAAATTCGTTGACCTTTTCTGAAAAAAAGATGAAGTTTTTGAAAAATTTTCAGGTAAAAGGTAATTTGGTGTGAGGGCATTTCCTTCAAAATCTTTGTGTTACATCTTTGAAAGAGCTGAACTTAAATATCAAGCTTGCTATGTTAGCGGTTCTTCGTTTTTGAGTTGTGCTGTACACACACGCACGCACGCACGCACGCACGCACACACACACACACACACACACACACACACACACACACGGACCTTTTTCTAAAAATGCATTTTTTTATTCAGTGGGCCTCAAAACATATTTCCGGTGAATTCTCGACGTCGAGCTTTTGGGTAGAATACAATAATTCCTATACTTTCTATACGTAGTTGAGAAAGTAAAAAAGAAGATAAATTACTTGTATCGTCAGGTAGTAAGAAGGCAGAAGAACAAGGAAGTTCACCACTGCAATTGGAGTTCTTTGAAGATCTGTGTAAAATAATGATACTTACCAATATAACATTTTACAAACTACACAATCCTGAGTTTAGAAACTTCACTAGGAAGTATAGTAAACTATTTGACAACAAGCAGACGAATGAGAAGACAGCAAAACACGTAAATGTTTATATTTTTGGCAATACAGTGTATGCATCTTTGTCTATTTTTAATTTCTTTACTACTTATTGTAAAGTGGAGGAAGTATTGCATTCCATCCAAAAATTTGATGTCGAGATTTCACCGGAAATATGTTTTGAGGCCCCCTGAATCCAAAAAAAAAAAAAAAAAGCATTTTTAGAAAAAGGTCCGCCTGTGTTTTTGTGTCTGTGTCTGTCAGTTTGTGGACAGCTTAACTCAAAAACGGAAAGTCGATTAAAAACCAAAATTGGTATTCAAGTTTAATGTCTTTCAAGGATGCGACAGGAAGATTTTGAAGAAAATTCCTCCATCCTAAACTTTCGAAAATTTTTATTTTCTTGAAATTGGCTGTAACGATTTTGATTAAATACCATAAGTTTGAGATATTTTTATGAAAAATGGAACGTATATCTTGAATTTTCTGGTTGTAGCCCATGAAGTCCTATTTACTCTGGATGACTTTTGCATAACTGGTAAACTATAAGAGATAGACCAAATCTTACTACACGAAAAATGTGGATCTTACTAAAATACACAATTTATGTATTTTTTTTAGAGTGAACCATTTCGGAGATATTGCTTGTTATTTGTGTGAGCTTTGGAGAACTTATACTTCTGTCAAATGGAACATCCTTATTAATTTTTTATATGTCAACAGTGCAAAGAGAACGGAATTTGAACGCTTCAAAATATTTGACTATCGTTCAAAGACTACTGTATTCCCATATTCTCTTTGTACCTACGAGAACATAATTTGTGCAAATGTTTATCTCAAAACGAAGAAGATATAGGAATAAGAGTTTGTAACAATGGTTAGTGCAAGAGTAGAGAAAGTCATGTGAGTGCAACACAACAGATTTCTTAAATTAGACTTGTTACATCCTTACTGTGACTGTTTATAGCTCCTGGTTACCTGTATCAGTCACTTCCCCTCGCCGCACTATGAATACATAGTCGCAACGCACCTACATTGCAAGCAAAAGGATATTTGTCCTAGCTCAGTGATTGTAAACCGTGCAACCTATCCTAATGTCGGTGCCTTGTAACTACTCTGCTAGCAGGAAGCAGGAAGTTCAGAGAGAAAGTACTTTTTGCACAGCTCTAATGAACGTACATAACGCATGAAATTGCGGATTTTTTACGAGGAACTACGAAACAGCAGTTAACTTAAATACATGTCCATGCAGCCACTTACAAAGGAAGATCTCAGCACCCTTATTGACGACTACTTTCGCCATGGATGTTGCACATTTATGAGTATCTATTGCTTTATGACCTCACTGGAATTATGTAGAACGTGTTTGACATCCAAAGCACAATAAACGTTACTTTCTACATCTTGGTTAGTTTGCTTTTGCTTGTAAATCGCAGAGAAAGTGAATGAAAAGCTATGTCCAATGATTATCGAACCGTAACAAACCCGAGACTCCAGCGTTCCATTGCACGTGACAGGAAGTTCATACTGGTGTTAAAGGGATGAGCCGCACGTAGCCGTTTTTGCTCTGTTGTAAATTAGTGGAGTTAAAGAGTGAACCATTTCTTGTGTTACGGAAATTTATTTGATGTCGGTAGTGTGTGGTGGTTCATTTGATGTTAGCAGTCATATCCAATTTAAAGCACTTTGCAATATAAATAATAATAATAATAATAATAATAATAATAATAATAATAATAATAATAATAATAATAATAATAATAATAATAATAATAATAATAATAATAATAATAATAATAATAATAATAATAATAATAATAATAATAATAATAATAATAATAATAATAATAATAATAATAATAGTAATAATAGTAATAATAGTAATAATAGTAATAATAGTAATAATAGTAATAATAGTAATAATAGTAATAATAGTAATAATAGTAATAATAGTAATAATAGCAATAATAGTAATAATAAAAATAATAAAAAAAATAATAAATAAAAATAATAATAAAAATAATAATAAAAATAATAATAAAAATAATAATAAAAATAATAGTAATAATCGTAATAATCGTAATAATCGTAATAATCGTAATAATAATAATAATAATAATAATAATAATAATAATAATAATAATAATAATAATAATAATAATAATAATAATAATAATAATAATAATAATAATAATAATAATAATAATAATAATAATAATAATAATAATTAATAATAATTAATAATAATTAATAATAATAATAATTAATAATAATAATAATAATAATAATAATAATAATAATAATAATAATAATAATAATAATAATAATAATAATAATAAAATAAAGTTAATAAATAATAATGATAATATTGTGATAAGCAAAGGCCGGAGGCGTGTGCGTTTTTCTAAAGGTATACTGCACATGGACTTCAGCATTATCTGTCGCGCATGTAAACAACTGCAGGTAGGTACAGCCTGACCATGAAAACCGCCTCACTGCAGCACAACCTACATGCATCATAAACAACTATACATTGGAATTGCCCTTAAACACCTATACATACTGCTGTTTATCGTCATAGAGTGCATTACACTAGGTTAGAATGCACAACCGTAAATTATTAAATGTGAAATTTAGACGCCTATCAGTGAAGCACTTTTTAAACAGTGAAAAAATTCTTTCTACGTCACACGATTTCAGAACTGAAATGTAAAGAATTCCACTCCGTCGTCTGCTGTTTCCCTTCTTACTTATTTTGAAAATTTCACACATAGCTTAATAACAAACATTTTTGTTTAGAACTTTCTGGAATTTAGCTTTCATCTTTTCCATACCTGGCATAGGAAGTATCCTATTAACTAAGTGTTCTATTATGCTTATGCTCTTGGGCATTTCCAAACCCGATTTTTCTAATTGTTTAAATAGGGAATATGTTAGGAAACAGGAATAGCTAGCGCCTAACGGACATATTTTAAACTAGGGGTTGTTTGGCTTACCAAAGCTTATTAGCTATTTGTCCACCTTGGAGATAGACGCATAACGTGCTTTGCTCGTTCGCAAATTTGGGCGAATGGAAGTGATATAAATCTTAAATCTACGGATAAACCAAGGTTTATCACAATGTACATTTATATGTGGATTATGGATTGTCAGTGGATAATGAAGTGTACCATAGGGGCTTAGGTACAATCGTGAGAAAGGGGGGGGGGGGGGGAGGAACTGAATAGAAGAGAGCACTAAAAATTCCGAGAACTACAACCTTTATGGATCAATAATTTATACAGAAATAGAAGTCGAAACACAACAGAAATACAGGTAAAACAAACCAATTTGCATAACCCCCAGTCAATTCCCTCTCAAGCGAGGAGTCGGGCAGTCTTCAGCCTATCTGAAAGCCTAAATGTTTCGCGTGGACCCTGAGCCCTAGTTAAAGCCAAACAACTTACCCCGCACGGCGCGAAAGGAGCACTCCGACTGCCGTCTCCTTTCACTGTCAGACCGAGAGGCAACCCATAGGAAGACACTAGCGCAACCCAGCGGGGAAAGCAAGAGTTGCGAAACAAAGGAGGTGCCTCCATAAAACAAAATAAGTGCGATCAGCACAATACTCCCGCCCCCATCTGACAACACGCACTCGCCATTCTGGAAAGGAACAGACTGATATTGTATGAGAAGTATCATATTAGGAAGGACACACCTTACACCGCCCGGTCATTGTACAGGTCACTGTGAAAGCACTGGCACCAAACACTGTCACTACAAATCACTGGCCACTGTCACATCAGAGAGCACAATTCTGTTTTTCCAGGACGGGAGAGACGATGCACAGCTCGTTGGGCGTACCGATCCCTCGTTGTTCCAGAAAAATTAACAAATTCTGGGTTTGAGCCTGTGGATGCCCTCTCGTTGCAATCAGGCGTTGAGAAAGTCCAAAACCCAAAACGTGGGCCACATACAAGCCCCTTCATATTCCATCGTCACCTCCCTGGCCTCCAGAAATCTCCATTGCGGACCTTACTGCTGCAGTAACACTCCAGATAGATGGTAACAGCCAGGCTTAACATTACACAATGCCAAACTGCGGTGGTTAGGTGCTTTCTGGACAGGTTACGAACAGGAGCTGGCGAGGCTGTAACACGGAACAAACCCAACAGAAAGGGAACAAAACGCAGGTTTCAAATAGGCTGCTGCCCCAAAATAACATCTCAGGGTAGATCAAACTGAATGAATGACAGTATTTTTACAGAACTGTGGATGACATCAAATACATAAATAGCAGAAAATTAAAAAAATTGAATCAATTTATAATCAACAAGCGTGATAACATACCATAAACTGTTTAATGAACATAACAATATAAGAACAATTTAAACGAACTTGAATAACATTAAATATAATTTCTTCCAAATGACAATTTAAAACAAGCTAAACAATATATATATATATATATAAACAATATATATATAAACAATATATATATACAAGTTAAACAAAATAAACAAGGCCTTGTATAAATAAATGCGCATAAAACAAAATCCCTACTGGCCAGACAACACAAGAGTACAAACACGAAATACACATAATTACTACACAAGACACACACCGCAAGCACGCAGCAAACATCCCACAAATACTCCCCAAACATACCACACCAAACACCTCACACCGCTTCCATACAAAGACACACGAAAACAAATCTACACAATGCCGACTCCACACGCCCGGCAGAAACTAACTACAGGAGCGCCGTAGAGGTATACAGCCCGGCGCACACATGGCACGCTCCAACATAAACAAACACCCACATTCCAAACAAACACTTTATTCACAACATAAACATACAGGAGTAAACAAAGGAAACCCATACACATAGGAAAACAGATACCAAACTACTGGAAGGGTTTCAATTGTGAGACGTGAGCTCTCCTTTCTTGGCCCGTGCGGAGGTCCCTTAAGCGCACAGAAACATTTTTGAAGATACTTATAATCTCGTACGGCCCTACGTATCTAGGAGCCAACTTCGCTGCATAAGCATTTCGCTTAGAAGATTGAGTGTACAGCTTACACAGTACTTTCTGGCCAACGGCATAAGGTGAAGGCCGTTTATTTTCATCATACCGCTTCTTTACCTGGGCAAGTGACTTCTTCAAATTCCGAAAAGCGGCCTTCCATACTCTACATATTTCCTCGCGAGTAATATTCTGGGGAAGCAAATCGTCCAAACGCCAAAGGTTAGACAGCGGAGAGTTAGGTATATAGGCTAACATAAGCTGATGAGGGGTAACGCCATGTGATTCGTGTCGAGCCGAATTAAACGCCAACTGCAACCGAGACAAATTAGTGTCCCACTTAGTATGATTATCATGATGAAAGGCTATTAATGCTGATTTGAGGTTCCTGTTAAATCTTTCGGCATGGGAAGGACGGGGGTAATAAGGGGTGGTAGTTATGGTTTTAATGCCCCAACTAAAACAGAAATTTCTAAAGGCGAAAGAAGTAAATTGAGTGGCGTTGTCTGTTACCAAATAACGAGGGGCTCCAAAAGCCGCAAATACTGAAGAGAGAACCTTGACTACCCCTCGTGTATTCGCTTTCGGTAAGGCCGACATCCATACAAACTTACTAAACGAATCTACTATGACTAATGCATACGTATTCCCCTGGACTGAACGAGGAAAAGGACCGACAAAGTCCACAAATAATTTTTCCAGGGGTCTACTTGCCACCTCCGATGCTAAACCTTTCCATACTGTACATTGCGCGGGTTTCGCCATTGCACAAAGTTGACACTGTCTAACTCGGGAAGCAATTTCTTTATTCATGCCCGACCACACAAAATATTCCCGAATCTTGTCTTTGGTCTTGGCTATTCCCAAATGCCCGCCTACAGGAGATGAATGGAAATATTCAAACACCATGGAAATTAAGGCCCGTGGCAAAACAACCTTGTTCTTGCCGTCGAAGGTAGGCTGGGTCATCAAAACACCCTCCTTCAAACAATAAGGGGTAACAACCTCGCCAGCCTCAAGCCGATCAATAAGGGCCTGCAGATCCGGATCTTTCCTCTGATGTGTGTGCAAACCCTCGAACAACTCCGGAAATTCACAGACGGCTAAAACATTTTCCTTTCCGCATTTACATTCTCTTGGTTCTTCGAATACTCTCGTTAAGGCATCAGCCACACAATTTTCTGAACTACGTATATGTATCGGGACAAACTTAAAAGCTGAAATGCGTACGCCCCAACGCGCTAACCTGCCTGTAGATCGCGGTGAGGCCAACGACCACGTTAGCGCCTGGTTATCGCACTCAAGAGTAAACTCAACATGCTCCAGATATTCGCGGTATTTTTCTAAGCCAAATACCACAGCCAAAGTTTCAAGTTCGTAAACTGAATACTTCCGCTCGGCTGGAGTAAGGGTACGTGAACTATACCCAATAACCCTACGCCCCATAGGAAAATCCTGAAGTAACACAGCAGCCACCGATCCCCTGCTTGCATCGGTCTGAAGGATAAATCTACGTGAAAAATCAGGGAAAGCCAACACCGGGGGATTCATTATGGCCTGTTTAAGGTCTTCAAAGGCCTGCTGCTGTTCCTCACCCCACTTAAACGGCGTTCCCTTCCGCCGAAGACGGTTCAGTGGTTCCGCCCGCGCTGCAAAATGCGGAATAAACTTGCTGAAAAAGTTCACCATCCCCACGTACCTGGCCAATGCCTTTACGGTTTTAGGGGGAGGAAAGTTACGTAGAACTTTGGTCCGCTCCGGATCAATCGTTATCCCAGCCGGAGATACAATATGACCTAAGAAAGAAATCTGTCCCGCAGCAAAGTTACACTTCTCTTTGCGCAAGGTAAGGCCTGCGCGCTCGAGCCGATGAAAGACCTCCGCTAAATGTTGGCAATGGGTTTCAAAGTCGGGCGAGTAGACAACCACGTCATCTAGATAGTGATACACATATTTAAACTTGATGTCCGAAAATATTTCGTCTAATAACCGCGACAACACCTGAGCTCCAGTAGCAATTCCGAAGGGTACTCGTTGAAATTCATAAAGCCTCCATGGGACAGCAAAAGCCGTTAGTGGCTTAGAGGACTCCGATAAGGGCACTTGGTAGTAGGCGCTATTCAAATCCAAACTAGTAAATACTTTGGCACCCGCAAAATAATGCGCTGCCG
The DNA here is from genome assembly GCA_030765045.1 of Tenodera sinensis. Classification (NCBI taxonomy): domain Eukaryota; kingdom Metazoa; phylum Arthropoda; class Insecta; order Mantodea; family Mantidae; genus Tenodera; species Tenodera sinensis. Next base: position 41,387,553 of record CM060972.1, on the reverse strand, counting down.
AATTTAGATGTGGCATTGGTTGGGCCTCGATCTTTATCTTTTTATTCAAGTGCCGGTAGTCCACCACTACCCTGAAATCGTCCTCGCCCTTAGGGACCAGAAATACTGGACTACTATAAGCAGACGTGGACGGCCTGATCACTCCCTTTCGTAACATTTCGTCGATCTTTTTACGAAGAATAGCCATTTTAGGTGGGGTGACACGATAGGGTGGTAACTTCACAGGGGTGTCGTCTGTTAGTTGTATATCATACTCCACCAAATTTGTTACTCCTAAACGGTCAGCAAACAATGACCCATGGTTCGCACAGAGTTGTTCCAGCGAACGGCCCTGCTCTTCTGTCAAATGGGGGAAAGCATTGCTGACGTCGCATATATGGTGACGTAGCCCGCCACTCTCCTCCAAAGGTGGTTTGTTGATGACTTGACCGCACTGAAATGCAACTCGTTCGGAAGGGGCAAATGCAAAGGTGATTTCCCCATCCCGAAAATCAAGCCTTAGGCCGACTCTAGTCATAAAGTCCGAGCCTAAAATCAGTTGAAATGGCAGGTCCGGCAGAAGATAGAAATAGTGTTTCCACGTAAAACGCGAAATACGTATGGTCAACAGAACCTTGGCATTTACCTGAAATTTATGACCATTTACAGACACGCACCCAACGCTACACTGTCGCGGTTTAGCCGAGAATTTACCAAGATAGGTATAATAAAACTCCTCGTGTACCAAAGAGCAGGAACTCCCCGAGTCCAAGAGAGCGATTAACTGTCGTTTCCCAACAGTCACCTGTACTGTCGGCTTCAAATTAAAGGGCTTGGCTATTATCCGACGGAATATCCGACAACAGGCAGAAATTCCGCAAGGAGCTCGTTGTCAATCTTGGCGCCTTTGACCATCTACCCCCACGGGTAGTAAAACGCCACCACGCTTCCTGGCCACCGTGCATTGTCTAACCAAATGCTCAGGAGAACCACATCTAAAACAAGACCCTGGCGAGCGAAAACTATCTCGAGCCAAATCTCCTCGGTTAGTCTGCCGCGGCTCAAATCGAACACCATGCAGAGGCACTTGCAATGATTCGCGGTTTCGTGCCGCATTTGACGCCTCATACTCTGCCAAGATCGGCAATAGCCCCTCTAAATCTTTAAACGTAGCAGGACAAGAGCTAAATACCAAAAGAGAACGTACCTCCGGGGTCAACCCCGTAATAATGACGTCACAGATCTGCCGTTCGCTATCTGGCAACCGTAGTATACGCGCAAACAACTTAACCCTGCTAATGTACTCGAAGAAAGGCTCTCCTGATCCCTGGGGTTTCAAATAATGACCTTGAATTAATGTATGTAGCTCCCGACGAGGAACGAAACACTTCAATACACTGTCATGTAATTCAGAGACTGGATCAACACATCCCTTAATACGCCCAATTATACTGCGCACCGCGTCACCCCCTTTTGACATCACTACTTCAAGCAGCTGCAAACCGGGAACTTCGCATAATTCAGCGCAATCCTTAGCTCTTACCAGGAACTTCAGAAATTCAAGAGCTGTAAGAACATCAACAACCTTAAAGACTTGATAAGGTTCAACCAACTGTTGTAAGGGATGAAGTAACTTTAGCGGTTTAAAGGCCGACATTTGAGACGTCACAGTTGGTGTGACAGTAGTCGACTCGGCCCGATCCCCTTTCTGAGCAAGCACTTCTAAATATCTCCTAAACTGCCCCTTCAGCTCGGCTAAGTCAACCCCGAACTTAACCTTAGGACAATATTTTTGGAAATATTCAATCCGCTGCACATAATGCAAGATCCTGGCTGTCAAACGCCTCACCTGCGCTTTCGAAAACCCCGAGATATTACTCAACTCGGAGAACAACTCTTCAAATTCCAGCCGTGCGGCCTCACATAATGACGGTGATTCAGTTACCAATAAATGTTTGTCCGGCAACACAACATAATCGTTATCCTTCACGCCACGAAGTGCGTCTAATAGGGCCGGAACGTCTGCCGACGACAAATCATCACGTCCACGAATCCCCAACTCAAATAGTATTTCGTTCTTACGCAACAGCTGAAAGTCACTCGACATGGTTAATCAAAACAATAACCCAATGCTCAATTTAACTGCCCCACTCGACCATAAGACAACCACGCTCTGCTACCATTTTTGTACCATAGGGGCTTAGGTACAATCGTGAGAAAGGGGGGGGGGGAGGAACTGAATAGAAGAGAGCACTAAAAATTCCGAGAACTACAACCTTTATGGATCAATAATTTATACAGAAATGGAAGTCGAAACACAACAGAAATACAGGTAAAACAAACCAATTTGCATAACCCCCAGTCAATTCCCTCTCAAGCGAGGAGTCGGGCAGTCTTCAGCCTATCTGAAAGCCTAAATGTTTCGCGTGGACCCTGAGCCCTAGTTAAAGCCAAACAACTTACCCCGCACGGCGCGAAAGGAGCACTCCGACTGCCGTCTCCTTTCACTGTCAGACCGAGAGGCAACCCATAGGAAGACACTAGCGCAACCCAGCGGGGAAAGCAAGAGTTGCGAAACAAAGGAGGTGCCTCCATAAAACAAAATAAGTGCGATCAGCACAGAAGTAATATTTTTATATCAGTAGTCGCCATATCTCTTTCTCAAGTGTGAAAGATATGCGACATTAAAGTTTATAAAATGTGTATCGGTCGTCATGTTTCTTAACACCTGCGCATACCTTGAGGTTAGCTTATCATTTGCTCTAGCTAGTCGTGGGAGAACATGTACAAGAACTTCGAGAGCGTTATCTGGGAACAGAGTTTGGTATTAGCTTTAAATCGTCACCTCAACAATGCATCAACCATCAATCCTACCCTTGTAACAAAGTGTGTTACTAGCTGGAAGCCATAAATCGTAGCAAAGCAAAACTTGTTACGACCTGGAATATCAACGCATGGCCTCACAACATTGACATCGGAAGTCAGGTAACATAATAATCGTTATACTTGTACTCACACTTTACCCAAACTAAACGTATTTAATAATGCATCATTGTTCTAGTCGTAACTATGGGGTATACGGAATACAGCGCAGGGTGGCATCTATCTCTAGAGAACTATCGCGGTTGTTATAACTCAGAAGGAAGGGATGAAGTGAAACAATAACAGAAGGCCACAGATCGCAGGCCACAGAGATGCGCGGACGGTCCTAACATTTCCTGCCTGAAGAGCAAACTACAGTGTTGAAAATGAAGGTTTATTCTGAGCTGAAACCCTTCCTATCTACCAGGGAAGGCATCAACCGAGTGGCCGTCCTTGCATGGCCAATAGTTTCCTAAAAATTCCAGCATCCCCTACTTTCACGGGGTGGAAGTGGATACACCACTTATGCACATCGACCCCATTAGGGCCGCCAGCTGCGAGCTCTTCAGCCCAACCCCGCCAGAGCATCACTGCCCAGATCACTACCCATCTCCCTAGGGTATCAGGAACCACTCCCCGTCGAGTCCAACCCAACCCAAACTGCTTCCTGAAGGGAAGGGCTCAGATGTTCGGCCCGACATACTTCTGCTAACGTCACAAGTTCATGAGTGCTAGGTGTATGCAGCAGCTGCACCACGACAGCTGAAGGGGTCGGAACTCTCCCTATGGTACCCTAACCACTACTGCCCAGGCAGAGCTATGAACGACCCTTGCAACCAGACACCCCTCTGGTTTCTGTGGCTAATAGTCTTCTTGGAGCAACTACCCTCGCCATCCGTGTGACACAGGCTCATGCCTCTAGCGGCGCACTTGAAACATTGGAAACAAACAAAATAAAAGGGAAATGAGAGAATGGAAATTGTGGTAGATGAGAAACCGTGGGTCAAGTCGCTCGATTGTTCCGATGAAGCGAAAGAAAATTACATACTTCATATAATTTAAATTTTAAAAACCCAGTAATAAAGCATACTTAGAGGGAGTATACAAATGTGTCTTTGGTTTTGAAATATCGCAAGAAGATAAGAGCAACAATCCAAACAAAGCTCATATTAATGAAATGCAAATTCTTCTTTCACATGGTGTATTGAAGAAAATTAACATTAAACATAATCACACAGTCTATTTACTGAAAAAATATAGTGTCTCATAATATTAACTCGTCGCTGCCCAAGATTGCCTTCATATGAATAGTAAATAAATCAGTTTATAGCAATATTATTTGTCAGACCTAGGAAATTCCAAGTGTTAGTCAGAACGAAAGGAAATCACACCCACATCAGGGTTGCCAACATTTAAAAGTAAAATTATCTTACCAGCCACTCAAAATTATACATTTGGATTCAAAATTATCGTATATCATAAAGCAAACGCTACAACAATAAAAATATCAGTATAATACTTAGGAAACTATAAGAGTAATGATGTTTATTATATCCACTTACAAATTGATGACCTCAACAAATATTACAACTTTAGCACTTATGTTTCTCGCACTATTCATCTGAAAGTTCAGCTTCCTCAACCGTTGCAGCATTGCACAAATTTGTTGTTGAGATAAACCTTAACATCTTCTCGGTGACTTGCAGATTTTAAGATCTACCACGTTCTTTCATAAGTTGAGATGGCAAAATGAGTTCATTTACCGTATCTAGTGCCAATCTGTTCTAACTTTGGTTCTTATTAAACTCAGTTTAGAAAGAATTGCTTCTGTGGGGCAAGGAAACCACTGATAATCCAAAGGCCGCCAGTTGTTTGAAATCAATATTTCCACCAAGGTGACATGTTTAACAGCACTCCAGAAACTGTCAGGTTCAGGCATGTTCTTTATTTCACACGGAATAGCACGTATTCCGAGTTTTCTACATTGATCGTCAATTTTCTGAACAGTGCCTTCTTCATTGAGATTATCAGATCTGGGCACACTGGCAATAAGAGGATAAAGGGTAGCAGGCTTAGAAGCTATGGGGTGGAGACAGACAATGAGGACAAAAGTGGTGTTATTTTAATTAGTTTCACTTCGCTGGAGTGACAAACCAGTGAAAATGATATTTCGCCGATATCGAACTATCATACATTCAAATTATCGTACACTCCCATAATTATCGTACGGGTTGACAACCTTGACCCACATCCCTAATACAGTCTGCTGGCATGTGCAGACAAATCATGAGACCATGTTTTACGTGCCATCAGTGCTCATGATCACTGTTGTGTCCATCTTATTGCAATGGAGGGTTGTCGCGCGTCTCAGAAGCTCATGGTCAAGCTACCTCACACCACTGGGTGGAGCTGTGTAAATACGTGACCCGACGACAATGGCGCGGTCAGAACAAACACGAATATGAGTGTGACAGAACAAAGCGTTTCCAGATTGCTCGCGAAGTTTCTACTGCCGACTTGTTTATGAGAGGTTCGAGAAAAGGTGAATTTCCAGAAAAATCCGTGCTACGTCATTCGTTGTCTTTGTGATGGAGTCGTGAATGTTGAACAACACAGGTGTGTGGGTGTGGATGTGTGTATTTTATTATTATTTATTTTTATTTATTGACAAATATCACCATGCCCCATTAGAGGTAATATTACATGCTTTCAATACATATTAAATTTTGCAGTATATAACATTCGTGCGCGCGTGTGTGGGTGTGGGTGTGGGTGTCGGGGTGTGGGTCTGGGGGTGGGGTGGGGGTGTGGGTGTGTGTGTCTGTGTGTCTGTGTGTGTGTCTGTGTCTGTGTGTGTGTTTGTGTGTTTGTGTGTGTAAAATAACCAGCATCAAGTTTGTTAGCATAAATAAATAATAATTACCAAATAAAGGTTACTTAAACCCGGGACATAAAGTACTTACAATTTGTAAGTTGCTCTTGGGGTATTTATCTCTGATGTGAGATTCCGTTGTGGTCTACCAAGAAAAGTATGAATCAGCTGGGGAATTTAATGTTGTACTGGCAAGTTGGCCATGGTAGCTTAGTCGTTAAAGCAGCTGCTCAATAAGCGGAAGATCCATAGTTCAAATCCCGGCTATAGCATTGAATTTTTCAGTCCTGATTCCACCTCTTTAACTCTTTGTTAACCAGTTGTATACATATATCCATTTATAGTTATATTAAGCATAGATTACAAATAAAAAGAGATGGTTTGGCCATTTATTGGATTGTGCTGAAAATGGGACCAGCCACAGCAGAAATGTAATTAGTTAATTGTTTATGAAAAATAATACTGTTCCTAGTCATTTTGTTATCAATCTTGAGAAAATTCTTAATTGTAAGGAAACAAAGATCTCCTCGGACCATCCAATACAGGAACAGTTTTATATCACAATGTCAGAATTTACATAAATACAATTTCTAAACAAATCTTTGATTCTCTTGGAGGAGCCATTTGTAACGGATGCCACATGTGCCTCATCACTTGCTCACCCCATGTCAGCACATTCACTGGCATGTAAAAGAACTCCTGTGAGACAAAATTCTGGCACACCAGCAGCACTGATATGAACTAGGTAATTGACAGGTTCGTTAACAAACAAAATAGGTTTTATATTTTCTCCCTATCTTAGAACTATTTTTTGCATAATTTTGTGAAGAATACAGGAAGAATACAGTAGGAGGGAGTAATAAACCAAATTAAGTTGTATTTGAGATTTTGGAAAGCTATTCTGCAGTGCTGAATGGTCAAGTTAGTTCTGAATATAAATATTTAAGATCTAGTTATTCATTTATATGCTATTTTAATACTTTGCACCATGGTAAGCTTTGTATACAGAAGCCTTCAGTTGAATTTTTCAATGAATTCTTGCTCACAAATAAGAATTGAATTGATTTGTTTTATTTTGTAATATGCTGTTCAGGCATTATGTGTACATTCTACAGAGTGATCTATTTGGAGGATTCAGCTGCCAACATGGACCACGAGAGTGTGCTGGAAATATGATGCAGTCATGTGCCCTGAGCTTGCTACCACCTGGCACTAAGCAAGTAAACTTTGTCTACTGCATTATGTCTAGCAGATATCCTGACAAAGCAGGGGAAATGGTAAGTGGCTGAGAGAAACGAATTTCTAACTTGAATTTTGCATACAGACCTTATTTACTACTACCATACACAGTAGGCCTGGGAAACAGTACTCTGAGGGTGTGAACAGAGTAGTCCTTTCTGTCCTTAAGTGTAGTAGCTATTAGCATATACAGACACACTAGGTGGAACTGGTTTTCCCTACTGACTTTCTACTTTGCTGGTTACAAAGGGAGGGGAAGTAACAGAATGGCTCTTGGGAGGGCTCTTCACCAGGTGTGAAATATAAGGTCTTTCATAAGTAAGCAATCATTTAAATAAAATTAAATTAACTAATTTTTTTAAAAAAACTTTGAGATGTCAAATTTAATACTTTAAAAGGAATATTCTACAAAACACAAGCAACATTTTAAGCCATTATTTTACAAGTGCAATATCATTCACAACTTTAAATGACAACACATTATTTTTTTATTTTTTTCTGGGTGATGGTTTTCTGATTTAATTGTATGTAACATTTCAATTGTCTCATATAAAAGGTTTGGTTGTGGGCACAGATCTCTCTTGAGTTGACCAAATTTTACTAGGCATGTTAATATTGAGGAGTTAAAAACAAGGATCAGGAAGGAATGCAGAAATACACCTCCAGCAATGATTATAAATATTCAACAAGAATTCATGCTTTGACTTATCCATTGGCAGATTCTAAATGGGGAGACTTTCAACACCTTATTGAATAATTATAATGTTATTGGTTACAGTAATTAGATAAATTTTGGAGAAACCTCCTGCATCCTGAGATCATAATACTAGAGTTAAAATTATTATTTTGTGCTTAATAAGTTTCTATGGGCTGAAATTAAACAAAAATGCTGAGAAAATGTTTTTAAATTTTTTTTTTTTTTTTTTTTTTTTTGGGGGTGAGCCTAAAATGACATTTAGACAGCTACAAATTTTATTATGTGGATCAATATGTGTTATTGTATATCAAAAGAACAAGAATACTGAAAATATAACATTTTGGATTTTGGGGGGTTTGGTGTTCAGGGGGTTTTAGGGGTCGTATCATATTTGATACCTTGGGACTACATTAAGTTTTTATGGGTTTTTTAATCCTACCGTCGATACAAAGTAGACAAGAGAGAAACAAAATATGAACATAGAATGCAGAAGGTATCAAACATGATACCACTGGCTGTGATGAGCTTAACACATTCACAGAGCGAGAAAAAAATCTAAAACCTGAGGTACTGTATATGATACCAAAGGATGCAGGAGATTAAACAAGCCAACAATTAAACTTCTATAGCGTCAAATTTTGGTATGAAATTATTCATGCAGCTGAATCATACAATTTCTCCAAAAAGAGAATTAAAAGAATGAATTAAATAATGTTGTCTGCAAATTGTAAAAGAACTCATTAACTCAAGTTCAACAGCTATTAAGGAAGAAACTTAGTTTACATGAGATGTAAATCTGATAACAACCACCTCACTTACCCTATAGAGTGGGAATAGAATCTGTCCTGGCGTAATTGCCTGTTGAAGAGCAGACAAACTCCAGATCAAAGAAAGTAGCAGTGGCGTATATTGTGGGCTAGCAAAGCTATCACTGAAGTCTATACGTAAAGAGAACTATAAATTAATAAGTAATATTAATAATTGCAATACTAGCCAGTTTACCTTGTTAATTAGTGCGTAGGATGGAATATATCTCGTTCTCTACCATTCAACAGAGGGAAGAGTAAAACTTTGGATGCTTGCTGTTGCAGCCTTCACTGCTATGTGGGAAGGGAGAGGTGAGGTGGCAGAATATAGGAATAAGCATGCTTAGGCTTCAGAATCCCATGTCACTACACTCACATAAGCGTCTCCAAAATGCGTCGTATGAACACAACTGGCTGCATAGCAATAGCACATGGAGTTAAAAGCAAGGAAGAAAGTGTTTTTAATTGTGCGATTGTTACAGCTCTCAACAGCTGTATTAGTATTATTTATGTCATAGTTTACAGTGTACCAAGACAGTTGTTAGTGCTAATGCTTTGAAATGAACAATGTATAGCAAAACAATTAGTGAAATGACCATACTCCCAGTTGAAATACAGGAATAAATTAGTGATAGTAAAACAAGGAAGGCCTACTGCAGCTCTTCTGCACTTACAGTGTGAGCAGAAGCAAAAGAAATCATACTTACAAAAGGTATTTTAATAGAAATGATTATGCTAAGTATGTGCGGCTGAATGACTCGTGCAAATTAAATTAAATTTATTGCTGGCCATGCTTGTTGTTTGCAACTGAGAAACTGCCCTGGAATACAATGAATTTTGCAAATTTAGTATATTTAATCCCAGCTTTTGATAAACATAAGAGATGAATAATGCACATAAAATCTTTTACAGCTTTAAACAATTTTTGACACTCAACGGACAGACAATTCATTGAACTATCAGAAAAAGGTTGTTGACCATTTGCATACTGAAAAGATTGAATAGATTGAGTGATGCAGTCCTTATACTTTCCCAATCAGTAAATTTTGTTACGGAAACCAAATAATTCTTTGTTTCTCTTAATGGTTTACCCACTTTTTTCTTGCATTCCACTTCACGTACATCAAATTACAAGTTGCGTACCTGAATATTGCAATTTATTGTCTTTCCATATAGTGTAGTACAAATTATAATGCATACTGTATTCATACTATATTTTATCTAACTATAATCTAGCTAGTAAGTTAATTCTAATAAAAGCCATGTATATTTAAGCCAAATGAAGGTAAACAAGGGAATGAAGGAAAAATGAAGTTTAAAAAAAATAAATACAATGATATAAGCAGAAAAATATAGCTCGGGCCTACTAGGCCCCACGTGACCAATGGTATTCAACCAGGGTGCACACTTAATGGAGGGTTAATCAACAACCCCTTATTGTCCGGATCTGGTATGCCTAATGACAGCCCAAGTTACAATACCAGTATATGCCACCGGAGAGTAACCAAGATGGGTGACCAGCTCAAAGCCTAGTATGAGAGTGAAGAAGGACACCTAAATATAAGCATTTATATTTCTCTCAGATTCAATTAAATTTTGTACACTTTTTATGCTAAAGTCTCTAATGAAACTGAACATTTTTCCAAAGATCATTTTATACAGGAATGCTGAAACTAAGTTTTACTAATTGACTGCAATATTTCACAGTGTGCTGCAAAGTCTGGGATCAGCTGGCCAGCAGTAGAAAGCTGCATACATTCTGGAGATGGCCAAAGGCTTCAGCTTATAGCAGAAGCTGAAACAAAAGCTGTCCGTCCTACGTTTGTTCCAACTATAACATACAATGGTGTAAGTAAGGAATTTTTTGCAAGTGCAAATACAAAGTCAATAAAAGCATGTTGTTTGTTTTATTAACTATATCTATGCTATGAATTGTTTGGGAGCGAGATATATTAAACTAGAATTTAGGTTTTAAACAATAATAGCTTTCTATGTGTACAAAATAACTTAATAACCAAAAAAATCTAACCTGTTACACTCACATGACTTTCTCTACTTTTGAACAAAGTATTCTTAAAGATGCGCTGTCTTCATGTTAATCAAGCTAAACATTTGCAGAACTTATTAATTTTCATATAGATGCCAGGAAATAAGTAGGCTTAAAGTGTTAGCTGTTTTATAGCTGGTCGCTATGTGATGCCTTTTAAAATTGTATTCTTTGTATGGCCAAAAGATAACAAACACAACATCCATCATTGAGTTAATTGTGCTCTGAGTATTTTTAATATGGGAAATATATGATTTTGGCTAAGGGAAGTTGTAATCACTTCGACCGTTTTCACTGCAGATGATTTCCTAAGATTGAAGTTAAAGCTAAGTTTTTTATATGGCATTAAGAAAAGTCTTGGAATAGAAAGTAAATCAATGGTAGGAACAGCTGAAAACAGCATTATAACAGATAATAAATACAAATTAAACTAAAAATAAAACATATGTGGTTGAATGGTAATTTCTCTAAGTTTAATGCACTGATGGGACAGCTCCCCAAAATATATGCTTAATTGACTTACTATAGATTTTTACATTTGTAATTGAATGTAACAAAAATGTCATAGTTATATCTTGTGAAAACCGTATTCAAGGGTTTTCATTGTGATAAGCGCTTGCAATGAAAGAAGAAATACAAAAAAAAAAAAAAAAAAAAAAGAAAAGGAATGATTTCAATTAAAGAAAAGCACAAGAGTTTGAAACTTAAAAGTAATAACAGGAATATCTCAGATATGCTGAACTCTATAAAAAAGTGAATATGGAATGAATTGTCTGTTTTAAGAGATCTACATTTTTATGTGTAGTAAGATTTGGTCTATCTCTTCTGGTTTACTAGTATGCAAAAGTCATCATGAGTAAGGAGGGCTACACAAGCTATAGCCAGAAATTTCAAAATACACATTTCATTTGCCATAAAAATATATTAAACATAATTATTCAAAATTATTAGTCATTTTTGAGAAAATCAAAACTTTCAAAAAATTTTCCTTGATAGTTAGGGTGGAGGAATTTTCTTCATAATCTTTGTCACATCCTTAAAAATGTTAAACTTAAATACTAACAGACATTTCATTTTTGAGTTATGCTGTCCACTGAGAGACACGCACACACATGCAGACGTTTTTTTAAAAAATGCTTTTTTTAGATTCAGGGGGCATCAAAACATATGAGACAGAATATTAAAAGACCCCAAAAGAAAATCGTTTATGTGAAGATTTGTTAACAGTGTAATTTGTTTTTTGATGTTGGTATGAGTTGGTTAAATGACGAAAACGTTTCACTAATGTTCATTGTTACAAACAATTAAGTTTGTTTAAAGACATCATAAATATTTCCATATTTAATTTAAATTTATATGTATAAATACAAGAATTATATGTCTTCAATATTGAAAGCAAAGGGAAAATGGCTAAGGATCGCTTCCCTAACAATGCAGGAACTATTTGATGAACGCATGCGCGGATGTACACGTGGCAGTCAGAATGATAGACTCGCAACTAAAAGAATCGGGACTACTGTCTGTATATTTAAGGTGAAAAGACATGTTGAGGTAGTGTGTGAACATTGTAGAACATTTACCAGACTTTCATCAAGTTTTTGTTCCACTTTTTTAAAAAGTGGAAAGACTTAAAGAATCTAAAATGGTGCTAAGAGGATTTATTTAAATGTAAAATAGAGAAAAAGTGTTAATAAAATAATACATTGTGGTGAAGAAACATCGTGTGATTTTTCATTCCATCCGTTACCACGCCCTGAGAGAAATAAGAGCCACATCGCTCAAAATTGAAACAACGCTTCAATAAAAACAGCACCACATGTTTTTGGTAAACTCTCGACATCAAAGTTTTGGGTGGAATACAGTACTTCCTTTACTTACTATGCTTATTAGAGAAAGTAAAAATGATGTGTTGCATTCATGAAACTTTTTGTACTTACTCTTCTACAAATAATTCTCATAGAAACTTACCGTTCTATCTATTCTCATTAATACACATAAAGTTTCATTACTCCTTTGGTTGTAGGTATAAGAAGCATACAATAAGCTAAAGTGATAGTCAGATCTTATGCATCTGTAGCTATGTGATGGTTTTGAAATTCTGTTCTCTTCACATGAATGCAAAAATGAAAGAAAAAATAAATAGATAAAAAGGAATAGCAGTTTGCAGTTGAGAAAAGTATAAAGTTTGTGAAAATTAAACTAATAACAAAGAATAACTCAGAAATGGAACACCACAAGTATTTTTTATTTCACATAAATTCTGTGCTCTGATAAGGTCTACCTTTTTTATGCTGCAAGATGGTTCACCAGTTATGCAAAAGTGATTCAGAATGTAGAGGGCTTCAATGCTATTCCTAGAACATTCAAGTTATACATGTTATTTGTTATGAAAATTTGGTATACATCTGCTAATCAAAGTTTTAGTCACCTTTGAGAACAATAAACTTATTATGGGTATTATTATTTATTTATGCCAACAAGCTTACTGCTGGTTAAAGCAGCCATTCAATAAGCAGAAGATCCGTGTTTCAAATCCCGGCTATGACATTGGATTTTTCCATCCTGATTCCACCTCTCAGTATGGGTAGTTTGATGTTGGGGGATTTTCTTCAAGATCTTTTAAATTCTTGAAAGGCTTTAAATGTAAATATCAGGTTTTGTATTTAATCAACTTTTGTTTTTAATCCACTCTGGTCACAAGCCATACATAGTCCTTGTTCTTATGGGTTCAGGGGGTCCAAATAATATATTTACAGTGAAATAACAGTATTGAATTTTTGGGTGGAATACAAACAAAAAGTTGGTTAAAAACCAAATTTGATATTTAAGTTTAACATCTTTTAAGCTTGAGATACCAAGATTTTGAAGAAAATTGCTCCACCTTAAACTGTCCTTTACATGGAAAATTTTTTGAAAATTTTGATTTTCTTGGAAATGGCTCTAACGCTTTGGATTAAAATGCCATATGTTTAAGGTATTTTTATGACAAATGAAATGTATATTTTGAATTTTCTGGGTATAGCCAATGTAGTCCTATTTACTCTGGATGACCTTTGCATAGTTGGTAAATCATAAGAGATAGACTCTTACTGTACAAAAAATGTTGATCTTGCTAAAACACATACTTTATGTACAAATAAATTTTTTTGTAGAGTGAACCATTTCGAAGATATTGCTTTTTATTTGTCTGAGTTTTGGAAATCTTGTCAAATGGAACATCAGTATTCATTTTTTATATGTTAGCTATGCAAAGAGAATGTAATTTGAAAGCTTTAAAAGATTTGACTGTCGCTCAAGTAAGTATTCCCATATTTCCCTTGTATCTGCAAGGAAATATGCAATAAGATAATTTCTGCAAATGTTTAAGTCAACTAACATGAAGAAGATATAGGAATAAGAGTTTGTAAGAATGGTTAGTACAAGAGTAGAGAAAGTCATGTGAGTGCAACACTTCAGACTTTTTCATACAATGTCAGTCTGTACTGAGTATTTCAGGTTCTTTTTGGTTCTAGTTCTGTGACAGTGATGAATTTGTGAGTTATAAGTTATAAGTACAGAGTTAGAGAGCCAATTTTTTGAAATCAGCTCTGCAAATCCCAACAATGTGTACCAATTGAGGCAAATAATAATAGATCAAATCCTAAAGGTCCTTGTTTATAACTGAAGAGCCAATAATTTGTGCTGTGAGGAAGGCTGTAGGTTTGCATAATTTAACGTTCCATACATTGTAGTGAATGAAATGTTATCTAGTAACTTTTCTCTCTTTGAACACTAGATTTATCACAAATTGTGGTTGAAGTAACACATTTGTTACAGCATTACTCCATGATGTATTCTAGTGTAAAAATGTGTCTGAGCCTAGGGACAGTTCAAAAGAAATTTTATTTTTTGCTAAAAATTTTTTTTGAACCAATATATTTCACACAATTATAATTTTAATTTTTGTGCCTGAGTACATTCAATGTACACCCTGATTTGCATTACACTGCTTGTATTGGGGGCTCCAGTACCAGTTTGCATTAACTAGGTTACAACAAGTGTAAGGTGTTTTGCATGTTGGTAATACCTTGATGTTATTTGATGTATTATTACAAAATTCTCCAAATTACCTTTTTGTGTGGAATACAGAAACAGTAAATATGAGCTGTTACACCTGAAGATAGGACTATATACACCACATAAATTAAGGTTATCAGATTATTTTGTGGAAATGTAGGACAAAATGTAGGATATGGTCGGTCAGTTCAAAAATAATGTAAATTTATAATTTAAATGCTATTTATATATACCCATAAGCATATACACTTATATGTTTCAGAATTTTAAGAAAATATAATGTTATATGTGACCAGGAACAGTCAGTTCTCTGAACTAATCTTGCACAAAACAAGTACGGGCGTCAACTGCTGACTAGAAAAAAACCATAATAAATACATGTTTTGCAGTGCAAAACAAATGCTGAGCCATAATACACTTTGTGACTAAGTACAGGACTAAATAATAAAGCACACTGGTAATAATGCAGCCGCACATCATCATGTCAGCTCAATACTGATTATGAGCAGAGCAGAGAAAAACTAGTGATGCTCGTGACCTTGTGTATATCAGCTGCTGTTATTGTATTTCCGTGTTCGTAGTGGAAAAACAGCATAGCAGTTCACATGTATTTGGATCTCTGTGTATATATGTATACAGTGATAAATAGTACATCGAGGTAAACATACAAACAGCATACCAGCATTTGTTTTAGCCGCTGAGGAAAACCTTGGAAAAAATCTCAGCCAGGTACCTTAGAATACAATATATATTAACATTTTATGACAAATTTAAGCATAATATTAAATCTAATGGAGGATGATCATGGTCTTGAAGGAAATTGTCAAGCGTCCTCTTGAGCTGAAGTGCATCCCTCAGGTATACAGGATCCATGCAACAGGCAAGTTCATAAGCTTTATTAACATTTAAATTTTCCTGTAGGGTATTCAACATATTCCTCTGGGGAGTAAAACTGACTTTTTTCTAGAAACTTATACAACTCTACTTTATATTTGTTTAAAGATGTCATGCTTTTCAAGTACCCTATTAAATAGTTATATAATTTTAAACTGTCGTACTTGAAGGATGTTTCAAATAGTTTGGTTTTGTGGCTGGTAGTGTGAAGTTTGTCCTTGTTCCGTGTATTATGCGAGTGTATTTCCCCATTTGTGACATAATGTGATGCATTTGCCTTGGTATAAATTAACAATTCTTTTATATACAAATATGGTAAGGTCAAGATATTCAAGTTGTAGAAATGTTCTCTACAACTTTCTGTTTTTGGTATACCAACTAGGATTCTTATTGCTGTTTTTTGAAGTTTAAATATTGTCTTATTAGTTATAGCATTTCCCCATAATGGAATCCATATAGCAGTAAAGAGTGAAAGTAAGCAAAATAACAAGTTTTGAGAACATTAGCTGACACTAGAGGCTTAAGCTGACAAAGAACAAAACAAGATTTACTGAACTTTCCTGATAGCTTTTCAATGTGTAAATCCCAACTTAAATTTTTATCGGCCCACAAACCTAAGAATTTTGTTTCACACTCAAAATTGACCAATTTAGGTCTAATGCTGATGTCAGGATTATTTGTTTTCTACAATACTCATACTGAAAATTTAGTGCTACAGTTTTCTCTTCATTTACAAGCAGTTTATTGTCTTTAAATGAATTAATTATTTTCTTCACTACTATTGTTATGCTTTCTTGAAGGCCACTATAATCCTTCTCTGTGATAAAGATACTTGTACCATCTGCAAAAAGTGTTAATTTAGCTTTTGTTATATTTTCAAGGCATAGTGGTAGGTCATTGATGTATAGCAAAAACAGTAATGGACCTAGACTAGAACACTGTAGAACATCTATTTTATATTTTGTATTTATGAAGTCAATTTCAACTATCTGCTCTCTCATTTGTAAGTATGATTTAAAACAATTGAAGGCCACTCCTCTGACACCCATCTACATCTTGGTCTTCCACAGTGTCTTTTGTGTGTGTGTGTGTGTGTGTGTGTGTGTGTGTGTGTGTGTGTGTGTGTGTGTGTGTGTGTGTGTGAGTCCCATGTGGTTGCTGTTATTGTCCGTCATCTGGGAATCTTGCGCCATGTCCTCCCCCACTTCCATTTTTTCTTGATTGCTAGGTGTGCGGAGTCTGTTGTTGATGACATCTTCTGCAGATCTATATTTGAAATTTTGTCTCTCACTGTTATGCCTGGGATTTTCCTTTCTGTTTTCCTTTGGCATACTTGGAGGGTATTCTTTAGCTTGGCATGATATTCCAAGTTTGGCAGCCTATTGAAAAAATACAGGTTTACAGTGCTTCGAATTTAAGTCTCCAGTTGAGTGACCTGTCTAGCAATATGAATTTCAGAGGCCTTCCAAACAATAGCTACTCTTGTGCTTATTTCCTTCTCTATTTTCTAAAATGCTGTAATTTATTATATCATACCATTTGCACATCATCATTGAAAAGGTAGTTTTCTAGGTCTGTCACACTTACTGCTAGAAGATCAGCAACAAATCTCAGCAGATTCACTGCCATACATGACCCAATTATGAAAATGAGGCCTTAATGCATATAATAGATATAGTAAGGTAGCACCTTTATCTGGATGTGTGACTGACTTTGACTTCAGGAAGCAGTGAAGAATATTCATAGCCCCTTAAGTGCAAATGTATAGATTTTTCATGAAAATTAACTTTAATAACCACAGAATGTTGTCACAGAAGATTTAGAAATGATGTCGTGTTGTCACAGAACTTTCCTGTCTTTTAAGAAAATTTGCATTCATGTTCATTAATTTTTCATGGCCATGTAAATTAAACAATGCTTTTTCTATAAAAAAATGAAATATGTGTCAGTAGAGTATCATTAACATTATCCAACACCCAAAGCAGGAATTAACTCTACATTCATTATTATGTGATTGTAATTCTTGAATTATATGCATCTTTATAATCTTAAAAGTTTCAAGCAATTTCAAGCTAGAGTTTGCAATATTCCTGATTTCTGTACAAGCGTTTTCAGATTTCTTTGGACATCATTCTAAATTTTCCCTGATGTCCTTAAGTTTTTCCTCTGTAAGAACACAGCAATTTACTTTGTTTCTTATTAAGAATATATGCTGTCCCCTTAAATTGATTCACAAGATTATGAACTATTTCTCCATCAGGTGCATGAATAGCAAGAAATCTCTCTATAAATCTTTGTCTCACTTATTTACAAGAGTTTGTTGTCACATAGAAATCATTCACAGAGATACATATGTGCTAAAGTAGGTATTCAACTTTCTGGCATAACAATAATAACATGCTATAACACCACTTATATATTAACCTTTGTACAAGGACTTTGCACAAATGACTAACTGGCACTTGGAGAAGAGGGAGCAGAAACATTAGAAATGGTGCAGAACAGGGCAAGCAATTCCCCATATGATCAAATGTCCAAACAAAGCTCTGTATAATGAAAGCTGAATTTATCAGTACAAGCCAGAAACCAATCAGCAGTTTGATTCTTTTTAGGAGGACTGCAGCAAATATTAAATAAAAGGGTAGCAGCAGCTCGCATATATGACATCCTTCTTATAAAAAACCTTATCTGTGCATAATCATTGTCTTTTAGAGCAGAGAAAGATATTTACTACTCATTGGTGTATGCAGGTTCTCTAACAGGGGTTTTTTAAAAATAATGAGAGGGTAGCTAACATTTATGAGCAGGATGATTATACTTGAGTTTCACTTACTAGGTTATGTTACATTGGACAATTGTTTCGATGGCAACTGTTGCCATCTGCTTGTGTGGCTACTGACATCAAGGCTTGACTCTTCCTTTGTACTGCTAATGGTGTTGTCCTCTCTTTTTACTGTGAACTCAATATCATCATCTAGTGGGGTTTCAAAATTGATCACTTTGTAAGCATTTTTAGTTAGTTTTTCCCCCCATGTCTTGAAATCTGTAGGTGCACAGCAGATGATGGTGGCAGTTGCTGTTGAAACAATTGGTCAAGAGCAACATAAATATCCTACTCATAAATTTTAATTAATTTAACAAAACTTCCCTGTTTTAAACCTTTCATACCTAATTCTTTGAAACCTTGTTCCTGTCGCCTACTACTATTACATAATAGACAACTGCATTCTAGCATTACAGGTCTAGATGTTTCTCATCAAGGAGACTATAACCTAGCAAGATGTCACTTTCAAGTGCTCTACAGGTGCTCTACAAATTATTTTGTATCTCTGTTGCAGGTATTTTCACAACAAGATCAGCAAGAATCTCAGTATAATTTTGTTGGTGTTGTCTGCCGACATCTGCGCCAGTCTGCAATACAACCTACAGTATGCAGCTAGTACCTGAATTACAACTGTACAGAATCTGTTGAAGGCTGCTTAGAATAGCTGAACTACATCTGTTGCAGTGTTATTACAAAGATTAGCAAGTTTGCAGGAACATGTAACTATCTAATGTTTTAATAACTGTAAGAACAGAAGAAAAACATACAGGCTGTTAGAGGTATGAGTGTGCAGTTTTTGCCTGATGATATATTCAAATACGACAAATAAAAAGGACCAATTACAAACTTGTCTATCATGAGAGGTAAAGGATTCAATTGAACATTATTGAATACGCAGTCTGGCAACAGAGTAGGGCTAAACCAAGGTTCGAAATAATAGGGGGAATGGGGAGGGGATTTCCCCCTTTCATTAAATAGTTTCCCT
Organism: Tenodera sinensis; assembly: GCA_030765045.1. Lineage (NCBI taxonomy): Eukaryota > Metazoa > Arthropoda > Insecta > Mantodea > Mantidae > Tenodera > Tenodera sinensis. The sequence goes on along the minus strand of CM060972.1, from coordinate 41,368,292 downwards.
GGCTCATCAAAGAAGCAATTCCTTCCCTGCTAGAGGCATATTCTTTTCTTTTTACTGTATTTACTATTACCGCTCTTTGAAAATACAAGAAGACACAGAAGAATATTTTCAATGCAGACTGTACATGGTATGAGAGCGAGCTGTGAGTGAGCAAAAGTATAATTTCATAAGTAAACTAAACAATAAACAGGTTCATTGTTGTGTTGGCATTCAGGGCCATAACTCTAGCAATTATGTGCAACAATTGTGATTGTAGCTTGCAATGTTCACTTCAGTTTCTTGTAACTTGTTGTTCTGTTGTTCATCAGCATGGATAAATTTATGACGATGAGCAAAAAGTTACAGAATGTAATGACACTGGTGTATTCCAGTTTAAATCTCAGGTTTCAACTTCAAGTAATATTAATTTTACAGCTTCTGAAGTAAAAAGTGCAGCATTGGAAGTGCAATGAATTAATGAAAATATTGAAAGTACATTACGCTAATTGGGGGATGTGTAAACAAAACTAGATTTGAAAAATGGAAAACAAATCACCCCTGACTTTCATCAAACAGTTTCAGGACAGTTATATGCCTGTACTGCTAAGAAATACAAAATCATAGTGCTCTTAAAAACTAAAATGCATACTGCTGCTGCTGTTGCATGTATGTAACATCCAATCCTACTACCACTGGTGTTACTACCATGGTACATGGCAGGGGGGGGGGGGGGGGGGGGGGGGCCGCGGCCCTCCCTTGGAAAATAATAAATGTATTGTTCAATAAATTACTGTTAAGACTACTGCTTTAATTTTGAGGTAAAGTACACTTTTTATTTAGCATAAATTAACATGCTTATCCGTAACAAATACTACAACTTAATTTTTGCAGCTTTTAGCTACAGAATATTGAATTAATTGCAAACTTCCAACATGCGGCCCCTCCCTGAAAAAAAGTCTGCCGACGCTCATGATTACTACCATTACTGTCATAAATATGGCAGAAACTTAAGTTCGCCCCCCTCATCAGAAAGTTTGATTCAAACGCTGGACTAAACAGGCTTAAGTTTTGTTTACTAATATGGCTACTGCTATGAAGCATGTGTTCAAAACCTAAAACAAATGAAAGTTCAAACCAGGCCAGCCCTAGAAAGCTGGTTTTGCTACATGTCTGTATTTGTTACCAACTAATGTAAGTAACTAGGGGAGGGAGGTTGTATTTTAAACTTTTTGAGGAGCATTTACAAGACCTGAGCAGTGTCAACATTCCTGACCTACTGCTTTGCACACTTCCCAAACATACATCCAAAAGTTTATTTTTATAGACACACTGGGATGCAATTATTTAATATAATTTTGTGGTTAAATGACTCGTATTAGCAACAAATGAAAAAGAGGTGAATAACTTGTCTATTAAAGCTCTATCTCTCTATGTTAATTGCAGAAGTAAATGTTAAAGGTGTGGTGATCTCTTGAAAACCACACATTCAACCAAAATTGTTTTACCTATGCAACCATGCACTATGGAGAAAAATGAAGGAAGTTATGCTTCAGACTAACATCAAGAAGCTACTGTTAAAGTCTGCACATTCATACCCTCAACATCTTGCGTATTTGCTTTCACTTTCATTACTTTTTTGATTAGGAATTTATACTTGTTTTTTTATTTGGGCACTGTCACAAAGTAAGAGTGAAAGTAAATAAATTTCTTGTAGATTACTGAAATGTTAGATAGGTATACAGTTTTGCAATTACAGTCTAATATACATTTTCAAAGTATGTATATGTCATTGTTAGTGTGCACTACATAAATTAATGTGTGCTCTGTTCATTTACATTGAAAGCTTACTGCAAAATGAACTGTGTAATTAACACAATATAAATAACTACAGTTGTGACAATTTACCCAGCTCAGCATAAGTGCATGGTAATAATAATCCGTCATCAATTATCACATATTATATTTAAGATTTTGTAATAATTTATATGAAATAAAACTTTTTAGCTATGTCCATATTCATGAAAATTTTTCTTTATGTGCAAGATAATAAACTTTTGCAGCTTAGCAAATGATTTAAAATTCTATCAAGCATTGTATGAGGTACATTTAGTTGGAAATTCAATTCATATGGATTTTCCATTATGACAGAGATTGTGCAGTAGAAATATCTATAATTTTGTAAAAAATTAATGAAAATTCAGTTCACTTCTTAAAGGAATCAAGGGAACCATTCATGTGACAGTTTTCAGCAGATGGTGCAAGGAAAACTCTGGTGAAATTGTGAACACAAAACAAAACATTGTGATATAGCTATGGGTCACAGTTATTGTGTAAGATGCTGACCAATCAACTGAATGGCCAGTTGAAGAGATAAGGTGATACTTAAACATCACAAGTTGTATTGATATGTGATGGATTGTTGTGGAAGGTTCTTTCTCCCCATCCCCCAAACATTCTAGAACTCTGTGGAAAATTCCAGTGAGTGTATAAATCAGCATGTTTGTAAGTGCGTCAGTAAGTGAGACAATGAGTTTTTTCTGGTGACTAAACATACTGTTCTATGAGTGAGTTTGTTACAACTGTTGTGATGAGTGCTGCTACTGCAAGAGATTAGAGAGGCCCTGTGTTTGTCACTTGATGAGTGAAGCAGAGGAAAGAAGAATCTAATTTGTGTGTATTTCATTATGGTGCTGCATCATGAAGAAGAATGAAGTGAAAAGGAAAATTTGAATCAGATAGTGAAGTGACAATGAGAATCAGCCAGTCACAATATAACATAAAAATCTGTGTTATATTCACATAGCTTTCTTCATCTACTATTGTTTACTTTTATATAGTTTCTACTATTCTTATGAAAGCTTATTTTATCTACTAAATATCAATAGAGATAAACCTTTGCACAATCAGTTTAACTTCTGATTTTGTTATAGGTACAAAGAGAATATGGGAACCCAATTGATGCATTTCAATGTGTTGCTTTGAAATTCTCGTAATGTCATTTCAAATAAATTGTGTTTTTACTTTTGTTTCTTTTCTTTTTTGACAACACATTTTGGCAGCAGTTATCCCTACATCATACACATTGTTGAATGATCTGACTGCCAGCATAGAAAGCAATATGATTATGATTTTCACATGGAGTGTATAGCCCCAAAAATAGGATGTATGAGATAAAGTATGGAGGATAACATCTTTTCACTGCTCATAAAATGTGAAAAATGGCGGTAGTGCTCACCTAGTCAGTTGGATCTGAGCTCTTCCAAGACTATCGTATGCAAAGAATTACCATCATTTTGAACATAAAACAAAGTTTCTAACATTCCGATGGTGCCTTCTTTTTAAAATTGTTTCACTTGTATAGCCTGTTTAACACTTTTGATCATATTGAGGGCTTTGACTTGAGAAACAACTAATGGTGTAAGACCCCATTTACCCAATGAGATTGCTCTGCATAAGGTGAGAGGTCCTGGGTTTGTTTCTGGGGTTGGCCACTCTGACCATTGCTTTCTCATGGTTTTCCCTAGTTGTCAAGGCAAATGCTGGGGTGATTTGTTTTAGCCAAATTTCCTTGCTTTTATCCCATATCACTTCACTTCCTGTATCATGTTTGTGACAAAGATATTTTTGTAAGTTTTTCATAAGTACAAATTTATAAACTGGAGATACTCAGGCATAATTTATTGAAGTTTAGACTGCTACTTCCTGTTAACATAATGCAAGTTATTTCCTGAAAGCTCATGTTACAGGAACAGATTTGCAATTCCTTTGGGAATCGTGCTCTCCCAACGTACATGTGGAGTCAGCTTAGTTCGATGTGCTGACAAAGGCTTTATTCAGTTATCTTGTCAGCTAACATTTTATATTTAAAACCCCTGAATATTAATATAGCAGAGAGTCAATTTCATGTGCTAAGAGGAAGGTGCGACACTGATTGTTAAAGGTTTCTTTGAAGATGGAAGTTGGGACACCAGGAACCTCCATAAAGGTAAATCCAACAGCTGCCTATAACTTGTTTCATTGTAATGTACATTAATATTCTTTTTATGTAGATTAAAACTTCTTTAGGCCATAGTTGCATGTGTACTTAGACTTCACAACACTCCCAGCCATCATCGGAAAGTACTCCGTAGGTTACTCCTTCGGTGGAGATGCTACGTGACTATCTACGTCACATTCGGTGATGGCCCTTCTTAACCACCGTCACAATCTGACACAGGCACGGCCATTGTTAAGCTCTATGTGACATTTTTCAGGTGAACTTAGGGGCTGTGCAGTGTTGGACGGTTTCGTACAGACGCTTGCTCGTTGGAAAGCTCTCCGGCTCCGCCAGAGAGAAGCCTTCCCTGAGCAGCGCGCCAGTGTGTCCAGAATCATTAGAGACCTCTGCGCAATCCTATCTGGGCCCATAGACTCCTGCGGTTCCTTCATCTCATCCGTTCCTCCAGGAGGGAGGTGACAGGATCAAAATACTCGTATGTGTGCTGGGTCGAGGTGCTAGACGTCTCTTCGTTCCCTTGTCATTCATTCGTTCGTTCATACGTTCATTCATTCACGCACTCACACTTTCACTTATTCGTTCAGTCAGGCACTCACACATTCACTCATTCGTTTATTCACGCACTCACAATCACTTATTTATTCATTCGTTCATTCATTCACGCACTCACATTCATTCATGCACTAACACATTTTCATTCATTCAAGCACTCACATTAACTCTCACATTCATTCATTCATTCACGCACTCACATTAACTCACACATTCGCCTATTCATTCGTTCATTCATTTATTTATTCACGTACTCGCACATTCGTTAATGCATTCACACATTCACTTATTCATTCAGTCAGGCACTCACACATTCACTCATTCGTTCATTCACGCACTCACAATCACTTATTTATTCATTCGTTCATTCATTCACGCACTCACATTCATTCATGCACTAACACATTTTCATTCATTCAAGCACTCACATTAACTCTCACATTCATTCATTCACGCACTCACATTAACTCACACATTCACTTATTCATTCGTTCATTCATTAAAAGTGAACACGTGACGCTGCATAAGGGCAGGCGTGCAGCCGTAGAGTAACACAAGAACTTGGCACGCAGATCCTAAGTTTCATGTCGACATTTTCTGAGTCTATAACGCAAGTTTAAAATTGAATATAATACGAGTTACTAGGATCAGAAAGTTAGGATATAGCGAGCGAGATGGCTCCGCGGTAACGTGTGAGGCTTGCATTCTGGAGGTCGTGGGTTCGATTCCCATGGCCGACCTTCCTCACCCATGACTTTTTCAGGGGTTCCCGGGTCACTAGGCGAATGTTGGGAAGGATAATTACATCTCCCTAATTTTCTGTCCTTCCATTTCACTTCATTAATCATTTCATTCATAGTTCTTCCCGTTGGTTCTTCCAGGGTCGCAAGTGTCGACGAATACATTAGGTGCAGCTTGGCAGGGATGATATACGCACAGAAACTCTTTCCAGTCCTCGTTGTCCGTGGGATATGGATAGGAGGTGACATAAGGCCCTGGAAAACCTAAAGACTTCGAGATGTCGTCCAACTTAGGCACCTTTGTCAATGTCTGTACCGTCAGTCTGGATCTGACCGCCTGGTGTCTCCTTTCATCTCATCCTTTCTCCCGGGAGTGCCCCCTTGAGAGCATAGATACAATAAGCCTAGCTTTAGTGTTGAATTCCCTACACATCTCTCCTATTCCTGTCTCTGGTTGGATACATAAAAGAGTTAAACATATTTTTGTACATTTAAGTACGGCAGGACCAGATTTTATACCCCTTCAGTAGCCTATTTTGACATTTATAGACTTTTTTGTCTTTTGGACCGTTATCACTTCTAGTGTGATTATTTAAACATTCTAAAAAGCAGATAAAGAATTGCAGTATATGAAAGTGCAAAAATGTTGAACAAATAATGAAATGACTCATTCTGGCCACAAACACAATATATACTGTTTCCTATAAACGCGTTTGTTTACATATAGTCGAAAGCTTGTCCCATAAAACGATTCATTTAATTTTAAACAGCAGAACCTATGTATAAAGGGAACGTCGGGCATAATGAACACAGGAAAGAGACAGGAAGAGAGAAGTGGGTCAAGTCCCACGAGCTATTCTTGTTCATCACACGCTTCTTCTTGTGACCCTGACGATACACATTTGTTTCTGATTTCAAAGAGATAAGCTATCTAATTCAAAGAAAGGAAGAGATTACGAGAGTTCTCTTAAAAAGTAAAATAATTGTTGAATAGCTAGTCAGCTGTTGAACTTGTGATTTATTTATCATTTTGAAATCAAGTTCATTTTGAGTAGTAAACTACCGGCCAATTTAGACGCACTTTCTACTGATGGAACAACGCTCTTTTGCAAAACTCAACATTTCATGACAGCAAACACAACTGTACGGGTTTTAAAATAGCCTAGCGTAAGACCAGTTTGAAATCAAAGCAGTTGTAAGGTGCAGCAGAGAATCTCAATTTTCCCCGGCAATTCTGTCCTCAGGAAAACCTGCAGAAGTACAATAAGAGATTCCAGCAGAGTCCACACTGAAAAAAAGACTACTTGAATGCCTGCATTGAAGAAGCGTTAGACAAGACCGGAAACGGAGTAGCGGAAAGGAAAATCTGGATTTCCATTGATTAAACAACTGATGTAATGGGACAATAGATGGCCAACGTCGTCATCGGCGCTACGACAGCAACGGAAGGTGATCCTGCACTGTTTTTTTTTTTTTTTTATAATGGAAGAGACAGAGAAGAAATACTTCCACACAGGCGCGGCTCCTCAGGGTAGGCAGGGTAGGCATTGCCTGCCCTACCGTAATACATCAACAGTGTTTAGCTATGATTCTGCATTTTATCGTTTAAACCATCATTTTCCCTAAATTGTAGTTCCAGAAAAGTTTTCTCGGTTATAATGACCAGCGCATGGTCAAACCCTTGAATCTCAATTCCGATTCATCAAAACTGCGCTGCGTGTTTGAAACGCGCGGCAGAAATGATACGCATGGAACCTGGGTAGTGGAGAGCAGGCTAGCTTAACCTCTGCGGCTGGGCCCCCTTTCCTCAGTACGAGGCCCTTGAACATGGATAAGGAAATATTCCGTCTGTATACGCACTCCGAGCATGCGTAGACGCGTCTGCCAGCAGTTAGAACACTTGCCTGCTCAAATGCGAATTTATGCGACTTTTTCCGAACAGGCATTCTGCACGAACGAAGTTCTCAGAGATCCGAATCGTCTCGTTATCACTTTGTGTAATACTGGTGTGTTGTAATACCAGTATGACCCACTTAATTAGTGAACTATTACAAAGTCCGCTTTCGCGGCGCACTGACAATGAAAAGAGTGTTTTAGCTATTTAACACAATGTTACAGTCAGACAATTCCTCAATTTCTTCATTCATTTTAGTTTTGGCGGTAATTCGTCCTTAAGTCACACTCATTCACTCTGCAATTGTTAAACAACCAAACAATATATTGTTTGCGTTATCCGCAATGACTTCGCTCCCTTTATTTCGGATAAACGGGGTTCTACTGTATTATTATTATTATTACCATTATTATTATTATTATTATTATTATTATTATTATTATTATTATTATTATTATTATTATTATTATTATTATTATTATTATTATTATTATTATTATTATTATTATTATTATTATTATTATTATTATTATTATTATTATTATTATTATTATTATTATTTATTGCTGTTGGTGTTACACTTTGCCTACCCTAAAATTTTGACTGCGAGCCGCCACTGCTTCCACACTGGCTTGTTTACAAATTGCTTAATGCTACTCTGGCCATATGGAATATGGTAGGATGATGTACTTTTTGTCACAGTTGGGGCACCTTACGTGAAAAAAAAGCAGCTACTCTTGGAAGTGTTTCCCCCCGAAAATGCTCTATCTTACATGTCCAGTCCATGGATTGCACAGAAGCACCGGTTGTGTACTCTCATGGGTAACATGGTTTCAAACTTCAAGGAGATCTTCCTGAAATCACCCTCCCGACCTCTGCAGCTGTCACAGGTAAAGGTACGTACAAATATTTTAATAATTGCCTTAATATGTATCTACTTCACTGTCTTGCTTTTTCTCTTTGTCTGACAATTTTCCCACTAAGACATCGCAGGGCCGCGCCGTAACCAAGTGGTTAGACCATTCGCTTCTCACCAAAGCGGCCCGGGTTCGATCCCAGGCAACCGCAAGTGGGATTCGTGGTAAACGAAGGTGCGCTGGGGCAGGTTTCCTCCGGGTTCTCCAGTTTCCCCCGCCATCTCATTCCACAGGTGCTCCATCTTCATTCCATATAGATATCATTAGTGTCACCACCTGCGGTGCCGTATGTAGTAAAAGTGGGCATTATACACTACATGTAAGTGTGTGTTACACTCACATGGCTTTCTCTACTCCTGTACTAACCATTTTTACAAACTCTTATTCCTATTTCTTCTTCGTGTTAGTTAAGATAAACATTTGTACAAATTATCTTATTGCTTATTTCCTTGTAGGTGAAAGGGGAATGTTAGAATACAGTAGACTTTGAACGATAGTCAAATGTTTTAAGGCTTTGAGATTCCGTTCTCTTTGCACACTTAACATATAAAAAATGAACAACGATATTCCATTTCACGAAAGTTTTAAGTTTTCCGAAACTCACACACATAACAAGGAATATCTCCGAAATGGTTCACCCTACAAGAAAATTTATTTAGACATAAATTGTGTATTTTAGTAAGACCTACATTTTTGTATAGTATGATTTGGTCTATCTCTAACGGTTAACCAGTTATGCATAAGTCGTCCAGAGTAAATACGACTACATAGGCTATAGCCAGAGAATTCAAGATATACATTTCATTTGTCATAAAAATATCTCAAACATATGGCATTTTAATCAAAATTGTTAGAGCCATTTTCAAGAAAATAAAAAATTTCGAAAAATTTTCCATGTAGTTTAGGGTGGGGCTATTTTCTTCATAATCTTCGTGTCGCATCCTTGAAAGACAAACTTAAATACTAACTTTGGTTCTTAACCGACTTTTCGTTTTTGAGTTATGCTGTCCACACACACACACACACACACACACACACACACACACACACACACACACACACACACACACACACACACACACACACACACACACACACACGGATCATTTTCCTAAATGCTTTTCTTAGATTCAGGGGGTCTCAAAACATATTTCCGGTGAAATCTCGACATCGAATTTTTGGGTGAAATACTCTAACAGTAGAGAAAGTAAAAAACAACACATCGCAGAATTTACTGCCTTATGTTTCTTGCACGGTCGTAACTGCACAACGAAATAAACAACGTCTGTCAGTATAGACCATCCGCATAGCCTCTATGTGTTCACACTTCAATTCCTGACTTATTGGTAAACATATAAAAAGTGCATGAAGTGTGAAATCTGAAACTTGAAACAGTTAAAACGGTTCAGGAAGTAATTGTACCACGTTACATGACAGAAACCATAACGAATAAAGTTATGTAAGATGCATATATTTACAGGTACCTACTTACTTTAAAAATCATACATCATAATCCGTCACAACAGCATTGTGCTTCATGATGGTGATTCCTGGGAACTGTAGCTTGATTTTTTTTTTTTTTTTTTTTTTTTTTTTTTTTTTTTTTTTTTTCACCTATGTCCTTGGGTAAATCATACTTGTAGAAACGTTACCTGTAGTTATAAGTCCAAATGTTACTGCCAAAATAGAATGCAAGGTTTTCACTTTCGGTCTATCTTGCTGTTTTGTTTTTATTACAGCTATTTTGCTGAAGATCCTTTAAACATCCGGCCGTGAAATTATCCTTTATTTACCTACAAGGTTATAACCAATACTCTTGGGGGACTACGATTAATGGTTTCTGTAACACTGCTAACCATCTTTTTCAGCTGCAATAATTATTTATTTAATATCGTTTATTTTCAAAAGTACCGATTATTGGAGAAAAACACCAGATTTTCGTCATGGTGCTAATTACATAAATCTTGCACAATGTGCATTTAAAAAGTACCAGATTTGGTGCCAAAAGCACCAAATTGGTAACCCTGATCGCAGCGCTCGACTTGACTTTGCCAAGTAGTACTAATTCAAAAGTAAACATAAAAATAAAGAAATAAGCAAACACACGCATGCGCATACGCACACGAGATAGAACGCTCCTGTCGTTACTACTTGGCAAAGCGTTGTTGTTGTAGTGTTTAACGCCCGCTTTTACTACTACGGCACCGCAGGCGGTGGCACTGATGATACATGGAATGAAGATGGAGCACCGGTGGAATGAGATGGCGGGGGAAACCGGAGCACCCGGAGAAAACCCGCCCTGACGCCGCTTCGTCCACCACGAATACCACATGCGGGTCCCTGAGATCGAACCCGGGCCGCCTAGGTGATAGGCGAGCGCGCTAACCGCTCGGCCACGGCGCCGCCGTTGGCAAAGCGAGAAGGCGTATTGACCGTGGTTGTCGAAGGCTATGATCGCCTCTTATCTTGTTTATTAAAACAGCGAAATAATAGTGACTTAGCCTATAGTCAGTGATAAAACACGAATAGATCTCTCGCGCCTGCCGATATGAAACGTTGCTGTTCTGGAAATATTGTCAGACTTGCAGAGGTCTTGGCGGACGACAAAATAGCGGTCGAAAGAGTTTTTAGGCTTTTAACGAAATACAAAATGAGTTCGAGGATTTGAAGCTTTATATGCCTCATTTTTATACCCTTTTGACATATTTATAGAGTTATTTCAATATTGGCTTTTCCCACTGTTTTGTATATTTATATATTTTCTCCAATTCTCGCTGAGTCATCATTGCACGTGTGTTGAAAAGATCTCGAAAGTCACATAATGCCGGCTCCAATATAAATAGAGCTTGTGAGAGCAACCAGAGAGTTAGTGATAGAGTTGTAGTATGTGTTTAGTTATGTAAGTTGTGACTCAGGGGTCTCCGTCTAGGGGATATGTGAATAGCGACCACAAGGTACCCAAGCTGAGCAGAACATCACTTCCACTTACTGGTGTTTTGCTCCTCACTGTAACTTTTCTATCTGACCTTACCTTGGTCATCTCTTGTTCTCTTCCGACCCCGATGCTATTAGGGTTCCCGAGGATTCCGGAGTCTTTATTTTTCCAACCTCTCCATTTCTCTATAAAATCTTAACCCCTAACATGCTGACCTGTCATGGCATGTAATACGTCCTCTGATTGGTGATCAGAGGATATGGTCGGTGAATTTATTTTGATAATTCTCCCGGTCAGGTCAGTGAGACCCGTAAACCAACGACAGGTGTGGTCCTCCAGACATTCTGGGGGTTGTGAGAGAGCGATGTGACCGCCAAAACATAAAAATATGGTGCTCTCTAAAAAGCGGCTACTATTACTGCTATTGCTCTCTTCAATATCATCAGTGGAAAATATTGGAGAGCAAGAGGATTAATGACTTCATTGTCAGAAATCCAGCATTAGCTAACAACATATTTTCTTTCTTTAGTAGTAATCTTACTTTTATTGGAGTTTATATCTGGCTATTGCCATGAACTACTTTTTAAGGGCGCTGATCACCACGAAGTTGAGTGCCCTTAAACCTACAACCCATCTCCATCCCTGAAGATATGATTGCAGCATTTGAACAGAGTGTACAAACACTGTCTCGCCGTGTTTGTGCGATAAACTCGCGTAAACAGCTGGGCAGTTTCACATTCTTTCCGATACGCTTCATGGCTTTGCCAAGTAGTATCTAGTTGACAGTTACTCAAACAAGGTAGTTGGGAGGGAACGAAACGGTGATTTTACTGCTTCCAGCACAACAATTTACAGTGATTAAACCATATCGATATCTCGACTGTTGTACACATCCAAAGTTTACAAATCCCTGCAAGAACTTCTGTCGCATATTTCGGAAGTGCTTTGGATAACTTGGCGTCCTGCCGTATAATGTCTCCCTCTGACACAATTCGGGACACTAAATCTGTTCATAAAATTTTGGATGCCGCATCCTATTCGGGACTAATGTCAATACTACCTACTGACATTAATAAAGAATCTAAGATTAACACTCTACTGGTAAGTAGGGGATGTATTGTATTCCACCCAAAAATTCGATGTCGAGATTTTACGGAAATATATGTTTTGAGACCCACTGAATCCAAAAAAGTCATTTTTAGAAAAAGGTCCGTGTGTGTGTGTCTGTGGACAGCATAACTCAAAAACGAAAAGTCGGTTAAAAACCAAAGTTGGTATTTAAGTTTAATGTCTATCAAGGACACGACACGAAGATTGTGAAGAAAATAGCCCCACCCTAAACTACCCTTTACATGGAACATTTTTCGAAAATTTTGATTTTCTTGAAAATGGCTCTAACGATTTTGAATAAAATATCATATGTTTGAGATATTTTTATGTCAAATGAAATGCATATCTTGAATTTTCTGGCTATAGCCCCTGTAGTCGTATATACTCTGGACGACTTTTGCATCACTGGTAAACCGTTAGAGATAGACCAAATCATACTGGACAAAACATGTAGATCTTGCTAAAATACACAATTTATGTCTTGAATAAATTTTCTTGTAGGGTGAACCATTTCGGAGACATTCTTTGATATGTGTGTGAGCTTCGGAAAACAAAACTTTCTTGAAATGGAACATTGTTGTTCTTTTTATATATGTCAAGTGTGCAAAGAGAACGGAATCTCAAAGCTTTAAACGATCTGACTATCTGACTAGGTAATTTCTGCAAATGTTTGTCAACTAACAAGAAGAAGATATAGGAGTAAGAGTTTGTAAGAATAGTTAGTACAAGAGTAGAGAGTCATGTGAGTGCAACACATCAGATTTTTTCCGGGTTCTCCGGTTTCCCCCGCCATTCACTTTACCAATTGCTCCATTATCACCATTCCAATCATCTATTTTACCTGCATTTCATTTCATCCTCTTCCTCCCTATCATACCTGGTGCTTGACTGACTACCCGCTTCCAGGTCTTCACTCTGTCCGGTCCATAGCTTCCTGTTCTCCCCGACAGGTGTCTGACCCTAGGCACTGGCTTGTAAGTCCTAGGGTGTGTAAGTCCTCCATAAGGAGAGGGTAATCAGGTGAAGGGGGAAAAAAAAGGAAGAAACTATTAATAATACTAGAAGATTTTAAAGATAAGGTATGTATTCACAAGTTCAAACGTTTCTTCATCCATGTTATGCTTGTTCAGCGAACTCACTGTTGCTCATAGCAGTGTATAAGATGTATCAGCGTAACTGAACCAAGCCATCGTACAGATTTGAACAATCTGCTCATAAGTAGGGACCGAACCTTCATACAGGAAACAAAATTTGTGGGATATGAACTATAAGTGATAGGAGGGTTAAGTCTGTCACATGATCACAACACAAAGTACAGTCGACGTAGGAACGTTGTAGATAAAGCTGTTGCATAACTTAATTCAATGTTGTCACCATTTGCAGTAAAATATTCACTCCCAAATTGTTGTACAAGTTCAGCAATACGCGAGTATTTCGATTTTCGTGCTGTAGGCATTTACTGTGTGGAAGAACACATTCGAGAGACACTATGCGTTGTAGGCAGTGTGCTTTGTGCTAGCACTGTACCCGCACAATGACGTCACGCTCTGCCAATGTGCTGGTAACGTGCAATCACCTCATTTGGCGATCGGTGGTTGAACTATAGTAGGCACAGCTTATTAAGATACCCTCCAAAAAAGCCTTGACATTTTCCCTCCCCCCTCCCCATTATGGTGCAGTCTGGTTATATTTGGTGATATTCCTCCGTTAGGTTGCCGCCAACTGTTCGTAACATATAACTATGGGAAAGCTACGGTTATAGCTGGTGTTCTTACGTCTGTTATGTTGCCACAGAATCCCTTGTTTATTAACGCGTTGCAGAGAGACCAGCCGATAGATTTTAAAACAAGATTTTGTTTAGACGCCGTATTAATTAATTAACTAATTTGTGTACATCATAGTATTGCTCGTGTTTGCGTGATTTTGTCTTGAGTTATTTTAGAGCAGTATATGTAGTTATAGTTACTTTATTGTTGTGTTCTCTATACAGTAGTGCATTAAATATATATTATATTTAGCGCTCCGAAGTGATTTTATCCAAAAGTGTTATTGCAGAGCAAGACTTGCCGAAGGTGAGTGCGTTCTTTGTTGTGTGGTAACGATGTTGAAGCATTATTATCGTTTGAAAGCTGATACTTTATCCCTGTGATATTTGAGGTTAGAAATGCCTTTATTATGTACGTTGGCAGGACTGCTTTTTGTGATACTTCCGTCTGCTGTTTAGTGTAATGTCGGCCATTTTGAACTCTTGGGAACTGCTAATTAACTGCGTTCGCTATATTCATCTCTCTCTCTCTCTCTCTCTCTCTCTCTCTCTCTCTCTCTCTCACGCACATGTACAGTAGTATTATGAAATCCCTGTAAATTCGAATCCGCCTCTGGACTAAACCGACCATAAAATATAATCTCCGTAAATGCATAAACAGACTATCGCTTCTCTTAAAATAGGATGGTTGAATCTTTGGGAAATAGATTACGCTTTTATGACTATTTCGTATAGTCTGGTGACTGGTAAATGTGTTTCACAGTTCGGAAGGTACGTCATAACTTCTGTATTGAATACGTCCTTTAAAAGAAGGTGACGAATGATGCAGTCGTTGTTTTGTATAACAGGTGATGTAATTCTAATTCAAGCACTTATAGTTTGTAGTAATATAACCATAAACAACGTGTAAAATGGCCAAAGCTTTGAGATAAAAGCAGAATATTACAACTTCTTAAGACTGGTGCACAATAACTGAGAGTGACAAAGTTAAAATACGCGTTTTATTTTATGATCGTTCACAATTAACGGACAGCTGCTCCGGGTCCCGTGAACGGGATGATTTGGCTATATTTTAACATTCTCCTATTTCCCAGGGCACACTAGGTCCATATTGTACATGTTAGACTCTTTACTGTAGAAATTACTCAGGGCAGCCATGACATGAAACAGCCGATAGAGCTCTCTCTAATCACAAGCTGGAAACATCTGACTTTCTCTACTCGTATACTAACCATTCGTACAAACTCCTATTCCTAACTTCTTCGTGTTAGTTGAGATAAACATTTGCAGAAATTATCGTACTGCTTGTTTTCTTGCACTTGCAATGGGAATACAGTAAGCTTTGAGCGATAGTCAATTCTTTTAAAGCTTTGAGATTCTATTCTCTTTGCACACTTAACACATAAAAAAATGAACAACAATGTTGCTCTTCAAAGTCTTTCGAAATTGCCACAAATAACAAGGAATATCTCCGAAATAGTTCACTCTACAAAAATATATATTCGGGCATAAATTGTGTGTTTTAGCGAGATCTACATTTGTTATATCTTGAGATTTTGTCTATCTCTTACGGTTTAGGAGTTATTCAAAAGGTCATTTTAATCAAAATAGAGCCATTTTCAAGAAAAACAAAAGTTTCGAAAAATTTTCCATGTAAAGGGTAATTTATGGTGGGACTATTTTCTTCAAAATCTTCGTGTCACATGCTTGAAAGACATTAAACTGAAATACCAACTTTGATTTGTAACCGACTTTCCGTTTTTGAGTTATGCTCAAACAGACAGACACAGACCTTTTTCTGAAATGCTTTTTTTTGGATTCAGGGGCGCCTCAAAACATATATTTTCGGTAAGGGTGCTGAAGACCATGACGTTGATCGTCCTTAAACCTACAACATACATATTTCCGGTGAAATCTCGTTATCGAATTTTTGGGTGGAATAAATACTTCTCCTACTTACGAGTAGAGAAAGTAGAAATGAAGAAATTCTATATAGGAAATCTGCGTCCTGACCATAGATTCTGACTTATTTGATATTCGTCGTGTATCGGTTCTTCTAGAGAAAGTGTCATCTGTAGTTTGCGTGTATGCAATTCAAAACTGTCTATTGCTTTAAAAGCACTAGGAAAACCAATAAAGAACAGCAAATACCGGAAACATTAACCCAAAACCATAAGCCGTCCGTCCGCGCTGTTGGCAGGCTGAGGTTCAGCCTGAGTGTTCTTGCTGTGCGCCCACGGTCAATAGGGTGTAAGTGCAGATTGGCTTTCTCTAAGAATGGGTGTTTTAGGATGGCTTTTAGCTAGACACCTCCTAACACTGCGTTTGTAATCGACGCTTCGCGACACGCGACAATGGGCGGCTCAAGGACAGACGCTGTTGCACACATTTCTGGAAGATTTCGACATGCAGGGGCTTTGTTTGCGGCACAAATCAAGAAACGTCGATTTACAGAAAGTCACCGTTAATCCAGACAATATATAAGTGGACTGGCTTGGGTAATGGAGCTAAGGCGGAGAAATATCCCATGAGTAACCTCCGCCAAATACTTAGGCGTTCTCCTCGACCGCGGACTAACATACGCTCCACACGTCCGCGCAAAGGCCGGAGTCGGTCACGCTGCGCTCAGACAGCTCTACCCTATCCTCCGATCCACTATGCCCACTTACCTAAAACTACGCATTTACCGGGCAATCATTCCGCCATTGATCTTGTACGGCTGCGAAGCCTGGGGATCGGCGGAACCCTCTACCATACGCAAACTGCAGACAGTGCAGAATAGGGCGTTAAGAACTATATATGATACCGGGCCTAGATTCCCGTCTTACACCCTTCACAACCACTCCGGACTACCCTACATCATGGTCTTGGTAAGGGAGCGATCCCGAACCATGCACTCCAAACTTAACTCCCACACCAATCAGCTGGTACGAGCATTAGGTCAATACGACCACAGAGCGCCTCGTAGAAGGAAAAGTTACCACCTTCCTAAGGACGCCCTTGGGTAATGGTAATGCCACTCCCATCATCTAATCCATACTTACTCCAACACCTATTCCTGCCCCCTTCCTGCATCCAAACTTAGGTATGCAGGAAGAAACCATTGCCCACAGACAGAAAAGCTTGAAAACATTTGAAACACTTTCTATACTGCACAGATAAAGTCGCAATAAGCGGCTAGGTGCTGTGCAAGTAAACATACCGTACAGGAGAACCTGTACGACCTGTTCTCGAATGCTGGAGTGCTGGAGTGGAGCTAGTTAATCGTCAGAGTTAGTTGTGAACAGCTGAGAAGTGTCCGAGAGACAGAGAGTTGTGTTACCGCAGCAATGTCGAGAACAGCTTCCGTAGGGGAGGTGTTCCGACCTCTTCAGCTGCTGTGGTGCAAGCGCTGCATACCTCTAGTACGTTACTAGATGTATGTCGGGCCGAATACTGAGCCCCTCCCGTATGAGAGCAGTTCGGATTGCGTTGGTCTCGGCGGGGCAATGGTTTCCGACACCCATGGGAGATTGGGTGCGTCCTGACTCGTCAAGGCGGGGTTGGTAGACGCCTCAACGTTCTCGGACACTAACCTGCAGAGCTAGTAAGTAGTCAATAAGCTAGATATCCGGCGGCCCGACCTAGGTTATAGGTAGACTTCCCGGATGGGTTGACGTGCGTAAGTGGCGTATACACTGTCATCCCCTATGTAACAGAATGAGGGCCTTTTTAGGAAACAAGGTTTTGGCCTAATGGAAAGACCCACGGAAGGAGGGGCACTCGATTGCCGCCTTCCCTGGTTTAAAAGGGGAGAGTTTCGACTCTATGCTAGATCCCTCGCCTTCAGTATCCCTTCATATTGCAAGAACAGTGAGACAGAACAGCTGTGAACTCCAAAGTTAAGATACAACAGAGCAGTCGTGAATTGTGATTCTGTGCGTTTAACAAATTACTTAATATTGTTAGTGCTTCTTTAACAATTTTGGAGGAAATAAAGTGACAAAAAGTAACCGGATTTGTAATTTATCGCAGTATTTCAACTGTGCAAGTATACCAGTTTCATAATATGCATATAGTTGAACTCCGTAGGCAAGGGGTAACTTGCTAGGTTCTGGTTCCCGAGGTCGCGGGTTCAAACTCTGCATAGCTTTCTCCGTAGATGAAGTAAAACCGTTGTCCCATGACACAGATTCACGGCACATAAAAGAATCTTAAGCCTGATAAAATGGCTTCTGAGCAAAATGAAGCCATCCTTCCGCCCAATACAGAATGGGACACTGAGAACTCCAGCAATTAAATAGCGGTTATATCTTTGGAGAACCTTACGCAATGAGCGGCAAAGCCTCACTCCACTCCTCAGTCGAAGGGACAGATAGTGTGCAGTGACGGACATAAACGGGCAAGGGGATCTAATGACCTAGTTGTCGACGGGCCCTTAAACCCTAATCACTCACCCACTCACTAAACAGGCGATTCCATGAAGTTTCCTAGCCAAATGCTACAACAATAAATGTATCAGAATAACACTTATGAAAATGTGATAGTATTCATGTTGATGGTATCCATTTACAAGATTGATGACCTTAACTAGTATTACAACTTTAGTATTAATGTTTCTCGCACTGTTCATCTGAAAGTTCATCTTCCTCAACTATTGCAGCATTATACAAATTTGTTGTTGAGATAAACTTTGATATCTCGGTGGCTTGCAGATTTTCGGACCTACCACATTCTTTCATAAGCTGAGACCGCGGAATAAGTCCATTTACCTTATCTAGCGCCAATCTGTTTCTAATTGTTTCTTTTTTTACCTAGTGTTTCTGTGGTGCAATGAAATCACTGATAATGCAAACTCAGCCAGTTCTTTGAAATCAGCATTTCCACCAAGGTGACATGTGTTTAACAGCACTCCAGAAACTGCCAGGTTCAGGCATGTTCTTTATTTCACACGGAATATTACGTATTCCGGGTTTTCTCCATTGAATTTTCTGAATAGTGCCTTCTTCATTGAGATCACCGGATCTGGGCACACTGACGATAAGAGGATAATGGGTAGAAGGATTAGTAGGATATGAAATGGTTGCCTTAGAAGGGTGGAGATAGGCAATGAGGGCAAAAGTGGTGTTGTTATTTGTAATTTATTTCATTGCGCTGGCGTGACAAACTAGTGAAAATGATATTTCGCCGCTATCGAAATTTGTCGTATACCCCCATAATTATCATACGGGTTGACAACTATGAGTGCATACATTGAAATTATCGTATGCCCCTATAATTATCGTACGGGTTGGCAACCCTGGTGGGGATTACTTCTCACATGGACAACTGTATGTCACGTGTTCCCGTGTCGGCAAACCAGTTAGCCTTTATATCTACGCAAACAATGGAAAAACAAAAAAATATTGTATATCCAAAAGTATTGCAAAATTAAACATTTTTAAACGTATGTTCCTCATTTCTCATCCATGCAACCATAATGTGCCAAAGCGAAGCGTAACAGGGTACAGCTAGTAGATATAAATGGTTAGTTCACAGATCTTAGAAATGAAACGTTCATTTTGAACGACTCATTCGTGTACTATTTAATATAAGGACACGCGTACTGTCTGTTCACCAGCTCATGGTTTTAGGGCAATGAAAAGGAGAGGAGAGACATTCCACGTAGTATAACTCGGCTTTGGAACCTTCCGCCTAACGTTGTTCTTTGGTTACCTTGCAAACTTACCTCCAATGTTATTCGTGCCATGTTTACTCTTTGCTAATTTCTCTTTATTTCAGTTTTAAAATTGTACGAGTCAGTAGTGCTATTTCGGAAGTAATGAAAAAAGTAGTGTAGAAGCAAATAAACCCCCGCCTAAGAGTACTGTGAAATCTGCTATGATGTTGTGTTGCGGAACAAAGAGGTTTAGAGTGACAGCTCTATGCGTATAACAGGTCTTTATAAAGTGATTGGAACAAATAAACCTAAAGAGGTCCTTGAAGCGGATGCAGTTTTACTTTCTCTACTGGTAAGAGAGAAAAATTCGATGTCGAGATTTCACCGGAAATATATCTTTTGAGGCCCCCTGAATCCAAAAAAAGCATTTTTAGAAAAAGGTCCGTGTGTGTGTGTGTCCGTGTGTCTGTGTGTCAGTCTGTCAGCCTGTGGACAGCATAACTCAAAAACGAAAAGTCGGTTAAAAACCAAAGTTGGTATTTAAGTTTAATGTCTTTCAAGGATGCGACACGAAGATTTTGAAGAAAATAGCCCCATCCTAAACTACCCTTTACATGGAAAATTTTTCGAAAATTTTGATTTTCTTGAAAATTGCTCTAACGATTTTGATTAAAATGTCATATATTTGAGATATTTTGATGAGAAATGAAATGTATATCTTGAATTTTCTGGCTATAGCCCCTGTAGTCGTATTTACTCTGGACGACTTTTGCATAACTGGTAAACCGTTAGAGATAGACCAAATTATACTGTACAAAAAATGTAGATCTTGCTAACATACACAATTTATGTCCCAATAAATTTTCTTGTAGGGTGAACCATTTCGGAGATATTCCTTGTTATGTGTGTGAGTTTCGGAAAACTTGGAACTTTCGTGAAATGGATCATCGCTGTTCATTTTTTTTTTATTTTTTTTTTATATGTCAAGTGTGCAAAGACAATAGAATCTCAAACATTTGACTATCGCACAAAGCCTACTATATTCTAACATTCCCTTTGCACCTACAAGAAAATAAGCAATAAGATAATTTGTACAAATGTTTGTCTCAACTAACAAGAAAGAAGATATAGGAATAAGAGTTTGTAAGAATGGTTAGTACAAGAGTAAAGAAAGTCATGTGAGTGCAACACATCAGATTTTTAATTTTATTGGGCCACATTGCCGGTTGCTTGTCCGCATACGTGTGTGATCTCTAAAGGCCGGAGGCCTGTGCGTTTTTCCATAGGTATACTGCACATGGACTAGGCTGTTATGACTCATACATGTGAACTGCAGGTAGGTACAGAAAACCGCCTCACTGCAGCACAACCTTAAACATTATATCAATGCTAAAGAACTCTATCACTCCACGTCTGCAGCTTACTGCGAGAAAAACAAAACAGTCGCGTTATACTACACCTTGACCTTGCTTCTGCATACACTTGCAAGGCAATGCTTCATTAGTTCGCAGAATACTGCGTTACATTGTTTTCGACTCTTGCTTCAATAATGCCAGTTGTTTGCACATTTGATGGCCGTGCTGTACTTCTGACGTCAGTCACACTCTGCGTCCAGCTAACCTGTATCGCATGCGAACGCACATCCCTCCGGCCTTTAGTGATCTCAATCCCATAGGGGCCAAGGTAAAATAATTAACTAGGAAATGTAACAGGTGAGTTATCCTTAAAGGAAT
This sequence comes from Tenodera sinensis, assembly GCA_030765045.1. Taxonomy (NCBI): domain Eukaryota; kingdom Metazoa; phylum Arthropoda; class Insecta; order Mantodea; family Mantidae; genus Tenodera; species Tenodera sinensis. The sequence continues at coordinate 41,347,032 of CM060972.1, read as the reverse complement.
TGCACGTTATAACGCTCGAGAATATATTACTTGAAACACAGACCGGTAGAGCTTTTGATAAGTATAGAAAGGTAGAAAAGATAAGTGAGAAAAAGACGGAGCAGTTGAATGCATCGTTTACGTTTTATAAGCTAAATATACTGCATGAACTGAAAATAAGGTTTAAGTTCAACTATTTTGTGCGAGTTCTTTGCTTTAATCTAGTGTGAATACACATTCCAAGATTAGCACTACTCGTAAGCGCGACTAGAAGCACGACTCCAGCTTCAGAGATCGCTGTGTACCTGGAATTGTTTACTACTGGCTGCATTCCTGCCAGGGACCATGAGCTGGTGAATAAACTGTAGTTAGTTTTAAAAGCTGTTAATAAATCTTATGTACTGTCTCAGGTTGGTTGCTGGTCTTGCTGGGAGTGGCTAAGGGAAGACTGATAGAGACTCGAATAGCCTGAAATACAGTGAATAAACTGTAGTTAGTTTTAAAAGCTGTTAATAAATCTTATGTACTGTCTCAGGTTGGTTGCTGGTCTTGCTGGGAGTGGCTAAGGGAAGACTGATAGAGACTCGAATAGCCTGAAATACAGTGAATAAACTGTAGTTAGTTTTAAAAGCTGTTAATAAATCTTATGTACTGTCTCAGGTTGGTTGCTGGTCTTGCTGGGAGTGGCTCAGGGAAGACTGATAGAGACTCGAATAGCCTGAAATACAGTGAATAAACTGTAGTTAGTTTTAAAAGCTGTTAATAAATCTTATGTACTGTCTCAGGTTGGTTGCTGGTCTTGCTGGGAGTGGCTAAGGGAAGACTGATAGAGACTCGAATAGCCTGAAATACAGTGAATAAACTGTAGTTAGTTTTAAAAGCTGTTAATAAATCTTATGTACTGTCTCAGGTTGGTTGCTGGTCTTGTTGGGAGTGGCTAAGGGAAGACTGATAGAGACTCGAATAGCCTGAAATACAGTGAATAAACTGTAGTTAGTTTTAAAAGCTGTTAATAAATCTTATGTACTGTCTCAGGTTGGTTGCTGGTCTTGCTGGGAGTGGCTAAGGGAAGACTGATAGAGACTCGAATAGCCTGAAATACAGTGAATAAACTGTAGTTAGTTTTAAAAGCTGTTAATAAATCTTATGTACTGTCTCAGGTTGGTTGCTGGTCTTGCTGGGAGTGGCTCAGGGAAGACTGATAGAGACTCGAATAGCCTGAAATACAGTGAATAAACTGTAGTTAGTTTTAAAAGCTGTTAATAAATCTTATGTACTGTCTCAGGTTGGTTGCTGGTCTTGCTGGGAGTGGCTCAGGGAAGACTGATAGAGACTCGAATAGCCTGAAATACAGTGAATAAACTGTAGTTAGTTTTAAAAGCTGTTAATAAATCTTATGTACTGTCTCAGGTTGGTTGCTGGTCTTGCTGGGAGTGGCTCAGGGAAGACTGATAGAGACTCGAATAGCCTGAAATACAGTGAATAAACTGTAGTTAGTTTTAAAAGCTGTTAATAAATCTTATGTACTGTCTCAGGTTGGTTGCTGGTCTTGCTGGGAGTGGCTCAGGGAAGACTGATAGAGACTCGAATAGCCTGAAATACAGTGAATAAACTGTAGTTAGTTTTAAAAGCTGTTAATAAATCTTATGTACTGTCTCAGGTTGGTTGCTGGTCTTGCTGGGAGTGGCTAAGGGAAGACTGATAGAGACTCGAATAGCCTGAAATACAGTGAATAAACTGTAGTTAGTTTTAAAAGCTGTCAATAAATCTTATGTACTGTCTCAGGTTGGTTGCTGGTCTTGCTGGGAGTGGCTAAGGGAAGACTGATAGAGACTCGAATAGCCTGAAATACAGTGAATAAACTGTAGTTAGTTTTAAAAGCTGTCAATAAATCTTATGTACTGTCTCAGGTTGGTTGCTGGTCTTGCTGGGAGTGGCTAAGGGAAGACTGATAGAGACTCGAATAGCCTGAAATACAGTGAATAAACTGTAGTTAGTTTTAAAAGCTGTCAATAAATCTTATGTACTGTCTCAGGTTGGTTGCTGGTCTTGCTGGGAGTGGCTAAGGGAAGACTGATAGAGACTCGAATAGCCTGAAATACAGTGAATAAACTGTAGTTAGTTTTAAAAGCTGTCAATAAATCTTATGTACTGTCTCAGGTTGGTTGCTGGTCTTGCTGGGAGTGGCTAAGGGAAGACTGATAGAGACTCGAATAGCCTGAAATACAGTGAATAAACTGTAGTTAGTTTTAAAAGCTGTCAATAAATCTTATGCACTGTCTCAGGTTGGTTGCTGGTCTTGTTGGGAGTGGCTAAGGGAAGACTGATAGAGACTCGAATAGCCTGAAATACAGTGAATAAACTGTAGTTAGTTTTAAAAGCTGTCAATAAATCTTATGTACTGTCTCAGGTTGGTTGCTGGTCTTGCTGGGAGTGGCTAAGGGAAGACTGATAGAGACTCGAATAGCCTGAAATACAGTGAATAAACTGTAGTTAGTTTTAAAAGCTGTCAATAAATCTTATGTACTGTCTCAGGTTGGTTGCTGGTCTTGCTGGGAGTGGCTAAGGGAAGACTGATAGAGACTCGAATAGCCTGAAATACAGTGAATAAACTGTAGTTAGTTTTAAAAGCTGTCAATAAATCTTATGTACTGTCTCAGGTTGGTTGCTGGTCTTGCTGGGAGTGGCTAAGGGAAGACTGATAGAGACTCGAATAGCCTATTACTGTCCCTTCGAGTGTTACTGCGACATGGATGGAATCAGGTGTACCAACCTCTCTCTGAGTGAGGTAGGCGAGTCGCTCACTGGAAATGTTAGCTACATCTATCTGTCAGAAGCTGCACTCCCGGCTGTAACTCATCATGAAATGGGACACATTCGGGGCAGGAATCTCAAGGTCCTGGCCATACTTGATTCGGATGTTAAGGATATTGAGTACGGAGCCTTCGCAAATATCTCGAATCTTATTGGTAAGGTACGATATTTCTGACATATGTTAACATTTAATTGTAGAAAATGTAAGAACAGAGCAAGAAGCTAACTTCATCAGCTGATCTTTTTCTAAACATTCTTTATTTTGAAAATTTAAACTGGCTATAAAATGGTAAACCCTCCGTCAGGGGCAATACCTATTGTTACGTGTTCGGGCGCAATATATCTGAGAGATACCACGTACATATCTGCCTCTGTGCTGTCTGAAATTCCTCCTAAATGTGAAATATTTGTATTTTATTGTGTTTATATTATGTTATTTTTATATACCAAATTTTATTTTCAAAGTATTACAATACACCATACTACATTTCAAAAACATGAGTTACGTATGTTGCAGAAAATAAATTAATACTGCGAATGTACAAAATGTGAAAGGGTAATTATTATTATATTTGAACATAAAGTTAACAATAAACATCATCAGTTTTTATGAAATTATAAACATTATTACAATTAATTAGTTATTTGAACTAAACTGTATGTGCGTGTGTCTGTAATATACTTGAGAGTTTTCACTGCAAATTCTCAGCACACTTCTTGCAAACCTGTCTGGCATGCTCTAAACAACAGTACATTTCACATTTCTTGCAGCAATATCTTGAAAGTCGCTTCTTTTTTTTGAGTCTACAAGGCAAGTCTTGCAAACTTTGCGCTTATTTTCAGCAGAAGGGCCTGAAGAATCTTCATCACGGACTTCTGTCGCAGCTTCGCAATCTGTGTCACTTTTATAATCAACAAAGTCTTCATTATCTTCATTTTCATCCCAGGGTATTGCCAGGGCTTTCTGTAGGTCGTTAGGTTTACACAGATTGAACACTTCTTGGTTCTTAGACATTATGGGACATATAAACGTGACCAGCAGAAAAAAAGACCACAGAAACAATGAGGTACGTGAGCGGGCGCAATGTATCTCACAGATACTTTAGCTTGATAATCGAACGAAAGAACAAGCAGCTGGCCAATAATGAACCAGGAAGTGCTACAGTGTGTTTTAGGAAGCTACAATGACTTGCATTAATTTCGCATAAACAGTTGCGTCATATTGTTTAAAAAAGCGGGAGAGGTATCTCTCAGATATATTGCGCCCGACGGAGGGTTAAAAGTACAGAGTCTTCGTTTCGATACATGGCCGTATTAAGCTCAATTGTTTGCCTCGCACTGCGCTGTAATTAACCGGTCTGTTTCCCCTCCGCTCTCCCTCCTCTCCGTGTGCGGCTAATCAGTTGACGTGAAGCCTGTGCTGTACAAAGGATGATATGTTTTCAGTATTATAGCGCGTTAGTGTTGTCAAAAATTCCGTATACTTTAGCACACCGAACCTTAATGCACGATTCCTATGTGACAACACACTCTTGTAGAGAAGTACGAAGATGGAGATTTATAGACGGATTCCTTGTTGTTCGTGCGCTTTACAAAGAAACGGCTAGTAATATTGTGAACAGACTTAGGGAAACAGGATCTATTCTTAACAAGATACCGAAATCAAATCACTTTGGCGCTTGGCTGACCACCTGCTTCCAGGTCTTCACTCTGTCTGGTTCAGAGGTTCCTCTGCTCTGCTCCTAGGCTGGCTTGTAAGACCTAGGGGGTGTAAGTCCTACATAAGGGGAGGGTAATCAGGAAAAGAAGAAGAAGTGTTTTTATAGAGGAAAATCTCGATGACATCGAAAAAAAGTTAAAATGGAGTCCAAAGTAATTTCTGAGAAAGCCCTTATAGAAATCGGGAATTTTGCTCGACTTGAAATGCCACTAAACTTTTAAAATTGTGAGGAATTCCCTGCCACTGGGAGGTTATTTTTAACATCACGGGGTTAACTTACACCAATATTTAAAATTTAAATATAGCAGCTACTAATGATTGGAATAAATTGAAATTTGGTGTGATTATAGTTCAAGCATTTGTGCATTTAACTACTACATAATTAAATTACATTCACAGAATTACATGCAAAAGGGGCATAAAGCACACTATGTATCCTGAAAAAAAGATGTTACACCTCATACTTCAGGTACACTTTTCTTGTAGGATTTTGAAGCTACAGCCACCAAATGTTTATCTGAATAACTTAAAGCATAGCTTGACATCGCCGGTTAAACATAAATCCTATGTAGTTTGTATCTTGCACATAAAAATTATTTAATTCTATATAGGAAAAATATGGTAATATTTTTAAGCATTAATTTTTTTTTCTCCACATTATAGCTCTAATTCACAAAAGCTTTAACCGGCTGTACTCAACAAACATGGATAAATAAGCAGTAAAAATTTGATATCAATATGTCTTATAGTTTTTGAGAAATGTGTACCTGAAGTGTGAAAGATCAAGGTTTCGGGAAATTGCGATCAAAGCTGAAGTACCATTCTTTTCAAATTACACATCCTTTCAGAATGCCTGCTCCATATTCCTGCTCACTTAAGTTTTTCTCATCTTTTCTTTTCCGTTTCTTAGTTCTAGCTTTATTTTCAAACAACTGAACTTCCCTTTTTGCCTCTGAGGGTCGACGTATATATTTTTTTGTACAGGCTTCCTTAATATTCTGACTAACTTTTATACCCATTTTTTCCATCACTGTAAATCTACCACTGCAACCATCATTGTAACAAATAACACTATACCTATGTTATATATATATCATTTTAAAGTTGAAGAATTATATATATTTTTTAACATTAAAAACAGAAAATCGATTTTTTGAAGTCAATCGACCTCCCAGTGCCCTTAATCCGTTACATGTATTTGTCTTTCCCGCGTACGGTGGGGTGTATTTTCACCGGTTCGCCTCCAGATGTTGGACATGTTATCCCTGCCTATTGTTTGTTCGTGGGCTACATCCCTCCCCATCAGTTTGGGCTCCGGCCTGGCCACTCAACATCTCAGCAGTTGCTGCGCGTGGCGGAGGCGGCCGCCCTGGGTTTCCAGGACAAAGCCTATACCGCCGCGGTCTCTCTAGATGTTGAGAAGGCCTTCTCTACGACCTGGCATGCCGGTCTCCTCCGAAAACTCATCCAACTGGAGCTACCCACACGCCTAATACACCTGTTACACTCATTCCTAAAACACAGATCCTTTATGGTCGCAGTGGCGGGAACCAAATCTACACGTAGGCCAATCAGAGGCGGAGTCCCTGAAGGTTCCGTGTTGTCCCCTACGCTGTTTAGCGTATATGTGGCCGACATTCCATCCGAGCAGCACGTTAACATAGCCCAGTATGGTGACGACGTGCTGCTATACTGTACAAATAAACACCCTCGCAGAACCTTTCTCCCCATACAGCGACACCTCCGCCTCATCCAAGAGTGGTGCAGGCGTTGGCGATTGTCCATCAACCCGGAGAAAAGCCGCGCCATACTTTTCACCAAACGCCGCTTTCCCGCCAACTTCCCCACATTCACATACCTTCGCCGAAGGATAGAGTGGGTAGATTCCCTTACCTACCTGGGAGTGAAGCTCGACAAGGGCCTAACTTTTCGGGAACACATCAACGACCTATCAGCGCGGACCAGCTGGGCAATTGCCTCACTGTAACCCATGCTGCGGTCGGGGATGCCAATACCCTTAAAGCTACGCCTCTTTCGGGCTCTCATCATCCCTATCCTCCTGTATGCCTGCGAAATCTGGGGCATGGCTGCAGACACCCATCTCCTGCGTCTACAACGCATACAGAATAGAGGTCTTCGGGTAATCTATTCTGTATGCCGTAGATTCCCTACGAGACTACTGCACGAAGCCTCGTCCCTCCCGTACGTGGAGGACGAAATTAGGCGCCGGGCAACCAAATTTTACGGCCAGTTTCCACAACATCGGAGCGCCCTGGTTAGGTCTCTTGGGGACTACATCCCCAGAGAACGCACGCTTGTGCGACACCGGGTTCCCCGCATGGCTTGCGGGCACCCCCGGTAACACAGGAGCTACCCCATCAACAGCGCAAGCTGAGCTCCTTACAGTCCTTCCAAGAGAAGATTGGAAGTCAAAAATTTCGCCAAATATCCATATTTGGACCACCCATCAGCAGTGCCCAACGGTAGTTGCACGCTGAAATAATCACCCGATGAGGAGCATAACCTATGCTACCTCCTAGCAACCCACAATCCCCATTCTTCACCAGCCATCCTATAACATCCTAATCCCGTCATACAGTGGTTAAGCCCTAAAAGGGCAGGTACACGAATGACACACCTCGGGCTGTTCTCAGCCTGCCATCTGGTAGTCTAGTCTACGGATAGCGCCATCATTGCTGCCTGGCGTTTGTCCTGTTTTTCTTAGGATCACAAATTGATCTTCTACACTTTGAAATGTGCGTTGAGATTTCTTATTAAACTTCCCATACCTCTGATACTTATACGCGGAATATAACTTTAGGCCTTCACATTTCTGAGCATATTATTTCTGCTATTCCTGCTTGACATTTTGTTTGTCATCTCTCTTTATGGGTTTGTAATTGTTAACCGGAAATTCTAATATAATTAATTACTACCACTTGAATTGTAATTAATCAGTTACTGGGCCGATTTATGGCCAGTTGTAATTTTTTCATAATTCGTATTCCCTTAAGCAGTGTGTTGGGCGACATTTTAATAATTCCTGCAGCAAGACAAAGACTAGAAACCGAAGAGCTGAAATGTTCAGCAAGATGCTTCAAGATTATAATCTGTAAAACCCATTATTTGTATTTATTTTTTAGCATGCATAGGCCGTGATGCAGCAATATATTTACTGAATTATATTTTCCACGTGTTAAATAAGAAATTACAGTATAGAAATGATATTCTCCGATTGTGTACCTTTGTCAAATTTACAAAGATATAAATAGAAGCAAACACGAGAAGACAAACAAGTCAGCATTTTTGCTCAAATAAAATACATAATCGAGGTCAACTCACCAGCAGGTGCTGCAGTTTACCCACAGACGAAAGTAAAGCAATTAATTAAGGCATACTGTACTTCTGTCCAGCTAACTTTCAAAACATAACCAAAACAAACTAATAACGAGGGAGCACTTACGTTGCACTTAAAACCTTCTTGTAATCCAGTGCGAAACATAAAATTAAGATTCCATTAAGACTTAAAAATTTGGAACAGTGCTGTATTATGTTGATCGCTGCATTGAGTCTCACTTATTTTTTTAACAGATGAATCATGGCTTTATTTCCATTGTCATGATGAATTCATCAGCGTTAATGCAAAAGATGTGAGCGATATGTGTGGTACAAAGACATTTCCATACCAAAGTATATGATTACTGTAGTTATAATTTGCTTGACAAATCAGAGCGCTTGAGAATTAGGGAATACAAATATCCGGCACTGCCGGCAAACAACGTGCTTCCCGGTGCCAAGAAGAGTTACGTTAATTCGGCACGCGTCCAAACCAAGATTTTGTCATAAGTGACTCATAATTTTAACGTTAAGTATTTCGTAACTTTCAGTAATATTTGTAAGCGAGGGGAGAAACAGCCGAAAGTCACAGTGTTGGCTCTACATTTGATCAAATGTGGTGAAGATCAGTTCAGTTGTATTGAAGTAATACAAAAGGGTATAAAAAATAACCGGAATTTTTTTCCTTTTTTTCACTTTCTCTACTGACAAGTAGGGGAAGTATTGTATTCCACCCAAAAATTCGATGTCGAGATTTCACCGGAAATATATCTTTTGAAGCCCCCTGAATCCAAAAAAAGCATTTTTAGAAAAAGGTCCGTGTGTGTGTGTCAGTCTGTGGACAGCATAACTCAAAAACGAAAAGTCCTGTAAAAACCAAAGTTGGTATTTAAGTTTATTGTCATTCAAGGATGCGACACGAGTATGTTGAAGAAAAAAGCCCGACCCTAAACTACCCTTTACATGGAAAACATTTCAAAAACTTTGATTTTCTTGAAAATGGCTCTAGCGATTTTGATTAAAATGTCATATGTTTGAGATATTTTTATGACAAATAAAATGTATATCTTGAATTTTCTGGCTATAGCCCATGTAGTCGTATTTACTCTGGACGAATTTTGCATAACTGGTAAACCGTTAGAGATAGACCAAATCGTACTATACAAAAAATGTAGATCTTGCTAAAATACAATTTATATCCGAATAAATTTTCTTGTAGGGTGAACCATTTCGGAGATATTCCTTGTTATGTGTTTGGGTTTTGGAAAACTTAGAACTTCCATGAAATGGGTCATCGTTGTTCATTTTTTTATATGTTACGTGTGCAAAGAGAACGGAATCTCAAAGCTTTAAAAGATTTGACTATCGCACAAAGCCTACTGTATTCCAATATTCCCCTTGCACCTACAAGGAAATAAGCAATAAGATAATTTGTACAAATGTTGAGATAAACTAACAGGAAGAAGATACAGGAATAAGAGTTTGTTAGAATGGTTAGTACAAGAGTAGAGAAAGTCATGTGAGTGTAACACATCAGATTTTTTCTTTTCCTTTTCATTTTAATATGTCCACATTTGAGACTGTCCACGAGTGACGTAATGCCAACGCGTCATTCGCCTGGCGGTATGCAGCTGGAGGGAAGCAGGGAAAGTGTACGGGCATGTTTACTGTACCGAACATGGATCTGAAATTGCAGCAGCACGCGTGTTACTTTCTTCTTGACGAAACTCCATCACAAACATTGGAAATGTTGCAGCAAGCCTACAAAGAACAAGCCATGGGGAAAACACAAGTTTTTGCATAAACAATTTCGGGAGGGTAAAAATGACGTTGCGGATGCTCCACGCCCCGGAAGGCCCTAAACTTGAAGCTAATGTGAACACAATTGGCATCACGTAGCCGGAAGACCATCGTTTATCGTTAACAAAGATTACAGAGATTGTGAGTATATCCCACAGATCAGCTGAAGACATTGTACGGAATGTTCTAGGGTATAGAAACTTGCAACAAAGTGGGTGCCTCGTGAGGAGTGACTAACAGAAGGTTCACAGTGTGATGGCGTTTCATCGCACCATCAGCACACAAGAAACATTCACTGAATTAGGCATCGAGATGATGTCACATCTACCTTATTCACCGGACCTAGCACCGTGTGACTTCCATCTACTTCCTGCAGTGAAAAAAGTGCATTGGGGTCGTTATTTTCAGAGTGATCGAGAGCTAAACAATAACATTTTGGGTGTACTCAACAGACTATCAAATTAGATAACTTTGAAGGTCAATAGTGGAATTTCAATAAAGTTGAGCAGTATTTTCCAGTAAAAAAATAATTCCGGTTAGTTTTTGATATCCTCTGGTAGTACTTCGGAGAGTCAGATTTGCAGTCCAAATCCCTGCTGTGTTGCGAGTCAATCTCGTAAACGTGCTTAGTAAGTTGACCGTTTCGCTGCATATTTAACTGAGAATTTAAGAAATTCCATCTCTATCTCTGTGGCGTAAGGGTTGTTTTACCACGGCCCGTAGCCTCTTGTGGTTCCTTCACATCATTCCTTCCTTTTGGGGGCGTTAGCCACAATAAATCTCCCGGAAGTCGAAGTGCGCGAGGTGTTCCCCTATGTGACACATCCTCTACCCTATAGAAGCGATCTCAACACTGAGACAAAATATGATATTATGTATTACACTCACATGACTTTCTCTACTCTTGTACTAACCATTCTTACAAACTGTTATTCCTATATCTTCTTTGTGTTAGTTGAGATAAACATTTGCAAAAATTATCTTATTGCTTATATTCTTGTAGGTACAAGGGGAATATGGGAATACAGTAGACTTTGAGCGTGTCAAGTCTTTTAAAGCTTTCAAATTCCGTTCTCTTTGCACGGTTAACTTATAACAAAATAAATTACGATCTTCCATTTAACGAAAGTTTGTTTTCCAAAACTCACACAAATAACAAGGAATATCTCCGAAATGGTTCACTCTACAAAAAATATATTTGGACATAAAGTGTGTGTTTTAGCAAGATCTACATTTTTATATAGTAAAATTTGGTCTATCTCTTACGGTTTACCAGTTATGCAAAAGTCATCCAGAATAAACAGGACTTCATGGACTACAGCCAGAGAATTCAAGATATGCATTTCATTTGTCATAAAACTATCTTATACTATGGAATTTTAATCAAAATCGTTAGGGACATTTTCGATAAAATCAAAATTTTCGAAAAATGTTAATTGTAAAGGGTAGTTTAGGGTAGAGAAATTTTCTTCAAAATCTTCGTGTCGTATCCTTAAAATATGTTGAACTTAAATTACAACTTTGGTTTTTAATCGAGTTTTCGTTTTTGAGTTGTGCTATACACAGATTGACAGATTGACACACACACACACGCACACACACACGCACACACACACACACACACACAGACACACACACACGAGTACCTTTTTCTAAAAATGCTTTTTTTGGATTCAGGGGCTTCAAAACATATCTCCGATGACATCTTGACATCGAATTTTTGGTTGGAACACAATACTTCCTGTATTTACTATACGTAGTAAGAAACTAAACCCCAGCGCAATAGCCCATGAAGGTCCAAGTCTTTCCGCCCAGCCGCTGCGTCCCCCACCTCTGTCCACTACAAGCGTCATGAGTGGGGTACAGTACTGGAGGGTGGAACGTGGTCAGCGCCCCGAACCCTCCCGGACAGTTATGCTGCCCTCACAACCTGAATCAAGATACATGTTTGCAGAAAAAATTATTTATTAATTTTGTTGTAGCTACAAGGCGGCTGAAACGGTAAATAGTGGGCGCTTTGCATAGTTTTGAAATTCCGCAGTTTGCATGAAATCTCGAGAAACAAATGAATGGTGACTTGGCATTTCAAAACATGTGTGAATTATTATATTGGAAAATTCAAACCAATATTAACGAATAGGTACTTCGGAAGTAGCTAAGGCCACAAAAATATTTGGTAGGTATAAACTTTGTATTTAGTGGCATTCATGTAGTAATTTATTTTATAACTATTTGCAAAATAATCCACGTGTCAGGCCATTCCAAGAGAATACAAAATATATACTTTTATATTTTATCACGCAAATGTTTTAAACATAATATATTTAAAAGAAAATATTTCGGCACTTTTGAGACAGTCAAAAATATAAAAAATTATTGACAAAGTAAAAGGTAATCTTGGGATGCAGGATTTTCTTGAGTTCTTCATATCGCATTCCTACAATATGCTGAGCTAGTGCTTTAATGTCCAAGCTATTTTGTATTAGTGGTTCTTCCTTTAATTTCTAAACCAGTTTTCATATCCCTTTCGGAGATACCTCACACGTAGCTATTCGAATAGCCATGATCCTGAGAGCGATGCGCAATGGACTCATCACAAATTTAAAGCCAAACGTAGCGATTTTGAATCCCAGCAACTGCAGTCAAATGTGCCTGTAGTAAAGGATGGGGAGGGCCCAAGTAAAATAACCGGTGTAATGGCAAGCTTGGAAGCTGGCGGGGTTACATTTGACAGCAGCTGCATGGATTTTGCTTCTTATTCTTCAAAAATTATACAACAGTTTTATTAAAAAAATAACATTTTTACGACAAATACTTGAACTCTATTTATTTAGATTAGCAGAACAAGAAATTAGAAAGAAAGAGCTACTAGAGTATCTCAAAACGTAACAAATTTATAAGTTGGTTATATGTCACACTGCCTGTTCAAGGGTTGAATCCCTACTTGGTCTGACTGGTTTTAGCTGCGCTGAGCATACGCAAACATATGAACCTCTTTTTTAAAAAAGATCTGATATGTTGCACTCACATGACTTTCTCTACTCTTGTACTAACCATTCTAACAAACTCTTATTCCTATATCTCCATGTTAGTTAAGATTCGTACAAATTATCTTATTGCTTATGTCCTTGTAGGTGCAAGGGAGATATTAGAATACAGAAGGCTTTGTGCGATAGTGAAATCTTTTTGACCTTTGAGATTCCGTTCTCTTTGCACGATTAACATATAAAAGATGAACAACGTTGTTGCATTTCGCTGAAGTTCTAAGTTTTCCAAAACTCACACACATAACAAGGAATATCTCCGAAATGGTTCACCCTACAAGAAAATTTATTTGGACATAAATTGTGTAGTTTAGCAAGATCTACAGTTTTTGTAGAGTACGATTTGGTCTATCTCTAACGGTTTACCAGCTATGCAAAAGTCGTCCAGAGTAAATACGACTACAGGGGCTATAGCCAGAAAATTCAAGATATACATTTCATTTGTCATAAAAATATCTCAAACATATGACATTTTAATCAAAATCGTTAGAGCCATTTGCAAAAAAATCAAAATTTTCGAAACATTTTCCATGTAAAGGGTAGTTTAGGGTGGGGCTATTTTCTTCAAAATCTTCATCTCACATCCTTGAACTACATTAAACTTAAATACCAACTTTGGTTTTTAACCGACTTTTCGTTTTTGAGTTATGCTGTCCACAGACTGACACACAGACACATACACACGGACCTTTTTCTAAAAATGCTTTTTTTTGGATTCATGGGGCCTCAAAACATATAATTCTGGTGAAATCTCGACATCGAATTTTTGGGTGGAATATAATACTTCCCCTACTTACCAGTAGAGAAAGTAAAAAACATCTGATATGTTGCAATCCCATGACATTCTCTACTCTTGTACTAACCATACTTACAAACTCTTATTCCTATATCTTCTTCGTGTTAGTTGAGATAAACATTTTCAGAAATTATCTTATTGCGCATTTCCTTGTAGGTGCAAGGGGAATATGGGAATACGGTAGGCTTTGAGCGATAGTCAAATCTTTTATTTCTAAAGCTTTGAGATTCCATTCTCTAATATATATAAAATGAACAACGATGTTGCGTTTGACGAAAGTTTGTTTTCCGAAACTGATACAAATAACAAGGAATATCTCCGAAATGGTTCATTGTACATAAAACTTAATTGAGGCATAAATTGTGTGTTTTAGCAAGATCTACTACAGTTATCGTAAGTAAGAGAGATTTAATCTATCTCTTACGATTTACCAGTTATGCAAAAATCATCCAGAGTAAATAGAAGGGCTATAGCAGGAAAATTCAAGATATACATTTCATTCACCATAAAAATATCTCAAACATATAGCATTTTAATCAAAATTGTTAGAGCCATTTTCAAGAAAATTAAAATTTTCCAAAAATTTTCCATATAAAAGGTACCATAGGGTGAAGGAATTTTCTTCGAAATCTTCGTGTCACATCCTTGAGATACATTAAACTTAAATACCAACCTTGGTTTTTAACCGGCTGTTCGTTTTTGAGTTATGCTGTCCACACACACACACACACACACACACACACACACATATACACACACATATACATACATAGACGGCTTTTTAATTTTTTTTTTGATTCAGGGGACCTCAAAACATATATTTCTGGTGAAATCTCGGCATCGAACTTTTGGGTGGAATAAAATAATTTTTTACCTAATATAAGTAGGTGATAGAGAAAACGTTTTCATTGTCAGTCGGTGAATTAACCACTCTTTCCTTTAAAAAGTATAAAAGTGTCCCAGAAGCTAGGAACACAATTTGATCTCTGCAAAGATCTACGATTAAGATGGTCTTTTGTGGGCTTGTAGACTAAACCATTGTCTCTAATGTGTATTGTATGTTTTAGGTGAAGATACAAAATAACCATATCATGTCTTTGAAAGACGGAATGCTTCTTGGATTCGAAACTGTGAAGGAGCTGGATCTGGCAAAGAACATGATATCCTACTTAAAGCCTGGAGTCTTCCGGGACCTGAATATTTTACGATCCTTGGTTCTCAGTGAGAATCGAATAAACGAGTTGGAGAATTGCACATTTAAAGGACTGGTGCTCCTGAAAACACTGATGCTGGATAATAACCGTATCTCAGTTGTTCATGAAGATGCCTTTTGGGGTTTGTGGTCACTCAGTATGCTGAGCTTAGCCAAGAACAGAATAAAAAGCATGAATAACAACGTAAGTATTTGAATCATTTCACCTTCCCTGTGCGTTGTGCCCCAATTAGGGTGAGCTTTTATTCTAGACTGTAAAATAAGAAAACCGTCTTTAATTTGACACTAGTTATGATACTAGGGTTAAAAGCAAATTCCTTTTAACTCGTGCATCATACATATTGTCACCGCGCCCGCCGCATCTAATTGCCGACAACAGCAGTGTCACCTATCGCATTATTGTCGGCACTACCGCAAAGGAGCCGGAGGAAAGAGACAGAGAATGGCCGCATTGTTGGGGCGCTTGCCGAAAGAGAGAAAAGGATAGAGACTTCGGGAATCTTCTGCTTTGTATTTCACCGCAATAACTGAACTTTCCAGAATAGTGCCTGGGAGATATAAATAGCGGTAAAGTGCGACAGACAAGGGACAGACGTATGTGAAGCGTTGAGTAGTCGTGCCGACGGAAAGAAGAGACGTATGCGAAGCGTTGAGGAGTCGTGCCGACGGAGAAGGGACAGTTTTGTGAGGAATTCGGAGCCGTGCTGTTGGTGAATCGGAAAAGACTTTCTTGCTGTTGCAACGAGTGTACAAAGTTACTGTTTACGGAAATAAAAGTGTTTCTTTATCTAGACTACATCTGTCGTCCTTACTTGCACCCGGACCAAAAGTCACAATATACTATTTTTAGACAGTCCAAAATATTTATAGATGTATTGGTTTACCTTTCTCATGGTCATATTAGCCATTGCGCTGCGCTGTTTAGTTGTTGCCTTTCTTAGCATCAGTGTTAACAACACGATGACTTTTACAAAACCACATCTACACAGTGGCTGTGGCGCAGTTGGTAGAGCACCTGCCTGCTGTGCTAGGGGTCCCGGGTTCGATTCCCGGCAGGGGGGGGTAGTAATTTTTCTCCAGCCAGGATTATTCCTCATCCTTCCCTGAGTCTGGAAGTATGAATGAAAGATCGAAAAACCCAACGTAAACGTGTAACACGTCAATAAGCAAGACCGCCGATATGACCTCTGCAGTTAAAGGCGGGATATAAATATGGAAAAATAGGTTTTTATCTTGCACAAGTCCAGAGTCTGATTAATATAATGTCGTATTGATTTCTTGATATTTTGTATAACAATTCTAATTTGAGTCCCTCCGCTGCTTGTAAAACTCCAATAAGTTCAGTACAGTCCATATTCACATTCAAATGACCCGCTATTTTATATAAGTATTGTATAACTGAGATTCGTGATAAGACCAAGTCACTTTCTGTAAGAAATAGAAGTTGGCATTATCGGGATGTTAAACACTTTTGAGTACTGAGTGGAATAATTGTATACTTTTAACACTGTCGTGAACTGCTAGAAGTCCAACTTTTACTATCAACTGTATAAAATACATATTTGCAGTACTAGCTACTAATTCTAATTGCTTACGCAATTTGATCAATTCTAATTTTGTAACATATTTTATCTACGTTAAAAGTATTTTAGTACATGTATATTTAGTATATTTAATGAAATTCATTTATTGCGGAAATGCTATATTTAGAGAAAGAGTAATATGGGTTTTGCAGGGAAAAGACACGATACATTAAGAAACACTGTTATATTCTGCAATTTAGGATGTTAGTTACATATCTGCATTTAAAGTAAAATGAGTGAAGAAGGTAACTTACGCGTTCATGAGGAAAGCTTTTAAAATTGGTCCCAGCACCTGTCAGTTATGAGAGATTTTTTTAACGCTCCACTTAACATCGAAAGTCATTAGCGGCTTTTAACCTCTTGGAATAAATGTTCAACAGCAATGGTGTCAGTGGTTTAGATCTTTGGTTTCTATTACTTTGGATTAAAATATTACATTAAGTTCATACACATATGTTCACATATACACATTCCCATTCATACTTCCAGACTCCAGGAAGGATAGAATAATGCTACTTAAAGAGAAATACCTACTTCCCAGCCGGAAATCGAACCCGGGACCCCTTGCACAACAGGCAGGTACTCTGCCCACTGAGCTAGGGGGTCAGCCTGTGTGTGAACTTTTTTTGTTTAATGCATATTATTATCTTCAAGAAAAATAAGATATTGACGATCATGATTGAAATGTATTTTACGTTTTGTTAAACCTGTATTTAATGTTTTCGCAACATGTTTTGTGTTTTGTTAGAATATAAAATATAGCTTTTGTTACCTAATAACTATGAACTAAAGCAGTACTATTTATTATATTGTTTAGAAGCTGGGCGGCGCAGTGGCCGAGTGGTTAGACCGTTCGCCTACCACCTAGGTAGCCCAGGCTCGATCCCAGAGATCCACATGTGGCGAAGCGGCGTCTGGGTGGCTTTTCTCCGGGTTCTCCGGTTTCCCCCGCCATTCGTTCCACCAATTCATCCATCATTACCCTTCCATTAATCGATTTCGTCTGCATTTCACATCGTCCTCTTCCTCACTATCATATCTAGTGCTTGGCTGCCACCTGCTTCCAGGTCTTCACTCTGTCCAGTCCATGGGTTCCTGTGCTCCCCGGCAGGTGTCCCTAGGCACAGGCTTGTAAGTCCTAGGGGGTGTAAGTTCTACATAACAGGAGGGTAATCACATAAAGAAGAAGAAAAAGTTTAGAAGCTGGTCCTAAAAGTAGAGCTTTTAACATGAGAGATCATCATCATATCATCATCATCATCATCATCATCATCATCATCATCATCATCATCATCACGGTATAAGCCTTGTGGCTCGTTCCGACTTCAAGGAAATTGATCGGACCATCTCATTCGTGGCCTGCCAACATTTCTTCTACCTACAGGTTTATACTTGTGCACTATTTGTGCTGTACGGTCTTCAGTCATTCTCTGCACATGATCTTGCCATTTTTGCCTGTATGCAATGATTGTTTCATTTAGACTCTGAATTTCCAATTCTCTTCTAATATCCTCGTTTCTTTTCTTGTCTATGAGTCTATAACCTGCCACCTGTCTCAGAAATTTCATCTCAGCAGCCTCCACTTTCTTCTGTTGTGAGATAGTCAAGACCCAGTTTTCTCACCCATAAAGCAGGGTTGGGATCGCCATTATTTTATACAGTTTTAACAAAGTTTGACGATTACAATTTTTAAAAGTTCTTTTTATTGTGCCACATATTGTTTGGAATTTGTTTATTTTATTTTGTATATCGCTATTGCTGGTATATGACACAATATAGCCAAGATAATTAAAATCACTTTGTTGTTGGATGGGTTTATCATTTATGCAAATTTTTGCTCTTAAATGGTTTGTTCCTATAAAAGCCATTATTTTTGTTTTTTCATATGAAATTTGAAGATTATATTCTCTTGTAATATTATTTATTTCATGTATGGCTCTTTGTAAGTTATCTTCCGTCTCCGCAATTAAAATCTGGTCATCAGCAAACAGCAATGTGTCAACATTTCTCCCCTTTATTTTAAAATGTGTTTTGAGCATAGTTTGCCATAACTGCGTCATTAATATATATATTAAATAGGGTAGGTGACAATGGACACCCCTGTCATAGTCCTAAATTAATCTCTACTAGGTTATCTTTTTCTATGGATTTCTCCAATTTAAATTTTGTATTTATATACATACTTTGTACTGTTCTTACTAAATGTTGAGGAAATCCATTTTTAATCATTATTTCCCATAGCAGATTTCTTTTTACTTTATCAAAAGCTTTTACATAGTCTATAAAAGCTATTAGAGTTGGTAGATTATATTCTCGTCGTTTCTCCATAATCTGTGTTATTGTGAAGATACAATCATTGCAGGAACACCCTTTTCTAAATCCATTTTGTGAATCATGCAATTTAGTTTCTGAGATTGGAGCAATTCTTTGTGTTATGATTTTTGCATAGATCTTGTAACCTGAGTTCAAAAGATTGATTCCTCTATAATTATCACATTCAGTTCGGTCTCGATATCGGTATCGGACATATCAATGCAATATTCCATTCCTCTGGTAAATGCCCATTTTTCCAACATATATTGATGAAATTCAAAAGTCTAGTCTGGAATTTAACCGAGGCATATTTAAATAGTTCCATATTCAAACCATCAGTTCCTGGACTTTTTTTGTTTTTGAAATTTTTTAAAGTTTCTTTTAGTTCATCCATACTTATTAAATCTACATATTCATTAACATATGTTGCTACTAATTTATCTTCGTCTGAATCAGTCCATGAGACATTCAAAGTAATATTTAAGATTATAACACTAAGTGGAATACAACTTTGTAAATAAGGAAAAATTGAAGCTATTAACAGTGAAGCAACAAGATTCTAAAATAAGAACAAATTAGAAACTAAAAACTTCACTTATCTTAGTATGATTTGCTGACCCTGGGTTTCAAGCTGTGTCCAGCTCATTCTCAAAGCCAAGTTACAACTTTGTAACTTTGTTGCGGTCCTTGCTTCTTGCGATGGAAATTAAGTTATAATCAGAGTTAGGAATGAAAGGGATGCATTAATGTATCAATTACATAAAGAAGAGATGATGTATATTTCTGGAGCTTAGGCTGAGTCTTGTGGTGAGAGGCTAAGGAGAGCATTCACTGCGGTCACGTGCTTGAAATTTCCTCTGGCTATCGTCTACCTCAATTTTGTTTATTCGGGAAACATATAAGAGTGTTTACCTCACATTAATCAAAGAAGTGATTATACGGTATATCATACTGTTTGCTGGAACTTTTTTGTAAGCAGTTCCAAAATTATGCTTGGGACATGTAAAAATCTTATGTTGCTCTCATATGACTTTCTCTACCTGAGTTGTAAAAGTCATGTGAATACAACACATTAGAGTTCTTATATCGAAACCAATATATCCTTTTTAAAGTATATAAAAATGTTAGAACCTTTCATGCATAAAGAAAAGGTACAAATGTCCTGTAAGCTTTTGTTTTCCATATTCAAGGTAAGTCTGGCCTAAGTTTGGCATTTGTTCCACCTTTTATATTTTTGTGGTGTTAAAAGACACATATATACCACGGGCTCACCTACGTTAGGCAAACACCAGAGAATCTATGGCACACATCAAATTTAATGGCGGATGATAGCTGATCACTACTATTCTCTTTCCTGTTGTGCAAATGAATTTTGTGGGCATAAATGTTATTGATATCACTGGCTATACAGGGTTATTTTAAGGTGTGTTGAACTATTCACCATTAATTTTTGTGTCAGCCATACAAACATAAATAAAAATGTATTGTTGAAAGGTAGTACTCATGATATAATTGTGTCCAACAGGTTTTCGGTGGCTTAATTCCTCTTCAGGTGCTATTACTAAACAACAACAAACTGACTCGTGTGACACACATGTTTTCTCACTTAGAAAAGCTCCAACTTCTGAATCTGCAAGCAAATAGGATCTCTGAGATCGAGGACGGAGTTTTTAATGGATTATTGCAGCTAACTGAGCTGAGACTGGAGCAGAACAATCTCACAAATCTTCCAGCCGACTGTTTCAGCGATCTAACTAGCTTACGTATGCTAACCTTGTCACACAACAATCTCCATGTGCTCAATCCAACTTGCTTCAGGTGAGGAACGTTAAAAGGTTTGCAATTTCAAACTACTTTTACATGAATTTATGCTATAGAGTGGTCCAAGCCTACTGACGTTTGGTCTTTGTTACCAAACTACTTACGTGCCTCATTTATGAGACACTGGCAGTGAAATTTGAAAGTTCCACATTTCTTGATAGATTTTCTGAAATTTTTACTGTGTTTGTATTTATATGAGAATAGGAGGTACACCAAATTTCATTAAAATTGGATAATTCGTTTATGATATATAAATTATTTTATGAATTTAATAGGCACATTTTCAAAATAGAGCTCGCGTCTATTGACTTTTCAAAATCCATTTACATTGCCAGAACTGGTACTCTAAAACATGGATAACAATTGTATGAAGAGATATTTCAAATACGTTTGCTGATCATGCTGTCCATATTTTTTAATAACAAAGAAAATTTAATCTTAAAAATTATTGATTTTGTTCATACAAAAAAAACTGTTTTTGGAATTCATGTTAATGATAACATCAATATTGAAGCATAGTTTTGTTTAGCTGCTATTTATGAATACTTTTGGAAATTTTCATTGAATTTGAAGCAAAACTCAGGCGCGACCTTCTTTTGGAATGTGCAGAAATGTAGTTTTGAGAAAAACAGGCTTTTATATAGGAGCATCCTGTGTACGTTAAGGGAAGAGCGCTATTTGAAAGGGCCGTAATGACCACATGGAGTGGGGGATATGAAAAATGTTAGCTGATCCAAATGCACAGGTGTTCCAGGAACATTTTAAGCTAAAAAAACAATTTTCGACTTTTTGACAATTTTGACCAAAATTTCACTCCCAGTGTCGCTTATGGAAAATGGCAGCACAGCTGTTTGCTGGCCTAGCTAAGCGTCATTTTCATTTAAAACAATCTGATGTGTTGCACTCACATGACTTTCTCTACTCTTGTAATAACCTTCTTGCAAACTCTTATTCCTCTATCTTCTTCGTGTCAATTGAGATAAACATTTGCAGAAATTATCTTATTGTTCATTTCCTGGTGGGTGCAAGGGGAATATGGGAATGCAGTAGGCTTTGAGTGATAGTCAAATCTTTTAAAGCTTTGAGATTCCGTTCTCTTTGCATGACTAAGGTATAAAAATGAATACTAAGTATTGCTAGACTTACATAAACAACAAGGAATATCTTGGAAATGGCTCACTCCACAGAAAAATTTGTTTGGACGTAAACTGTGTGTTTTAACGAGATCTTATGTAATAAGATTTGGTCTACCTCTTACGGTTTACCAGTTGTGCAAAAGTTGTCAAAAGTAATCAAAACTATGTGGGATATGTCCAGAAAATTCAAAATATACATTTCATTTGCCATAGAAATATCTTAAACATGTGGCATTTTAATCAAAATCGTTTGAACCATTTTCAAGGAAGTCAAAATTTTCGAAAAGTTTAGAGTGGAGGAATTTTCTTCAAAATGTTCGTGTCGCATCCTCAAAAGATGTTAAACTGAGATACCAACTTTGGTTTTCAACCGACTTTTGTTTTTGAACTATGCTGACACGCGCGCGCGCGCACACAGGCAGGCAATTAGGCATGCAGGTAGGCCGGCAGGCAGATACACACACACACACACACACACACGCACGCACGCACGCACCCACGTACGCACACACATATACGCGTATCTTTTTCTAAAAATGCCTTTTTTCGTATTCAAAGTGCCTCAAAATACATATCTCCGATGAAATATCGACATCGAATTTTTGAGTGGATACAATAATTCCTACACGTAGTAGAGAAAGTAAAAAAGCAAAATAAGAACTGTGTGGTGTCTTGGAGTGACTCATTCACGGAACTCCAGAAATCTGCTCATATATAAGACAAAAAAGAATCTAATAACCAAAGAGGTTGAATGTGAGATATGGAAAGAGTGTGTCAGTAGGAAACAGCATTTCAAGAGAAATGGAACTCGAAGAAACCCGATCTATGTCAGAAGAAGCAGATGATTGGGTCCAAATTGAGTCTTTTTCTACAGGTTCCAACACAAGTGGTTTAAGAGATGTCCCATAGGTTGTTGATGAGACAATTCGGGGAACTTCGTTCTTGTGCAGTTTTTGATTCACACAATCAGAATCTGTGCTGCAGAAATTTTTAATTTAATACATGAAATAAAGTGCTTGAGAAAAAACTCGGGGAAGGAAATCTTCCTTGTGTTTCCAGACAACGAGAATGTGTGTAAACTGCAACCACCCCTTGGTACAAGACATGGAAGCTTTATTTTCAGCAATATTACTGGCAGTTACATCTTTTAAAGCAAATCATGGGCAGGCTTAAGAAATGACCAAACTGATAAATAAGCTTATTTTAAAAACAATTTTGACGTAAAATTATTTTCTTGTATGATGAAGCTTTAAAGAAATGAATATAAAGTATTTAGTGCTCAATTTCTTTAATTTTAACGCAATTTTCGTTCCAAAACAAATGCAGTATTAAACAATACATTTCTACGGGTCAAAGTAAACAGGCTAGTGTAACTTTGTTTCTCCACAATATTGTTTTTCATGGCCGAAGTTAGGCTGCCATGGAAGAACTGGACGGAAAGATAAAGGACCTTGGCGAATGTGTTAACGCCCTGGAGTCAATCGCAGCAAAGAACTGAACTCCATAATGGAACAAATGCTCAACGAAAACGTCAAACTGGGTGGATATCTATGGGGGAGGCCTGCGCTCAGCAGTAGACGTTTTACAGCTGAAATGATGGTGTTTATGAAATATTTGTATCTCGGAAATGACTCTTCACAATTGCGACTAAAATTGTTATTTAGTTAACGTTTTGACTTTCAGTTTATCTAAATATGTATCTTCTCCCACAAAAAAACAGGATCTCACAAAAACAGGCGAAAAACGCCGAGCGAAGCTCGGTCGCCCAGGTACTTTTATATAATAAACAATAATACACATAGCAATTATTTTGTGTATGATAAAGGTACAACAGATATCAGGGAATCTTCTCAAATTTAATTAGGAACTTTAGTCAACATCTTCATGCCAAAATTGTCAAAAACGTTTGAAACATGGCCGAAGTTACCCCGTTCTGTGGTATATTATGATAAGCTTCAAGTGCGGGTTAGATTGGACGAAGGAATAGGAAACCAACAGAGCTAATCATAACACATATGAAATATGGATCACAGATTTGACAACTGGCTTCATGAAAGATCCCATTCTGGCGAAGTGTTATTACCGCGGAAATTAAGTTTCACGGAGACCGTTTGTGGAAGCGTCAAAAAAAGAAAAAAATACAGAGAAGGGGAAAAAATCTCATTTCCTGTTTCCGAACGGATAGGTCGACAAGGAGGAAAAATTGTCACGCTGTTGAAGCATGAACACAGAACTCTCCACTGCATTAAGAGAGCTAATTTCTTCTTCTTTCTTAATTACTTTCTCTACTACGCATAGTAAGTAGGAGAAGTATAGCATTTCACCCGAAATGTTTTGGCACCCCCGGGATAAAAAAAGAACAAACAAACAAAAAAAAAAAACAACAGAAAATCTTAGAAAAAGATCCTCTGTGTGTGTGTGTGTGTGTGTGTGTGTGTGTGTGTGTGTGTGTGTGTGTGTGTGTGTGTGTGTGTGTGTGTGTGTGTGTGTGTGTGTGTGTGTGTGTGTGTGTGTGTGTGTTCATATAGCGACCAGATTTAAAAGATTTGACGATCGCTCAAAGCCTACTGTATTATCATAATTAGGGCTAGGAAGTTCATGCATTTGCATGTTTTTTCATAGGGGTTAAAAATGTATGCTTTTACATTATGTGCACGAATTATGGAATTTTCAGTTATTTGGACATGATTTTATAGTGCATATAACTGCATATTTTCTTGATTTTTGATAAATGCATCATATTTCAATATTATAGCCTCTATATTGCATATTTTAATGGTTTTTATGGTTTTTTATTACTGTTTTCCATCTGGATAATATTTTTCATATTGGTAATATTGCACATGATGATACAACTCACGAAGATTTCAATATTATAACCTCTATATTGCATATTTTAATTATATTTATGTTTTTTTAAATTATTTTTTCCATCTGTATAATATTTTTCACATTGGTAGTATTGCACATGATGATGTAATTCGCGAGGTGAGTCATGTTGTCATACAGTGAATCCCCTGTTTCCATCCATTTATTATATGTATGTGCGTAGAGAATAATCAGTGCGTTATCTGATAGGTTTATATAAAAAGTGAAAGAGAAAGTGAATTATGTAATTGCAAAAAAATTCTGGTTATAAACAGATGTGCGATATTCGAGACATCCTCAAAAGAAAACCATGTCACACCAAGAGACTTGGCTCTCTCTCTCTCTCTCTCTCTCTCTCTCTCTCTCTCTCTCTCTCTCTCTCTGTGAAGCAGTTTACATCATTTAAATATGCCCGATAACATCTTGTCACGTAGAGAGTTTTTCACGTTACAGAAGTGTTTTGTGAGACAACAGACGATGTTTTACAGTTGAAAATTTTTGCAAAGTGTTGGTTGTGAACTGCAATTTAGCAGTTAATACTAGCAGCGGGACCACTTCTGCTTCAACGTCTGGGGAATAAGGTAACTTTATTTATTATATATACTAACTCGTCTTGTCTACTGCAAAGGGACATCAGTCGTTTAAATTAAATAGTGCATATTTCTTGGCATATTTTCAAGTTTTAAAGAGCATATTTGCATGCATATTTCAGTGTTTTTTAGGGCATGAACTTCCGAGCCCTAATCATAATCCTCTTGAATCTACAAGAAAATTAGTAATAAGATAGTCTGTCCAAATGTTTATCTCAACTAACACGAAAATAGAGGAACAAGAGTTCGTAAGAATACAGGACCCGCCTCGGTAGCGTGTCTGCCTCACGTTCAAGAGGTCGCGAGTTCGAATCTCAGAAAGGGTTTTTTTCCGAGGTTTTCCCTTATCCTGAGAAGACGAATGTCGGGTAACTTAAAGCTCTACGGACCTCGGGCTCATTTGAGCATCACTTCACCCATTTCATTCATTCACCGTCCGATATGACATTAACGCTGGAGGACGTTAACACAAAAAAGTAAGAATACAGGAGTAGAGAAAGTCATGTGAGTGCAACGCATCAGATTTTTAATATTAAACACACTCACATTCGCTCCTACATTGATACTTACACACTGTGTGGGATAGGGAATTATTCTAGTTAAAGAAAAATTCCTCGCTCCAGCCGGGACTCGAACCCTAAACCTCTGGGTTGAGAAACTAGAACGCTACCAATCACCGTACAGACACTCGCTCATGTTGTAGATTACTTTCTTCACACAAAGTGAGAACTACGAATAACGTTTTATATTATATTTATATATTTAAACGAGCAATTCTTTTATATATACATGCAACTTGGAAACGGCTCTAACGATTTCGATAAATTTTGTATTCAGACAGGGTTTTGCTTATTAAGCTTATTTATATAGGTATCATTCCTGAAAAAAACCCGCAATTTTACACGTAACAGTCACAATTACTCTAAACCTTATTCTGGCCATAATTTCTCTTTTAATGGACCAATTCAAACAAACAAGCCAGAATATTAAAGGCCTTCTCAAGAGCTTT
The DNA here is from genome assembly GCA_030765045.1 of Tenodera sinensis. NCBI lineage: Eukaryota > Metazoa > Arthropoda > Insecta > Mantodea > Mantidae > Tenodera > Tenodera sinensis. Next base: position 41,321,010 of record CM060972.1, on the reverse strand, counting down.
CAGAAAGTCTAAAGAAAGTTGACGAATTAGCTATATTAGTCTACGCTTAACAGTCACAAATAGTTGAAACCTTATTTTGGCCATAATTTCTCTGTTTATGGACCAATTTCAACAAACAAGACATAATATTAAAGGTCTTGTCATGAAAACAGCTCCAACAATTAGGATGAGTTATGTTTAGTTAACATTTTGCTTTTCAAGTTTATCTAAATAAGTATCTTCTAAAAAAATACGATTAAAAAGGGGGGGGGGGGGAAGCTGAGCGAAGCTCGGTCACCCAGGTACTATTAATTAGTACTGCAACATATAGGTATCTTTCCTCGGATAATAAATATTTGTGCTTCCAAAATCTTTACGTTTGGTATGGGATGTCTTTCAACACTCCCGCGTCGTCTCCCGTATTTGCATTGATTTCCGATAGAAGGCAGCGCTATAATCAGCGTTCGCAATGGCGTCTCTAACTGACGCCATATTTATACATTATACATATGGTTAGGGTTGTCAGGTCTCCTGTATTTACCGGGTTTTCCCGTATTTTAACATTATATTGAATCTCCCTACTCGCATATTTTAGACTATTCCTCCTCTATTTCATTCATTGACGTTCAGTCTCATCTTTGATTGCATGTTTGGAATAGCGATAGGCATTATCACTTCGACTCACTACATTGAGTCACTATCACTATCGACTCACTACAGTGCGATATATCGAACTATTCGTTTCTTTGTTTCCAATCTTGGCAGCACTATCTTAGTTGGTAGTAACTATCATTCTTTTTACTTTCTCTACTGGTAAGTAGGGGAAGTATTCTATTCCACCCAAAAATTCGATGTCGAGATTTCACCGGAAATATGTTTTGAGACCCCCTGAATCCAAAAATGGCATTTTTAGAAAAAGGTTCGTGTGTGTCTGTGGACTCGAAAACGAAAAGTCGGTTGAAAACTAAAGTTGGTATTTAAGTTTAATGTATTTCAAGGATGCGACCCGAAGATTTTGAAGAAAATAGCCCCACCCTAAACTACCCTTTACATGGAAAATTTTTCGAAAATTTTGATTTTCTTGAAAATGGCTCTAACGATTTTGATTAAAATGTCATATGTTTGAGATATCTTGATGAATGAAATTTATATCTTGAATTTTCTGGCTATAGCCCATGTAGTCGTATTTACTCTGGACAACTTTTGCATAACTGGTAAACCGTTAGAGATAGACCAAACCGTACTGTACAAAAAATGTAGATCTTGCTAAAATACACAATTTATGTCTAAATAAATTTTCTTGTAGGGTGAACCATTTCGGAGATATTCCTTGTTATGTGTGTGAGTTTCGGAAAAAAACTTTCCTGAAATGGATCATCGTTGATCATTTGTTATATGTTAAGTGGGCAAAGGCAACAGAATCCCAAAGCTTTAAAACATTTCACTATCACACAAAGCTTACTGTATTCTAATATTCCCCTTGTACCTACAAGGAAATAAGCAGTAAGATAAGTTATATAAATGTCTTTGCACTCTTCACATATAAAAAATGACCCATTTCACGAAAGTTCTAAGTTTTCCAAAACTCACACACATAACAAGGAATATCTCCGAAATGGTTCACCCTACAAGAAAATTTATTGAGACATAAATTGTGTATTTTAGCAAGATCTACATTTTTTGTATAGTATGATTTGGTCTATCTCTAACGGTTTATCAGTTATGCAAAAGTCGTCCAGAGTAAATACGACTACAGGGGCTATAGCCAGAAAATTCAAGATATACATTTCATTTGTCATAAAAATATCTCAAACATGGCATTTTAATCAAAATCGTTAGAGCCATTTTCAAGAAAATCGAAATTTTCGAAAAATGTTCCATGTAAAGGGTAGTTTAGGGTGGGGCTATTTTCTTCAAAATCTTCGTGTCACATCCTTGAAAGACATTAAACTTAAAAATACCAACTTTGGTTTTTAACCGACTTTTCGTTTTTGAGCTATGCTGTCTACAGTTTGACAGACCGACAGACTGACAGACTGAGACACAGACACACACATGAACCTTTTTCTAAAAATGCTTTTTTTGGATTCAGGGGGCCTCAAAACATATATTTCCGGTGAAATCTCGACATCGAATTTTTGGGTGGACCAGTAGAGAAAGTAAAAATTAAAATTAAGAGTACCAGAATGAAAAGTTGACAGAAAAGATGGGAGAAATTGTACTCGTTGGAAGCGACAACATGAAGCGTTTTTGGCTAAAGTGGAGGAAGTGATACCTGGACGTGATGGTGAAGTTCGACTGGTACGTTTGAAGACCCGTTCAACAACTCTATCCTTTGGAGGGTATCGTAGGAGAAGAAAGTGCTGTAAATAGACAGCCGGTGAAGGATGCTCAAGAGAGGGCTGAGAGAGTGGAAAAACAAAAACAAAACACAGACTTCAGGAAGCTAACAGCCCGAGGACGAACTATAAAACTTCCAAAAAGATTAAATTTGTTAAATGTGTAGCCGTGCCACTATGAATTGTATCTGTTATATTTATGGTCAATTAATGTAAATGTTTAGATGCAATTATGCATAAAATAGGTTAAGTTAACGTAATGCCTTCTGTTAACTTAAGGCTGGAGAAGTTATAATTGCATTTGAAATGATAACTAGTGAGTTTTGTTTTAGCAATTGGCTGCATTGCTTTTTGTTTAAATAGAAGAAGAAAAGGTTTGTTCAGAAGTGTTCGTTAATAATTACTGTTGTATTTATAAATTTGCTTATAAATAAGGCCCATTTGCAAAACTTTGAGATCCCGTTCTGTTTGCACTCTTAGCATAAAAAAATGAAGAAAGATGTTCCATTTCACGAAAGTTTTCCGAAACCGACACAAATAACTAGGGATGTCTCCGAAATTATTCACTCTACAAAAAAAATTTATTTGGACATAAATTGTGTGTTTTAGCGAGATCTACATTTTTTGTATAGTAAGATTTTGTCTATCTCTTACGGTTTACAAGTTCTTCAAAAGTCATCCAGAGTAAACAGGACTACATAGGCTATAGCCAGAAAATTCAAAATATGCATTTCATTTGTCATACAAATATCTTAAACATATGGTACTTTAATCAAAATCCTTTGAGCCATTTTGAAGAAAATAAAAATTTTTGAAAAAATTTTCATGCAAAGTATAGTTTAGGGTGGGGCTATTTTCTTCAAAATCTTTGTGTTGCATCTCTGAAAGTCAAACTGAAATACCAACTTTGGTTTTTAACCGACTTTTCGCTTATTAATTATGCTGTCCACACACACACACACACACACACACACACACACACACACACACACACACACACACGCACGCACGCACACACACACACACACACACACACACACACACACAGACAGACTTTTTCCTGAAAATGTTTTTTTTTTTTTCATTCAGGGGGTCTCAAAACATATTTCCGGTGAAATCTCGACATCGAATTTTTGGGTGGAATACAAAACTTCCTCTACTTACCAGTAGAGACAGTAAAAATCGAATGTGTTACACTCACATGCTTTCTCTACTCTTGTACTAACATATATCTTGTTCGTGTTTGTTGGGATAAATATTTGCAGAAATTATCTTATTGCTTATTTCCTTATAGGTGCAACGGGAATATGAGAATACAGTAGGCTTTGAGCGATAGTCAAATCTTTTAAAAATCTGAGATTCCATTCTCTTTGCACCCTTAACATATAAAAAATGAATAGGGATGTTCCATTTGACAGAAGTTCTCCAAATCTTTCACGAATAACGAGGAATATCTCTGAAATGGTTCGCTCTACAAAAAATGTATTCAAACATAAATTGTGTGCTTTAGTAAGATCTCTACATTTTTTTTTTAATTTATTTATTATTTGAAGTCGCTTCAACATAAAAGTCATATCGCGACTAAACATTGAGGGAAAAAAAAGGAGGAAACAAATCATGAAGTTTACATTGAATTTAAACATTATCTTTGCATGCTTTGATGAACTTGATGATTTTCTTGTGATATTGTTGATCACCCAAAGCTAGCTGAAGGTTCTCAGGAACTCCATACTGAAGTCGCTGGTGAGTGTACCTTGGGCAAACAGTGACCAGATGCTGAACGGTAAGAGTAGAATCACACAGAGTACATTTAGGAGGAAGTTCACGGGACAGAATGTAGGAATGAGTAGCCGCAGTGTGGCCAATGCATAATCGGGTTATTAGCACCTGGTCTCGCCGGGTTAGTGGTCTAATTGTTGTGGAGAGGTTAGGTATTGGACAAATACCATGCAGTTTGCTGTTGGATGTATAGTAAAATTTGGTCCATCTCTTACAGTTTACCAGTTATGCAAAAGTCATCCAGAGTAAATAGGATTTCATGGGCTATAGCCAGAAAATTCAAGATATACATTTCATTTGCCATAAAAATATCTCAAGCATATGGCATTTTAATCAAAATGATAGAGCCATTTTCAAGAAATTTAAAATTTTCGAAAAATTTTCCATGTAAAGGGTAGTTCAGGGTGGAGCAATTTTCTTCAAAATCTTCGTGTCACATCCTTGAAAGACGTTGACCTTAAATACCAACACGCACACACACGCACACACACACGGACACACACACGCACACACACACATACACACACACACGGACACACACACGCACACACGCACACACACGCACACACACGGACACACACACGGACACACATACACACACACGCACACACGCACACGGACACACACACACGCACACACACATACACACACGCACACACACGGACACACACATACACACACGCACACACACGCACACACACGGACATACACACACGCACACACACGCACACACACATACACACACGCACACACACATACACACACGCACACACACACGGACACACACACGCACACACACATACACACACGCACACACATATACACACACGCACACACATACACACACACGCACACACACACGGACATACACACACGCACACACACATACACACGCACACACACATACTCACACACGCACACACACGCACACACACGGACATACACACATACACACATACACACACGCACACACACACATACACACACGCACACACACGCACACACACACACGGACATACACACACACGCACACACACACACACACGGACATACACACACGGTCTCATGGACCATTTACTAAAAATGCTGTGTTTGGATTGAGGGAACCTCAAAACATATTTCCGGTGAAATGTGAACGACGAAATTTTGGGACAAATGCTATGCTTCCCCTACTTGTTATACGAATAGAGAAAGTAAAAATGATAAAAATCAACGTTAAGAAACCCTACAGTTCACCAATAAGAACACTGTCAGTTGCTTTTCAAGTCAAAATTCCGATACACCAAGGAAGTTTAGGACTGTGTTGTTTCTGAGGACAAACATCTTTTTACGATTATCTCCGTTCTTTTCTGCACCCATTGATATATAATATATTGGTTGTTGTGCGTTTCATAATTGCCAAAATCGCATTCTTTTCTTTTCTTCCCCCCCCCCCTCTCCCCCCCCCCCCCATTTTCCCGTAACTTGTATTGTTTTACATCTAGGTACCATTTACTTCAAAATTATTGAACCTAGAAAGCTGAAATTTTTTGAGGTGCTGCAATACAACATGAACTTTAAAATGGGTAGAGCATTTTTGGCATATTTTACATAGAATTTAGCAACTATAATGCTATGTATTACAAAGATTGAGTTAATTTTTAAAATTATATATAAACAGAAGTTTTCACTATAAAATTAGAACTCGAAAAACTAACCCACTCATTTTTTCAGAAACAGTGCTTTGTGAGTTCACCATAAGTTTAAACTAATTAGAATAGAGGGTTCTTCAAATAAATGACACCTAAGTGAACATCAGCATATCAAAATTCTTTTCTGTATATTAATTTACATGGATGTTCCATATTTTGCTTTACAGATACAAACTCTATTTTCATATATAGGATGATTCAAAAAAACTTTTAAAAAGTTTGTGGGGGTTCCTTACACTGAAAAGAAAAAGTTCATGTACACATGGCCCTAAAATCTTTCGTTTTCGATTTAAGTTCAAGTTGTTATTAAAGAAAGAATTGTATAGTGACTCAGTCTATTTTTTGGCATTTTGAGTTTGTTAGAAAGTGTTCAGCATATAAACTTATATCAAAATGTTCTCTTCTTACATCTAGACACGCGTCCACTTGTCGCACTCTTTCGAACACTTCCTGAAGGTGAAGCATGTGAACAATTGAAACGTTAAAGACATACTGACTGATACACTTTTAATTACTACTTGGCAAAGTCGTGAGGCGCATCGGAAAGAATGTGAAACTGCCCAACTGTTTACGCGAGCTTATCTTGCAAACACGGCGAGATAGTGTATGTACACTCTGATTAGATACAATCATATCTTCAGGACATCAACGTCTAACATATCGGCCGGCGCGAGAAATCGTTCATTTGCATTGCAATATTGACTATGCACCAAGTTACTAATATTTAGGGTCGCCCTATTTTAGCAGTAACGTTAAAAGTGATACACATATTAAAACGAATTCCTATCATCTTTCCGAATTATGTGATGTTGATCAATAAACCAATTGAAGCGAAATTGCCTTATTTTGCGTAAAACGCGCAATACCAGCGATTTTGAACATAAAAATTAGTTCTCACTTTCTTTTAAGATCATTCCTGTAAATTTTTAAATTACAAAAATAATAAAGTAAAACTCTCAATTACAAAATTAGTGAATGGTGATTCAGGACGGTTTAAAATTCTTGAAAGTTGACCATTCTGTTATTAGTGAAGTGATGGTCGGGATAGTCAAGGATAGATCAGCATTCTTGGCAACTGACTCTTTTTTTACCTGACCATCGTGAAGAGATGGCCCTGGGTTGGGAAGTAGAAAAGAGTAGGGAATTCTGGGAAAACTAAGCGCTTTGCACTAGTTTTTGTGTACAAAGTACCTACACATCTTCAATTCTGAATAGTAATACGTTAAAATGTATACTAAACACATTTAATCAAAAATATACAACTACCAAAAATAAATATAGCGATATATATTAAATACAAGCCATATAATGCGAAAAAAAAACTCAATTCACAAAATTCGAAAAAAATGAATGGGAGAAAAGTTTCCCCCAGTGTTATTTGCCTTGGGTTAAAAAAAATATCGCGAAATTAAAGCGATAATACATGCCATATAGCGCGAAAAACACGAAAAGTAGAACTCACTTTGCGAAGTTCGAAACAAGTTAGAGTGCCTTTACAAATATTTCGCTGTTCTAATAAACAAGATAACAAGCGATCGGAGCACTTGACAACCAAGGTCGCTTTACCAAGTAGTAACTCACTAGATCTAAACAAATGACAAACTAAACAACTATCTAAGACAACACATCACCATGTATGTGAAATACAATAAATCACATCCTTCTATGAATGAATACGTAGATAAATAACATTTTGGTTGGACCCGGAAAGTCATTGCACGTAAATTTTCATTAATAAAGTTATATATTAATAACGCAAAAACAAAGCATTTTAAGACTCATATTTGTATGAACCCTTTTTCTTGTTCCTGTGTACGGAACCCATCCTCAAACTTTGTAATAGTTATTTATGATGCAAGGGTTAAAAGGAAGATTTTATTTTGTGAGTAGGTCTGATTCCGAAACGAGGCCGTATTTTTTAAACAGTCCCGAATATTTATAGATATATTATAGGTTATATATAAATATATGGTATTGTTTTACCTTTCTCATTGTCATGATAGTCTTCGGGTTGCGATGTGCATTTGCCTTGCGTAGCATCAGTGTTGGCAACATAACTTTTACAAAAATATTCTACATAAGGGAGGCAGTGGAAATAATAAAACAACGTAAAAAAGTAACAAAATTTAATTAATTAATATTATTAACGGGTTCAGCGCACTGCATATTCAAATTCAAATGACCCGCCATTTTAAACAAGCATTCTGTAACTCAGATTCACGGCCTAATGGAATGAGGTGGTGCTCATATTCAACAAAAAAACAAAGCTGGCATTATCGGCGTGTTAAAAGCTTTTGAAAGGATTTTCTACTTTCAACACAGTCGTGAACTACTAAAAGGCGCACTTCTACTATCAACTGTTGACGCAAAGGTCCCTCTTAATCGAAGACGTCGCCTTTAAGATCTATAAGATCTATCCTGTGTTTTGTGTCCGGACTAGCTCTAGCAAGAGGTCCTAATCTACAGGGTATGCGTGAGTTGTGGTAGGAATGGAACCAAACGAAGAATTAACCCACATTTAACTTTATTTGTAAATTTCCAGATTTGTAGAGAACCGCCGACGATATTTAAATAGAATGTAACTTTGTAACTTCAACTGCAACGTTATAATATTTGAACTTTGTCGCAACCGCCGAATTATGTATACGCGCTAGCTTACGTACAAATCCCAAATTGCACGTGTACTCTCGGCTCGATTCAAGACGAGTGTGTGTTGCGTTGCATTTGTTTTGCGTGGGCGACACGAAGGAAGTAATTTCCATTGGTCAACTTTAGAGCACGTCATGGCAAGGTACGAATCAGCCCGCGGAATCGCTCGGGCTTCGTACATACAACAATTGTAACCTTATCACTCATTTAAATCTGCCTAGGCTTCCATTCTTCAGACTTTAATCTATTCAGCTTTATTACGTCTTTATTACTTTATTATTAACTATCGATTAGAATCTCCTTTTGTTTTTTCCTATTAATTATCAATTACATATATTCACATTATAATTTCGGTTTCAGTGTCTAAACAAGTATTTTTGAACCACCCTATATATTCTACCCAAAGTACTGTAAAATGTGTAGTGAAAAATTCATTATGATAGCTGTAATGTTTTAGGAGAAGTTAACATTACATATTTTTATGTGTAATCAGCCTGTTTAATTACTTATTTAGTTAATATATGTTCATTGGCACACACATTAACACATTTTATTCTTGCAGGAACCTTAGGAATCTTCAGTATTTGTATCTTGTGGGCAATAATATAACACATTTTCCCGTGTCAATACTGAAGGTGACAAAGCTGTCTGGTCTATACTTGGGCAACAACAAAATTAGACAGTTGGATGCCAGTGGAATATTAAATGCAGGACTGAGAGAAATCTCACTTGAGGGCAACCCGCTGCATTGTGATTGCGCCATGAAGCGTATATGGGCAGAATATCAGGTAAGTTCGTGTTACATGCTTCTACCATGATTTCCTTTCCAACATTCCCCTTTCACTCCGTTTCCTTCACATCTTTCAGGTGTGCTAGGCTTCATGACGTATAGTGATGCGGACAGATGGCGCGGATGTTTGCTCATAGGAAAGAGCACTGTCTGACCACCAGAAAAAGGCGACAGAGGTGTGAGGTATGAAAGGGGGGCTTGAGCTATTAACCAGTGATGTTCCAACCTTGTCTCGTTGGAGACACTTACGTAATTAGCTGTTGTTCCCCACCTCACTCCTTCAGTCGGAAGGAGAATCAGCTCTGGTCTGTGACGTGTAGAAACAACCAGTCAGTCAGTTTCCAGTGACGGACGCAAACAGGCGATTTCATGGCAGTTTCTAAGACAACTTGAACTTTCTGGGAATGTCCTCAGAAGACCTCTTCATTCCTAATCATTTTTGCATAAGTGGTAAACAGTAAGAGACGACAAAGGCTTAGTAAATACAAAATCTGGATCTCGTTAAAACATAATTTATGTCAAATACATCTTTTTTCTTTTGAGTAAACTACTTCCGAGATAATCTTTATTATTTGTTTGAATTTGCCAATATTAATACTCTTCTCAAATAGGAATATGTTCTTTTTTTATCCCTTGGCCTTGCAAAGAGAACGGAATTTCAAAGGCGTAGCACAGCGACCAGCTCTTAGAAAATTTCATTATCTCTTAGTTCCCATATTCCCCTTGCACCTGCAAAAATTAACAATAAGATTAATTTCTGAAAGTGTTTATGTTGATTAAACTGTAGTAAATAGAGAAATAAGCATTTACAAGAATAGTGTGTATAAGAATGAGCATAGCTCTACATATATTTACGAACAGAGCTTCTCCAAACTGAACTACAGATGTACCAACATTAGACCGGCAAACTTTGAGAGCTGATAGCATTATTTTAAACGCTCTTTTGTTAAGGAAAGTTTTTTGCTACGGTGCTTCATTTAAGCGTTAAACAAGTTGTCATTAACTACTGCCTCCCACCCAGTTTAAGTGTTTACTGCAAAATCAACAATGCAAATTAATATTACATTTATCTTAATAAGGCACATAATGTTAATTTTGTTTACAGTTAGCCACAGCTTTGCTAATGAAAATTAGACTGACAAACTTTTAAACCATTGAAATGGCTGGTGTCTTTGCGAAAGTACGGCAGAATAGTGCACGTCGATGCACTCTTTGTGTTAATCGCAATGGGCGTGCGTTCCAACATTTGCTTTGAATAGTAAAGCTGTGATTAACTATAAACAATGAGATGTTTGTGTTTTGTTTATGTCTTCTGTGTTTGCCTCTTGGATTAAGACTGTGTGCATTACTGAGATAAATGCAATACTAATTTGCATTGTTGATTTTGCCGTAAATACTTAAACTGGGTGGGAGGCAGTAATCTATGACATTAACTCTCCTAGTGCTTAAACGAAGCACCGCAGCAAAAAAACTTTATTTAACAAAAAGTGTTTAAAATAGTGTTATCTATCAGCTCCCAAAGCTTGTCGGTCTAATTTTGGGACACCTATACCAGGTGAGTCAGCCGCGCCTTATTTTTTTGGAAGGTAGGCCACCCATCTAACGGCATGTGCACCTTAGTCCAGTTTTGCGCTTACTAAAATGTATTGCTTGACGTTCTTAAAGAGAGGAATGCGCAAAATTGAGAGCAACAGTGGTTTAAGGTACAGAACGTACTCCTCGCTAAAGTACACCTCAAAAACATACGACTCGTTTACTGAGAGCGAATTCCGGTTTCCGGCCGATATTACAAATTTGTTATTAGAGTATACATAGCAACGTAATTCAGTAAACGCCTCGGAAAAAGTGCACCTATCATATGAGTACACTAACAACGTCAGCTAAAAAGAAAATGGTGGATTCTTGTACTTAGAGCAGGGAGTGGCTGCCAAAAATTAGGAAAAATTTAGACACGCCTCATCCATCACGGACCCGTACAGTCAAAACGGACATATTATTAAACAACGGTTTATTTGCATTTTTGCGTGAACTACGCCTCGTGCATCTCAATTAATATGCATAAAAGCTTTAGCCATTTAAGTAATAATATTAAAACCCCAGTAAGTGATTAAAACTGTCTTAAAAGGCTAAATCAAGCTCAAAAACTTGGGAGGTGGCAATGGCATAGCGCCAGGCATACAAGTCCTACTATTGGACGTGGTACGTGCTTTCAGGAAGTCTCGAAATAGCTGAATAGGATTGTGACGGGTTCTCTCCACTTAACCCCCAATGGCACAGTTTCGAGTCTCAGCATTGTAAATATTTTTTTTTATGTTCATCAAAACTTCGAAACCGAATTCACAATAATCTAATTATGAAGTCTCTGAGGGTTTAGGACATTATAATTTAAATCGTTTTTAGTTGTCTGCATTTTTAATAGCATAATAATTCATTGTGTGCAAAATTGAGTTTAACTTCCATGTTAAACTCTGACAATGTAATTCCCTTGCTTTCTGTGTTCAAATGTGTATAAATGATCTTTATTTCAATTGCACCTACTTATAGGTGTGTTTAAACAACTACATAATTGTAGTTCACCAATAAAGAAACATCAAACAATGTCATAAAACATAAAAAAACCCAATAAAAATGAATATAATAACAGTTTTCAGAATAATAGTTTGTAAATTGTGAGGATTGCATGGTAAAAAAAAAATTAGTACATGCAGGTGATTCGAACCACCTTCACAGCAGACAGATTACTTCGGAGTCCTGCGCCCGTTCCAACTGAGCTACCTAGTAACGTGTGAGATAAACATTCCGTTTAAGATGTAATATTCGCTGGTTCCAGTGAACATTTGCAGAAGTGCAAACGTCAGCTGTCTAATTACGAATATATTAAAAAACGATGTGATAACACCCATATTAGTACTAATTTCATCGAGTGTTTAACATCCATGTTAAATACGCGGGTAGAACCTAGTAATGGGGTCGATGTTTTCATGTTGGAGTATAAAATGCGGATTGGATAAAACTCGAGAATAAGGGGCAGCTGACTCACCTGGTATATTGAAAGTCTGTATCACAATATGTTGTGTGACAATCATTTGGCGTGGGCGTCTGCAGACTTTTTTTCAGAGGGGGCCGCTAGCGAACAAACAGTATTAATTCATTATTCTCTGTCAAAAATTGTAAAAGATCAGTTATAGTATTTATAGCGGATAACCATATTAATTATTGCTAAAGAGAAATGATTGATTTGATTATATAATAAATATAATAAAATAAACTTTTGGGTTTTCAATCTATGTCGGCATGCACTTCAACTGTTAATAATTATACAAATATAAAAATCTTATAACTATCGTTTGCGGAACCATTGTTTACGATAGTAAATGAAACATTTATAATTGTTGGTACGGAATTATTGTTGAGTGCTACAATTAGTGAAGGTATGTAGCTACTAATTGAAAATAATGCATTCCTTATTTACATTAAAAATGTGAATAACATCACTGGCGACCTCATTTGTAACATAGGCATTATGAAGCAATCGAGTATCTCTTTTGTACTAGTATCCTTAGAAAAAAAATTGTTCTTTGCATCACAATTAAAACAATAATGTACTAGTCAACAATTGACTCTACGTTAAACTTATTAATTACCTAGGGGGGCCTCGGCCCATCTTGCTCCCCATCACGACCCCCATGTCACTTTGTGTACCTTCTAAGGCTATGCCAAATATTGATTGACTTGTTGAACGTAAGCAGTACCAAAGAAGTCTCTAATGAACAGATGTTTATAGCATAAGATTTGAAAGTGTGCTTTACTAAATCAAACGCAACGTAAATGTCACCAGCCCGCCACTGCACGTCTGAGTGAGTGGCAAAGTCCGCGTATGGTAGAAGGAGATAAATTCAACTTCCCCTTTTTTGCAAAAGTTGGGCATCGCTGTGTTAACAGATTTGTTTACAACGAAAAGTGTGTACTTGAGTCGCCTATGCTGCCAGAGCTTCTCGCCAAAGCGGCAGGGGTTCGATCTCAGGCAACCGCATTTGGGATTCGTGGTGGACGAAGCGTCGTTGGGGCGGGTTTCCTCCGGATTCCCCCGCCATCTCATTTCACCGCCATTCCACCTTCATTCCATGTATCACCAGTGTCACCGCCTGTGGTGCCGTATGTATTAAACGCGGGCGTTAAACAGTACAAAAAATACTGGCAAAACTAATAGTTCTATGTGTAACTGTGCTACTCTAATGGTTAACATGTAGTTATCAAAGCCGGGTGAGAAGATGAAGGAATTCAATGTCGTGAAAAGCAACGTTGTCACATTTTCTCCAAGTAAGCGTTCGCACTCCACGCGTGGACGTTTACTTGCTAGAAGACCAATGTCACCGGAAAACTATCAGAATGAGACAGAAAACGAGAGATGTTGCAACGCTGTGTTTCACTCCACGTGGAGATGTCTCATTTGTGATTTCTTTGAGTTCATTGGCTAAAATGACACGCTCATTTGTGCAATGTGAAACATCAACGACTTCAGGAAGCAAACAATACATGCGGTGTGTATTACCTGAGACTTCTGATGATCAAAGTTAAAGCTCGTGTTAACCATTAGAGTAGCACAATACTAATTCTGCGATAGGCAGTACGCATTTATTTAACAACAGTGTGTATTGTATATTATACTAGCATAGATAAACATTGAGTTTGAAAATGTTTACGTAGCACATTCCTTCAGCTCGACTTCTTCTGGTTGTCAGACAGTACTCCCCGAAGACACTAGAGGGCTCTTTGATCAACGAGTCATTCATCACTCTCTCTAGGAAGCTGCAGTAGTGGGACTGGTCTTAGAGTCTGGTACTGTTAAGGACGTCTGCGTGTCTATGTGACCTGTAGCCTCCTGTGGTGCTCCCACTTGTTCCCTTCCTCTAGAGGGATGGTAGCCCCAATATATCTATGCAGGTTGCAGTGCGCGAGGTGTCCCCCTGCGATGTATAACTACAATGAGCATTCTTGCGTGTCACAAAACCTAACAGAAGACCAATCGTAAACTAAAGCAAAACTTAATTTAGTTAGAGATTATCTCTATAATACTTATATCGCACACTATGCATTTTTAAAATTTAACATAGCTATCGTCAGTGAATATTTCACACTAACATTAAGCATATTTAGTTATATTTACTCTTATTTTTATCTACATTTTGTGTTTACCAACAGGTTGCATTTATGATTGCAGGTATACATTCCCATTCTTCCTCAGGAAGAACAAAGAAATTTTATTTCTCAATTTCGATGCCAGACTCCTGTACGTTTCGAAGGAAAGAGCTGGGATATACTATATGATCTGGAATGTCGTAATACATCGTCTGACACCAAGGTTCAGAATATACCAGAATTGCATGACATGGGCAGTATTAATTGAGGCTATATTATAGGAGTAAACTGAATATTAGGTCATTCAATGTTAAAAATATAGCCATGTGTGAATTCTTATATAATTCATAAAAAATAACATTTTATATCTTTGAGTCACAAAAGGTTTTACAAATACAGGCTGTTAGGCTATAACTGCAGATATTTGTTCTGATAACTGAGGACAGGGTAATAAACAATATCAATATTTGCTTCATTTGTAGAATTCTACCTTTATTACTTAGGAGTAGCATGTTTTCAGTTTGCTGGGTATCTTCAAGCAAGCGTGGTACACACATACCACACGTGTTTATTTTCCCTGAGATCCTGGAGGAAAGGCGTAACGCAGAATAAGTGGGCTTCGCGGTAACGAATGTGGCATCGGAACTGAGTTCAATGCTTGCTACAAGGCCAATGACCCTACACATCTAGCCCAGGAGGTGCAGCATTGTTCACACACGCGTGGAAGGAAAATAGATAATCTATACTGCCAGGCATTGTCCTTTTCGTGGCGCAGTTACAACCATGCAAAAAAAATCAGGTAGTAAACTTCATAATTGTTTTGTGGGATAACTGTTGGAAAAAAACAACTAATACACCAAAGTGGATACATATTATGGTATTATTTATCAAAGTATCTGTATCTATACTCATAGATCTAGGAATAGGAAAACAGACAAATTCAATTTTCTGTATTTTAAATACATCAAACTCCTTTAATAAGAAACAAAAAAGGTATTACAGTTGTTGGCATTTATGATGCTTTCTTATCACTTCACAGTGTACAAATAGCATCTAACAACTAAAACAACTATAGGCATTTCTACTCAGTGCTCCAAAGGAATTGAATTCGCAACTATTTTGGGGTCAGTTATTTGGATAAGGCTTAGAATCTCCTGCACACGTTAGGGACCCTTACACTGGCTCCCATTGCTCGCCCGATTTCCCACGCACCCGAAAAGTGCGCTTCCACCTGTGTCTGACATACGAGTGTAACAGTTGAGTCAGTGTGGAATCTGCTCCTTTCATACTGTCCGCATGTCTGCCTTCATTTAAGAAGTCCGGAGTTCGAATCCCTGTTAAGGTGAGTTACAAAGATAAGTATTTTTTTCCGGAGTTTTCCCTTTTCTTGAGAAGACCAGTGTAGGGTAATTCTAAATTCTAGGGACTCCGAGCCCTTTTGAGCTAATTTTAATTATGTCCCTTATTCACCGAATGACATGGCTTCGCGGTAATCTGTGACTCTCGATCGGGAGGTCCCAGGTTCGACTCCAATTGACAGCCCACTCTCTTGTGTTTTTCATAGTTTTCCCTAATCGGTAGGTGGCCTAGTCATATGATTTCTCGTTTACCACAATTTCCTTTCTGTAATTTCCTTTTCGTTCCGTTTTCTTCTCATCTTAGGCGTGCTTCTAGATTTCGTTGGCTGTTTCAGTGTCAGATAGATGGCGCGCATGTTGCTCAAGGAAAAAATAGAGGGCCTGCTTGGTCGACGGGTCGTTCATCGCCCTCTGTAGGCAACTCCAGCAGTGGAATGGGTTTCCGAGCCTGAAACTATTAGGGACTTCCGCACATCTCTGTGTCCTGTAGCCTCCTAGGGGTCCTTCACTTCCTCCTAGGGAATGGTAGCTCCAATAGATCTACGCAGATCGAGTGCAAAGTGTCGCCCTCCATTTTATAACGTTCTCCTTCATTCACCAATGGTGAATGACTTCGAGAACCAGAGGTTAGTATATTAATGCTAGACTACGGAGAACAACAAGCTACGAAGAAGTTTTCCAAACACCGCAAAGCCCAGACTTTAACAAACAATACTACAAAAGAATCAACTATCACATCAAACTGCAACACCAGTTATACACCCCCCAACTAGCCATCGAAAACTTAAACCCCGACGAAGAAGCCGAAGCACCCCTAACCACAGACGACATAATAGCAACATTCAAAAACACCAGAAACACAGCTCCCGGCCCAGACAGCATAACCTACCAGATGTTAAGGAACCTACCGATAGATACAATAAAACTACTCAGAGACATATACAACAACATGCTACGGTACGGATATCACCCCACCAAATGGAAAACTGCCCACATACTACTATTCCAGAAACCCGGTAAAGACCATACAGACCATAGAAACTACAGGCCAATATCACTCACATCAACCCTCTCTAAAATATTTGAGAGGGTGATGGTGAAGAGACTAAACAAAATCTGCAACCAATAACACCTCCTCCCAATGACACAAGCAGGGTACCGCAGCGACATAACCATCCAAGACCAGCTGGTTCGGGTGATGTCGCAATTCAAGAATGGTCACAATTTAGGCTATACAACGGTCGCAGCATTTCTCGACGTGAAAGCGGCCTTCGATAAATGCTGGATTAATGGTCTGCTGTATAAGCTCACCGACTTCAAAATACACCCCCGAATAGTCAGATGGATCGCCTGTTTTCTAACCGGCAGAACAGCAAACATAAAACTAGACAACACATTATCCGAACCCATCACACTACATGCAGGCATACCCCAGGGGAGCGCAATATCAGGCCTCCTCTACATTATATACACGACAGACACACCCCAGCCAATTCACCCCAGCATCCAGCTCGCCCAGTACGCTGACGATACGGCGTACTGGTGCACAAGCCCCCGGACGGACCAGGTAAAACATCAATTGGAACTTCAACTCAAGACATATATAGACTGGACCAAAAAATGGCGCATATCAATCAACACAGAAAAAACCCAAGCCATCGTCATCCGAAAGAAGAGGAAATACCGCCACAACAACCTGACCCTCAAACTCAACAAAACAACCATAAAATGTGCCAAATCATTGAAATACCTCGGAATACAAATCAATACCCAACTGACAGTAAAACCCCACTACAAAGCCCTACTGAACAATACCAGAGCCATATACTCCACCCTCACTTTCCTCGCCAAACTAAACAAGACGGGACTGAACACGCAAATACTAACCAAACTATATAAATGCCTCATACGCCCATGCCTGACGTATGGTGCAGTCGCCCTAATGCCCCTCATAACCAAAACAACAATGACAAGCATCCAAGCATTCGAGTGCAAATGCCTACGCACCGCAAATAAACTTTTCCCCAACTTTAAGAACACGATGATCCATGAATATGCCAAAATAATCCCCATCGATAAGCACATTGCCAACCTAATGCTCACCTACATCCACAACGCACATACAAGACCCCACAGGAGAACACTTATACGAACAGCCCAAACTATGCGAACACTCCCACCAGAAAAACAGCACGAAAATCCACCTCTACTAACGCTAATATACATTTATGACCAACACCAGGAACAACAAAAAGAACAAGTCGAACAATATCTACAGGCACTATTGAACATCTAATCACCCTCCCACTACAAGCAAACAAAAAACACACGAAACAAACACTACAGAGCTGAGTTGCAGCGGCGAACAAATAAAGCACATCGCACCGAAGAAAAAGTCTTCAGGCAGAAGAAGAGAAGAGACGGCGGCAGGTTGTGGGACACGGACCTTTTCCGACATAAATTCAAAATTGTAAATGTGCAAATATGTCATTTATTTAAAAAAAATAGAAAACAACAAAAACAAAACAAAACACAAAAAAAAAAAAATATATATATACACAATAACAAACACACACAGACATGTTTGCACATATTTTATCTAATTAACCCACCATTGTATAACAAAACATGACAATCTGCCCTAAGATTACGCACACGACGAAAATATCTCTGCGCACACAACAAGATAAAAATTCTTTTCACTAGGCTTAAGAGGGGTAAACCCTAAGAAGCCCGGGAATGGAAATTTACCATGACCCGAATTCCAATTTTTATTTTATTTAGAACAACAAGTAGTATCGCCGTGGTAAGAAGAGTGAAGAGAGCAACCAGCGAAGCAACGACTAGATAGCAACGCTACACCAGGCAGCTAGACAACCAGTTAACCTGCCTGCCGGCAAGAAGCATTCCAGTCCAGAGCGGAACGCGCACACAGAGCAAATCCCGACTCAACTACCAACCCACTCTGAACTACACTCTTACACCCCCAAACCTTCAATCCTTAACACCACCTTTCCTGGTAGCCAGATCGGTGTCTCACTGGGTTTATACCTTGCGAAAGGACTCTGTCCTGTAAGTTCATTGGAACTTACACTAAAGCGGCTTAGGCTGTGAGACAAACTCGATCGTGCAAATTGCAGCTACTCCTATACAAACCTAAGCATGACCAAACACCGCACCCATGACTCCCATGCTCCTTCCTCTTCGAGGAAGAAAGACAAACCAGAACACAGCCCCCAACGTGACGAAAACAGCAACGACAGTGCAAGCGACGTTGACACAGACCACCACGACTCCGGCACATCTCACTCAACGAACCCATTGAGCGACACCACTAGAAGAATTGACCTTGACCCCCATGGCACTCATCCGCTCTACATACTGCATTGTGAAGAAGAATATAGAGATCCGTTCTACATCAAAAAACTGCTAGTTCGACACGGTCTTGATCACAACATGATAGTCTCCAAAACTAGGATCAACAACCCACCTCAAACCTACAAACTGCTTTTTACCAATGCACAAAACGTTCCTACATTCAAGCAAGCAATGAACAACAAATTTGGGCCTAGAGCGAAATTCGTGACTGCGTTACCACAACAAACCCATGTCAAAAGTAACACCAATACTACAAGACAGATGTTCACAGCAATCGTAAAAGGCGTCCCCACCTCCATCACAGATGAAGAAATACTTGAAAGTCTCCATTCACGCTACCCACACATAACAAAAGCCACTAGAATCATCAGTAACAATAGAAATACAACTCTAGTGAGAATCTTCACACAAGATATACAAACACATGAAACATTGCTCAACGAAGGGACATTTATGGAAGGTCAACGATTCTTCACAGAACCCTCGAGACACAGTATTAAACACGCCCCATGCAAAAAATGTCAAAGATATCAACATAACATGGAAGAGTGCCCCCCGAGACCCCCGCTGTTTCTACTGTGGTGCAGCGAGACTTACCTGGCAATGTGACCACCGTGAAAATAGATCTGGCGAACCCTACTGCACAACATGCGACTCATTCGGTCACTGTACAGGTCAAGTCCGATGCCCTAGGTACCCCCGCGAACCCCCGACATCAGCTAGTCACGTAAATGACACAAAGATCTTCCCTCACAACAACCCGCCAGCACCAACATTTGAGTTATCTGAATGGCCGAATTTTCGTATGAGCAAAATTCCCGAAGAAAAAAAAGAAATTTTCGTCTGAAGAAGCCACACAAAGAATCAAGGAAATTAATGATCATACCTCAGCAAACTTCTTAATAGTAAACCAACAAGTTAACCAAATGCAACTTGACTTGACTGAACACATTGCCAAAGTCACCGACAACATTATAGATAAACTTCTAAAAGTTATCACAATGGCAGTATATGAAATAACCCCACCACCACAGCACCTGAAAATCCTCAAGCAAATATCAGAAACAACAAAAACAATCTTTAACAAAAGTCTAAATGCTAGCAAACTCGGAGGGCAACTTGCAGTCACCATATGCAATATAACACACAGAGTGCCAGAAAGAACAGCTGAACCCTAGACAACATAAAGAAAACATGAATCACCACACCACAACCAGACACAACAATGGCAAATGTCATCAATGAAGCTCACCACAACCTCAAGATACTATACATCAACATCAATGGCCTAGGCACAAAAAGACCTGAACTACAACAAATAATCCAAGAAAACAAACCAGATATCATCGCACTGAATGAGACCAGACTGAGACCACATAAAAAACACGAAGTTCAACAGTACACATGCTACAGAAAGGACAGACAAGACGCACCCGGTGGT
Source organism: Tenodera sinensis (assembly GCA_030765045.1). NCBI lineage: Eukaryota > Metazoa > Arthropoda > Insecta > Mantodea > Mantidae > Tenodera > Tenodera sinensis. The sequence goes on along the minus strand of CM060972.1, from coordinate 41,300,467 downwards.
GGCGTGGCAATCCTTGCAAGACCAGAACTTAAACCAATACACATCAGCCTGCCACAAAATTTTGCCCACGAAGAAGCAATAGTTATCCAAGTCACTATTCAGAAAATCAAACATCATATAGCTACCATTTATACTAAAGAACAGCTACAGTGTGACCTCATCAAATACCTCAATCAGCAATACAAAAATCTAATAATCATTGGTGACCTTAATGCCAATCATAAGGACCTCCTGGACGAAATAACAAACCAAAACGGAAAACTATTGAAAACCATACTTAACGACACAACACTGAGACTTCTCTACCTACCACAAGAATTGGCTGGCGAGGCGATCAGCCCACATCTTCTGACAAAGTGCTTGTTACCCCTACACTGATGAACAAGATCCAGGACGTAGAAATAAACCCACCAATCACATCAGACCACCTACCCACAATAGTTACCATAGCAACCAAGACATGGAGCACTGAAAAAATACAACCAATCAAAATCTTCGATTACACTAACGCCGACTGGAAACTTTTCACAAACCACATAGAGAATACTATGAACAGCCTCGCACCAATCAACATAACAACAATACAACAATTAGATGACCTTACAACAGAAATAACAAATGAAATAGTACAAGCCAGAAACGCCACCATTCCTCAGAAAACAAAAATATTTACCAGCTACAACAAACCACTACCTAAGGAAATACTACTACTGATAAAGAAGAAACGTCACGCATATAGACAGTACATCAAGACACATGATGAGCACGATAAACTAATATTAAATCACTTCCGCAATGGAATCAAAGAAGAAATAAGAAAACATAATGAATATACATGGAAAAACACCATCGACACTATAACAAAAGCTAAGACCATCGAACCACGTAAATTCTGGCATTTCATTAAAGTGACCAGAAAAAAGACACAATTCACATACCCCCTGCAAATAAATAAGAAAAATATCAGTTCCACAGAAGAAAAACTACATATATTCCATAGACATTACTCCAACGTTTTCACTACACCGAACGCACCGCATTTCCATAAAACACACTTCAACAACGTCAACAAACACATCAAGAACAATCCGGATTTATACCAACCCCAAATAAACACTGTTGACCTAAACCCTAATGACGACCTTGAAAGACCCATTACAACAAAGGATTTCAGAACCACCACAAGACGCCAAGGAAACACCGCCCCAGGAGCCGATTCAATAACCTACCAAATGCTAAAAAAACCTTCCCCTAAAAATGACTGAAAAAATAGTTCACCTATACAACCTACTTCTAAAACACGGCTACCACCCAATATCCTGAAAACATGCGCACATGATATTACTCGAAAAGCCTGGAAAACCTAACACCAACCACGAGAACTATCGCCCTATTTCATTAACCGCATCATTATCCAAAATCCTAGAAAAAATATTAGTTAAAAGACTTCAGAGCTACATCGAGGACCACAACATTATACCGCCCACCCAAGATCCACCATCACCATTCAAGACCAGCAAGTCCGAGTAATATCGAAATCCAAAACAACATCAATAGAGGATTCACAACTATAGGAATTTTCCTGGATATACAAGCTGCCTTTGACCGCTGTTGGACCAATGGACTACTCTACAAGATGACGACTCTAGGAATACCTACTAAAATAACACGCTGGACTGCAAGCTTCCTCCACGACAGAACCGCAAAAATAAAAATTAATAACTTACTATCAAAAACTATAACACTCCAAGCTGGAACCCCGCAAGGTAGTGCCATCTCTGGGCTACTATACAATATCTACACCTCCGACACTCCTCAACCAATATACCCAACCATTAGACTTGAACAATACGCTGACGACACTGCCTACCTGAGCACTGCACCTAGACTACGTAACGCACAACCAAGACTTGAAAAACAACTTAAAATATTCACCAAGTGGGCAGACAAATGGAGACTCACAGTTAACCCAAGCAAAACACAAGCCATCATATTCCGACGTAAGATAAAACTGAAGCACCGAGAAGCCAAGATCAAATTCAAAAACCATCACATATCCACCAAAACCACAGTAAAGTACCTAGGCATCACGCTCCATAGCAAACTCCAGATGAAAACCCACTTCAATCAGAAAATATCACAGGCCAAAAATGCTATCTCCACCCTACATTATTTATCCAAAATTGGAAATATCGGACTATCGACACCTATCCTTAATCAGCTCTACAAAACCATCGTCAGACCATACTTCACATACGCCGCCATCGCCACCTACCCACTAGCGACACCAACCATCATAAACCGCCTTCAAGAGATTGAGAGAAAGTGCTTAAGAATCGCCAACAGACTCCCTCCATGGCACAGGACAGCCACCCTATACGAAGACTGCAGAACAACTCCACTATATGAGCACATCAAAAAGCAAGCAATCAAGTACATAGCCAACGCAGACGCCAGGCCACATAGACAACAACTAATTCACAACGCCAGCAACTACAAGAAAACCTCAAGCCAAGCACCACCCATCATCACACTAATAGAAACACACAAAAAAGCCAAAGAAGAAGAAGAACAAAGAATACAGGACCACCTAAATACCCTCAACGGGCTCATAAGTTAAGTTTCTTCCAGACAACAACTCGACTAAATGTGTAATCCAAGAACAACCACAGCACAAATTTCACCAACTGCAACATAAGAACCAACACCAATTTTTATGTTTAAGCCTAGTATTAGTTTGTTTTTTATTTTTAATTTTATTGCATTGTATAAATTGTTCATACCTATTATATTGTAACCTAAGAATTAATAAAAATGTCCACAAAAAACTAACCCGCGGCTGAAGAGGGTACACCCCTGAAACAGCCATAGGGTCAATTTGCCCTGGGTGAGATAAACCCAGGGTAATATTAGCCCTTAAATACCCTTGGAAAAAAAAAAAAAAGAACAACAATGTCATTATGTCTACACACCTGAAAACAACAATTACTGCTATTATTTCTCGTGCCTCCATGTCCATGGTGGAATTTTTATACTTCCTTAAAACAAAGGGTTATCAACAACTTCCTCCGCACCGAGCTGGTACCCATCGCTCTAGATAACATTGGTACTCCTAGATTTTCCCAGTCCACTCAGGCCGATTGACTGTCTGTTATTGCTTCCAACATGTTTATCATCGTTGGCTATCAGTTGAGTTGTTATTGTAATGTGAGTATTGACGTATTGACGTGCAATCAGTGTTGCCACCGGAATTCCCATCTGTAGGGGAATCTGGTTACACGAGAGCTACGGAGCGACTTCTCGATAACCCTGTATTACACTCAATGATATGTACCGATCTATCAATTGGATGGTAAGACACGTGGATTGATAAGTAGCGCTCTCGCCCCCCTTAAACATCAGAAACACAATCAAGAGATAACCAGAATATTCTGGAAGTTTGCTTCCTCTCCACCTCTCGAACATTCTGGAATTCTGTGTAACATTCCAGCGACTATATAAGCGAACTATTTCACGAGTGAGTCAGTGAGTTACTGAGTGTGTTTCTGGTGCCATGTAAGGTGATGAATATTCAGTGCGTTCTGAAAGTGAGGTTGCGACGATTGTGCGGTTGTGACGCACAATGCGAGAGATTAAGAGAGATCATGTTCGTCCCAGTGGGTGAAGATGCTGCGTTGTGCGCGCTAAGTTGCGAAGAAAGTGAAGTGACAAGGAACGTTTGGGCTAGATCCTATTAGTGAAATACCAGTGAAAACTGGGCAAACTTATAGCATGTTCTATAATATTCAAATAATATGAGGAGGTCGTAAGTTCCCCAGAATAATACGATAACGAGTGTACAGTTTGTAATCTACCCTGATCCAGTAGTTGGCCATAGGAGCGCTAGTATGAAACCGGCGCGTTTTCTGTATGTATTAAGCATAATGACTGTTGTTTAGGTATTTGATAAACATTTAATTTTGGGTAACGACTGGACTACAAGTGGAGGGGATTCCACACTCTGTGCACTGGGTGCAATTGTATGCCAGACTACTGGGAAGAAGGGATGAGATGAGAGGGCCTTACGGGCGTGCCGGAACCCGGGCGGGAGCGCAAGGATCCCTGACGTGAGCTGAAAATTCTTCATCTCGACACTAGGGTTCACCATGCAGCCACCAACCACATGGGTTACGACATCGGTGCGTCCCAGTAGGTTAGGTGAAAAACTAGCTGTATGTCGAGCACAGCAATTACACTGCGTCAAGTCCCCAAACAGTAGTGCCAACTTCCGACCCTGAAATACCGGATTGAAATAAACGTGAAATGAAATGGTGGTAGGGAAATTCAAAAGATGTAATTATCTTTCCCAGCATTCACCTGGCCACGCAAGTACATGGGCTAGGAAGGCGGCCTCGGGAATTAGGGTAACAGTTATATCATAATATACCACCTGACGAAAAACTACATACTAAATATAGTATGTTACACGCCGTTAGATAAAGTATGATGACATTTTGAAAGGCGATGTTGCTAGAGAACTGAGAGATTAACGCCCAAACACACCAAGGACAAGAAACTTACGAACCGGCTGCGCGGTGTTTTGCCCGTCGGCATCCTCGGCGTTCATTGCCGTCTGCCGCTATTATACAAAGGCGCGGATGAAACCATACAACATTTTAAAAACTACCTTTAAAGGTTTAAGAGGTTGAATTAGATTACCCACACACAGCTTGTGTGTTTATAAACACCAGCAGTAAGCTTGTTGGCATAAATAAATAATAATTACCTTTAAAGTCTTTATTTACCAAGTTTACGAAAGGAGATGGTAAAACTGGCCACCGTCGTCCACACAGTTTTGGCATCTCTTTAGGAAACTATCCATCACTCGCCGTAGTTCACCTTGAAAAATGCTGGCAATTTCCTGGCGGATATTTTGTTTTAATTCTTCCAGGGTGTGTGGATTTGTCTTGTACACTTTGTTTTGAGCTGCCCCAGAGATAGAAATCCCTTATTGGAGCTCTGAGATATCTTTCTCTTTCTCTACTAATGTCTTTTTTTTTTTTTTTTTTTTTTTTTTTTTTTTTTTTTTTTTTTTTTGTCGCGCGAAGGGGTACTTTATGAACAATATTAGGTTCTGAGTTATAGTACCATTTTTTTTGAGTTAACAACTGACGCCCGTACACCTGTGAATAAAATCTTGCCCCCTCTTTTTTAGAGAATGCGTGATTTTACCTTTTTAGTTTCTCTACTACGTATAATAAGTAAAGGAAGTATTGTATTCCATAAAAAAGCATTTTTAGAAAAAGGTCCGCGCGCGCGTGTGTGTCTGTCAGTCTGTAGAAGGCATAAATAAAAATCGAAAAGTCGGTTAAAAATTGAAGTTGGTATTTAAGTTTAATATGCTTCAAGTATGCGACACGAAGATTTTGAAGACAATTCCTCCACCCTAAACTATCCTTTACATGGAACAGTTTTCGAAAATTTTTATTTGTTCGAAAATGGCTCTAACGATTTTTACTAAAATGGCGTATGTTTAAGATATGTTTATGACAAATGAAATGTATATTTTGAATTTTCTGACTATAGCCTATGAAGTCCTGTTTACTCGTGATGAATTTTGCATAATTGTAAATCATAAGGGATAGACCAAATCTTACTAAACTAAAACTGCAGAACTTGCTAAAACACATAATTTATGTCCAAATAAATTGAACAATTTGGGAAATATTCCTTGTTATTTGTGTGAGTTTTGGAAAACAAACTTCTCGTGTCGGTCTGGGTGGCTCAGTTGGTTAGGCGCTGGCCTACAGATCCCAAGGTTGCGGGTTCAAATTTGGCCTAGACCAATGGTTTTTAAGTGTGCTTAAAAACGACAGCTCCATGTCAGTAGATGTACTGGAATGTAAAATAACTCCTGAGGGACAAAATTCCGGCACACAGGCGACGCTGATGTGATCCTGGTAATCGACAGCGTCGTTAGACAAAAAATAATTTAATTTTAAACTTTCGTCAAATGGAGCTTTGTTATTCATTTTTTATATGTTAGCCGTGCAAAGAGAACGGAATCTCAAAGCTTTAAAAGATTTGACTATCGCACAAAGCCTACTATATTCCCATATTCCCCTTGCACCTACAAGGAAATAAGCAATAAGATAATTTGTACAAATGTTTATCTTAACTAACACGAAGATATAGGAGTAAGAGTTCGTAAAAATGGTTAGTACCAGAGTAGAGAAAGTCATGTGAGTGCAACACATCAGATTTTTTTCATTAAGACTCTGCAACAGATCATATGGCCAGTCTTTCGATGAGAACAATTGAAAGTGTGTCTCAGGACAGAATTAGGTATTAGTAGGGATTTGTGGCCCTCGGTCCCCCGCCTAGCCCCCTGCGATTTCTCTCTGGGGTAACTTAAAACATGAAGTGTACAAGACAAACACACACACACACACACTCACACACACACTCACACTGACACACACACTCACACACACACTCACACTGACACACACACTCACACACACACTCACACTGACACACACACTCACACACACACTCACACACACACTCACACACACACACTCACACACACACTCACACACACTCACACACACACTCACACACACACTCACACACACTCACACACACTCACACACACACTCACACACACACTCACACACACACTCACACACACACTCACACACACACTCACACACACACTCACACACACACTCACACACACACTCACACACACACTCACACACACACTCACACTGACACACACACTCACACACACACTCACACACACACTCACACACACACACACTCACACACACACTCACACACACACACAAACACACACACTCACACACACACACAAACACACTCACTCACACACACACTCACTCTCACACACACTCACTCACACACACAAACACACACACACTCACTCACACATACACACACATACACTCACTCACACATACACACACACTCACTCACACACACACTCACACACGCATACACTCACACACATACACACACACTCACTCACACACACAAACACACACACTCACTCACACATACACACATACACTCACTCACACTTACACTCACACACACTCACACACACATACACTCACACACATACTCACACACACAAACACACACACATACACACACACACTCACCCACACACACACACGCACACAACCTGGAAGAACTAAAACAAAATATCCGCCAGGATATTGCCAGCATTTCTCAACGTGAACTACGGCGAGTGATGGATAATTTCCTAAAGGGGTGCTTATGGACCAGTTTCAGCGTTTCCTTTCATAAAGTTGGTAAGTAAAGCCTTTAAAAGTAGTTTTGAAAATGTATGGTTTCATCCGCGGCTTTCTGATACTGGCAGTAGACGAGCGCCGAGAATGCGAACAGGCAAAACACTGCGCAGCCGGTTCTTAAGATTTTTAGCTCTCCCACTGTGTGTGCACACGTGGGTATGTGTGATGGCGAATGGTATTTAAGTTCAGCAACTTACAAGAATGTGACAAAACATCTGATGTGTTGCACTCGCATGACCTTCTCTACTCTTGTACTAACCATTCTTACAAACCCTTATTCCTATATCTTCTTCGTGTTAGTTGACATAAACATTTGTACAAATTATCTTATTGCTTATTTATTTGTACATACAAGGGGAATATATATAAGGAGGCTTTGAGCGACGGTCAAACTTTTAAAGCTTTGAGATCCCGTTCTCTTTGCACGCTTACAACGATGTTCCATTTAACGAAAGTTCTAAGTTTTCCAAAACGGCCACAAATAACAAGGAATATCTCCGAAATGGTTCACTCTACAAAAATGTATTTGAACATAAATTATGTGTTTTAGCGAGATCTATATTTTTCGTACAGTATGATTTTGTCTATCTCTTACGGTTTACGAGTTCTTCAAAAGTCATCCAGAGTAAACAGGACTACATAGGCTATAGCCAGAAAATTCAAAGTATACATTTCATTTGTCATGCAATGTCTTAAACATATGGCATTTTAATCAAAATCGTTAGAGCCATTTTCCAGAAACTAAAAATTTTCGAAAAATGTTTCATGTAAAGGGTAGATGAGAGTGGAGCAATTTTCTTCAAAATCTTGGTGTCGCATCCTTGAAAGATATTAAAATTAAATACATACTTTGGTTTTTAATCGACTTTTCGTTTTTGAGTTATGCTGTCCACAGACTGAGAGACTGACAGATAGACGGACCTTTTTCTAAAAATGCTTTTTTTTTTTTATTCAGGAGGTCTCAAAGCATATTTCCGGTGAAATCTCGACATCAAATTTTTGGGTGGAATACAATACTTCCTCTACTTACCAGTAGAGAAAGTAAACATAGGCAATGTTACTATTTCTTTGGGAGATCAGTACTGCATAACGAGGTGACGTAATTGGTTCCCAATATATGACACGAAGATGTTTTTAAGAACGTCCCCACCCCAAATAATCGTTTATATGGAGCATTATTCTTTTCTGTTTCCCCAAAAATAACTACCATTTTGATTAAAATATTCTATATATTATCAAAAGTGTATGTCTGGGAATAGTTTGTGAAGTTGTCTTCATTTTGAATGAGTTCGTATAATTTTGTATAAATTGTAATTGTGAAAGATAGACGAAAAATACTACACAAGACGTTTATATCTCTTAAAACACATAATTCATTTCAAATATTTTTGTGGCATGAACCATTTCCGAGGTATTCGTTATTATTTGTTTCATTTTTTCAATGCTTATGTCTTTTTCTCAGGATGTAATAGAAAGATTACAGAACTTTAACACCAACTGACTATAGCTACTGTGTTCCCTTTATATCTGCAACGAAATGTGCAGTGAAACACATTTTGTAAACGTTTACCTCAGTTAACATGAAAGAGATGGTAAAATATTATTTTGTGATAATATTTTGTATAGAGGATATAGAAATAAACAATAGTGCCTGGCAAAGATCATGTGAATGTAAATAATAGATTTTTTTTCAACCAAGAGTGACTCTTCCTTTTTTATTTGTGGGTAAGGGGAAGCTGTAAACCAAAAAGGGAAGGGTCTTTGGACTTTACAATACATATTGTGACTTTGTTGGGTGTAAAGTAAAGAAGACAGATGTAGTCGAGATAAAGAAACACTTTTATTTCCGTAAACAGTAACTTTGTACACTCGTTGCAACAGCAAGAAAGTCTTTACCGACTCACCAACAGCACGGCTCCGAATTCGTAACACAAAAACTGTCCCTTCTCACACTTTACCGCTATTTATATCTCCCAGGCACTATTCTGGAAACTTCAGGAAAGTTCAGTTATTATTGCGGTGAAATACAAAGCAGAAAATTCCAGAAGTCTCTATCCCTTTCTCTCTTTCGGCAAGCGCCCCAACAATGCGGCCATTCTCTGTCTCTTCCCTTCGGCTCCTTTGCGGTAGTGCCGACAATAATGCGATGGGCGACACTATATTGTGATTAATTTATTTATAGCCCATTTTATTCATCCCAAAATATCTATAAAGCATGCGTCTACTGTGTTGAATTGAATTTACTGAGTACTAAAGTATTTACATCTTTGGCTGCCCTTCAACTTGGGTCCTGGCCCTTCTGTCGTTGGACAGCCTCTAAGATTTCTTACATATATTTACATTTTGATGTGTGCTGTTTTTATCACTTTTGCTGTTTGTATCTTTCTTCAATTTGACTTTTATTACTACAGCTATTTTTGCACCACTTTTCTCACCTACTCTCTTTGTTTTCCTTTTCCATAAAATTCTTAATTATTTTTTAAATCACTCAGTTCACTCTAACCTTCTTTTTTACCTCCCCTCTTATTTCCTTCCTAAATTTGCTAGCCATTTGCTCATGAAGTCCTCCACCACAATGATTCACTTTCTTCTTAGCCCTTTATCATTCACTTCCACGTCCATTCCACACTGAATCTTCGCTTTCTTTCCCTACTTAACCTTGGCCCTAAACCCTTCATCCCATCCTACCTTCTATCCCTGACTACACCAAACTAAAACAACTTGTTCTTCCTTGTCCCACGGCGCGGGGCAACAGTTTCACCTTGTCGACAATTATTACTTGTTATCAATAAATACACTACTTTATGGTATATCGATACACAATGTACTTTCATTTACTAGTAATGTAATGTTCAGCAATAACTTAAATTACTGAGAACCTGCACAAATATGGCACTGAAATTAATAGTGCTCTAATTGGCAAAATCTTCACCATCATTGATATCAATATCTGAAACATCAAAACAGTGACAATACGATTATATTTTCCTTCCAGTTGATGTTTGCGCAGTTCTTGGAGGACACTTATCAATCTGGAAGTTTCCCACAGTTCATCTTCGATGTCTAATTGGTGTCTCTTCTGTCATCTTCAAAAGCACATACGTAAGTAGTCATTAAACAAGGATTACAGAATATCACAGATTCATCAGAATGAAATGGAACTTAAGTTTGTAATCTTTACTACCGTCTTGAGTATTTTCTATCACGAACAGAGCATTGCATAAACATATTAAACACGTGTCATTTCATTCTACAGTTCACAATAAATACGCAACGACAGGTTTGTGAGGGAAATGTGAAACATTTCTCTTGTATTAATGTCAACAATAATGGCATAATTTTGGGCACAAACATGAAATATTACTGTCATTAATGGCTACTGAGATTTTACCGTTAACAAGTAGTGACACAGTAAGGTTTCTTAGACAGTGCAATAATTGCTTGCCAAAAATACAATTGAATGGACTGTAATCCAAGGAAAGTTGAGTAAGTTTGCCAAGAGACATAAAATACTTTGCATTTAAATAAAGAATATTGTTGTCTGAGATATTGAGAGATCTAAGAGAGTGTAAACTTTCAAAAAGTTGTCTGCTGATATAAGCAAGGAGATTGCTTGCAAGATCAAGCTCCGATAAGCCAGACATACTTGAGAAAATACCTGCATCAAGATATTTTATCTGGTTTCCTTTCAAGTGTAAGTAGCTAAGGTTAGAAATGTCCTTAAATGTATCAAAAGCAAGGAATTTTATTAGGTTATAGTTCAGACTCAGCTGACGTAGTTGCTTTAATTGAGAGAAATGTTCTCTTTCCACAGAGGGTATCTTGTTGTCATCAAGAAAGAGATGTTGAAGTGATGTAAGGTCATTGAAACATCCCGCCTCTAATCGTGAGATGTTGTTATGCTTTAGAGCAAGCGCTAACAATTGGTGCAGCTTGCGAAAGGAATCTTTACGTAATATCTTCAAAGGATTGTGGTATATACCAATTTGCAACAGTGCTGGCATGTCATCTAAAGCACCAGACATCAGAATTGCAGTTTTTGTGTCATTAAGCACTAAAATTTTAATTGGCAACTGTCGCATTGCTCCAGGCCTTAGAATGGGCAGAAAACCTCCTTCAAGCTTCAGATTATCTATGGAGTAGTTCAGACCATCGATAGACTTATTGTTGTTGGCGATGTTCTGAAGAGTTTTCAGGACGTTCTTAAGGTTGGGATCTTCTTGTGGAACATTCTTGAGCCTACTTATTGCTGTATTCAGAATCTTTTTTATATTAACAGCATTATATACCATGTCATCAAGTCGATGTCTTCCACACTCTACGTTGGTTAACAAATAGAGAATAGAAAACACATATGCGACAAGCTTTGTTTTGTATTCCATGTCTCCGTAAGTCCATGCCCCTAGAAGAAAGAAAATAGTCATTATTAAAGTAACATAGTTTTTATATAAAAAATCATAGAATTAAGAAAGAACAATTGAAGACATCCCTTTCATAAGTGTACATGTCCACGCAACAAAGTTTTGAGAAAATCAATAAAAACTTCGTAACGTTTGCAGATGATGTGCCAACATTGTGATGTTTATAGTAAAACGTTGGCGGATTATTTTGTTTTATTACCCAGAAATTCATTTTCCATTAGTATTTTGTTATAATATTTTATCATAAATTTGTGCAGTTATGACATTCATCAGTCTGTATCGATAGATAGGAACAATTATAATATCAATTGGATAGAGGAATAAACTCTTTGAAAGCATAAAGAATGGTAAAGATATTGTATACTATTATTAGTATGTGTTTTAACTAGTTTTTATTTGTTAATGTAAGGAGAAAAATAGCTACTACATTCATTCAGTTATCCTGATCCGAAGCCTATACTTCAATTCCTGATTCACTCCATTAGGAATCCGTTCCTTGGCATATCTATCACACGGTTTTTGAAAATAAGATTTTTTGCGGGAAGAACTGAGGCAAAATACATGTGTTTCGAAATGTCCCTGACAACCGCAGATTTAAAAGAAATTTCTTTATCGTAAGCCTTCTTCAGTGTGTTTTTAGAATTTTTTTTTAACCTTCTCTACTACTTATAGGAAGTATTGTATTCCACCCAAAAATTCTATGTCGAGATTTCGCTTGAAATATATGTTTTGAGGCCCTTGAATAAAAAAAAAAACTTTTAGAAAAAGGTTCGCGCGCGCGTGTGTGTGTGTCAGTCTGTGGACAGCATAACTCAAAAACGAAAAATCGGTTAGAAACCAAATTTGGTATTTAAGTTTAATGTCTTTCAAGAATGCGACACGAAGATTTTGAATACAATTGCCCCACCCTAAACTACCCTTACATGGAACAGTTTTCGAAAATTTGATTTGCTCGAAAATGGCTCTAACGATTTTGATTAAAATGCCATATGTTTGAGATATTTTTATGACAAATGAAACGTATATTTTAAATTTTGGCTATAGACCATTTAGTTCTATTTACTCTGGATCAATTTTTCATAACTGGTAAACCGTAAAAGATAGACCAAATCTTACTATACAAAAATGTTGTTAGCTAATGCTGGATTTCTGACAATGAAGTCATTAATCCTCTTGCTCTCCAATATTTTTCACTGATGGATGGGGCACTAGAAGTGGCCGGGCATATTTGAAGGTGGTCTCGATCCATTTCCTCTTGCAGATCACATAGAGGACAGAGTGGTGAAGAATATATCCCAATTCTGTTTAAATGTTTTGCCAGACAATCATGTCCTGTAATCAACCTGAAGGTTGAAACTGCTGTTTTTCGAGGATACTCAGGAATTACTGTTTGAATGTTTGGTAGTTCCCATCTTTTATTCTTTGATTTTTCATAGTAATATTTTGCAATAATTTTTTTTAATTCAGAGTTGGCTAATCTTTTAGCTGCATAAAATGGTAGATTAACTATAGATTTTTGTACACCGCTGGTACCCTTTTTTGCAAGAAAATCAGCTTTCTCATTACCACTCAGTCCACAGTGAGCCGGTATCCATTGGAAGACTAGGTGTTTTTGAAGTGCTGTTAGATGGCTAAGCATCTTCCAACATTCTATAATAGTTTGGTTTTTTGGTGACAACTTGGAAGTAATTGCTATAATTGCTGCCCTGGAATCTGAGAGAATAACTGCTTGCTGAAAATGTGAAATTCTGTACAAAAGATTTTGTAGGACTATACAAAAATGTACAAACTATACAAACAATTTATGCCCAAATAAATTTGTTCGAAGAGTGAACCACTTCGGAGATATTTCTTGTCATTTATGTATGATTTTTGGAGAACTTATACTTCTGTTAAGTGGAACATAGTTATTCATTTTTTATACGTTAACCGTGCAAAGAATTTGAAAGCTTTAAAAGATTTGACTATCGCTCAAAGCCTACTGTATTCCCATATTCCCCTTGCATCTACAAGAAAATAAACAATACGATAATTTGTATAAATTTGTATCTAAACTAACACGAAGAAGAAGTAGGAATGAGGGTTTGTAAGAATGATTACTACAAGAGTAGAGAAAGTCATGTGAGCATCAGAGTTTTTAAACAGAATTTAACACACATTTGCCGCGCGTGACTTTATGAATGTTTCTCTTCCACTTCATTGGTCGTATTTTGCTCCTGGGTACAGGCACATTGTCATCTGACGTTTCATTCATTTCAGAATATTATTCTTTAACTGATAATGAACCAGAATTATAAGCCTCTCAATTCACAGCTAGCATCACAAGCGTGCGATCCACTACTCAGTTGCTAATCCCCAAACAGCGGCAACTGGAAAGTGAGGACAACTGTTGTTATGAAGTGAAGCTACGCTGGACACATGATTCCTGTCTGAGTTCCATAACAACACAAGTTCCTGGACTTGTGTAAGAATAAAGCTAACTCAATAGCAATCTGAAACTTGTGAGTTTTGAATACAATATGATAGAGCTCAGGATGAGTCAGAATAACACCGAATAATTTTAAGGCGTGATTTTAAGGCGTTATACTTGAATATTTTCTTATAGTAAATGTATGTCCACAAACGTATTGTTGTCGAGCTAGAGGCCATTGAAACTTTTGAAATACCGCGTTGGGTTAGATGAAATTCCGCCGAACAATCACTACGCGTTTTTACTTTCTCTACTGGTAAGAGAAATATTGTATTCCACCCAAAAACTCGATGTTGGAATTTCACCGGAAATATATGTTTTGAGGCCCCCTGAATCCAAAACAAACACTTTTAGAAAAAGGTCCGTGTGTGTGTCTGTGTGTCAGTCTGTCAGGTTGTGGACAGCATAACTCAAAAAAGAAAAGTCGGTTAAAAACCAAAGTTGGTATTTAAGTTTAATATCTTTCAAGGATGCGACACGAAGATTTTGAAGAACATAGCCCCAACCTAAACTATCCTTTACATGGAAAATGTTTCGAAAAATTTTATTTTCTTGAAAATGGCTCTAACGATTTTGTTTAAAATGTCATATGTTTGAGATATTTTTATGTCAAATGAAATGTGTATCTTGAATTTTCTGGCTATAGCCCCTGTAGTCGTATTTACTCTGGACGACTTTTGCGTAACTGGTAAACCGTTAAGAGATAGACCAAATCATACCAAAAAAAAATGTAGATCTTGCTAAAATACACAATTTATGTCCAAATAAATTTTCTTGTAGGGTGAACCATTTCAGAGATAATCCTTGTTATGTGTGTGAGTTTCGGAAAACTTAGAACTTTCGTGAAAAGGATCATCGTTGTTCATTTTTTTTATATGTTAAGTGTGCAAAGACAACAGAATCTCAAACATTTGACTATCGCACAAAGCCTACTGTATCCTAACATTCCCCTTGTACCTACAAGGAAATAAGCAAGAAGATAATTTGTACAAATGTTTATCTTAACTAACACGAAGAAGATATGGGAATAAGAGTTTGTAAGAATGGTTAGTACAAAAGTAGAGTAAGTCATGTGAGTGCAACACATCAGATTTTTACTACAAACCATTAGAAGAGTTTTGAAATAAGAGTAACCATGTAACCTTAATTTTGAAAAAAAAAAAATAAAATAAAACTCTCTTAAATCTTGATTTAATTATTGGCACTAAATCCAAGTGCTCTAAAGTAGATCAATCCTTATAACCGATCTACGATGCACATTATTGTCAATAACATATACAAGTGTTAAATTTTCTCCACCATTAAAATAAGAACGAAACAAGAATTAAACAAGTGCACAAGTATTCATAAAAGATGTTCAAAATGAGGGCATTGGACTTCGGAGCATAGTTGATAGCATGGCAATAATGATTGCCAGTTTTTTCAAAAATACTTGGTATATCACGAATAGCATCAAAAGCTACAAAGATCCTGGCAGTAACTACTCTTGACTGTTAACTAGCGTCTTGCACACGAGAGTCTGGACAAAGGAAAACAAAAATCAAAAGGAGTTAGATTTGATAAACGTACTGATTATAATATTGGTGCTCATCTGTTAATTCGGCGATCCGGATACGCTGCACTTAGGAAATCCCTTACGTCACCGGCATAATGCGCAGGTGCCCCGTCGCCTTGCAACCGTATTAACTGGCTTATTCCTAAAGGAATATCTTCGGAAGTCCTGGCAAAGTATGTTGTAAAACACTGCAGGAAAATGTTACTCGTCAAACGCGGAGGTAGTAAATAGGGCCCTATAAGTGTGTCATTCACAATACCAGTCCAGAAGTTCACTGCAAACCTATATTGTTAATTTGTAACTCTAACAGCTCTAGGGTTTGCCTGTGTCCAGCCCTCTCGTACGTCCACAATATGGTTGTGGGAAATCTTGGTTAATCGTATTGGCCTTCAATCAACAAGGAACATTCAGCACCCAGATGATTGATTTAATTTTTGCTATGTCCACACAGACGCAGTCATCCGTACTTCCAGGCACATACACATACTCACACACGCAACCACAAACACCCATGCCCGAGGAGGGACTGGATCCCGCAACCCTCTGCGCGGCGGAGCGCCATGAGGGACAGCATCAATGTGTTTATGAAGCTGGACAAACTATAATCTTCGCAAAACTTAAAGGCATATGGAGGCGGGACGTACTGCGGACTCCAGCGAATCCTACGCTTGCCCCTGCTACCAGCGCTGCCGAATGTGGTACAGGCGTCTCACACAACCTTATGTACAGACTCTCTGCCGGTACACGCACTACGCTTGGCAACATCGCTCTGCTTGAGCAATGGCCAGCGTTCACATGCCTTTAACTTTTTCGAGCGGTATAGCCACCCTGGAAGGTCAGCTGGCCCCAGTGCTTGAATTCGTGATACGTATGTAACTGTTGTTCGCGCAGAATTCTAGTAACCGAAGAGTGACTTGTAAAGTCCTTCCAGGAAACGGAACACTAACATATGTTGATAGCTGAGATTGATAACAGCAATCACAAAGTGCTGCATAATATGTGACAGAATCCCTTACAGTTTAAGGAACAAAATGCAGGTTTTAGGTTAATGGTGATATAAACAATTTTAAAAACAGAATATAAGCGATATTCTAAAATACGGAGAAAACAAAACATAAGCATATTACGAACAATACCAAGGGGAGAACAAGGATTTACATGACAGAATTAATTCATCTAACCCGACGTGGTGTTTCAAAAAATTTAATGCCCTCTAGCTCGATAACAACACGTTTGTGGACAAAAATTCACTGTAAGAAAATACTCAAGTATAACCCCTGAATCACGCCTTAAAACTATTCGGTGTTATTCTGACTCATCCTGTACATATAACTCTTACAGTACCAAAAGGTGGATTTGTGCGCTTATAAAAGTCATGTCTTCAATTCATCGTATTGTTTGATGCGCAGGGCGCGAATATTTAGCAACTCACAACCTGCCCTTCCATCACTAATAAATTCAATTTAATATAAAACTGTTTAAATTAGAAATAACATCAAAAGCTACATAAAGATTTATGTCAGGAAGCCAATTCGCAAAGTAAGGTTTCATGTTCATCATAATATTTGCATAACGGTTATTTTATTTATTTCCTTACATCTTTCTCTACTTTTCTACACATTTTCCATAGTGCACTAGCGGTGAATGACTCACCCAAGGATACATTTATCAAGTGTATCATGATGTCAGTTACTGCCTTCTATTTTTTGTGTTTTAATCAAAACCATTAAAATTGTCTACGTAAAGGGTAGCTTGAGGCGGAAATATTTTCTTGAAAATCTTCGTTTCGCACCTTTGGAAGGGCTAAAGCTAAACCCCGGCGCAACAGCCCATGAAGGGCCAAGGCCTACCACCCAGCCGCTGCTTCCGCCACCTCTGCCTACTACAGGCGTCATTGGTGAGGTGCAGTACTGGAGGGTGGGACGTGGTCAACGCCCCGATCCCTCCCGGCCAGTTATGCGGTCTTCACGATCTGGGGCCGCTACTTTTCCATCAAGCAGCTCCTCAATTGGTCCTCCCGGGACTAACGAGGTTGAGTGTACATGCCAGACCTCCCAGAGGGGATAAAATCCCCATGCTGGTACCGGGGATCGAACCCGGGTCCTCCGCGCCAGAGGCAAGCGCGCTACCAACTGCGCTACGGAGGTGGTCCTTTGGAAGGACTAACTATACTTAAATACCAAATTCAGTATTCTGCCGAATTTTCGTTTTTGGGTTATGCTGTCTACCCACCACAGACGTACACACACATGTACACGGATACACACAGTTATTTTCTAAATTTATTCAGGTAGCCCCAACACATACCTATACAAAAGTACAAATAGGACTTACCAGTTGATTAGTATTTGAAAATTCAAATCAATAACAAAGAATATCTCGTAAATGGCTAACTCCACAAAAATGCATTTGATCCCCATTGTGGCGGCGCCGTGGCCGAGCGGTTGGCGCGCTCACCTACCACCTAGGCGGCCCGGGTTCGATCCCAGGGACCCGTATGTGATATTCGTGGTGGACGAAGCGGCGTCAGGGCGGGTTTTCTCCGGGTGCTCCGGTTTCCCCCGCCATCTCATTCCACCGGTGCTCCATCTTCATTCCATGTGTCATCAATGTCACCGCCTGCGATGCCGTAGTAGTAAAAGCGGGCGTTAAACACTACAACAACAACAACAACAACGATCCCCATTGTGTGCTTCTACATTTTTATGTAATAAGATCTTGTCTATCTCTTGCGTTTGCCGTTTATACACTCATAAAAGTCATTCATAATGAACACGCAACTCCACTAAGAATTTATCTGGCATAAATTGTGTCCTTTAATGAGGTCTACAGTTTTATGTAGTACGCTTTCGTCCATCTCTTACTGTTCGCCAATTATATACTCGTCAACGTCATTCAGAATGAAGATGTATGAAGATGTGTTTTCATAAGACCTACAAATTGTATGCGGTAAGTTTCTGCCTATCTTTTATGGTTCGCCAATTATATACTCGTAAAAGTCATTCAGAATGAAAAGAATTTCACATGCTATCCTCAGAAAACTTAAAATAGCTTTTTATTGCAATGCAAATAGGTATTTTAAACATATGGTATTTTACTCAAGATCTTTAGAACTATTCTGAGAAATCAAAAATAACAAAAAATGCCCATGCAAAAGGTAGCTTAATTTAAATACCAAGTGTTGTATTTAACCGACTTTTGGTTTTTTAGTTCCGCTGTTCACAGGCACACGGATACGCGCGCGAAGGACGTTTTTAAAAGTGACTTTTTTTTTTAAATTCAAGAGTCTCAAACCAGGTTTATCCAGTGAAATCTAGGTATCGAATTTTTGGGTGAAATTCAATACTTCTCCACTTATTATACTATAATTACTACAGATAAGCAGTGAAGAATGTAAGAATTTAGCAACTCTTAAACATCATAGATCTGCAAAGTTAACGTTGTCTATGCGGGAAACACTACTAAAATAGCGAACACATTTAAGAAACAACCTCTTTTTTACTTTCTCTACTACGTACAGTAAGTAGAGGAAGTGTTATATTCCATTCAAAAATTCGATGTCGAGATTTCACCGGAAATATATGTTTTGAGGTTCTCTGAATCCAGAGAAAAAGCATTTTTGTAAAAGGTCATGTGTGTGTGTGTGTGTGTGTGTGTGTGTGTGTGTGTGTGTGTGTTTCTGTGTGCCTTGTCACTCTGTGCACAGCATAACTCAAGAATGGAAAGTGGGTTAAAAACCAAAGTTGGTGTTTAAGTCTTTTAAGGATCCGACATGAAGATTTCGAAGAAAATTCCTCCACCCTAAACTACCCTTTACATGGAAAAATTTTCGAAAACTTTTATTTTCTTGAAAATGGCTCTAACAATTTTGATTAAAGTGCCGTATGTTTGAGATATTTTTATGGTAAATGAAATGTATATATTGAATTTTCTGGATATAGCCCATGTAGTCCTATTTACTCTGGATGAATTTTACATAACTGGTAAACCGTAAGAGATAGAGCAAATCTTACTATACAAAAATTTATATCTTGCTAAAATACACAATTTACATCTGAATAGCTTTTTTGTAGAGTGAACCGTTTCGGAGATATTCCTTGTTATTTGTGTAAGTTTTGGAGAATATACTTCTGTCAAATGGAACATCGTTATTCATTTTTTATGTTAACCGTGCAAAGATAACAGAATTTGAAAGCTTTAAAGGATTTAGCTGTCTCTTCAAAGCCTTCTGTATTCCCACATTTGCCTTGTACCAACAAGAAGATAAATAATAAGATAATTTCTGCCAATGTTTTCTCCTAACATGAAGAAGATGAGGGAATAACAGTTTGTAAGAATAGTTAGTGCAAGAGTAGAGAAAGACATGTGAGTGCAACATATAAGATTTTTTAAATTCAGGAGTCTCAAAACAAGTGAAATCTAAGTATCGAATTGTTGGGTGGAATGCAATACCTCACTTATTGAACTATAATTAATTACTATAGATAAATCAGTGGAGAACGTAAAAATTTAGCAACTCTTAAATATCACAGATCTATTAAGTACATGCGAATCGAAAATACTAAAACAGTTCAAAGAAAAACCTTTTTAGACAAAATACACAATACAGAAATTAGGTAAAGTTGCCAAATACAAGATATAACAAGCTTTACTAATGGGCGACTGAAATACTGGAAAGAACAGGTTAACAGGGTGGGAAGCATCCGTCTAGTAAAAAGAACCAACGAAGGCAGACCTTTAGATGGGAAAAGGACAAGAAGAAGACCCGCCAGGAGATGGATTGACAGCATATATAACTCATCCGAGGAGTAAAAGGGGAATTGAACAGGATACACAAGGAGAAGGAGGAGGAGGAGTAGAGGAAGAAGAAGAAGAGGAAGAAGAAGAAGAAGAAGAAGAAGAAGAAGAAGAAGAAGAAGAAGAAGAGGGCAAGTAAATACTCTAGTCAACTAAAGAAAGTGTGCGATAATTGAGGAATGAGAACGAACGAGATGGCTCTGCGGTAAAGTGTGAGGCTCCCAATCGAGAGGTCGTTGGTTTGAGTCCCGTTGCCGAACTTCCTGACTAATAGGTTTTTTCGGGGTTTCCTCGGGTCACCTGGAGGATGCTGGGAATGATGGTTACATCCCCTGAATTTCCTTCCATTTCGCTTCATTAAGCATCGGCGAAGGCTCTAGGTGCAGCTTGGCAGGGATGATATGCGTTCCTCGTCCGTGGGATCCGGGTAGAGGGGGGTGTTGGACCCCGCGCCGAGGCCTCCCTGAGCTGGCCCCGGAAGACTTAAGGACTTCGAGGTGTCGTCTAACTTGGAAGCAGTAAATACCTCTGTTAATCCTGTATCATTAGTCTGGACTTGGCCACCCTGTGTCTCCTCTCACCTCATCCTTCCTCCGAGGGGGTAGGTACTATAAGCTTGGCTTAAGTGCCGAGCTCCTCTATATCTCACCTATTCCTATTCCCCCTATTGAGCAACAAGGAAAATAAATGTGCAAAAGTTGTATGAAATGTTCAATAAATTTGCTTGACGATACTCGACCAAGAAGCCTGTCACTCATCAAAGATAATTTGAGAAATCAAGTGAACAACAAAATTGTACATACAAGATAGGCGTGTAATCCTAATGAGTTACAAGAGTTCTTTTACAAGCATTTCTCGTTCTTTGCTTTGTGAATTTGTGACCGAACATCTTGACTTTGGCGGCACCTAAATACAACACAGGAATTCTAAGGTTCGTGGACTGGTACGACAAATGCTTAAAGAACACAAGTAATGCTTCGAAGAAATAAAGCAACCTTAAATTTTGTGACTTTTAAATAAAACATTTCTACTGAATATATCAAAGTTAAACTGTCGTTACTTACTGAATACACGTTGTGCTTCTTTTGTTAGGATAAATTAAAATAAACCCTTGTGTTAAATAATACACTGTTTGTAAGCTAGGAACACAAAGTTCTTGTGTTGAAAAGAAGAGAGGGGAATAAGGTTTACACTCCACCTCGCAACCTTGTGATATCGGTACCATAAACGTTATCACTGAAACCAATACTATATATTTTTTCATTCCTGACACTCAATTCACTATTTTAGTTTGGTCCACTACTGATATCAAGTCATTAAATTCAACTTCCCTAAAGTTCTATACATTCTCCTCGTCCATATCTGGAGATAAAACGTCCATGCTTACTTTTATGCTCTTGCAGTCTCTGGCAATGTCACCACTCCATATTGGAATTATTGGTCCGAACAAGCAGATAACGCAGTCCAAGAAGCAACAGCACTCATCGAACACAATGAAAAGTATAAATAAACAAATCAGAGGTGTTGCACTCACATGACTTTCTCTACTCTTCTACTAACCATTCTTACAAACACTTATTCCTGTATCTTCGTGTTAGTTGAGATAAACATTTGTACAAATTACCTTATTGTTTATTTCCTAGGGGAATATGTGAATACAGTAGACTTTGAGAGAAGTCATATCTTTTAAAGCTTTCAAATTACGACCTCTTTGCGCGGTTAACATATAAAAATTGAATAACGATTTTCCATTTGACAGAAGTATAAGATTTCGAAAACTCACACAAATAACCAGAAATATCTCCGAAATGCTTCACCTTAGAAAAAATGTATTCAGACATAAATTGTGTGCTTTAGGAAGATCTACATTTGTGTATAGTAACATTATGTTCTCCTCTCAAGGTTTACCAGTTATACAAAATTTATCCACAGTAAACAGGACTACATAGGGTATAGCCACAGCCTTAACTGGCACTGCATACACACCGATCACGGGCGGACTGTCCTGTCGTATTTACCTGCACTTCTAAACATGTCTGTCGAAGTGTAATTTAATACTAAGATTTAAAGATATTTTTTTTAATCTATAATGTTGAAGTATATTAGTTTATTTAACTTAAAGTCTTAGTATATTCG
This sequence comes from Tenodera sinensis, assembly GCA_030765045.1. Taxonomy (NCBI): domain Eukaryota; kingdom Metazoa; phylum Arthropoda; class Insecta; order Mantodea; family Mantidae; genus Tenodera; species Tenodera sinensis. Next base: position 41,277,766 of record CM060972.1, on the reverse strand, counting down.
TAGAATTAGAGTGCATCTAATTATTCCTGGTCTATTAAATTTGATATCTAGAATAGCACTTTGATGATTTCTTCTCTCATCATGTAAGGAACGTAAGGTGTTTGTTGTGCTCTAAAGTTCAAAAAGGCACTCATCAATGGAACATCAAGCGGCATTATGATACATGTCATAAGATCAACATACAATTATAGACAAGCATGTATTCATAAATTTACACCACGATTTAAAGTAGCATAACACTGATGTAGTGTCCTTCATTCATTCATTTTTTTTCAGGTCTAGATCGGACTAACCAACTGCAACAGCTCAAAGAGCAATATTCAGATAATACACCTAATATTAATTCAAATATTGTAACTGATAGACAACTTCACGCCAGCTGTGTTGTTGCTTTGGAGATTGCTCAGTCACTGAGATGTTTTAGTGATAGAGATTTCATAAAAAAATTGAGAGTAAAGTTGCCAACATAATTTGCCCCGAACAATATGATATTTTAGTAATATTGCATTATCACCACAAACCATACAGAGAAGGATACATAAAATGGCAGAAATAACCGAAAAAAGACTACAAACCGAGGTTCATGAATTTCTAGCCAGGAAATTCAAATATACATTTCATTTGTCATAAAAATATCTTAAACATATGGTATTTTAATCAAAATCGTTAAAGCCATTTTCAATAAAATTAACATTTTCAAAACATTTTCCATCTAAAGGGTAGTTAAGGGTGGAGCAATTTTCTCCTTATCTTCGTGTCGCAACCTTGAAAGGCATTAAACTTAGATACCACCTTTTGTTTTTAACCGACACTTCGTTTTTGAGTTATGCCATCCACAGACTGACAGACAGACAGACACACACGCGCGCGCGCGCGCGCGCGGACCTTTTTCTAAGATTTTTTTTTTTTTTTTTTTTTTTTTAAATTCGGGGGTCTCAAAAATATTTCTGTTGAAATCTTGACATCGAGTTTTTGGGTGAAATGCAATACTTCCTCTACTTACGAAAAAAATCAATCAGTTTCTGATTCGGATCAAAAACATCTCAGCTATTTAAACGAGAATTTGTGTATTAATGAATGGATGAAAAGGAATTAAATATTTGACAATCCATCCAAAGAAAAGCAACTTCATGGATGAGTAAAATTATCATATGCGAATTGTCAACGGGTCATTCTTTTATTTTGTAGAAATTATCGCTAGGTCATTCTTTTGTTTAGTCACTGTCGCCAACTGTACCCCATGAATTGTTGAAAAACAATTAACACAAACATTACTAAATGGAGGTGTGAGGGATGTGCGCTCGCATGCGATACAGGTTAGCTGGACGCAGAGTATGAATGACGCCAGAAGTACAACACGGCCATCAAATGTACAAACAACTGCTACTAGAAGCAAGCATCGAAAACAACGTAACGTATTACTCTGCAAACTAGTGAAGCATTGCCTTTTAATGTATGCAGACGCAAGGTCAAGGTGTAGTATAACGCGACTGTTTTGTTTCTTCTCGCAGTGAGCTGCAGACGCGGAGTAATAAGAATTATTTAGTGTTCATATATTGCATGTAGGTTGTCTGCAGTGAGGTGCTTTTCATGGTCAGGCTGTACCTGTCTGCAGTTGTTCACATGCGCGAGCGAAGTGCAGTATACCTATGGAAAAGCTCACACGCCTCCAGCCTTTAGTTATGACAAGAGAAGATCGAAATATACGTAATTCTTGGGTTTCGTTTTCCTCCGTTGGCAAAGCTGAACTACACTAATCGAAGTATTTATATTTTAGGTTATTTCTTATAGAATTTAACATGTTATGGTCACAGCTTTACGATATAGTATTTAAATTCATATTTTATTTATGAAATAATTCAGATAAATATCACTCGACTGACTGACCTTCCTAGATAAATTGTATCGCTTCGCTCGAGAATTTATCCGTTGAATCAGAGATCTTATGGTATTACTTAGGATGATTGATACTCGGTTACGAATTGGTCACTTGAAACTTACACATCAGCAGCTCTTACATGTCAAGCCAATCTGTGCAACTACCGTAACCTTTGCAACAGTGGCGGTTCGTGACTTGTCGCAGTGGGTGTGCAGTGTATTACATCCTCTCCACATTTACTCTCTGTGATACATACCACACAATTCTAATTTGCAATTCATATTGGCAATTGAGCTCTAATTGTTACGTTATTTTTTGTTTTAAATTACCAATATCACAACAACCGTTATTTGTCCAGATGCCGTTTCTCTCACTTGCAAACAGCTTCTCTTCTAAGAGTAAATTTCCACACCTGCATAGATTCAAATTTCCCGCTATGAGCAAACACAACTGGATGCGATTTGATGCCAGAGACACAAACATAACAAACAATAATAAACAAATATTATTTATTTATGCCAACAAGCTCACTGCTGGTGTTTTTAAACACACAAGCTAAAGGTTACTTAAACCCGGGACATAAAGTATTTACAATTGTAAGTCGCCCTTGGGGTATTTATTTCTGATGTGAGATTCCCTTGTGGTTAACCGGGAAAAAGTACGAATCATCTGGGGAATTTAAGGTCGTACTGGCAAGTTGACCGCCACCACCACCATCACCACTACCACTACCACCACTACCACTTCCATTACTACTACCACCACTACCACTACTACCACTACGACCACTACCACTACCACCACTACCACTTCCATTACTACTACCACCACTACCACTACTACCACTACGACCACTATCGTCACTACCAACACTACCGCTCCCGCCACCGGTACTGCCACCACCACCACCACCGCCGCCGCCGCCGCCGCCGCCACCACTACGACTACCACTACGATTACTACTACAACTACTACGTCTACTACGACTACTACGGCTCCTCAGACGCTTGCTTCTTGCATGGTCTTGTCTGGCACACCCGGGGTCCCCAAGCTGGATTCTCACTCTTCTTCCGTTTTCTTTTCCGGGTGGGATCCTCCTTTCCTTTACCTCCTATTTCCTTCCCCTGACTCCATCCTTTCTTCTTTCATCTTCGTGATGACAGTTTAAACATGGCGGAACAAAAAACACATGGAAAATTACCCCAGGACGGTAAATTACCAAAGGTCCGGAATCCCTCTCTGACGTAGTGTCAGACTGCCGCACGGATTCTGGGGGGAGGTGGGGGGGACCATTGAACCGCAAATGTTACAAAGTACAGATCCTCGGAGAAGCGACGATATTTGTCGGACAACTTATCTCCACAGAAGAAGTTCTGTATCTCTCATGTATTCTTCATTGAGGCACCTGCAGGAAAATGCTGAAGTGCGACCTACATCAACGGGGGGAAACCAGAATGAGAATGAGGTAACCAAACAAAGGCAAGAAGTGCATGAAGATATTGGGCCAAATATAAAGAAAAGAAGAGAAGTACCACCTCTAGAAGAAATGATGTATGCTGAGGATTTTGATCCTTTTGAAAGGAGAAACTCAATACCGAGATCTCTAGGTAAAAGTAGAAGTGAAACTGAATATAAACTCAAAGGGGAAAGTAGTAAATACAGCGGTGAAGCAAATATAAGTTGCCATGAAGCATCATCGTCAAATAAACAGGATGTCCGAGAGCAAAAGCGGAAGAGAGCAGAGACACCGGAAAAAACAAGAACTGCTGATGAGGAAAGTTCTCCATTTCTTAAGAGGATGGAAAAGGTTAATATACTAAAAGAGTTGTTGAGGAAAACAATGAGTGAGATAGGGATATTACAGAAAGCAATAGTTGAATACGTAGAAAGATATTAAGTTAACTATTAATAAGCTATTCTAACAGGATGCGGAAGAGGTAGCAGTTGAAAAGAAGACTGTCGAGGCACAGACACAGACTCCTACTGAAAAAATAAAAAACAACACAAGCGCAAATCAAAAGAATAGAAGATGACTTAAAAAGGAGATTGGTGTAAAAGAGCTACAAAATCTATTAGAACTTAGCTGGCCTGAGGACGTATACCAAACATGTGAAATATGTGATGAAATTCCTGCAAGAGATGACCAGGACTTAATTATTATTATGGATACAAAAGAGGACAGAAATGATCCAGTTATTAATAAAGTAATACAATCCAACTTGCATTTGCAAAAGTTGTTTAAGGAAAATGAACCAGAACCAGGTAAAATGGTATGCAGCGTAATTAGAAATAGAACTATGGATGATGATGCTGTCCTAATGAGTAGTTCGGAAAACTACTCGTACAACTACTTGGTTGTAACTGAAGAAGGTGGGAAAACACTAAATGATAGAAGTAGCTTGAAAATAAATCTAGAAGGGTAATCAAAATGGGTAAAGAAAAGGATAGGACAAGAACGGTATGTGCTGTGACAAACAAAATTGATGGAAGGGTAGTACGTAATATACTGGAAATTATAGGCAGAAAGGTAAAGGTTAAAATTCCGATACATGATCAGAAGGAACAAAGTAATAGAACGAGGAGATCGGAAGATGGTGAGATAGAGATTGCGAGGGCAAAGGGATCAAGAAATGAAGAGGTAATAATCATGAAACCAATGGAGGGAACGTCGTATGCTGACTTAGTTAAAAATATGGAGGAGGTGGGGACAGGTGGAGTCCTTGTACAACAAATAAGTACAACAAAAAGTGGCAATATACAGCTGAAAATTAAGGGAAAGGAAATTAAAAACCGCCAGGCTTTTAAGAAGCAACTAACAACAAAATTAAAGTCGCAAAAGTTGATTTAAAGACAGGACCAAAGACCTTCGTGATTTTGGACATAGATGAAACAATAGAACAGGAAGATGTGAAAGCAACCATAATGAGAGAGGTAAAGAAAACCGATGATGAAATCCAAATAAAATTATCAGAAAAGGAGGAGGAGATTAAAGTATGTTTTTGTAACGCTTGATAAAGATGTTGCCCAACAACTCCTGACTAAGAAAGGGATAGGAGAAGGATGGGACAATTGGAGAGTAAGAGAAGTAGACACTCTACCCAAATGTTATCGCTGCTATAGAGTAGGACACAGCGAGAGAATGTGTAGTGAACCATGAAGAAAAATTATGTTATAAATATAACCAGCCAGGGCATCAAGTAAAAGAGTGCAAAAGAGAACAGTTTTGCTACTTATGCAAGATTAGTGGGCATAAAGCGGATACAATGCGTTATCCACTTACAGGGAATTAGTGAAAAGGAGAAATATAGAGAAGAGAGGTAGGATACATAACACAGAATGAAAATAATACAAGTAAATTTAGATAGAAGTAAAACGGCTACTGATCTCCTAAGACAGAAATGCGAGGCAAATTAACTTGATTTTGCAATTATTGCTGAACGCAACAGAAATATGGTGAAGAATAGCCTAAAATGGGTGACAGATAATTACCTAGAAGCAGCTATTTATATTTCACAAGATAAGATAAAAACTCGAAAGAGTGGAGAAGGAAATGGGTATGTATGGATCGAATCTGATGATGTTGTCTTATATTCATGCTATATATCACCTGCCAAAAATGTGGAAGATTTTCAGTGTTTTATATTTGAAATAAATTCTTCTATTCGACAACATAGGGGGAAAAAGTTATTAATAGGAGGAGACTTTAACGCTAAATTATTATCATGGGGCTCACCTATAGAAGATAGGAAAAGCGGTATCCTGGTAGTATGGGGAAGTGAAAACGACTTCATCATTTTAAATGATGGAAAAATACCTACTTTTGACAGAAACGGAGGTACGTCCTTTATAGATGTTTCTATATGTACGTCAGATATTAGTAGACTAGTAAGTAACTCGTAGGTGAGTCAGGAACATAATTGGAGTTACCATAGGAATACCTATATACAGATTAAGGATGATATGAGAGGGGTTCAAAGAAAAAATCAACATAAGGGATGGATATATAAAGAAGAAAAGAAAGAAGAGATACTTGAGAAAGTCGAAGAGTTTATAAAGAATCCATATTATACTCATGAGGTACATGAAGTAGAGGTCTTGGAAAACGTTTGTAACCTAACCTTAAAAAGGAAAAAGCCTCGTGCCGGATGCAGAAGTACCTACTTATTGGTGGAACAACGAAATTGAAGCACTAAGGGAAAACTGCACTAAAGCAGACGAATTTTAACAAGAATAAATAAGAAGAACGTTACTGATGACGAAATGGAAATAGCACAAAATAATTATAGGCTCTGCCGTTATTCTCTAAAAAGTGAAATAACAAAGGCCTAAGGTGATGCATGGAAGCAACTATGCATTGAAGTAGACAATGGCTATAAAATAGTTACCGTCAAGCTGGGGCTGAGATCACCAATAGTAGCTACTGATGAAGAGCAAATGGATATAGCGAGAGGATTGTTCTCTAAATGTAAAACTATAATGTGGCCGGAAATGACCGATGTAGCCAATATTCCAGTATGCACGAAAGAAGAAATAAGAGATGCTGGAAAAAAATTAGATCAGGTAAAGCTGCGGGCCCAGATGGTATACCATCGGAGATTGTTAAGCTTACTGCAACACAGAAACCTGAACTCCTGACCGAAACGATAAACAAACTGATTGTGACAGGGAACTACCGTAAAAACTGGAAAGAACAACTAATTCTTATTGAAAAACCTAGTAAAATAGGAGAAAGGAAGTCATACAGGTCTATATGCCTGCTAAATGTAATTAGTAAAATGTTTGAGCAGATAATTAATAAAAGACTAATTGAAGAGCCAAAGAAAGGGAAAGGGCCGTCAGCAAACCAGTTTGGTTTTCCTAAAGGAACGTCTACTATAGACGCAGTGCAGGTAGTTCAAAATATAGCAGAAGAGGCAAAGCTAAATGCAAAGAAATATGTAGCTTGACGTTAAAATGCATTTAATTCAGACCCCTGGAAGGATATAGTGGTTGAGCTAAGACGACGACATATAGCACCTTATCTCATTAAACTTATATGTAGCTATCTACAGAATAGAGTAATCATGATTGGAGAGAAGAGTACAATGGATATGACCTGCGGTGTACCACAGGGCTTTGTTCTAGGCCCCACACTGTGGAACGCCTATTATGATGAGGTATTGAAGCAAGAGGTCCCAGAAGGAACAACAATTGTGGGATATGCTGACGACTTAGCGCTAGTAATCAGTGGGGATAGTAGAGAGGAGATAGAAGACCAGATAGAATGGACTGCAGGGAAAGTAGAATCATGGATGCTGAGATAAGGTCTGCAGTTAGCTCCACAAAAAACTGAAATAGTTGTCCTTGTAGGGAGAAGAACTGTAAGAGAAATTGAAGTGACTATATGAACTACACAAATAAAATCTGCGAGAAGATTAAAATATCTTGGTATCAGAATAGGATATAACTTTGGTATGGCCCCCCACACACAAGATGTAACAGCAAAAGCAGAGAAAGTAATAGTGACTCTGAGCCGACTGATGACAAACATAGGAGGTCCTAGGTTATTTAAAAGACGAATATTGGCTAGTGTTTTCAATTCAATTATATTATACAGAGTGCCTGTATGGAAAGAGTGGATCGATAAAGCCACATACAGGAAGCTGGTTGAAAAACCACCAAGGAAGATGGCCATAAGAATTGCCAGTGCGTGCAGGACTGTTTCCACCAAAGCGATTCACTGTGCCCATACACTTGCTAATTGCGGAGAGAACCTACCAACAAGAGGCAAATCGACACCAACTAAAAAAGGTAGCAAGAGAACGTTCCTATGAGAGGTGGCAACAGGAATGGAACGAGGAGCAGGTAACTTCACAATGGACTAAAAGGCTGATTCCAGAAATAAAACCATGGTTACATAGGCGACATGGAGAAGTGGGTTACTATGTAACACAGTTTCTCTCAGGGCATGGCTGTTTTAAGAGCTATTTGCACTCCATGAAACTGGCACAGGATGACAGATGACCATATTGTGGCGATACTGACACAGCAGAGCATGTGGTGCTGGTCTGCCCAAGATGGATCTCTACTAGACACACTGTGGAACAACATATAGGTGCAGCCATTAATGCAGACAATGCTATAGACTATATGCTTCAAACGAAGAATAAATGGGAACTGATTTCCAAAATGACTACTTACATCCTTAAAACAAAATATGACGATGCAAAATAAGATAACTACCCCTGGAAATACAATACACTGAGGCAAAATAAAGTAACAGCGGCAGGCGTCTTTCGATGTTATGTTCCAACGGTTCCGAAAGTCGTCAGTTGCAAGAGGGCCACTTGATCTGGTTAGCAAGACGCCAGCAACGTCCTCATTAAAAAGAAAAGAAATAGTAATATTACTACTACTACCACTACTACTAGCACTACTACTATTACTACTACTGCTACTACTACTACTATTGCTTCTACTTACACACAGAGATAGGTGCATATAGATCGTGAGGTGAGATAAGAACAACTCTTGCGCATAGGGGAAGCTGCTTTCCTTCCCTCCCTCTCTGCAATGGCTGAGAAGGGGGAATAGACGGGTTACCTTGCTGCGAATGAATAAACACTACCACAATAGCGTGCAGCTGAAATAATTGCAGTTCGCATGTAATTGTTGGCACATAGTTATAGTGAGGTCGCTTTGTTCGCTATGAAACTAATTTTTATACATATATAATGTCATTAGCAATATGCACGCAGGCTATACTGGTGAACTTCACTCCGTGGACAGAAACGTTATGACTTCTGCGCATAGATAATTGCGCAACTTCCCCCTCCATCAGCCTTTCAGGTGAAGAGTTGCCACTGCGCAACTAAGGGAATTGCTCTTGTCTTGCCTCACGAGCTATACTGTCTGCCCACCAGAAGAAAGTGAGCTGGAGGAATGTGCTGCGCAAACATTTTCTACCATCCATGTCATATTTATGCACCCTAGTGATTCACATGTTCGTGTTGCCAACTAATAGTAGCCAAAAGTCACCAAATCTTAAATTAAAAATAAATAGATGGTCACTAAATCAAAATAAATAATAACCCCTAGCGCAACAGTCCTTCGCGGGCTTACCTCCCGGCCGAGAGGAATTGTGGGTGACAGAGTCCTAGAACCATACATTTTACCGAACAGATTAACAGGTGCTGTGTATCATCGATTCCTGCACGATGAGTTTCCCGTGCTTTTGGAGGAGTTGTACTTGTGGAAACACGACACATGTGGTTTATGCAAGACGGGGCACCAACACATTTTGCACGCATTGTGCGACAATACTTAAATCAAACATTTAATGGGCGATGGATTGGTCGAGGAGGTCCAGTAACATGGCCTCCCCGTTTGGCGGACCTCGATTCATTGGATTTCTGGCTATGGTGACATTTAAAGACATTGGTATATACATAACCTATCGAAAATGTGCATACCTTACATACTTGTGTAAAATGGCTCATATCTCAACACGTTTTTGGTTTAGGACAAATGTTTATAGGAACATTTGAACAATCCCAACTCCTGTTGCAATATTGGACAATTTTAAAACACCTGTATATTATGTACTAATGAACAAAATCCGCAGAAATATGAAGTAAGAAAATAAGTTGTATTAGCAATGATAGTATTAAAGTAACAACTTTCCAAATCAGATCATTACCTTCGATAAATTGTGTAAGTGCATAATAATTTCAATAGCATCCAAAGGAGAAACATCGCAATATTCTCACATTACATATGCTTCACCATGAAACATTGAAAGCTTGGAACTTTTCAGTACAAAACTGTGACAGAGATAACATACTGAAGGCATAATCCGGCACAAACTCGTATAAATAAATGCATAGCCTTTGCGATAGTGTGCCTCCTAAACCTAGTAATCCGTATCAATAAAATTAAGGAAAGATTCACAGGAAACTGCACAAAGAATTCTGATGTTTTACATTCATACTCATTTCTCTACTCACTGTTGTTCATTTTTATACATTTCTAGAAACTGTCCATACAAAAGCTTATTTGAAAGAAATGATTGAGCGCATAAGGGCAGCAGAATATTTCAAAGTCCCACGTCGTATTGCAGCGCAGTATACACAAGTCGATATTCCCAACCTGTAGCCTGAGTTTATTGTTGCATATGGACATAAAAACAGGCTGTCTTGAATCACCGCTCTCATTTGTATTTGCTGGTGTGTATACCAGCGATGTGTATACCTTTGCGAAAGAGGGGAGTGTGGGTTAACCTCCTTCCAGCATACGCGGACTCTCTTTAACCCCCTACCGTACTTTGTGTTGCTGTGGCGGTTGGTTATATGTACGTTGCGTTTGATTATGGAAAGCAGTTTCAAATCGTATACGATAAACATCTGTTCATTAATGATTTCTTTGGCACTGCTTACGTTTAAGGAGTCTAGCAATATTTGGCATAACCTTAGAAGATCCACCAAGTGATCGTCGCGTCACATATTGCGTGCGATACAGGATTTTAATATAGTTCAATTTGGAGAAACTCTGTTCCCAAATATATGCAAAGCTATACTCACTCTCATGCACACTATTCTTGCAAATACTTATTTCTCTGTCTACTACATTTTAATCCACATAGGCATTTTCAGAAATTACATTATTGCGAATTTTCTTGTAGGTACAAGGACAATATGGGAATACGGTATGCTTTAAGCCATAATTAAATTTTTAGGAGTTGGATGCTATGCAATGCCTTTGAAATTCCGTTCTCTTTACAAGGCGTTAGGAAAAAAAAAAAAATCTGATATGCTGCACTCACATGACTTTCTCTACTCGTGTACTACTCATTACTACAAACTCTTATTCCTATATGTTCTTCGTGTTAGTTGAGATAAACATATATACAACTTATCTTATTACTTATTTCCTTGTAGGCAAATATTAGAATACAGTAGGCTTTGTGCGATAGTCAAATCTTTTAAAGCTTTGAGATCCCGTTGTATTTGCACGCTTAACATATAAAAAATGAACAACGATGTTCCATTTCACGAAAGTTTTAAGTTTTGCCAAACTGACACAAATAACAAGAAGTATCTCCGAAATGGTTCACTCTACAAAAAAGGAACTATTTAGACATAAATTGTGTGTTTGAGTGAGATCTAAATTTGTTGTATAGTAAGATTTTCTCTGTCTCTTACGGTTTACGAATTATTCAAAGTTCATCCAGAATAAACAGGGCTTCATAGGCTATAGACAGAAAATTCAAAATATACATTTCATTCGTCATACAAATATCTTAAACATATGGCATCTTAATCAAAATCGTTCGAGCCATTTTCAAGAAAATCAAAATTTTCGAAAAATGTTCCATGTAAAGGTTAGTTTAGGGTGAGGTTATTTTCTTCAAAATCTTCGTTTTGCATTCTTGAAAAACATTAAACTTAAATACCAACTTTGGTTTTTAACCGGACCTCTTTCTAGAAATGCTTCTTTTTTGGAAATATATTTCCGGTGAAATATCGACATCGATTTTTTGGGTGGAATACAATACTTCCTCTACTTACCAGTAGAGAGTGTAAAAAGAAATCTGATGTGTTGCACTCACATGACTTTCTATACTCTTGCACAAACAATTCTTACAAACTCTTATTTCCCTGTCTTCTTCGTGTTAGTTGAGATAAACATTTTGCAGAAATTGTCTTATTGGTAATTTTCTTGTAGGTACAAGGGGAACATAATAAACTTAAAGCGGTAGTCAAATGTTTTAAGAGTGGTCGCTATATTACTTTAAAATTCCATTGTATTTGCATGACCAATATATACAAAAAATTAATAACGACCTCCCATTTGAGAACGGTCTGTAAAATTTTCAAAATTCTGATAAATAGCAAGGAATATCTCCGACACGGTTCACTTCACAAGAAAATTCATTTGACAAATTTGTTTTAACGAGATAACGATATTTTTGTACAGTAACATTAGTCTATCTTACGTTATGCAAAAGTCATCAAGTTGTTGTTGTAGTGTTTAACGCCCGCTTTTATTACTACGGCACCGCAGGCGGTGACACTGATGACACATGGAATGAAGATGGAGCACCGGTGGAATGAGATGGCGGGGGAAACCGGAGCACCCGGAGAAAACCCGCCCTGACGCCGCTTCGTCCACCACAATTACTAAATGCGGGTCCCTGAGATCGAACCCGGGTCGCCTAGGTGGTAGGCGAGCGCGCTAACCGCTCGGCCCGGTGAAGTCATCAAGAGTAAACAGGACTACGTGGGCTATAGCCAGAAAATTCAAAATATAACTTCATTTGCCATAAAAATATCTTAAACGTATGGCATTTTAATCAAAATCTTTAGAGCCATATTTGAGAAAATCAAAATTTTCGAAAAAGTTTTCATATAAAGAGTAGTTTAGGGTGGAGGAATTTTCATCAAAAACTTGAGAAAGGTCCTGTGACTTCGCTATATAAGGAGGCCAGGAAACAGCAGAAATGAGTGTCAGTGAGTGCGAGACGCCGGTGCATCGTAAGGAAGATTTATCCTTGAAGGATATTAAACTTAAATACCAAGTTTGGTTTTTAACCGACTGTTCGTTTTTTAATTATGCTGTTCGCAGGCACACACAGACACACGCACGCGCGCGCGCACACACACACACACACACACTCAAACACACACACGGAATTTTTCTAAAAACGCTCTTTTTAAGATTCAGGGGACTTCAAAACGTATTTCCGGTTAAATCTCGACATCGAATTTTTGGGTGGAATACAATACTTCCCCTACTTACTATACATAGTTGAGAAAGTAAAAAGAACAGTTTTAGGACCTTGAAATCATATTTGGAACATTTAGTGGTGTGTGCAGTTTGCATAACTCTATGGCAGGCTGCCACCCTGCCACGTCACACGCGTGGCTAGCGAGACTCCTGGCGGTCGTGAGCGAAGTAGTGCTGAGGGAACTGCAGTAATGAGAGGCTAAATAGTCTCTTCTACCAAATTTAGTGCAGTGGATTATGGCAGCCACGTGGTAAGTGACCGACCGACCTTGTACATTTATGTTTTCCCTTTCCCGAGCTTACAGGAGGCGATCACATAACGTGAGCTTGCTTATTTGTCTATCACGACTTAGAAGGAATTGGATTCTCAATGAAAAGACAAGGTCAGGTGAAGCAGTAACTTCCAGTTTATGTAAACTGCAGCAGTGCTCCGACAGTGCTATCTAGGGCTACCACTGTTGTGCAAGATCTGTATTCACACTCAAATGCAGCTTCTAGTTTATCCTCGCGTGTGATTTGTTACCCATTAGCTTTGATAATCGTGTTGCAGTGTTATCCAATAGTAACACTATGTCTAGAAGCATGTCAGATTTCACCTTCCAAATCATACAGGCTGTTAGAGGTATAGGGGAGCATATTTTGATAATGGTAGCTTAATATTGTAACAAAATGACAAAATCAGTCCGGTTACTTTTCTATCATTTTATTGTCTTCTAAACTTTTATCACAAATACAGTTTTCTTCTCCTCGTTAACACAGTCTACAGTCTTTCTGCTATCACAACTCACAACCTTTACGTCTCGTAACCTTGCCTCAGTTCTTTCAGTGTCTTTCTTCACCTTCTCTATCTCCCATACACTACGACGACACACTCACTCGACGCTCGTTAAATCTTCTTTACGATGCACCGACGTCTCGCACTCACTGACACACTCACTTCTGCTATTTCCTGGCCTCCTTATATAACGGGGATGACGTCACAGGGCCTTCCTCGACTTACACATACACGTCGGAGATGACATAGCCAGATCTTTCTCGAAAGCTCTGGAAAAAGTCCCTTTTATGTAATCGCTTCGTTGTTGTTAGTCATGTGTTCGCTTGCGAGAGTGGTGTGGGAAAACTTGACCTTGCGCCTTTGCTTGCTTACAGGCCTGGTATGTGGTGTGAAGTAGCTTGTCCCTGTCCGTCCTTTGTTGCGCGCCGAACCCGGCGTCATAATATGTATCCATTTCGGTATGTTAGCTTTTATTTTTTCTCTTCGTCTAACTCTTTTTCCACAAACCAATCACAAAGTTTACTACTTGATGTCTTTTGCGCGGCGAAATGAACAACGCCTGTCCTATAGACTATCCACTTTGCTTCACACCTCAATGTGTGTCGGTCTGGGTGGCTCAGTTGGTTAGACGCTGGCCTCTTGATCCCAAGGTCGCGGGTTCAAATCCGGCTCAGACCGATGGTTTTTAAGTGTGCTTAAAAACGACAGCTCCATGTCGGTAGATTTACTGACATGTAAAAGAACTCCTGTGGGACGAAATTCCGGCACACCGGCGACGCTGATGTGATCTTTGCAATTGACAGCGTTGTTAAACAATTATAAAAAATAACTCAATGTGTGACCTACTGGCCTAGGTATTGTGACAAGATAGTAACTCAATTCCGGCACAACATTCGTTATCTTGAGACTGGCCCACTCTGCGTCATGCCTTCTATGCCACGTCTACATAAAAGTACTAATCAACCTGAAACATGCTACTTTAATTAATAAAATTATACGTTGAAAATGAAGCAAATTCTCACAAAATATTGTTAATTAGACTATTCTCATTACCAATAAACATATCTGCACTTACACACCTAACACTGTATAACCACACACTTTGCGCCAGTAGGGTAATTTACCGCATGTGATGGTTCAAAGTTAACGCGTGAGGGTCGTATTCAGAAGGCCCTGTCTTCAATTCCCGATTACAGGCCACTCTGACCTTGACCGTGGTTTCCCGAGGTTGCTAGGCGAATACTAGGGTAGTTCCATTATATCACGACTTTCCTGTCGGTCGTTACCTGCTTCATCATCTATTTCAGGGTTGAAGGACCAGGAGGTGTTTCTCGGCGCGTTGCGGCTGGGCGGTGGAGGTCCGTTTTATTGAAGTTTCTCGCTGGCGAAGGCCGAACTGTTCAAGGATCCACCCTCCAGTTGCTCACTGAAACGCCCCTCTTAAGAGAATACACAGAGGTCGGGATCTTGTGGGCGAGCTTTAGGGGATGCGTTTAATTGGAAAGGTTAGGGACCCCGTAAATGCTGCAAAAGTCTGCTGGATCTGGTTGCCTTTAGGATCCCTCGTTCAAAGCACTAAATGCCAAATTGGAGTGTATAGGTACTGTACCCCAGTTTCAGGGCTCCTCCATGAAATGTACCTACCTGCCTTTTTAACAATAATTTACTATTAGATTTACCCTATGATTATTTTATTGCCATAAATACACACCATTGCAGTCCCTAAGTTTAAACTATGAAAAATAGAGGCAATTCATTTAACGAATTGTATCTACTTATTTATTACGTTTGTATGCATTGCGATAATTGTGAACCACCCAGGGGCTAGGTTAGGGGGGCTCAGGGAGCTCAAGGCATCCCAGATATCCAAAATCGTAATATCGAAGCATTGAAGTTTTATTTTTTTCCAAAATTCTTAAATATCTGCAGGTTTATTACATCACACTCTACCAGTCAATAAACATATAAAGTAAAATCTGATATGTTTCACTATGACTTTCTCTACTCTTGTGCTAACCTTTCTTACAAACTCTTATTCCTATATCGTCTTGTTAGTTAAGGTAAACGTTCGTACAAATTATCTTATTGCTTATTTCCTTGTAGGTGCAAAGGGAACATTAGAATACAGTAGACTTTGTGCGATACTCAAATCTTTTAAAGCTTTGAGATTCCGTTCTCTTTGCGCACTTAACATATAAAAAAATGAACAACGATGTTTCCAAAACTCACACACATAACAAGGAATATCTCCGAAATGGTTCATTCTACAAGAAAATTTGTTCATACCTAAATTGCGTATTCTAGCAAGATCTACATTTTTTGTACAGTACGATTTGGTCTATCTATAACAGTTTACCAGTTATGCAAAAGTCGTCCAGATTAAATATGACTACAGGGGCTATAGCCAGAAAATTCAAGATATACATATCATTTGTCATAAAACCATCTCAAACATATGACATTTTAATCAAAATCCTTAGAGCTATTTTCAAGAAAATGAAAATTTTCGAAAAATTTTCCATGGGTAGTTTAGGGTGGGACTATTTTCTTCAAAATCTTCGTGTCGCATCCTTGAAAGACATTAACCTTAAATACCAACTTTGGTTTTTAACTGACTTTTCGTTTTTGAGTTATGCTGTCCACAGACTGACACAGACACACAGACTGACACTCACACACACACACACACACACACACACACACACACACACACACACACACACACACACACACTGACACACAGACACACGTACCTTTTTCTAAAAATGCTTTTTTTTTGGATTCAGTGGGCCTCAAAACATATATTTCCGGTGAAATCTCGACATCGAATTTTTGGGTGGAATACAATACTTCACCTACTTACCAGTAGAGAAAGTAAAAATTATTGAAATATAAAGTCGTTCTGGGTGGCTCGGTTGATTAGACGCTGGCCTACTGATCCCAAGGTCACTGGTTCAAATCTGGCCCAGACCGATGGTTTTTAAGCGTGTTTAAAACGACAGTTCCAATGTCAGTATATTTACTGGCATGTAAAAGAACTGTAATAATAACTAATAATAACTTACTAATAATAGTAACAACAATAATAATAGTAGTAATAATAATAATAATAATAATAATAATAATAATAATAATAATAATAATAATAATAATAATAATAATAATAATAATAATAATAATAATAATAATAATAATAATAATAATAATAATAATAATAATAATAATAATAATAATAATAATAATAATAATAATAATAATAATAATAATTTCCCTAGGGCGTCTTCCCCTTATTCAGAGGTTACCCTCATCGCCCGGCCGCTGCGTCCTCCAGCCGCAGCCAAGGCCACGGAGGAGTGCAGGTTGGGGGTGGCGGGGGTCAGCACGCCGACTCCCCCGACCGTAAGGCGACTACTTTGACCTTTTAGGGACGCTACCTTTCTATCAGGATAGCTCCTCAATTGGCCCCCCAGGGACCTAACGAGGCTGAGTGCACCCCGTACCAGACCTCCCAGCGGGGGAAAAATCCCATGCCGGTACCGGGGATCGAACCCGGGTCCTCCGTGCCACAGGCAGGCGCGCTACCACTGCGCTACGGAGGCGGTCATAATAATAATAATAATAATAATAATAATAATAATAATAATAATAATAATAATAATAATAATAATAATAATAATAATAATAATAATAATAATAATAATAATAATAATAATAATAATAATAATAATAATAATAATAATAATAATAATAATAATAATAATAATAATAACCATAGTAATAATTTCCATGTCAATAGATTTACTGGTATGTAAAATAACTCCTGGGTGACAAAATTCCTGCGCACCGGTGACGCTGATGTGATCCTGGCAATTGACAACAAAATAATTTAAATAAGTTTAATTGAGACACAAATTACGGTTAACCAAATATGCAAAAGCCATCCAGAGTAAATTGGGACTACATGGGCTACAGCCATTTGTTATCTAGTACATAAGTCTCATTTGCCTTAAAAATATCTTAAACATATGGCATTTTAATGAAAATCATTAGTGCCATTTTCAAGAAAACCAAAATATTCGCAAAATTTTCCATGTAAACAGTAGCTTAAGGTGGAGGAATTGTCTTCAAAATCTTCGTGTCGCATCCTTGAAGGACATTAAACTTAAATACCAACTTTGGGTTTTAACTGACTGTTAACCTGGTTTGTTGGGTGAATTGGACAGCAGGTTAAAATTTTTTCATTGATCAAAAGAAATAAATGATATCCCAACGTGCAATATCTGTTCCCGTTGTTGTCATTAATAAGTGGTTGAAAAGAGATTTTAAAAAACACAACAAATCAAACCATAGCTAATCTAGCGGTTTACGCTTCTCATTTAGGTTGGCAATTCCCATCGCGCATGTACAGTAGCGGGAAAATCTTCGTTACAATAATTTTGCTATGAAAGTATATATAGTAAAAGGGGACGGTGGGTGCTTTGTTTTAATTTTATCACGGTTTTCTCGAGATATCTGGTAGTAAAAAATTGCCCAAAACAGTGCATGTACATATATATTTTAACGAGACGTACATTTTTGGTGCAGTAGTAATAGATAAAAGAATAAATGTCTGTACGAATATTTTGTACAAGAGTAGAGAAAGTCATGGCAGTGAAACACGTCAGATTTTTATTTTTGTTTGTTTGGTTACCCATCTTGGTAAGATAAAGTTTTCAGACATTCACAACGTTTCCATAGGGTATTCAAATCAATTTGAGAATGGGATCGGATCGAAATTTTGTTGCATGAAAAACCTACTGGATTCAAATCCCCGTACTTTTACGGTACTCGCTGTGACACGTTGCACGCTGTCATTTTGTTTTCTTGGCGAAAATTTTGTAATAAAAGAAAATAAGAAAGCTACTTTCAGTGTTTCTATAATCTCACAATATGTCCGCCTCAAAAATATTCACTAACCTCAAAATGTAGTTGTGGGTTTATGAACGCACTGGTCGATCCGGATAGGATTGATCGATGTTTGCGTCGAGTCGATGTAGAATAGGGAAAATTATTACGGATGCGTAGATCTCGAAGAGAGAATCAGAGTTTCATTTTACAATTAACGATATTGGGAAGTAGTAGTCTGGGCAAATGGGTATCAGTACTATAAACCCGAGAGGATATATTCAATGGGCCATGGCCATAACGTTTCGCTACTGGGCCAGTAAGTTTAGTAACAGAAAGTGTATGTAAGGAGCGATTCATGTCTACGTGGGTACCACAATCACAGAGTGCGGATTGCGTTTGTCGGATTTTGAATAAGTAGGCCGGTGTAACGGCAACTCCAAGTCAGATTTTTGAGATTTCAGCTCTACCAAGAGCGGATTCCTTAAACCACGGAGATTGTACTGTTAGGGAAGGTATACCGATGTTTTTTAAATGTGCTTAAAAACGACAGCTCCACGTCAGTAGATTTACTGGCATGTAAAGTATATGTCTTGCGGGACAAATTCCGGCACACCGGCGACGCTAATGTGATCCTGGCAATTGACAGCGTCATTAAACAACAAAATAGTTTGATTTTACAGAAGGTATGTCATAAAAGTCAGAGAGATGAGATACTACATGGTCAGATACATGATGTGCAGCATCCCTCCAAGGGAGGATGACCGGTTCCAACAGGAGGAGGGGAAGGCATCCTTCTCAGCCAGGTGGTCGGCAGTTTCGTTGTCAAAATATGCGCATGTCCCGGAACCCATAAGAATGTAATAGTGTTACGCCTGTTTATGTTTTAGAGATTTTCAATCGGCACAGAACCTCCCACCAGTCCCCACCCCCCACCCCCCGTGGGAAGACTGGGGGTGCTGATGCTTCGAAGGGCACCCAAAGAGTCCGAAAAAAACAGAATCCTGGTATTGGAAATACAAAGGGTAGATCGCAGAGCCTATAAAGAACATAGATCTCAGCAAAATAATTGGAAAAGCCCGCAGGGAGAGAAAATCATGCAGACGTTTGTGTTGTTCAGTCTATAAACGCAGAACCCGCACCTGTGGGGGTAAAGGAATCGTTGGTAAAAAGGTAGAAAAGAGGTTGAGTCACCGAAGGCGAGTGTTGTGCCAAGAAATAGAGGAACCATTGTGGTGTAAAGGGGTCCCTCGATGTAGATCGGAAGCCAAAAGAGCCGCCTTCGGTTGATGGACGAATTAGTCCACTAAGTACAGCGGCAGCTTGGGAAAACTGGGTATGCCCTCCAAAGCTCGACATTTCCGAAAAACCAATAGGTAAAGTAGAGGATAACAAATAGAAGCAATTACTTGATAAAGTAATCGCCCAACGACAATTGAGGGTACAACAGCGTTTCTCGAAATTGGAAAATTTTCACAATAAATCGGATTGTGAGGTCCACCTGTCGTCGCAGAAGAGACTGCGTGGCCAGCTCCGAAAATACCTTTTCCATAGAAGACTTGCCCCATGTCCCAAGAATGCTTTGCCTATGCGATAAAGGACGGAGTCAGTTTTCCACTGCTACACCTTAGGGAAGTGAGTGATAACTATCAAATCGTAGTTAATTTATCCCGACATAGAGATAAGTACACACACAGACACACACAAACACACACACACACAAACACACACACATACATATAGGCTCTGGGGGTGAGTCCCCCCAGGTACGCTCTTGCAAATAACAGAAAAGTTTACTAGCAGCTATGTGGGACGAATGAAGGTGAATCGCCTGCGATTTCCATCCCAGGTTATGGTCTAAGAGCAATTCGTCAATTTGACGAATTGACCAAAGGACGAGGCTATTCCCCAATAGACATGTTGGCATTTATCAGAGGCGGGCCGTGTTTAAAAAAATACCGATACACATTTGTCGGGGTTAACCGTTAGTGCTAGGTCATTAAGCGTCTCAAGTAAGACGTCCAAATCGGCCTGAAGGGTGGTTGAAGACTGACACACAGTGTGTGAAGCGATTCGGGAGCATAAAACTAAATGATCGGCATATAAAAGGAGTTGGCTGTGCCGAAACGGTAATTCACTCACTATATGAATGTAAAGATATAAAGGAGAGGAATGAGGAAAGTGCCCTGGGGAGGCCTTGGGAACTAAGGCGAGGGGAGTGTAACATATAACGAGGATGAAGGTAAATGTGGCGATCTGTCAGGAGATCGATAAAAAGGATTAATAGGGAAGTCGGGAAGGTAAACTTGCGTAAGACGTGTATTAGGGTGCCAAGATACGGAGTCATATGCATAGGAAATATCTAAAAAGTGGGCCAAACGCCAAGAGACCCGAACGTCGTGGATAAGTTGTAAGAGATTATACATAGTGGAAAACGATTTTTGAAAGTTACACTGCCCCTTCGGCCAGAGGCCAACGTGCTCCAGATAAAAGGATCAAAATCTTGTTAAAATACGCAGAAAACATGTGTTTACACGTTCGCCAACATAGACTAAGTGACCAACATAAAAGCTTGAATTATTTCTGCTTGAGCCTTGCATATCCAAAGCGGTCTCATTTCCGGATTGAATTCAACGTGGAAACACGGAAGTGGGAATGTACTCAATATGTGTTGAATTCGCCATGGAAAGGTAGTTACTGTTTCTATAATATCGCAATATATTCTTTTAAAAACATTCACCAACCTCAAAACCTACTTAAAATACGCAGAGAACATATTCTTTACAGGTTCACCAACCGAGTGTCCAACGTGACCAACACAAAAGCTTGAATATTTTATGCTTGAGCCTTGCGTATCCAAATCGATCTCATTCCGGATTGAATTCAACATGGAGACGCGGATCATATTGAGAATGGAATTGTCTCTAAACGATTTCAATTCCCCATGGAAACGTAGTGACTATTAAAAGTGCTCCGTATGCGTCTCAGCTACTCGAGATATTGCACCTTCAACTAATTCATCCATTTATCATTAACTATTATATAGTTGATTATTGACCCTGCACCCTTAGTCGAGAAAGAGTTTTAAAGATGAAGTTGTTTAACTTCAGCTCAAAATTAATGTTTGCTCACCTGTCCCAATGAAAAAGAAAGAAACCCGTTTTCAGTTAGATAGTGTTTTATTTCAAGAAAACAGATCTAGAGTAATGTTTTCAAATTTCATTTCAAGTGACCTTATTTATAGTAAGTTATGCAAGCAAACCGAATCTGCAGCCACTATAAGGAAACTATTCTTATGTTTCTGGGAATATTTTTCGGCGTCATAGCAGGATCAATTGCTAACTGGGTTAGAGACTTCACCGCACGTGAAATTATGTATTTTGCCCTTCTGGGAGACATATTTATGAGTGTGATTAGATTGATAAATTTGCCACTTTTAGTGAGTAGCCTTGTAAGTGCCTTGGCAAATCTCCAGAAAGGTATGTCCTTGAAGATGTTTCTACACTACCTAGGGATAATAGTATTGTTTAAGGTAGAAGGCGCGTTACTGGCGCTCACATTAGCGCTTATTATACGTCCGGGAATACCCGAATTCGATACGCCTGATGACAATGAAGTGAAACCTATAACACTTACCGACATGTTCTTAGATTTGGGAAGAAATGTCGTTCCCCCAAATCCAATTGGAATGTTTGCACAGAGGTATGAGACTCATTTAAGAAACTCCGCGAGCGGCGAATGGAAGTTTGTTACTGGAGGAGAAAAGCTAGAAAGTGCAAACATGTTTGGTATAATATTTGTTTCAGTAGTTTTAGGTATAGTGATGAAGAATCTTGGTGATGAAGTAACATTCCTGAAAGATCTAGCAACTCCATAGCATCTATGACATTTGTGTGGAAGAAATGGATTACGTCCGTGTCTCCATTATTGATGGCTTCTCTAGTTGGGGCAGAGATTATGAGAGTGGGGGTAGACATTCTGATAGCTACAACGGGGAGGTACGTGGCCACTTTCCTCTCATATTCTTCTGTACAACTCTTGATAATGTATCCTTTGACATTCTTCATACTCACCAGAAGGAATCCATTTCGTTACTACAGTGGTGAAGTAATTCTTATGGCACTAGCAACTAGCTCCACCTTGGCTACGCTACCAACAGCCATTGTTTTTCTTGAGCAGAACTGTAATTTGGATCGAAGAATGGTGCGAGTGTTTTTAACCATTGGCAACAGCATTACCAAGATAGGAAATCTAATGGCTCTCTGTTGCATGTGCGTTTTCATGGCACAAGCACATAATATGACTATGAACTTCACACTGATTATGAAGATCATTCTATTAGCAACACCAGTCAGGTTGGTAATACCCGGAGTGCCTTTTGGTATAGTATCGGCCCTAATGGCTGTCCTTGGAGGATGTGGTATTCCAGACGATGACGTTGGTCTGGTGATGTCTGTGGAGTGGTTCAATGACAGGTTTGTTACAACGATAAACATCCTGGATAACGTCCTGACTGTGGCAATTATGGCTAATTACTACAAAGAGCTCTTCTTACCACAAAAAACAAAGGAGACCCTGGAATCAGTTAGTAACAAATGATCATTTTTATGGTTTGCGGTTAAGTTTTGTTTATGTGTAAAATAAAATACTATTTTATGTCTGTTTAAAATGCATGTTAAGCTCGCGAGGCTTCAGAGGAGACATGTAGTGCCATTTTGATTATAAACTAAAGTGTGATATGGTTTAACTTTATGGAACAAAAAATGCGAATTCAATTTGTATACCTATTTGGAGAGTGTGTTAAGCTGTCTTATTACCAGGGCCAGGCATTTTGGTACCTGCCTCTTCATGTTTAGTACATACGGACGTAGCCCACGAATTATTGGGCAGCGACAACGTAAACAAGGATGCCGCTCAATAAATTGGCATACCGTCGCGTACAACTAATTTGAAATTTCATGCAGGGTTATGGGGTAGCCATTAAATTGGACATTGAGATATGTAAAAGGGACAATACAGTAAAAATTGAATTATTTACCCATATCATTCTTATATTGATACATAAACATTATTTTATAACCTGTTGCAGTATATGAAGATAAAAATTTTCAATGTCTCAAAAACAAAACTTGTATGTGAACAACTGTATAGGCTTGTACGGCCGGCGTCTATCCAACAAAATAATATTCCCGGGTTTATTGGCCGTGGTCCAGTCGATGCGTAAACACCTGACGTTTCGCCCACCAGTCCGACGAGCATCATCAGAGAAGATGACTTGTTGTGAAAGGGCATTTACTTACTTACTTGCTTACTTACTTACTTACTTACCTACCTACCTACCTACCTACCTACCTCCCTGCCTGCCTGCCTCCCTGCCTACCTACCTGCCTACCTGCCTACCTACCTACCTACCAACCTACCTAACTACTTACTTACCCGCCCGCCCCCCGTACCCCCTACCCATCGATCCACCGACCTGCCTACCCACCTGCCCGCCTACCCTCTACCCCCTACCCGCCTACCCGCATACCTGCCTACCCGCCGACCCGCCGACCCACTCACCCAGCGATTCACCGTCTGATCAACTCACCGACTCACTCACTCTCCGACTCACCGACTCACTCACTTACGCGCTCACTCGCACACGCACTCCCCCACTCATTCACTCACGTGCTCACCTACTCACCTACTCACTTAATTTATTAATAAAGTTTGGCCTGGTGCCGGTACATTAGGCCCGGCTTACGAGCAACACTTCATATGGCCTTACAACTAGCGAAATTGACAATATTTACATTTCTCGTTTTTATTTGCAAACCCCTACGGTAACCAACTTTAGGTCACCGAGAACAGTTTTTGTTGTAGGTCTCTCCGTGTGTATTATCTTTATCTTTGTGTATTATTTTTTGTTTTTATATAATATACAAACAGATTTATATACCCACATATACACACGCCACGCATTCACTCCTGGACATACGAGAACAGCATCTCCCATCACACGCGTGTGCGCGCACACAGACACACACACACACACACATCTTCACTGGGCACACCAAACTATGCGTCGCAGCCTCACTGGGCACACCAAAATGTGCGTCCCAGTTCGCGCACTGAAATGTTTACACTCCGCTTCACTTATTACACTATGTACAGTTTTCCGCTGTTTTCCCGCACGGACAGGTTGGAGCCCTTGGGTGGTTCCCGAGGCGCGGGCTTTGCCGTATTGTGTATGCGGTCTGGAGCTTGGATTGCATGTGCGAGCAATAGTCGGCGAGCTGTGCCGCGTCTAGAACATTTTTATTCTAGTATGCTTTGCGCTTCGGCTCGCCTTTACCAATGTTCTCGTAGTTCTCGTGGTTTCTAATGCGCGTCCATGTTGCCCTGGTTCTCTTTGTTATTGCCTGTGGGATGGATGGGATCTGGGTTTCGAGGTGAAGAGTGGTAAGGAGTGGAGCTGAGAGAATTTTTCTAAGGAAGAGGTTTTGGAGGGTTTGAATTTGTTGGAAGGCAGTTTTGGAGGCGTTTGTCCAGGCCACACATGCGTACGGGACCACCGAAGGTATAAATGACATATAAAATCAGCTTGGATTTAAGTCGCAACTGTTTGCTGTGGAAAATGGGGGCGCATAACTTTAACCACTGTCTGCCTTTATTGGCGCTATTTTTATGAGGGTGAACCAGCACATCGTGTGGATCATGGGGACGCCTAGGTATTTAATATGCCGACGACAGTGCAATGCTTGACCACCGACCGTCAGATCCATTGCCAAAGTGCAATGCCGCTTTGAGAAATGTATCAGCTGGCATTTACGAGTATTACGATTAATTTAGATTTTCCAATCATGTAGCCATGAGAGGAAGCTGTTTGCATATCTTTACATTTCTGCAAGGCTGAAACGAGGATTTTTATGGTGGTTGTATATTGCAGTGTCGTCAGCATACATGGTGACCTTGCATCTGGCGTCCACTGGGAAGTCATTGGTGAAATGTACAAAAACGGAGACATGATTGCCCCTTGTGGAACGGCAGACTCGCTCCCTGGAGGAGGAGTTTCCCACTTGGACGTAGAAATGCCGATTTTCCAAGATTGTACAGCAAGTACAGATAATTTTGAAGGGTCGGGAAAGGGTAGTGCAGCTTATAAATGAGGCCGTTGTGCCAGAACCACTCAAGTTTCAAGTTTGCTTTATTATTAAGTGTTGGCCTGGTGCCGGTACAAGGGACCCGGCTTACAGCCTATAATTTACATTAAATTACATTTGTTTTTATTTACAAAAATTATAGTTTACGGTTTCACTAAAAACCCATACGGTGACCATCTTTAGGTCACAGA
Organism: Tenodera sinensis; assembly: GCA_030765045.1. Classification (NCBI taxonomy): domain Eukaryota; kingdom Metazoa; phylum Arthropoda; class Insecta; order Mantodea; family Mantidae; genus Tenodera; species Tenodera sinensis. Next base: position 41,252,128 of record CM060972.1, on the reverse strand, counting down.
GAACTGTTTTTCTTTGTCTTTTGATGTCTATTCCGTTTATATATATTAGTTACACTTCACTTTATATACACTTTCCAGCTATTTTCCTTCGCGGGTAGGGGGGCAGCTCCTGAATATTTTCCGAGGCAAGGGCCTCTGCCGGAACATGTGTGTGGCCTAGGACCGAGGTTGCGTGGACGCGCATTAGTCGGCGAGCCATGCCGCGTCTAGAACATGCCGCCATTGCTCTTTTTTCTATTGCCTCTGGGATGGACGGGAACTGGGTTTCGAGGAGAAGAGTTTGGTTAGTGGTGAGGAGTGGAGCAGAGAGGATTTTTCTGAGGGAGAGGTTTTGGAGGGTTAAGGGCAGTTTTGGAGGCATTAGCTCAGGCCACACATGCGTACAGGACCACCGAAAGAATAAATGAACTGTATAGAATCAGTTTTGACTTTAGTTGCAACTGTTTGCTACGGAAGCTGGGGGCGCACAACTTTAGCCACTGTCTGCCTTTGTTGGCGCTATTTTTTATGTGGAGGGACCAACACACTGTACGGTCCAAGGTAACACTTATGTATTTAACCTGCTGACGGCAGTGCAATACTTGACCACCGACCGTTAGGTCCATTGCCAAAGTGTGATGCCGCTTAGAGAATTGGATCAGCTGACGTGACCGCCCCTCCTCTCCCTTTGGCTACACCCAGCCATTAGGGGTCTGCATCAAGTTTTCAAGTTTTATGTCTGGTTGGGCTGTATGGCTTTGTAGGTGTATTGACCAGTACTGGTGTCCATGCTTTGTGTATGCGTCCTGCTTTCTCTTTTTTATTAAAGTTGTTAGTATGTTTAAAAATGTCTATGGCCTCACGGTACATCCTGGCATGGAAGTGTGCTGTGGTGTCGAGGGCTGTGATTTCATTGAATCTAATGTCATGACACTTTACTAAGGCGTGTTCAGCTAGTGCTGATTTTTCCGTGTGTCCCAAGCGGCAGTTACATTTGTTCTTTTATTCTGGTGTTTCTACTCCTCTTGGTGGTTCAAATGTATACTTTCCCACAGCTGCGAGGTATACTGTAGACTCCTTGTAACGATAGCGAGTTCCTTTTGTCGTTTGCTGAGTTGAGTTTTTATTTTACGTTGATGGTCGGTATGAAAATTGTTTTAATATTGGCCTTTTCTAATAGTTCACCAATGCGATCTGTCACCTTTATATATGGTATAGATGCTCTATGTTGTTGTTCCGTACTCTCTTTGTGGCTGTATTCTTTCTTTGGATGTGATGCCCTGATTATTTCTTTCTGACTATATCCATTTTTCTGCAGGGTTCCGTGTAGGTGTTTGAGTTCTTATTTTAGGGTGGCCGGTTCACAGAACCATCTTGCTCGTTCCGTTAAAGTCTTAATTATACTCTTCTTTTGTCGAGGCTGGTGATTCGAACTCTTCTGGTGATAACGGTCCGTGTGTGTCGGTTTTCTATAAAATGTGTGACCAAGTATCATGTCATACTTTTTGGTTATCAGTACATCCAGAAAAGTGATACTTTGGTTATGTTCTTTTCCATCGTGAACTGTATATTGTCATATATTTTTTTAAGTTCTTCAGGAAATTGATCTAATTCTTTATCTCCATTTGAGAACAGTGTAAGTATTGCAAAAACCATACAAATGACAAGGGAAACTTCTAAAATGATTCACTTCAGAAAAAAAAATCATTTGGACATAAATTATGTATTTTAGCAAGATCTACATTTTATATTATTTTCACTCCGGAATATGTTACTCCCCAAGTCATATTTCATAATTCCACATGGACAGCTGTGTAGCGTTCTAAAGTAAACGCTTTTTATTTTTACGTTTTGGCGGTCATATTGTTCTATCGCAACTCCCAGAATGTCTGGAGGACCACGCCTGTCGTTTGTTCACGGGTCTCACCGACCTGACGGGGAGAATTATTATCAAAATAAATTCATCGATCATATCCTCTGATTATTATCAGAGGACGCATTACATACCATGACAGGTCAGCATGTTAGGGGTTAAGAGGTTAAAGAAAAATTAGAGAAGTGGAAAAATTGTAAAAATGAAGACTTCCTAGCCCTAATAGCATCGGGGTCGGAAGAGAGCAAGATAAATTTTAAAATTATTTTGTTGTTTAACAACGCTGTCAATTGCCGAGATCACATCAGCGTCGCCGGTGTGCCGAAATTTTGTCCCGCAGGAGTTCTTTTACATGCCAGTAAATTTACTGACATATAGCTGCAAGAGATGACCAAGGCAAGGTTATAAGGCCAGATAGAAAAGATACAGTGAGGAGCAAAACACCAGTAAGTGGAAGTAATGGTCTGCTCAGCTCCGTACCTTGTGGTCGCCATCCACATATACTCTAGTCGGGGACCCCTGAGGGGGGATTTTAATGCCCATTCCAAAAGGGGTTATGAAAAAGTGGAGTATACAGGGAAGATAATTGAAGAGTGTTTGAATACCATACGCTTTAAACTGATTTATAATAAAGAAGATCCCGCAACCTTCATACATTACTCTGGAGCAGGCAGTAACCCAGACCTCTTGTTAGCTACCACAGATATTGTTACGAGTACAAAGATTAAAAACAAGTTATAGAAGACCCAAGTTCTAGTCACAGAGCAGTAATTGCCGATATAAAACTAAATAGCACAAATGTCAGTCAACATCACATTCTGTATTGGAATCTCAAAAAAGCAGATTGGAATAAATATAAAACTGAACTGGAAAATAAATTTAAGGAACCAACTCTTAGCTGCATGACCAACCAGATCATATAAACAACAATTTCTGTAAAGCCACCCTAGAAACCGAAAAATCAAAACATATTTATCGTGGAAGAATAACAAATTTAAAACCCTTTTGGAACCCCCAGTTAGAAGAACTATAAGGGGAAGGGATATAGCTAGAAATACATCTGAACAAACAAAAAACACATTGGATACACAAATATGGAGAAAGAAATGTGCCTACTAAAAACAAAATTAATACAGATAAAAAGAGTCACTTTAATAATTTCTTAGAAAAAATAAATTATAGGACAATATAGCCAATAAGTTCATAAAAAATGTCAAGGACAGGAGAGAGAAAAGTAGCATACCTATCATACAACAAAATATTAACAAATGATACAGTCATAGTCCAAACCTTCAATAAATATGCTAATTCACATAAAGTAAGAAGAAATCATAAAAACGAACGTTAACAATTTAAGAACGATTTGAAACAAAAAAAGAGAGAATGTGATCCTAACACACAACGGAATCTTTTTTTCAAAATTTTAATATGCAAGAACTGAACATTGCAATTAATAATCTAAAAACAAAACGTCTTCTGGACCAGATCACATACATCCAGAGTTTATAAAAGCAGCTTGGAAAAACAGCAAAACAAATAATAAAACTGCACAATCTATCCTGGAAAACCACGGTACCTGCCGAATGGCGCAAAGCAATAACAGTTCCACTCTTGAAGAAAGGTAAAACAGATCAGAAATAAAAAAATTATAGACCAATAGCTCTTTGTACCATAATAGCGAAAGTGATGCAAAGAATGGCGTCAAACAGGCTAAATTATTGGTTTCTAGAATCACTCGAGCCTGATAGGAATCAGAGCCTCCGCGCGCGAGTTGTAGTATGCCATGGTTTCCCTGAAGTCAGTGAAGATTTCTTCGGCGTTGTCTATTTTGGTGTGCAGGTTGGCGATCTCTGCCTGGAGATCTTCCAGCTTTTGGAGGATCACCGTCGCAAAGGTTGTGGAGATCTCGTTTGCTGTGACGTCGGCTGTCTTGCTCTGATCACCACTATCTTGCGGCAGGCAGGCCTGGCGCTGACCGGTGGTGACCGCGGCTTTCGGCTGAGACGGTGTAGGCTGCTTCCTCAACGGGCAGTAAGCTTGCCCGGTGAAGTGATCCTGCCCCCAGCAGGAAGCGCAGAAGCGGCGACGTCTAGAGAGGCCGTGCTAGGTGCAGGATGCTGTTGTGTTTGGTGCCCCGTAGTAGTGGCACCGTGGAGATGCAGTACATCCAGCTTCGCTGTGCCCGTAGAGGCAACAGTGTCGGCAGGGTGGAGTGAATTCGGCCTCCCCGAGAAGTTCCAGGCCGGCGTCGAGAGCAGCGTCATAATGAGCGTTTTCAGCAAAGAAGAGGCGCACTAGTGGAGTTGGGCCTCGAAATTGAAGGCCACAGTTTCGCCGCATAGCCCCGGAGAAGCTGCGTAGGTAGGTGATACGGGACGCCCACTAACACGGCACTGAACGTGCCGCGGTGCAGTGTGAGATCCCGGTGAAGCTGCGTTTGTGGCGGCTCAGGCCTCAGGTGTCTCTTCCGGTAGCGCCTGGCTGGACTGGCCAGCAAAGGTGGTGTTTTTTTTTTTTTTAATTAACGTCCTCCAACATTATGTCATATCGGACGAATGAATGAAATGAAATGGGTGAAATGATGCTCAAATGAGCCCGAGGTCCATGGAGCTTTAAGTTACCCGACATTCGTCTTCTCAGGGTAGGGAAAACCTCGGAAAAAAACCTTACCCGGATAACTTACCCTAAGCGAGATTCGAACAAGGCGGTGTTGTCTGGACCAAGCGCTTGGCTGGACTGGCCAGGTGAAGCGGTGTAGCGAGGCTCGTCATCTGGGGCAATACGACCATCGCCTACCTAGACGGCGGCAGAGCTACCGCTTGCCCAAGGACGCCCTTGGCTGGTAACTACCGCTATTCACTCAAACACCTAAACTACCAAATGTACTTCACACTTGGCACCACCACACCCTTCACCTACTCCTCTCGATTTCCTGTCACTGGCACTGCATTGCTCGACGGTCCCACAAGCGGCCGGCGAAGTAAGCAGTAGGGCAATGGTCACTCGGATGCCTAGACATCCAAGGTCGGACACATCCCACCGCCAGTAACAACATAGGAAATCAACCTGCATCATTTACGTCATTTACACCAAAGCTTGTAAAATTAAAAAGCACCTATCAACTACACGGGTAAATCCGTACTAAACGAATAGGTACCGCGGCCACTTTACCATCCGCCTGGGTTAACTCAGGCGACTTGTACTTACTCCTGGACTCCTGTGTACCTCTCATGAGAATCTGGCCACAAGGAATGTGTTTGACATCAACAACATTAGCGTTTTCTGAGAAATATTGCGCTAGTTTCAAAATACCAATAACTCTCTTAGAAATCATGTTCTTGTGCTAGCAATGCTGGATCGGAATTTCGCAGGAGTTGTTTTAGATGTCAGCAGAGCTACTGACATGGGGCTGTCGCTTTTAAGTACACTTAGAAACCATCGTTCTTGGCTGGGTTTGACCCTGCGACCTTTGGATCAGTATGCCAGCGTGTAAAAACTAAGCTACCTTACCTAATGTTGCACCGTTAGCTTTTTAAAGTCAAATGAGGATTATATTAATTCTATTTACCTCCCAACCTTCTTTGAGAATGAAGTATAATGAGGTATTGGATCGGAGGGGGATAGCTTGCCTACTGTGACTCAGCAGGTATCTTTTGCAAACCACCACCCTAAGGAGAGAGAGAGAGATAGAGAGAGAGAGATGATCTGAAGGGTGACCATGGGCCTGGCATAGGGCGCAGACAGCAGCGCCACAGAAACGTGCCGAAGTGCGTACCACCGAAACTCCTCACCACCATACGGAGAGGGTGTCGAAGTGACTCCAGTGGCCTGGGCAGCGGAACGGAGTTTCTACAAGTGGGGTCAGTGCATAAGGGTTATAGGGTGGTAGCAACCGCACCATCTGCTTGCAACCATCCGAACCACCGCCCTGACACCAGATCTGAAACATGACGTGAGAAATGAAATGAGGAAGCAAAGAAAAGGAAACCACGGAAAACCCCGTTAGAATGCGCGGTCACCGGGGCTCGAACATGGAACCTTCCAAATGCGAGTCCCACACATTGCCGCGGCGCCACCTTCCTTCTGTACCAAGTATATTGATTTTATGATGAATCCTATCCTTTAGCCCCTGTAATAACATTCGAATACCTCAGACCATTCTCAATAACGGTTGAAAACTCCCTTGATAGGTGGTGAAGGATATGAAAGAAACATTCTGATATTCTTAACTGCCCCTCCCCCCAAAAGTGCTCCAAGATCTGGAAATAATACATAGCCTAAGTAGTCTTTTGCATGGAAGAATTATTGGTCGGATGGTCGGGTAATTTTTTAGATAATCGCAACAGGTGACATTTGAAACTTTGTTCCCTTAATTACTTAACAACATAAAGTTACATACTACAGAAGCCTTTAACCTACAGTGGTGCAGCTGGTGAATATGAAGATTGAGCCCTCCCAGGTCACCATAATAACCACCTTGGAGGTTACCGAGAAAAATAATCGCCTCAGTTGTTAACTGTAAAATGTTGGTACCTGATTCATTGTTGGGCACAATTGTTCCTGTTTATACAACTATTTAAGATACTTGGCAAAGGAACTTGATTATAACATACGAAGGATATAAAGCACAACCTTTGTTACCGTCTGGTATAAAAATGGACTGTATCAAAATGTTTTATTTTTGCCAACAAGAAACCAATTAGCACAGGTTGTATAATTTGATTTACTTTCACTAAATACACAACAGTCAAACAAAGCAATCAACTACCAGATAACAATACTAATGCAGCACGTAAATGAATCAAATTTCTATAACAATTTACAGCCTGTTAGACTGTATCAAATTAATTTCCTTCTCCATAGTAACATCATCCTTGGCCAAGGTAACTAGAGAAAGGGCCCTTGGCAACCATAAAAAACAGGCTAGCCAACCTTTCGACCGCACAATTCAACTATCAGACACTGAACATAGGCTAGCCAACCTTTCGACCGCACAATTCAACTATCAGTCATTGAACATAGGCTAGCCAACCTTTCGACCGCACAATTCAACTATCAGACACTGAACATAGGCTAGCCAACCTTTCGACCGCACAATTCAACTATCAGTCATTGAACATAGGCTAGCCAACCTTTCGACCGCACAATTCAACTATCAGTCACTGAACATAGGCTAGCCAACCTTTCGACCGCACAATTCAACTATCAGTCACTGAACATAGGCTAGCCAACCTTTCGACCGCACAATTCAACTATCAGTCACTGAACATAGGCTAGCCAACCTTTCGACCGCACAATTCAACTATCAGTCACTGAACATAGGCTAGCTAGCCTTTCGACCGCACAATTCAACTATCAGTCACTGAACATAGGCTAGCCAACCTTTCGACCGCACAATTCAACTATCAGTCACTGAACATAGGCTAGCCAACCTTTCGACCGCACAATTCAACTATCAGTCACTGAACATAGGCTAGCCAACCTTTCGACCGCACAATTCAACTATCAGTCACTGAACATAGGCTAGCCAACCTTTCGACCGCACAATTCAACTATCAGTCACTGAACATAGGCTAGCCAACCTTTCGACCGCACAATTCAACTATCAGTCACTGAACATAGGCTAGCCAACCTTTCGACCGCACAATTCAACTATCAGTCACTGAACATAGGGTAGCCAACCTTTCGACCGCACAATTCAACTATCAGTCACTGAACATAGGCTAGCCAACCTTTCGACCGCACAATTCAACTATCAGTCACTGAACATAGGCTAGCCAACCTTTCGACCGCACAATTCAACTATCAGTCACTGAACATAGGCTAGCTAGCCTTTCGACCGCACAATTCAACTATCAGTCACTGAACATAGGCTAGCCAACCTTTCGACCGCACAATTCAACTATCAGTCACTGAACATAGGCTAGCCAACCTTTCGACCGCACAATTCAACTATCAGTCACTGAACATAGGCTAGCCAACCTTTCGACCGCACAATTCAACTATCAGTCACTGAACATAGGCTAGCCAACCTTTCGACCGCACAATTCAACTATCAGTCACTGAACATAGGCTAGCCAACCTTTCGACCGCACAATTCAACTATCAGTCACTGAACATAGGCTAGCCAACCTTTCGACCGCACAATTCAACTATCAGTCA